>OU343221.1:341577649-341635287 GCA_910596185.1 Chrysanthemum makinoi
GATCTCCAAACTCTTGAATTTGCATATCCATAACCGTATTAAAAATATCAACCTCAAATCATTCGTTTGAAATTGTGTTTTTTTTTTTAGTCTCGTCCGTCACTCGATCTTTTCATCTCCTGCAACCAATGACTAGGAGGGAAAAAAGAGGGTCGATGTTTTAAGCTAAAGCTTAAAGGGCTTTAACATGTAAAAAATGGAGTTAGTATTTGTTTTGGGCTTTAATTTACATTAACAATTGGGCTTTTACTAAATTTTGATTTTATATTGTTATTTATCTATATCTTAACTAAATAACACTAGAAATACATTTTCAAAGCACTGTGCATATTTAGGTACATTTAGAAAAATTCAATGGTTTTTCAAAAATTAACACTCGTCATAAAATTTCATAGGTCCCGGACCCACCCCTTCCGCCCCCTCATTACATACCGTAGGTAGTTACATCTTTGGCTTCAGATCTCATTTACAACCTTGTTTAGCTTCTTTGACAAGGGGTTTTCATATTGCTTCAGTACCAACTGTAACGAAAAGTTTGAGTTAAACAAATGATTGATGAATCAATAGGCATTCTGAAAGAGTTACTGTAGCAAACATCAGACCTATAAGCCACAAAATCTACGCAATGAGACAATGAGCATATACAACTTCAACCCATTTGCAATTAGAAGGAATTTCGGTAGTATTAATCACAAATGAGTCACTTTTGTTATGTTTTAAAAGCAGCCAAAATTGAAACAGTCGAAAGTTGCCGGTATATAATGCATATAACCTCCTGAACTGTGTTATAATATAGTTTTCCTAATCAGATTTACCACGTCCGTTATTGCTTAGAATAAAAATAATATTTCGGGTCAATCCAAGCCACCAAAGCCTGTTTATACCCATTACTAGACTCGCCATTTTGCTACTATAATGATACAAGACAAGAAATACGAATATCAAGTGTACCTGAGTGGGGATTTCACTAAAAGAAGAAACGCCAAACAGTTTTTGTGTTATATCAGGATCTACAGAGCCTCCAACATAAATTAAGCAGTCCTCTTTGTTTTCAAGAAGATAGATCCTGTCATCGCTCACATGTTCACTAGAGAGTGGTATACGAGGGGGGATAACGGATCCATCGGTATCCTGTAGCCACAGATGAAACATACCATAAAAAAAAAAAAAAAAAAAGTGTAACATGTAGAAAGAGAATATTCGAACATTTTGTGAAGTCAGACTATACTATAACTTTGAGTCAATATCATGAACACTTATCATTCGGGGATACATGTACGAGAGTATAAGCAACACAAGGTGAACAATAGAACCTTTATTCAAACCTAAGCCACAATAGTCAGCTTAGATTAAGTTTACAATAGTATCCAAAATGTTACAAGGTTAGATTAATGTCAATGAGACAATAATCATGTAAGTACAAAGACAAGACAAGATCAATGAAATGATCGAAGAGGAGAAGAGTGTGTAACAATGACTGCACACACTAGTATATGTAACCCTAGATTAAGGGACTTATTAAATAGGAGATTAAGTTACACAAAGACCCCTAACTAAGGCAATGACTCATCAAGAGAAATGGGTATAGCCGCTATAAACGAGCATCTTGGAACTTTAAACCTTATATTCTTTGTCCATGATTAACCCCTGTAGAATCTCTGCAATAAACATAACTTGAAAGCCATTAGCAATTGATAGAATGATATATTTGCCACAGATTGATACCCCAAAATTTAACATTCCCCCTTAACTCGATGGGCAAACATATCAAACAATATCATTTTTCACACAAAATTTATGCTGAGCAGAGGAGGTTTTAGTGAGTATGTCAGTAGTTTGGTTTGAAGAGCCAATCTTTTTAGCACTTATAACACCTCTAGCAATTTTTCCCCTGATGAAGTGAACATCAATTTCAAAGTGTTTTGATCTTTCATGAAAAACAGGTTGACAAGAAGTTGTAAAGCGATTTGTTATCACAAAAAGATTACAGGAGATTAATATCAACTTTTAGATCCTTTAAGATTTTTGAATCCAAATGATTTTCACATGCGAGACATAGATCTATACTCGCTTCTTTGGAAGATTTGAAAGAGTGTTTTGTTTTTACTTTTCCATGAGATCGACAGTCATTAAAGAAAACACAATAACCTGTGACATATTTTCTGGTTTTCTTGCATTTGGCCCAATCTGCATCGCTATATCCTTCAAGATGATTTTTGAGTTGCGGAAATTGTACCTTAGACCTTTTCCTGGAGCTCCTTTTAGATATCTCAGTACATTGAGGCACATTCCGGATGAGATTTCAAGGAGAATGCATATATTGTGCCGACAATGAACCGAGTATGAGATGTCGGTCTTGTATGGGTGAGATAGATAAGTTTCCAAGTAACTTCGATAACCGTGATGTTGACAAGTAAATGATCATCTCTGCAGTGGGAATGTATGGAAGGACGAGTTGGGTTCCATAGGAGTGGACACAGGTTTGCACCAAGAAGGCAAATTCTTTGAGGAGTTCAAGACAGATTTCTTTGGGAGAGATAAATGTCATTCCCAGTTTTTAAAACCTCAATGCCAAGAAAATATTTTAGATTTCCCAAGTCTTTAATATGAAATTTTGATTTTAGAAATTTTTTGAATAGGTTTATCTCATCAATGCAGTTTCCAGTAAGGACAATATCATCCACATAAACAAGCAGAGCAATAAAATTGTTATTCTCTGTTTTGGTGAACAAAGAATGATCATTGACAGATTGAACAAAATTATTTTCCTTTAAAACACTGACAAGTTTTTCATTCCATTTCCTGGGAGCTTGTTTTAGGCCATACAGGGACTTGACAAGTTTGCAAACTTTATTTTTATTGTTCTCATGAGAACCCCTTAGGGATGGTCATATAGATATCTTCATCAAGATCTCCATACAAGAAAACATTGTTAACATCAAGTTGAAAAAGAGCCATTTGTTTTTCACACTAAAGCAATAAGACATCTAACAAGAGACATTTTCACAACAGGAGAAAAGGTTTCATCATAGTCTATTCCTTTCCTTTGATTATAACCTTTAACAACTAATCTAGCCTTGTATCTATCAACTTCACCATTGGCTTTATATTTGATTTTAAAGATCCATTTGTAACCAATGGGAGTTCTATTAGGTGGGAGATCGGTTATATCCCAAGCATGATTTTCATTTAAGGCCTCAATTTCAGAGTTCATAGCATCAACCCAATTACTATCAAGGATAGCTTCTTCATAGCAGGTAGGTTCAATACTTTTATTAAGACTACAAGCAAAGCAGAATTATCTTTTGTTTAAATTAGAATAATTAACAACCTTTTCAACACCATATTTGACTTTCCTTTCTATAATAAAGTCATTAAGATTACTGGCATCTTAGAAGCTCGTTGACCTTCTAACAAGAGGGTCGGTGCTCTTTCTTGTTCGCCAGAATCGGTGATGTATCACAGAATCAAGATGCATCACAGGATGTGATTCATGTGATATGGTGCCCTCGGGGTGTGTATTATCATCTATAGATGTTGCAACCGGTTCATCAATCCTAGTATGATGACTTACCACTGTGCCATCATCATAGGATGTCACTCTCCCTTCATCATTGGGACTTATTTGTGAGTCAAAGAAATTTTTTGATTTAAATCTTTAGGCATAAGTTTCAAAAAGGTTTTGACAAAGTATTTTTCATTTTAAAATGAAAAACAGCCTTTCATAAATTTGACATCTCTCGAGTAAAATATTTTTTTGTTTCTAAGCTCAAGAGTTTGTAACCTTTTTTCTCATTTGAATAGCCAATAAAGACACTTTTTCAGACCTACTACCAAATTTATCAGAGATGTTGAGAATGGTGGCATAGCATAAGCAGCCAAAGACTCTAAGGAGAGAGTGAAGGGTCATGCCCATACACAAGGAAGAAGGGAGACTTGCGACAACACGAAGAGGGTAACTTGTTTATGACATAAGCGCAGTAGAACACATTCAGGCCAAAGATATAGAGGTAATTTCCCCTGAAACATAAGGGATCTAGCCACATTAAGGAGATGCCTATGTTTCCTTTCTGCAATACCATTTTGTTGAGGTGTATAAACACAAGAGGTTTGATGTAAAATTCCCTTTTCATGAAAGAAGTGTTGAAGTTTGTTATTGACAAATTCTGTTCCGTTATCACTTCTGAATATCTTAACATTGTGTTCAAATTGATTTGCTAGCATGTGAGTAAAGTTAACAATGGAAACATAAACATCATCCTTTCCCTTAGCATGTAAACCCGTGACCCTAGAATAGTCATCTACAATGGTCAAAAAATATTTGTAACCATCTCTGCTAGTGACTTTATATGGTCCCTATACATCTAGATGAACAAGTTGACCAATTTTAGTTGATTTATGTTCACTTAAAGGAAATGGTTCCCTGGTTTGTTTAGCTTTATTATAAGTATCACAGAGATGGTCGATTCGAGGTTCCATCAAGATAAAGTGTGGACTTAAGTATATGTAGGACTTGGTCAGAGGGATGACCAAGTCTTTGATGCCAGAGATTTCTAGAAACATGACAAACGAAATGCGTTATTAGAAGCAATCTTACTTGTGGAATCAATATCAAACATATATAACCCATTACATTGTTTACCAATCCCCACAATCCTTTTTGATGTAAATCTCAGATATAGCAATTAGATTCATTAAAGCCAACAAACATTTTATTGTCTCTAGCAATCTTATGAACGTACAACAACCGACATTGTACTCGGGCACAACCAGAACATCAAAAAGAGTTAGGTCATTATTGACCTTTAAGTCACCAATTTTAGTAATTAAGGCCTGAGTACCATTGGGATGACCAACGGTTAGACCAAGATTTGAAATGTCAACAACATTAATTAAAATTTTTAAACAAAATATGATGTTGATTTGCACAGAATCAACAATCCAACCAAGACATATGTTTCCGGATAAGGTTTTAGTGTTGTTGTTAAAATTTATCAAAGTTTATGTTAAACTTGACACCGCCATTAAAGAAGGTTCCCGAAAATTTTACCTACATTGGCATTAGCGAAGACACATTGTTGTTCAGCAAGCAGACTCATAAGTCTGGAGAGCTGTTCATTAGACAAAGAGACAGGAGAGTTGTTAGTTCCATTATTAGTGGAAAGATTAGTGTCGCCAGAAACATTGTTATCTTGAGGGTTTGGAATTAAAATTCTTTTAACATATCCAGAGATAACCAACCAAATCATAACATCTATCACAGTGTGACCAGTTTTTTTGTGTTAGTACATTTGAGATTCATGTTTGGTCCTTTGTTTGAGCTGCTAACGCATTGAAAACCGAATTTTAAAATTGTTGTTAAATCCTTTTTTGTTATCAAAAATTTTTCACCATCGAAGTTTTTGCAGAAAGATCGTAGCATTGGTTTAGCGAGCTATTCCCGTGATGAAACATTTCGAGATTCTTCTCCGAGACAACAAGAGAAAGCAGCTTTTGACATTGGGTAAAGGATCTCGGTTAAAATATTGCTTCTGCTGGGAACATAGGAGTCATCAAGACCCATAAGAAATTGCATTAATTTGATTAACTGATTGTGTTTTTCAAAATGTTTTCGCAAAATTTCACAAGTGCGGAGCAAGCTAATCATACAATCAAATTGTTTCCATAAAGAGTTAAGGTTGTTATAGTAATCGGCAAGAGAGGACCCACTTTGACTAAGAGAGTTTATATTTTTATGTAAATTAAAGATAGTGAACCATCAACCTTATCATAGGTATCTTTAAGATCATTCCACATTTCATAGGTAGTTTTAGCATATATAGCACCAGAAAGTTCAGTCTGAGAGAGTTAAGGATCAAAGTAACTACAACAGAGTTGCAAGTATCCCATTGATTAGCAAGACTAGGGTTCGAATCATCTCTTATGCAAGTACCATCAATAAACCCTAACTTATTATGGTTCCTTAAGGCAAAAGTCATGGCCATATTCCATATTTTGTAATTTTCGCCCAAGAGTTTGATAGTAATAATAGGTGTACCATTTGTGTTATTGGGGTGTAAATACAAAGCATCACCAAAGGATAAGCTTTTCTCAATGGAAGAACCACCACCCCCAATATTATCATCACCAATAGCCATAGAACAAACAATAAGATAGACATATATGATAATATAGACAAAAACACGCAGAAATAAAAGACAATAGCGATAGACGAAAAAGAAATAAATAAGAATTTGTATAGAAGAAACAACAAGCACCAAGCCTGTGGACTAGGGTAAACCAGAGGGGTATTCGTACCACTTAAAGGTGGCAGATCAAGATGTTAGTCTACCCGTTTGCACCCACAAAGACTTAAGTACTGTATGTTTGAAGAAGAGATAAGACTTAGACTTACTTGAGAAATATGCAAATGAAGAACAAATCACAATTACCTTAGATTCACTTAGTCTAAGGCTAATTGTAAGTAGAAGATAACCGTGATTACCAATAGCAATAACCCCAAACCACCAATTTGTTGCCGAAGAGAATCAATGAGCCTCAGCTCGATACCATGTACGAGAGTATAAGCAACAAAAGGTGAACAATAGAACCTTTATTCAAACCTAAGCCACAATAGTCAGCTTAGATTAAGTTTACAATAGTATCCAAAATGTTACAAGGTTAGATTAATGTCAATGAGACAATAATCATGTAAGTACAAAGACAAGACAAGATCAATGAAATGATCGAAAGAGGAGAGAAGAGTGTGTAACAATGATGCCGCACACTAGTATATGTAACCCTAGATTAAGGGACTTATTAAATAGGAGATTAAGTTACACAAAGACCCTCTAACGGCTATAAATGACTCATCAGCAGAAATGGGTATAGCTTCAGTAGAAACGAGCATCTTGGAACTTTAAACCTTTTATTCTTTGTCCATGATTAACCCCTGTAGAATCTCTGCAATAAACATAACTTGAAAGCCATTAGCAATTGATAGAATGATATGTTTGCCACAGATTGATACCCCAAAATTTAACAATACACAAGCGGGATTTCTAATTGAACGGAAAGTGAGGTGACATAGTTTATCCAAAATGACCGGTCATCTATACGCCCATCACTTCGTAGTCCAATACTTTTAATCAAAGCTGAAATCAAGAAAAAAGGGAGGTAAATTACCTGTACGTATCTTAAGCAATATTAAACTAAAATCCACTACTTAGAATGCCTTTAATAAAGAAGAAAACAGACCGAGAGTGTATAGAGGCAACAACTTGAGTGCCTCAGGAAGAATTAGCTGTCCAGATGATGACACAGTTGCACAAAACTTCCGATACGAATGAAATATACTAATGCAAAGATCTGTCACCCGATCCCTCACTTGAGGTAATTGGGTAATAGGGATTTCATTAGCCGCTGCAATATACAAAAAATGAATAAATCTTTATAGGTCTTACAAACAAAATACTCAATAAAGCAAGAGTGCCATAGAAAATTAAACAGATTTAAATACCTTTCTTTAGAAAACAAGAAAACTGGGTATCTAAATCACCGAAAATAAAAAAGATTGCTCAAGATGCTTGTGCAAGGTAATGATAAAGTGGATACACGTATTCTTCTTTGCCCTATACGAGTATAAAGAAGAGACATAATAATCGAAAGAACATTATGCCACTGCTAATTTATCATCATGTTTCAAAGTCACCATTATAGATTTGTCACAATCAACCCGCAAAATATCGGTTTTAATAGAAGTGATCTTATAAGACAAGAACTCAAGGCTTATAACTGATCAGGCAATTGAAGTTCAGTATATACCGCAGGTAGGTCGACATCTGTGGGAATCCGTTTGCAGAAGTTTCCAGAGTAGTCTTGTACTTGAAGACCCTAAAGAATCAAAGGGAAGAGACAACAGAAATTACCCATTTAGTAATGAATGGATCGATCGGGGTTACACTTGATATTTTAAGGACAACATAACTTACCTTGATTAATCTGACCTGATGCCCAAACCAACCGACCCACCCAATTTGCCACATCTATGACTAAACTATGAAAGTAAAACTCAAGTAGACATCTTTTTAGGGCTCACCTGGCTACATCTAACACGCATTACTGCTTCAAAACCTTGTGGTCTTGTGACATTCCATCGCAGATCATTGTAAAGTTTTGCGGGATCCAAAGTGCGAGAAAGGGTGATAATAATAAACCTGAAAATAGGAGGGAATTTTATTAAAAGCGATTATTAAAGAATGGCAAGAAAACCAATCTAATTTGTTTAACAAAAAGAAAGATTGCAATGACTTCCTGTCCTCCAGTGGTTCGAGGGATAACAGAGATTGAAGCAATGTCAACATAACTTTGGGTAGTGATGAACACATCGACAGAGACCTATAAAATATTTGTGATCGTATAAACAATTTGGTAAGATAAAATCAAAATGGTTGAATCTCATCAAAGAGGTAGCAAAATGCAAATTAGATAAAGGTTCACCTGGTACTCTGCAAATTCAATTGCCAATGTCTTCATAGTCTTGTCTACTGGTTGAAGTAATTTATGAGGTTCCTGCGGTTTAAAAAAAAAAGCGATTTCAGATTAACTTCTTTCATCAACTTTACTATTAAACATGTAGATGCACTTTGGTGAGGCCATTATACATACTACGTGAATCCCATTTATAAGATCTTAGTACCATGCAGATATGATTCTAATATCAAAAGATTTAAAGGAAACAGGTCAAAAAGGTCAAAATTAGCCCAAAAGTATCTTTTCATGCATAAGACCTATTTAATCATTATAGCAAACATTACATGACTATTGTAATAATATAATTTTGTAATCGTATTTGACCCACTAACAGTATATATATAGACTTAAAATATAGGACAAAAAAGTTTTGGTTCAGCCCAACGCCAACCATTTTGGCCTGTTCGTTCCACCTGGTCATTAGTTGATATTACCTTCTCTGATATGAGTTCTTCCTTCAGCCTCTCTAGCAGAAAGAGCCGCAATACCAACAGAAGGCAAGACTGAAACATAATAAAATGGGGTCAATATATGTTTCTACCTCGCACCTCTTAATAATAACACATGCTAAAAATATAAATAAGCTTGCCTGATTGAAATACCAAAAGCTTGCCTCCGGTACTCTTTATTGCCGAAAAGCAGCCTAATTGACACAGATGAAGCATAGTCACATAGATGCTAAGTCGATACTAAGTGGGCGTTTGGATGTGCTTTGAAACAGATTATATGATAAAAAATATATATCGGAATAAAGAACGCATTAGCTGTTTAAAAATGGGACATGTGAGGGTTCGGTTAATTTCGGTGCTCAAAAATCATTAAACGGTATGACCAAAAAAATATTATTTGAGAAGAAAAAAAAATAGAGATGTCTTGTGAAATAAAGTGACGGTCTGTGAGATTAGGTTAATGTTAGGTATATAGGTAACTTCTTCTACCCTTAGACACGCTGTGCTTGCACGGGTACAAATGTACAATCAAACAGAGAAAAATTAATACCTTTATCCCGGCACCGAAGGCATAATCAGCAGTTTTATTACTCTCTTTTTGGGTAAAAGGTCAAAGACCCGGTAAATATATTACTCCAAAAAATTTTTAAGTACAAAGGATATGGGTGAATCCCATATCTCAGCCCGTTACATAGGCGAAAATCTTACATAACAAGATACTTCCTATTCTCTATATAAG
The DNA here is from genome assembly GCA_910596185.1 of Chrysanthemum makinoi. Taxonomy (NCBI): domain Eukaryota; kingdom Viridiplantae; phylum Streptophyta; class Magnoliopsida; order Asterales; family Asteraceae; genus Chrysanthemum; species Chrysanthemum makinoi. The sequence continues at coordinate 341,587,349 of OU343221.1, forward strand.
AAAATAAACCACTGCTCAAATATAACATTAGACTCCTATGGAGATAAAATTACTTCCTACCAAGGCCTTTGAGCTTAATACCATACGTGTCATAATAGGCATCCAAATTTCCTGGAAGATCGTAAACCTGATCCGCATAATTATCATAATCATAATCATCATAATCATCTTCACGATCATGACCACCACCAAATAGATTACTCGACTCATCAAAGGTGTTCACAACCTCCTCTTCTTCACTATCAGAATCCACAATCTCTCCCACCTTCGTGAATGGGTTAACCCTTTTATTAAAAGAAGTAGACGGGAAATCCTTATTATAACCTTGATAATCAACATTTTTAATAGAATTACCATTATCATCAACAAGAGTAGCTTTCCCATCAATAAGAAGCCTTTCAAACTCCCGAGTTTTATTACTCTCAAACATACATGGGATGATCTCCAGCAAAAAGTTTAGATGATCAGGACACTGTAACATCACATTTTGTAGAGAATGGGCTATAGAAAACAACCACATTTTGTCCTCCTCCTAAGTGCTATCTCAGTAGCCTCATCAACCACTTATAAAACACACACACACACTCTCATATCTCCAAGTCTACACAAAGAAATTCATTCAAGCATTTTATCGAACACATGATTATGAATTTCTTGTTTAATCATTTTTGCCTTGTTGTGAAATTGAATTGAAGATGAGTTTTTTGAATGAATTGAGTTTTGTGGAATTGTAACAAATTGATTTGTGGGCTTTTTTTTTCAAGTCATTATTGTGTGGATATTATTATTATTATTATTATTATTTTTTTCTTATGGGAATTGACATGGACTTCTTTTGGGCGATGTGGCTTTAATTTTGCCATGTCATTATTGTGTGGATATATATTGTGTGGAGATCAAATCAATACACCCATTAAAAAGCAATATAGCATACATGACTGCATATCATTTTGTATAAGAAATCTAAATATAACATTAACATTCGATTCCAGATCAGTTATCATCGCCAGCAACTACCACAATCATGCGACCACCACTGGTATATGAACAAGACCTCCGATTCCAGATCTGATAAAAAGGATAAATATAATCCATGGTGGTTGTTGTAGTGTTTCTGACATGGTGTTGCTGTCAGCTAGGGTAACCAGAGACCTACTGAATGTACTTACTTTCTGGAGGAAGAAATTGAGTAGTATGTGGGCCGCAAGCATGGGGCGGCAGATGCAAAGAAAACACAAGGGGTAAGGCCTCCATGACTCCAAGAAGGTTTCTTTGGCTTGCAACTATCCATTGAACATATTCATCTTGAAAGAGAGTAATGCATGAAACGTATAACATCACTTTTCGTATTAATCAGATATATACTGTTCAAATGCAAGGTATTAGGTTGTAAAACAATTCCTACCTCACGCGTGAGCCAATCAAATTTAGTGGGGTAGCGCGTGACCTCACTCTCTCACGAGTGAGCCATCACCACCACTAAAACCTGCCTTAGATTCTCACAGTACACTCCAACATGGTCCCCGATTTCATATCTGAAATAATCATATAAAACTACGGTTGCTTTGATTATATAATTTTGGTCCTTCCAGTGAGAGTCAAATACACATATCAGTAACCAAGTAAACAGCAACAGTAACTTACGATAGTTCAATATTAGAGATATCAAATTCCAAATGAGTATAAGCCCGATTTTATTCAGGGGTATGGAGCTCCTTTTTGACATTGACATTTGATCATTATACACCAAGGATTATGTCAGATTGAATAAGGTAAAACTTAACAAACGGTATTTTGATGTATCCTCCACTCATCACGAAGTAATTGATCTAGCTGAGGCGACTCTAACTCTTTCCTGAAAAAGCACGGTTCAATCATTTATTATAAACTCATTCTTTGATCCAATTATCGAGAATTACAAAGTAGATGATTTTCAATATCCAGAAGAGAAAGTGTGTGTATCTAATACCATGCATAAAGTCAATGCATTAATCATCATCTCTGTGCCAACAACAAGATAGAAGAACTGTTACTATCTATATACATTGCACATATTATATTAGTTCTGAGACTTTCACTTTCAGTTAGATAATCAGTCCCTAACTCTACCAGTGAGAGTACAACCAGTACTTAACCTGTATAAGGTAGAGCATGGGCTACAAAAGTGAAAACCGCCACATTTGGTCCTCCTACATGCTATCCCGGTAGCCTCAACAACCACATACTTTACACGTTATTAACTAATTTTGGTTCATGAATTTATACCAATTATTTATAAACACACACTCTAGAAACATGCAGACTTCATGAATTATGTATCTCCATGTCTACACAAAGAAATTCATTCAAGCATTTTATCGAACACAAGATGTATATGATTATAGTTACTAAATTAAAAAACACCTATCACTTAGAAATAATCATGGAAACCTATTGTGGAAAATCATAAAAGCAATCAAACAATTAAAATACATCATATATATAATCATGGCATCTATTAGTTACTACGTATTTTATGAATTCATAAAAAAACCGCAAATCAATCAAACAAATCAGTCGATTTTAATATTAAAACTACGATTCCACAAACCTGGTTGCCATCACGTGGAATTGACATGGACTTTTTTGGTGTTGTGACTTACAACCAAACATCATACAAATTTCCCAGCGTATATTACTATTTGATAAACTTGTGCCATTGGTAATTTTTTAATTGTCAAACAGGAATAATCTAAAGACTTTACCGAAAAGATCCACAATACACGTAACTGTATTATTCTTGAAAGGTAGCAATCTTCATTGATAAAGATTATTTCCTTATTTAATAGTAGTAACAATCTACAACATAATTCAGAACAAGAAAAAATACATAATTCATACAAAATCAATCAAGCTAGCATTAAGTTATTGATAAATGCGTCTTCATCCAAAGTCGATCATCCACTGACAATAAATCTTTGACTTGGCGCATTGTTGGCCTTTCCTGTGGGTTGTAGTTCAAACATGCCCGTGAGACATTCAAAATTGTATGAGCTAGTTTCGAAACTAGAGATGATGGTGGCAGAATCCAACTATCTCCTACATTGGCTAGCAATAGCTCATCTGTAGACAATGTTGGTAGAGATGATATAAGTTCTCCAGGATGCTTTCCCATAATCACTTCCAGTGCAACAACTCCAAAACTATACACATCACATTTCTCTGTCGCCACCATCCTATAAGCAAGCTCTATATGGAAGGAAAAAAGATAATACAAAAAAAAATTGTTATATCTTTTTTGGGTAAAGGGTTTCCCCGGTAAATATATTACTCCAAAAAACATTTAAGTACAAAGGATATGAGTGAAGTCCCATATCTCAGCCCGTTACATAGGCGGTAAAGCTAACATAACAAGACACTTCATATCCGTAAAACAGTAAAACAACCACTACTCACTAGATTACATTTGACACAAAACCAAGCATAACCTAACGTCTAGATTGCTTACTACCACGACCTTGGAGCTTGATATCATACATGTCAGAAAAAGCATCCAATTGCCCTGGTAAATCATAGACTTGATCCGCATAATCATCATAATAATCTTCAAGCTCATGACCGCCTTGTTGATGCGAAATTTAGCCATAGGATTATCCGGCTCAAGCACCTCCTCATCATCACTGTCAGAAACAATCACATCCCCCACTTTAGAGAATGGGTTACCCACCATAGAATACGAAGAGGAAGAAGAACTAGGCTTAGTAGCCGTATCATGCGCCTTTTCTTTCAAATCAACCTTTTTAAGAGGTTTACCATCATCATCCACAAGAGTAACTTTCCCCTCAATAATTAGCTTTTCAAGCTCCTCAATTTTCCAACAATAGGAGTAGTACTAGTGCTACCATTTCCACCCTTAGCAGAGCTACCATCTTTGGTCAAGTCAACAGTAACACTAGGAATATCAGCCTCATCAGTATCAACCATATTAAGAGCATCAAACGGATTTGATGTAGCAATATTCGTCTCACTTATACTAGCCACTTCAGTAATCTTCTTCTTTGTAGCATCCGGCTTCTTCGACACAGGCTGATACACCTGCTTCTTATGTTTAGAAGGGCTAAATTTAGCCCCTTTTCCCACCTCAATACCACGAAACTTTGAGGCATTTGGAACCCATCATTCTTTTGTGCTTGATGTTTAAGGTCAACAGGCACCGCTTTGGGGACATTGGGGTCTCATCATGGCCAAAAACCATACAAACACCACAACGAGATGGTTTCACTCATATTCCACTCTGACATTATGCAATACCTCCCCTTCACCATCCCAACTTGGCACAATAATAACCATTGTCCCCTTAAGCTTCCGATCCGCCTTGATGTCAATCAAAGCTCGAGCATAATCAAAACGCCCCCACGACTGCAAACACATAGAGCTCGTGTATGCATCAAGCATAATAGGGTTACCGAGTTTGGTAGCTATGGCACTCAATCCATCTTCGTAAAAGCAATAGGAATATCATGTAATTTCACCTGCAGACAGGGAATCGAACCCAATTCCTCTTTAGTAAAACTCGTCATGGGGGTCCACTTCTTCAAAATAATAGGAACAGATCGAATAAACCAAAGTCCATTCTCTAACACTCCATTTAATCCCTCAATAGAGGCAAATTTGAAGAAAAATAAACCTTAGAATTCATCATAGAACGTATTCACACCAAACTTCTTCCAAGCATTCTTCACGTAGTTATCAACTACGGGAAATGCAACCCTCTTGCCAATAAAATACCCGAAAAGAGTATTATCAAACTTAGAATTAGCTTCCAAGACAGATGACAACGGAATTTTTACCTCGGCCTTCACATTAAGAGGCTTGCCCGTATCAAGAGCTGAAATTAACTTTGCGGGTAGTTGAAGTAGATCCCACCTTACATGCAAATATAGGAGCTTTTAATCCATCTATGACGTGCTCATCCCCCTCCTTAGTCACATTCAGATTACCAAACAAAGCTACCTTAGGCATAGAAGTTTTAAAGGATTTACTTCCAGCCATATCATCAAGATTACTAGCCAAAATAGTAACGATCGAGGTGCGATTAAGAGAACTAACACTAGGGTGTAGTGTCCATGCTAAGACTCTCAACTCCAAGAGTAACGACACCTGGAGCCTTTTCCGGAGTAGTCTCATTCAATGATGAGTAGTTATCAGCACCACCAAAATCATGTTGCAACCTTCCCCCACCTTTATCCCTCTCTCTCGTAACCCCCATCATGAATAAATCACATCAATAAGACCCTCAAAACCGCATACGCACCAACGCCAAGATCACAAACAAAAAAAACCTAATCGCTTAGGGTTACCAAGTTTTAATGATCGCTTAGGGTTTATAGCACAATGAATTTGATTTAACCCATGCATGTGATAATATGGCCTACGTAAAAAAATAAAAAATAAATAAAAAGTTGTTATATCAGATCATGATTAAATATAACATAGACAAATCTGAAACTTGAGAATAAGTAATGATACTATATATAACTTTAAAATACACGTAACTGTATTATTCTAGAAAGGTAGCAATCTTCATTGATAAAGATTATTTCCTTATTTAATAGTAGTAACAATCTACAACATAATTCCGAACAAGAAAAATACATAATTCATACAAAATCAATCAAGCTAGCAAGTAGTTCTTGATAAATGCATCTTCATCCAAAGTCGATTATCCACTGACAATAAATCTTTGACTTGGCGCATTGTTGGCCTTTCTTGTGGGTTGTAGTTCAAACATGCCCGTGAGACATTCAAAATTGTATGAGCTAGTTTCGAAACTAGAGATGATGGTGGCGGAATCCGACTATCTCCTACATTGGCTAACAATAGATCATCTGTAGACAATGTTGGTAGAGATGATATAAATTCTCCAGGATGCTTTCCCATAATCACTTCTAGTGCAACAACTCCAAAACTATACACATCACATTTCTCTGTCGCCACCATCGTATAAGCAAGCTCTACATGGAAGGAAAAAAGATAATTCAAAAAAAATTGTTATATGAGATCATGATTAAATGTAACATAGACAAATCTGAAACTTGAGAATAAGTACGCATACTATATATAACTTTAAAATATATTGTCGTTACCTGGCGCAATATAGCCATAGGTGCCTACAACCGCAGTCCAATTGGATGAATCCAGCTTTAGAAGCTTTGCTGTTCCAAAATCCGAGATATGTGCCTCATAATCAGAATCGAGAAGGATATTAGCTCCAGAAATGTCTCTATGAATTATAGGTGGTGTGCAGTCATGGTGCATATAAGCCAAACCATTCGCTACAGCCCAAACAATTCTTACCCTTATCAGCCAATCCATTTCCTTTGCTGTGACATCACTACCTAAGAGCGATTTTAGACTTCCCTTTTCAAGATATTCATAAATCAAAAATGAGTGACGAGCATGGAAGCAATATCCATAGAGTTTAACTATGTTTCTATGCCTTATGTTTGTTAATCCTCGCACCTCATTTAGGAAGCCTGTATGATCTTCATTCTCAGATGATGAATGAAGTTTTGTAACTCAGCTTTATACACGGTGCCGTATCCTCTCATCCCAATACAATATACATCATCAAAATTATTTGTTACCTTGATGATTTCATTATACATCACCTGTCCATCAAAACTTGTTACCGTGAAAAATTTGCCACCTTCTTCGCCTGATTGTTTCTGTGGAAACGTTTTCTTTCTACGTCGACAAGCAATGAGGCCACACACGAGTAAACCAATGAAAAGAGCCGCAATAGGTGGGACAATAGGTGGGACAATCGTTTTTGAAAATATGCAAAATGGTTAAGCGGCTTAGTTTACCATGGTAGGTGGAATTAGACCAGAAAACTGATTGGTTGCAAAATCAAGATAGACAAGTTTGGACAGAGACCGATTTCGGTGGGATGCGACCAAAGAAGCTGTTTACACTAAGCTCAAAATGGGTAAGATTTCCTAGAATAGAGAACGGGAACTCGTTAAGCGTACCTTTTAACTCAGACGTCGAGAGGTTCAACATGCTAATGTTCTCATCAGCGTTGCAAGCAATTCCAAACCAAGAAGGGCACGAAGCGGGTGCACTAGTATTCATTGGAAGGGGTGTCCAAGAAGATACAATTTGGGAGTTGTTTGGGATTTTTAGGTTTGCTTTCCATTTTAGAAGAGCATTTGCTTCCTCCAAAGAAGCGGAAGTGAAGTTTGGTACAAATGAGAGAGCAACGAGTAGTAGAGCTAGAGACAGAAGTAAGAAGTTTGAAGAAGCCATTGCTTGCTTTTTCATATTTTTTCTATAAAGTGAAGGTTGCTATGTCTTTATTTATACTTGAGCTACCCTTTTCTCATAAATTAATTTCAAATTCTCAAAAACAAAATTTTAGGTGGTGTCGTATTATTCCACAATGATTGTTTTACTTGAGAAATTGATGTCCCTTTTGGAGAATACTTTAACTGTATAGTACAACTTTAAAAGCTTTGATCAAAATGATCCAGAATGTGTGATTAACTGTCGAACTATGTGTTTGATCCAGAAGTGAAACTCTGTTATTTTTCCAAGTCATGCATTATTAAGAGGGTCTCGGCCATCAAACTTGTTTGGTTTAGTGTGAGGTGTTCGATCTGCACACACAAATACTCTAGATTTGCACGTAGTTACTTTAGATTTACGCATAACAAGATACAAGGAGAATAAGCAGAACATAACACATATACAAAGCATAAAATGTTTTGTTTAAATCAAAACTAAGTTTGTGCAAATCAGGTCTGTTGTTCTAAACTAAAGGCCATTAATCCATAATAGTAACTATAAGAAAAGCCTTTTCAAAATATAAATCGAAAGTTTAACATCAATATCTATAGGAAAATAGCCTCTAATTTATTTATTACTATGAAAAGTCCATGTCAACAACAACTAACATCGATCGTTGTCATGCAAAGACTAGAAAGATAGAACGTATACAAAAGGTGATAGACTAATATGAAGTGCATTTTACTCCAGGAGTCAATGTCCTTAGCAAACGACTCTTATCTAGAGTATTAATGTATTATGTGGCTGTAATATGCATATATATGGTCCTTTTAGTCAATGATGGGTTGTATGTGGCTATGAGTGTGTTTATATCCGGTTGGGTTGTCAGGATATATCAAGTTGCCTTAGTTGAAGAATCGTATCTTTAGTTTCTTTTTTAACATTTGTGCAAGTGTTCATCATTATAATAATATTTATACTTGAGATCCTACTGTATAATACATTCATCCAAGAGTTATGCAACAAATATAAAAGTGGAACAAAGCAAGAAACAGTAATACGTAAACTCAGTTTATACATCCAGAAACGAGAAAAACACAAACTTCTACTTTGATAATTATATAGGCATTCTCCCTTGATATTGGTTTTGCACTTTGATTCCTATAGTAAACTTAACGAAAGGTTAATGTGTTAACTTTATCAATATTATATTACTATATATTTAGGCTAGAAAATAATATAACCTATATTATAGTGTTTATGGGTGCTAAAATAATTAGTAAAACAACGCATTGAAAAGTTTCAGGTTATCGGGTTATTAGGTTCGAGCAAAATAAACCCGACCATATAAGCCTTATCGGTTCGGTCGAGTCAAATGGACCCGTACTAACACTCCTACTAATATTAGCCACCGCGAACGTGCAAATGTGGAAACTGAGAAAAGAGTAAAATAGATTAGCCACTACTCGAACATGAAAATGTGGGAACGTGGTTATGAGTAAAATTCGTGAATAGACATAATACCACTTTTGCTTATAAATTTAAAGTATACACGGATACCCGTGCATAATGACGAAATTTTATAGCGGCACATAATCGTAGTTGTGATTTTATGGTCAAGTGTTTCATGCAATGGTTATGCATACAATGTAAAATAACGACATCCAAGTTACAATTTATCAAATTGACATTAAAATAGGGATCGAGACTGAGATTGGAATTACGATAGAATCTAAAATATAAAATTTTAAAAATAAAAATAAATTAGTAAGCAATTGCTAAATCTTAAAAATGCTATAATCAAAATACTACAATTAAATAGGGTGACCCAATGGTTTGAATTTGGTCTCCTAAGTGGGTAACTTTCTGGGTTCATGTAAGAAACTAAATAGTTTTATTTATTGAATGCATTACATAGAATATAGCATATGTATTTATACTAAATACATAGCTTTGATAATAATTGTATTTGGTGGCATAGTTGTTTATTGCTTGCGACTTCCTCCTTTGCGTGACGTTTTTTTTTACGTCATGGCTTGCTTTGCCTTTAGGTAGGAGCGGCAATTTTGCGACCACCTATGTGCGAAAAAACGACAATGATCTTCAACAACAAACAATTGGATGAAGAAGGAAAAAAAATATGGTTGGTTGAAAGCAACTCAACATAGATATTTTGTGTGTTATGACGGCTAGGGTTTAGGGTTTATGCATTGAATATGAAAAATAAAATCCTAATAAAAGACTAATATAAAGCGAAAAGAACTGGGATCCCTCCGAATCACCGGTGAGTAGCCGATGACCGGAGGATAGCATATTTTGTAGGTGGATCTTACCTAAAGCTCTGATACCATGTAAGATACTAAATATTTTTATTGACTGAATGCATTACATAGAATATAGCATATGTATTTATACTAAATACATAGCTTTGATAATAAGCTACCAAACCCTAAACCTAATGGACCTAAACCACTATCGGGTTTGGGCCAACTAACCAATCTAACAGTTCCATGTTTAAACCTTTTGGAGAAATTAATCCTTATGTGGCCACGGTTGTTCACTGCGATGACTCTGCTATCGAAAAATGTATTCGTCATAGGATTAGTCGGCTCACAATGTTGAGTGAGAACCCAAGTAAAAATATACAAATAAATAAAAAAATACTACAACTAAAGGTGAGCATTTCGACCCAAATCCCGTAACCGAACTGGTACCAGATCCCAGTAAACGGTACGGTACCGTTACCACGTTATTAGCCTTAAAAAATCCGGGTTACCAAAAACGATACCAGTACGGTATCCTTGTGCTTGTTGCATGCAAATTAGAGCGTGTAAAGTATACGACCCACAACCAAACACACCATTTTAAGCTCTTAGGTGCATCCGTATATAATCAATGTTGGAACTAATGATATAAATAGGCTGTTAATATTAGTTAGAGGACCTATTAGTATATATTTATATTATGTTTTTATGTAAAATCTGTAAATAGTTGTTTTGGATATTAAGATTAGACTCATTGGGAGTTTATTCTTGGTATTTACGCTCTATTTCTTGTAGTTTATTGGTTGTCATATTTCTCATCACGTGGTCAAGGGATATGTACTTTTAGTTGTATGGTATGGAATAGACGCTATATCAGTTGTGTTTGGCCATTACAACTGATTCGTATGATTATGGTTCTATGACGCTTATCCCTTTCATACATGTGGTTGGGTTCTTCGGCTGATCATGGCCTTTTTCATTCTAATGGTTACTTGTCTGCGGATTGTTGCTGTTGGATTGGTAGCCATGGATTTGTTGGCCTCAACGATTATGGATCTTATGATCTTACTAAGTCAAAAGTCAAAATATACCAATACAGATATTGAAACAAAGGTTCTGTAAATATGCTTTGTATTAATCAATAATATGTCATCATCTATTCTGTTACAAGTTCTAATCTATTTATACAAGTGAAAGGGTATGTCGGTTGGGAGATAACTGCCTTTAGGCAGTTATGTTGTAACTGCAAAATAGCAGTTATGTTTGTAATTGTCAAGAGGACTTTTCTGTGTTTGATCCATTGGGTTTGACCGGGTCATATGGGGTAAACGGGTAAGATTGGGATTAGCCTAATATTTTCCCCCTTAATCACAATCGCTTTGCTGTAGATCCTTGACTCCGATTAGTTGTCTCATTGTTAGGAATCTGATCTTCGGTAGTGCTTTTGTGAGCATGTCAGCCTTCTGAAATTCTCCGCTTATAAACTCGACTTGTAAATATTCTCTTATAAAGTGATATTTGATGTCAATATGCTTAGTTCTTCCATGAAATACGGGATTCTTCATTAGTTCGATGGCAGGTTTGTTGTCGACCATTATTGTAACCTTTTCTTCTTGGGTATGTGTAAGCTTGCTGAGTAATCTCTTTAACCATAATGCTTGTGTTGCTGCAATGAAATCGGATTCACATGATGATAGAGCTACTGTGGCTTGTTTTTTTGTACTCCAGCTGATTGGTGATTCACCGTAGTAAAATATAATTCCAGTAGTTCCTTTGCCTTCTTGAGTGTTGACTCCGTAGCTACTGTCACTATAACCTTGTATCTGGTTTCCTCCATTGTGTTTATAGGTGATTCCATAGTCTTTTGTTCCTTTTACATAGCGTAGTACTTGCCTGATAGCTTTCATATGTTGTTCCTTTGGTTCCTGCATAAAATGACTAAGTAATCCAATGGAATAACTTAAGTCGGGTCTTGTATGTAGCAGATATCGTAAGCATCCAATTAAGCTTCGGTATTCAGTTGAGTTGACCGTTGTTTTTCGTTCTTTGTTAGTCTTGTTCCTGGATCCATAGGTATTAGCGTTTCGTTGCAATCTAGCATTCCAACTTCCTTTAGGATCTTACTTGCGTAGGCGGATTGCTTTATTGATATGTCACCTCCAGTTTGTGTGACTTCAATTCCTAAGTAGTAGGATAGTAATCCTAGGTCACTCATCTCAATATTTCTTCCATTTGAGTTTTGAATTTGTCTATCTCTTCTTTAGGTGTGCCAGTGATGATTAAATCATCTACGTAGACTCCAACTAGAAGTATTGAATCTTTTGATTTCTTCGTGTAGACAGCTTGTTCCAAAGCGCATTTCTTGAAATCTAAGGACTTCAAGGTATTTTCTAACTTTATGTTCCAAGCACATGGTGCTTGTCTTAAACCGTATAGAGCTTTTGTGAGTCCAGACATTTCCAGATCTTCTTTCTTTATAAATCCTTCGGGTTGTGTAACATACACTTCTTCTTTTAAGTCTCCATGCGAAATGCAGATTTGATGTCAAGATGATGTACTTCCCATTTATTATTAGCAGCTATGGCTAATAGTAATCGAACTGTTTCCATTCTTGCTACAGGTGCAAAGACTTCTTCAAAATCTATGCCATGCTCTTGTATGTAGCCTTTGGCTACTAGTCTTGCTTTATGCTTGACTATATTTTCATTATCATCTTTCTTGGTCTTGAATACCCACTTTAATCTAATGGCTTTATGTCCTTTTGGTAGAGTGGTTAGTTTCCATGTATTGTTTCTGTTGATGGAATCTAATTCGACCTTCATTGCTTCAATCCATTTTAGATCTGTTGATGCTTCCTTGTAATTCTTAGGTTCATCTTCACCAAGAATAATTGCTCGGGTAATATTTCCTCGGTGTTTTCGTATATATCATTTAACGTTCTAAAACCTTGTAATGGTGTATGATCAAAGTCTGGATGTAAATTCCTGGTCGCGTTTGAGTTACTTTGATTGGTTGAACGTGCTGAGGTAGTTGGTGTAGTTTGAGCGTTTACTCGCGATGAAATTGTAGATGGTGTGCGAAAGGCTTGTGAGGGTGAGTTTGTTGTTGATGTTGTATTTTCATCATCATCTGTAGGGATATCATTGTCTTCTTCATTTGGTTGGATTTCTTGTTCCTGATGATCATTTGTGGCTTCTAGGTTTTCGACTTCGAAGTCAAACCATTCAGGTTGATTGTTGGTATGTTCATTCAAGTAATCCTTCCAGTCCCATGCTTCATCCTCTTTAAATTTCACATCTCTACTAACACAAATTCTTTGTGTTGTTGGATTAAATAGTCGATAGGCTTTTGATCCTTGTTCGTGTAGCGAGGCAGTTTGATCTTTAAGTTTTGTTACAGGTGGGTCTTCTAATATTGCCATTAGTAAGGTAGGCTCTAAGTCCTCCTCGACAAGATTAGATTGCATACTAGTGTTTGGTTTTGAATGACACTTAGTTGCATAATGACCCATTTTATTGCATTTGTAACATTTTACTTTGCTAAGATCAATATGTGATTTGTTGAAGTTGTTGTGAGAGTTTTCTCCGTTTTTCTTTTCTTCTTTAAAATTTTTGTGGTTTTTACCGTGTGAAAATTTATACTTCCCACGTCCACGTCCTCTAAAGTGTTTTCCTCTATTGTCATGCCGTGTGAACATTAATTTTTCTTGGTTGTCCACATGTCTTCCCTTTTTAAACTTAATTCTTTCTTCATAGGTTTTAAGTCTACCAATTGCTTCTTCCATAGTCATTTCGCTTAGGCCGGAATATTGTTCTATTGATGCGACTATTTGCAGATACCTTTCGGGTACAGCATTTAGTAGTTTTCGTACTAAGGTTTCATCTTCTATGGTGTGTCCTAAACTAGCGGCTTTGTTTACTAGAGTTGTAAGTTTTGTAGTGAAGGTGTCGATTGTCTCGTCTTACTTCATGTATAACATCTCAAAGTCGGATTTGAATGTTTGAAGTCTTGCTTGTTGAACTCTGGTTTCGCCAATGTGTCTAGTTTTCAAAGCATTCCAAATGTCTTTGGCGGTTTTGTGCTTTGTTATTTGAAGTAATTGTTCTTCAGGTAAGTCTTGGTAAAGAAATGCAATAGCGGTTTTATCTTTTTTCTTATTTGGTTGAGTCGACTAAGTCGGCTCTATTGTTTCCCATAAGCTATTTGATTCGAGTATAATTTGCATGCGAATTGCCCATAATGAGTAATTCGCGGGCTTTAGGATTGGGCATTGAAATTGGGGTGTACTATTATTAGTACTAGGTTCCTTGTTACCACTGTCTTTCGTCATATCTTAAAGATATTGACAATAAATATCCAAGAAAATGTTAACACAATGTATGTTGAAATTTCTTAATTTTAATGAGCTCTGATGTTTTATTTTCCTTAAAGGTGTATAAAACTTTTATAGGACTAGTTTTGAGAGACTATCCTTGGGAGATTTAAAAAAAAAAAACTTAAATGAAATATCCTAAGGTTAATTACTCCTTAAAAGTTATTTCTAATATAATAAACAGTGTAATCACTAGGTTATTATATCTAAAAATTTGATGAAGTACTAAATTTGTAATTTTAAAGTAACTTATCAAGCAAAAATAATATATATCTAAAATGAAGAATATATACTATATAAAAAAAATGAAAGAGTGGTGTTTTAAAAATTTTGGAACCTGAATGGGTTGATGGTCTAACCCGATGCCTTAAAATAAAATAAAATCCTTGCCTACTTAAAAATACTGCGCCTCCTTTTTATTTATTTATTTATCTCTTTGTGAGATAAAAAAGTGTGTGCTCCGTATATATTTTTCTTATATCTCTTGTTTTGAGATAAGAAAAAAAAAACGTCTCTCTTGGAGACTGTTCGTCTCTCTCCTTTTCTGGGAATGAGATCCGTTCTTCTTCTCCTAATCTTCGTGGTCAAACGCCTATGATAAGGTTGAATGGCCTACTTATCTTCTCCGGTGTGTGGTGTTCTTCGCGAGCACTTAATCCCTTCAATCAAACTTTTAGGGTTTCATTGAATTTTGGGGGTTTTCAGTCCGTGAGTGATATGGTTGATTGGAGAGTTTAATTAAGTCGATTGGTGGCTTAATTAATTATCTGGGCTTGATTCTTGATTCAGAACAGGTGTGTTTGTTCTAATTTGAATCTTTGATTTTTACCCTAATTGATGACTTCGTTTAGTTTGTTTGAATCAATATATAAACGATTTTAATTCGTTTCTAATCCTATGTGGATTAACGATTCGCTTTCGATGGGTAAAAAAAATTTGCGAAAACTTGGTAAATGATGATTTTGGTTAGTGTGACCAAACCGCTCTGATACCTATTGTTGGCCTCAACGATTATGGATCTTATGATCTTACTAAGTCAAAAGTCAAAATATACCAATACAAATATTGAAACAAAGGTTCTGTAAATATGCTTTGTATTAATCAATAATATGTCATCATCTATTCTGTTACAAGTTCTAATCTATTTATACAAGTGAAAGGGTATGTCGGTTGGGAGATAACTGCCTTTAGGCAGTTATGTTGTAACTGCAAAATAGCAGATTATGTTTGTAATGTCAAGAGGACTTTTCTGTGTTTGACCCATTGGGTTTGACCGGGTCATATGGGGTAAACGGGTAAGATTGGGATTAGCCCAATAGGATTCAAATGGAAGTTGGTGCTGTACTCGTGGAACTTGAAATGAAGACCATTGAACACAGAGTTGCTCACCATGGATGTGGTTCTATGAACCTTGTTTTGTTACATTTAGATTGTTTTTAAAATGTAATTGGTTAGTTTTTTCATTTAGCAGTTAGTGGTTGTTTCTGCATTTTGCAGTAGTGTTTGCTTAGTTACATTTGTAGAGTCATATCTCCTATGTAACGGGCTGAGGGCATGGGATTCAGCCATGTCAATTGTACTTCATTGTTTTTGGTGTAATATATTTACCGGGGTATATACCCTTTTACCCAAAAAAAATAATCACTGTAAACCGTTATATGTAATTGGGTGGGTTAGAGAAACGGTATAAACCGTTTAGTATTGGTTTACAACGGTTAGAATTAGTCGTGTCGTTTACTTTTAGAGAAACGGTGTACCCCTTCATCAGAGGCACCGATTTGAAGTTCAGATATACCGGTAGGTCGACATCTGTGGGAATCCGTTTACATTACGGATGTTTCAGAGTAGTCTTGTACTTGAAGACCCTAAAGAATCAAAGGGAAGAGACAACAGAAATGGATAAATTTACCAATTTTGAGGTGACCATTTTGACCCATTTAGTAATGAATGGATCGGTCGGGGTTACACTTGATATTTTAAGGACAACATAAAAATAAGTCTTAGAATGAAACGGGGTAAATTGGTATAAAACATTTTATTTTCTGTAATCATATTTGACACATCAACTTACCCTGATTAATGTGACCTGATGCCCAAACCAACCGACCCACCAAATTTGCCACATCTATGACTAAACTATGAAAGTGAACTGAAGAAGACATCTTTTTAGGGCTCACCTGGCTACATCTAACACGCATTACTGCTTCAAAACCTTGTGGTCTTGTGACGTTCCATGGCAGATCATTGTGAAGTTTTGCGGGATCCGAAAGTGCAGAGGAAGGGTGATAATAATAAACCTGAAAATAGGAGGGAATTTTATTAAAAGCGATTCTTAAAGAATGGCAAGAAAACCAATCTAATTTGTTTAACAAAAAGAAAGATTGCAATGACTACCTGTCCTCTAGTGGTTCGAGGGATAACAGAGATTGAAGCAATATCAACATAACTTTGGGTAGTGATGAACACATCGACAGAGACCTATAAAATATTTGTGATCGTATAAACAATTTGGTAAGATAAAATCAAAATGGTTGAATCTCATCATAGACGTAGCAAAATGCAAATTAAATAAAGTTTCACCTGGTACTCTGCAAATTCAATAGCCAATGTCTTCATAGTCTTGTCTACTGGTTGAAGTAATTTATGAGGTTCCTGCGGTTTAAAAAAAAAAAAAAAAAAACGATTTCAGATTAACTTTTTTCATCAACTTTACTATTAAACATGTAGATGCAATTTGGTGAGGCCATTATACATACTACGTGAATCCCATTTATAAGATCTTAGTACCATGCTGATATGATTCTAATATCAAAAGATTTAAAGGAAACAGGTCAAAAAGGTCAAAATTAGCCCAAAGTATCTTTTCATGCATAAGACCTACTTAATCAATATAGCGAACATTACATAACTATTGTAATAAGATAATTTTGTAATCGTATTTGACCTACTAACAGTATATATATAGACTTAAAATATAGGACAAAAAAGTTTTGGTTCAGCCCAACGCCAACCATTTTGGCCTGTTTGTTCCACCTGGTCATTAGTTGATATTACCTTCTCTCCTGCAGAGATATTAGTTCTTCCTTCAGCCTCTCTAGCAGAAAGAGCCGCAATACCAACAGAAGGCAAGACTGAAACATAATCAAATGGGGTCAATATATGTTTCTACCTCAGACCTCTTAATAATAACACATGCTAAAAATATAAATAAGCTTGCCTGATTGAAATACCAAAAGCTTGCCTCCGGTACTCTTCATTGCCGAAAAGCGCCTAATTGACACAGATGAAGCAATAGTCACATAGACTGCTAAGCTGATACTAAGTGGGCGTTTGGAGGTGCGCTTTGAAAAATATTATATGATAAAAAAAATATATCAGAATAAAAAGCAGGCATTAGCCTGTTTAAAAATGGGACATGTGAGTGTTCGGTGAATTCTGGTCGTTCAAAAAATCATTAAACGGGATGACCAAAAAAAGATGATCTGAGAAGAAAAAAGAAAATAGAGATGTCTTGTGAAATAAAGTGACTGTCTCTGAGATTAGGTTAATGGTAGGTATACAGGAAACTTCTTCTACCCTTAGACACGCTGTGCTTGCGCGGGTACAAATGTACAATCAAATAGAGAAGAATTAATACATTCATCCCGGCATCAAAAGCAGAATCAGCAGTTTTATTACTCTCAAACATACTCGGGATGCTCTCCAACAAAAAGTTTAGATGATCATGACATTGTAACATCACAATGATGTGAAAAACGTTGGGAATCAGTTCCAAAGTCTTTTGCGCAGGTTTCTTGATGATTCCAGGATCGATATTATGAACAAGAATGACAAGAATTTGATTCATTATATTACTAACAACATAACATGGTTACATTGTATATTTGACACACTTTAGAACATTACATTCGACTCTATTTATAGGCCCTGAACCGAACCGTCATGTCTATTCAATTGTAACTGAAAATAACTAACTAATAACTACCATTAACTACCTATAACTACCAATAACCGCTTTTAACCGCCAAACGGTTATTAACTATCAAAGTAACTTATTCGGCCCTTTTACTTTGCGTTATTACATATGTACCAACAAGACTTATGCAATTATCGTCCAACAATTCCTCCATAATTGTTTAAGTCTTGTTCTTCACGTTGGTATCTCCTTTTGTGTCGACTTGAATTCCTCTTTCTCAAACCGTGCCCTAGAACTTGTTGTTCTCGGTTTTCTTCCAAACAGCCAAACGTTTCTCGTTGTTGTTTTCTTTTATCTCGAATTCCAAGTCCTCTTCAACAAAACCTTGAATACCTTTCGGTATTCTTACCAAAACAAGCGATTGTTTGTTCTTTCCATGTTGCAATCCATCTTTACATCTTCATCTGCAGTATTGCTTTTCTTCCTTGGAGTTCCATCTAGTGTATCCCCTACTTCAACACTTATCCTCGCAAAACCTGGTGGACCTTTTACACAAGCAGTCCCACTGCTATTTCAGACCACCTCTTCCGTTGGCTTACCCCGCTTGGATCTTTGTGCTTCCTCGTATCATATCTTCACCATTCCTATGTACTCATTATAGCATTCCTTGACTGCCTCTTCATCCTCATGTGTCAATCCTAATAACTGTACAACCTTGTTCGGTGTTGTTTTCGTTTTGAAACAATACCCCTTCCATCGAGACTCTTCCATTCCAACGTGTTCCTTGGTATCTTTAACGTTGAATCAAACTTGTAATCTTGCAACCTTCATTTCTTTGGGTAAAGGGTTTCCCCGGTAAATTGTATTACACCAAAAAACATTTAAGTACAAAAGGTGTAGGTGAAGTCCTACAACCCGGCCCGTTACATGGGCGAATAAGAACGCACCGTAGTGCAACAAACCACACCATCATGAGAATGACAAGCCGAACTCATGAACAAGCTTCAACAAGCTACTAACCAAAACACTAAATAAGAATGACACAATCTTGCAACCTTCATTTCTAATGCCACTTCCCGTGTTTTGAACCTTTGGCTCGATACCACTTTTGCACAGGTTTCTTGATGATTCCAGGATCGATATTATGAACAAGAATGACAAGAACTTGATTCATTATATTAGTAACAACATAACATGGTTACATTGTATATTTGACACACTTTAGAACATTACATTCGAATCTATTTATAGGCCCTGAACCGAACCATCATGTCTATTCGGTTGTAACCGAAAATAACTAAATAATAACTACCATTAACTACCTGTAACTACCAATTACCTCTTTTAACCACCAAACGGTTATTAACTATCAAAGTAACATATTCGGCCCTTTTACTTTGCGTTATTACATATGTACCAACAAGACTTATGCAATTATCATCCAACAAAGTCACATAAAACTGGATGAAAATAATTTCTAGAATATGACGGATAATCAAGAGTTAGCAAGAACTGCCAAGAAAAGAGCTCCATCACAATTTCAAGGTAATATCGTGTAATAACTTACCTCGGAAAGTTGAACAATAACATCAGTTTGCAGATTAGTGTAAACATCTTCAACGTCAGTAACTATGAGCATCAATGGTCGCAACAACAAAACACAAAAACTTGATCACAAACAAAGAATATCATCTTGTAAGTTAGTAAACTAGAGGTGGCTGTTTCGACCCATTTACTTATAAGTTGGTCAATTCTGGTTATATTTTATTTCTAATAGGTAAACGGTATGATGGAAACGGAAATCCAAAAGCAAACATGGTGAAAGTTGGACGAGTTTTTTTTTACACGCGTACAAACCAACCAAAAATCTATAAACAATAATCTGCCATTATATATACCTGCTGCAACGCCCGTTTAAGATTGTAAAAATGGATGGTTGAGTCAAATGTGGCAATTCCCACCATTGTTCGAGGACCCTCCTGCAGCAACCATATTATTAGTTTGTTGCATCATAAAATATACGATTAACTTTGTACATGAAACAGATCAATAATTACATACAAACAGATTCAATACTTATGGCTAGCCATGTGCCACATGTACGGAAGGTGGCAATTGTGACCCATTTACTTTCAATTATTTTATAGTTGACAATCTAAAATAATCTATTTTTTGTAATCTAATTAGGAACTAATTATTCATAAAGAAAAAAGGATTAAAAACTGGTCAAAAACCAGGTGAATCCAACACAACCCATATCTAATATTATGCCAGTATAGACCCATAATCAGTCCCAACCATTTTCACCTCTAACCACAATTAACATGAACTTACTGGAAGATCAGAAATGACTCGGCTGATAGCGCTGCAAGCTCCCGCTGTTGCACCAGTTTGCAAGGCATTCATTGAAACATCAATGAGAAAAAATAATACAGCAGGCATTGGCTCACGTACCTGGAAAAATATAACAAAATATTGTAAAGATAGTATAATTGTTGAGAGAAGTGCAAAATGAAGCTAGAGATCACACGAACCAGGAATTCCCTTGTGGCAACGAATTCAACTGTTCCTCTGCATAGCTCAGGTCGTTCATCAGCGTCCCTTCGCCTGCCATCTGGACCTAAATTGCATTGATAGTCACGCGGAGTTTCATCCGTGAAGCCTGCAAAAGAGTAGAACGTAAGAAAACATATTGAACTAAAAGTGGTGTATTCAACCCATTCACTTATAAGTCGGTTGACATGGATTCCATTTTATTTCCAACAAGTCAATATACAAGTTGACAAGCAACAGTTCATATATTTATAGGCTAAAAATTGTATTGTTACTCAGTTACTGTATTCAAAGTCAGCTATTAAAATTTGTATTGTTCATTGTAACAAATTGATTTGTGGTTTGGACGTTGTTTTCTTCATTACCATCCGAACAAAAGCCATCACATGTTTTTTTTTTTCTTTTTCTTTTGTGGAATTGACATGGACTTCTTTTGGGCAATGTGGCTTTAATTGTGCCATGTCATTATTCTGTGGATATATATTGTGTGGAAATCTAAATATAACATAACATTCATTAATTCCTTAACGAAACCTCTGATTCCAGATCAGTTATCATCGCCAGCAACTACCACGATCATGCAACCACCATCAATGACCTTGAAAAAGCATCATGAAGGTACATATATCTAAACATGAAAACTCTATTGTTAAACCGATAATAAATCTTGATATCTTTATCCTAGGTTTCCAGAAAGACAAGCGAGACTACTACCAAAGCAAAGGCCTCAAAGAGAAGTAAGCAAAGTTCTTACTTCCCGTTAACTATAATCCAAGCAATGGACTTATGATATATATTTGTAGGGAATGATTCAGTTGATAAACATATACGTATTGGCTTCGAGAAATACGAATATTTATCGATCATCTTTTCCTAGCATGTAAAATCTTTTGAAACATGATTATGGTTTTATGCCTGTTACGATTTTATGGCCCTAATGCGGAGGTAAGAGTGCTGGTAGCAAACTTGCAAGCAGAAGCTTTAGCTAATGTCAAGTTTGAAACAACGGAAAAGTGGCTTCACCGAGCCCATTATTTAAAGGTAGTCTCTGGATCATCATCACAATTCAATGATCCTCGAGTTGATTTGATGATGAATCTGGTCAACGTTATCCTAAAATGGAACAGCAATTTCAAATGGTACAAAAGGAAAGAGGAGTGTATCTAGTAATAAAGCAAATAGTGAAATAAAGGCTGAAAAGTCGGCTGGCCTCATTAACGTCCTCATGGCAAGATTCAGATCAAGATAAACCGATACATCTTCGCCCAAGTAGATAAAAGTAACAATTCTTTTTAAAGGAGAACGTTGAAGATGAGGAGCCCCGCTTGACTTCTCCCATTTGGAAATTCCCCATATATGGATGTTCTTGGAGACGGTTTCGTGAACAAGGTCGATCTAGGTTCATGGTTCAACATAGATGACGGTGATTACAAGATGTTTATGGGTCTTGACCTATGGATGATGGATATAAACATGAGCTAAAGATATATTATATCAAGTATAGATATTACGCTCGTGATACACGGAACGCCGATGGGAGACACGACTAAACGTGGCGAGGAACGCTGGAAATGCGCTTCTTCATACGCTTATCTAGGAACGCTTGGGGATCACGTTCCTAATTTTATATGATGAATCGGGTTTATGTGATGAATCGGCTTTATGATGAAGATTGTGTTTTGATGATACCGAAATAAACCCGCCGCTTTAGTAAAACCATATTTTGACATAGAATAGCTCTAGAAGCCGCAACTTAATGAAAAAGATGAAGTTTAGAAGATGAGTAGATGGAGAAGAGGACTTGCATCGGGAATACAAGCATTTGTTTTCTTTTTGGTACGGTGAAAGTGAAAGGAATACAAGTATTTTTCAAAATACTTTTTTCAAAATAGTTAAGTTCTATTCATTTTATATCTATACTTAATAAGGTGTTTAATTGTTTATGTTTCTTTCTACATTTTCAGACTTTTTAATTAATTATGATATAAACCTTAAATGCTTTTATTAAATGTTAAGAATTTTTAATTAAATATTTTTTGGGAAGACAATTTAATGGTTAAAAGTTTTTAATTGATGATTATGAGTAATATTTGTTTGAATTTTTGAATGTTGTGTAATTTTTTTTAAAGATAATTTGTCATATACTAAAATATTATAAAATACATGACGATTCCTAATGCTTTCTTGAATTTTAAGATGTTGCCCCGTTAATTACCCGTCCGTTTCCCGTCACGTGCAACTTAGACCACCAGCGGTATGAACAAGACCTCCATTCGAAAAAGAATAAATATAATCCATGGTGGTTTGCAGTGTTTCCCGACATGGTGTTGTTGTAACCGAGATGGGCTGAGGAATGATGGAAAGGATGGTGGTGGTTAATGAAGTTGGTTTTATAGATCAATTTAGATAGCATGAGACCTACTGAATGTACTTACTTTTTTTTTTTTTTGAAAGGGGAGTAATCTAAATATATTAACCAAATGGTACAATGGATATGAGGAAGTCCCATATCTCATTACATAGGCATAAAGGTTACATAACAAGACACTTCCAATTCTCTAAACAAGAAAACAAACCACTACTCAAATGATAACATATGACACAACAAAATGAAATTACTTCCTAGGACCTTGAAACTTTGTGCCATACATGGCATTAAAGGTATCCAAATTTCAAGAAGATCACGAACCTTTACGCTATAGTCATCATACTCATCAAACTCGTGTCCACCACCAAAAATATCATCAAATGGGTTAGCAACAACCTCATCTTGAATCGATACCACAATCTCTCCACTTTAGAAAAAGGGTTGGCTCTCTTAGTAGAAGAGGTAGCTAATAGGTTGACCATCATCATCCACAAGAGTAGCTTTTCCATCAATAATTAGCTTTTCAAGCTTACCAATTTTCTCAAATATGGCTAGTAGAACCAACATCCATTGATCCCATTGAATCACTCACTAGACTTAGACGCCTCATCAATACTGCTGTAGTACCGAAGTACTAACCTTGGATGCGTAAGCCCATACCAATATCAACACGAGGGTCCTTCCCGAGAACCATCAATACACCGCCTTAGTAGTCTTAGTCTTAGATCAACTTATCATCCACCCTTTGCGATAAGTGGTGTACCTTTGTTAACAAAACATAAACCTGCTTCCTAGGCTAAATCTAGGACCGCTATATTAATACCACTAGTCATCTTTGTACCTTTAGGTTTGGACTTCCGGTCTACCGCACCACCTTAAACCCATCATCATGAGCAACATCATTATGCTCATACCATAGGGCAACAATCAAGATCATGGTGGAGGCTTCCATTCATATTCCACCTTGATACGTGCTGTAGTAAAAACCACTATCGTCCTTTTAGGGATCGCCATAGTCACCACATGTTTAAGTTCAATCGATGATAGTTCTGCAAAACTTATTGACCCCATGAATCAACACACATAGAACTAGTAAAGCGATCTAACATAATCGCTTACCCACCCGAGTAGCAATAAGGCTCAATCCGTCTAATATGCAAGTAATTATGCAATTTAATCCATCACGGGCACTTTAGTAACCTCACTTTTGGACAATAGCACATGAGAGTCCAAGTGAGAATGATAGGAGAATTAATAATCCAAGGGCCCGGTGAATGACATTATCAACACCCTCTTTAGAAGCAAATTTAAAAAGAAACACACCATCGTCATTCTTCATGAGTTTCTGAACCCAAATTACCCGATGGTTAGTAACATAATTTTGGACCAAAAGAAAGGCAATATTCTTGCCAACAAAGAAGCCAACAAGAGTATTATCATAGCGGTTACACACACTCTCCATAGCAGCTTTAGGAAGAACAGTATCATGATTATCAATCCGATTAAGGTCGAAAGTTAATGTGACATGTTCGGATTTAAAACATGAGCAAACGACCTATTGGACACCTTTCACTACCATTATCATCAAGACACGAGAAGTTGACCCCTTAGATACATTGTAGAGTAGCAGTTGCTTGTCATCTATAGGAATTAATGCTGAATTCACCCCACCCAACCGAACCGTTCCTGGACAAAATGTTTGTTCAGATTAGAAGAACTCACAGTTTAAATGTTATCATAGTACAGGGTTTCAAGATAGTAGCTTTTCGTCGGTGAAGCATCTGGAGATTCAATCCAACTTGATCGGTTGGTGAACGAACCATCCTTGTTGAAAACCCTTTCTCCATCACACGACACCCCAAAACAATCACACAGCGGATTCAAGAAACCCTAGCGAAAGTTAGGGTTTACCACTCACAACCAAACTAACCACCTCCATAATCAAGATCATAGATAGATAAGAAAGTGAAAACCACCCTTGAGTATTAAACCGTCACCAATAAAGCGATTAAAACTTGAAACTAAAGCGATCGATAAAATGAAGCGTAAACGTTAGAATCACGAATTAGATGAATTAGTATGATCGATTAGCCTTGATCGAAGGGGAAACACTTTGCAAAGTTCATGAGTTTTTAGGACGGACGGGTCTTTACCCACTGTATGCCTGATCCACACTGAATGTACTTACTTTGTGGAGGAAGAAATATAGTATGTGCAAGCGTATGGAAGATGAAAAGAAAACAAAGAGGGGTTTAGCTGGTAAGGCCTCCATGACTCCAAGAAGGTTTCTTTGGCTTGCAACCACCATCGAACATATTCATCTTGAAAGAGAGTAATGCATGAAACGCATATATATCACTTTTCGTATTAATCGATATATCTTGATCAAATGCAAGGTATAAGGTTATAAAACAATTCCTATCCATTCCAAGATGCGAGAATTTTATTCTATTTCTTAGATCATTGGCATGAGCAACTAAAGCCAGCAATTGTTGGCCTCAACGATTATGGATCTTATGATCTTACTAAGTCAAAAGTCAAAATATACCAATACAGATATTGAAACAAAGGTTAAATATGCTTTGTATCAATCAATAATATGTCATCATCTTATTTGTTACAGAATTGCTAACTATATATACAAGATGAAAGGGTGTGTTAAGGGCATGTCGGTTAGAAATAACGCCTTTAGGCAGTTATGTTGTAACTGCAAAATAGCAGCTTATGTTTGTATCAAGGTTGACTTTTCTGTGTTTGACCCATTGGGTTTGACCGGGTCATATGGGGTAAACGGGTAAGATTGGGATTAGCCCAATATTCTCCCCTTAATCACTAAACGCTTTGTAGATTCTTGACTCCGATTAGTTGTCTCATTGTTAGGAATCTGATCTTCGGTAGTGCTTTTGTGAGCATGTCAGCCTTCTAAAATTCTCCGCTTATAAACTCGACTTGTAAATCTTCTCTTTCAACGCATTCTCGTATAAAGTGATACTTTATGTCAATATGCTTACTTCTTCCGTGAAATACGGGATTCTTCATTAATTCGATGGCAGACTTGTTGTCGACCATTATCGTAACCTTTTCTTCTTGGGTATGTGTAACCTTGCTGAGTAATCTCTTTAACCATAATGCTTGTGTTCTTTGTCACTGTTGCTGCAATGAATTCGGATTCACATGATGATAGAGCTATTGTGGCTTGTTTTTGTGTACTCCAGCTGATTGGTGATTCACCGTAGTAGAATATAATTCCAGTAATGCCTTTGCCTTCTTGAGTGTTGACTCCGTAGCTACTGTCACTATAACCTTGTATCTGGTTTCCTCCATTATGTTTGTAGGTGATTCCATAGTCTTTTGTTCCTTTTACATAGCGTAGTACTTGCCTAATAGCTTTCATATATTTTTCCTTTGGTTCCTGCATAAAACGACTAAGTGATCCAATGGAATAACTTAAGTTGGGTCTTGTATGTAGCAGATATCGTAAGCATCCAATTAGGCTTCTGTATTCAGTTGAGTTGACCGTTGTTTCTTCAGTGTTCTTTGTTAGTCTTGTTCCTGGATCCATAGGTATTAGCGTTTCGTTGCAGTCTAGCATTCCAACTTCCTTTAGGATCTTGCTTGCGTAGGCGGATTGCTTTATTGATATGTCACCTCCAGTTTGTGTGACTTCAATTCCTAAGTAGTAGGATAGTAATCCTAGGTCACTCATTTCGAATTTTTCTTCCATTTGAGCTTTGAATTTGTCTATCTCTTCTTTAGGTGTGCCAGTGATGATTAAATCATCTACGTAGACTCCAACTAGAAGTATTGAATCTTTTGATTTCTTCGTGTAGACAGCTTGTTCCAAAGCGCATTTCTTGAAATCTAAAGACTTCAAGGTATTTTCTAACTTTATGTTCCAAGCATGTGGTGCTTGCCTTAAACCGTATAGATCATTTAACGTTCTAAAACCTTGTAATGGTGTATGATCAAAGTATCGATGTAAATTCCTGGTTGCGTTTGAGTTACTTTGATTGGTTGAACGTGCTGAGGTAGTTGGTGTAGTTTGAGCGTGTATTCGCGATGAAATTGTAGATGGTGTGCGAAAAGCTTGTG
The DNA here is from genome assembly GCA_910596185.1 of Chrysanthemum makinoi. NCBI lineage: Eukaryota > Viridiplantae > Streptophyta > Magnoliopsida > Asterales > Asteraceae > Chrysanthemum > Chrysanthemum makinoi. Next base: position 341,614,183 of record OU343221.1, read on the forward strand.
AGGGTGAGTTTTTTGTTGATGTTGTATTTTCATCATCATCTGTAGGGATATCGTTATCTTCTTCATTTGGTTGGATTTCTTGTTCTTGATGATCATTTGTGGCTTCTAGGTTTTCGACTTTGAAGTCAAACCATTCAGGTTGATCGTTGGTGTGTTCATTCAAGTAATCCTTCGAGTCCCATGCTTCATCCTCTTTGAACTTCACATCTCCACTAACACAAATTCTTTGTGTTGTTGGATAAAATAGTCGATAGGCTTTTGATCCTTGTTCATTTCCTAAGTATACCATTTTGTTGCTTCTGTTATCTAACTTTGTCAGATGTTGTGATGGTACCTTTGCATATGCTATGCAGCCGAAAACTTTTAGGTTTTCTAAGTTTGGCTTTCTTTGTTTAATCGCTTCATATGGAGTTATGTCTTCTAAGGCTTTTGTAGGAATGCTGTTTAGAATGTATATTGAATGTCTAATAGCTTTAGCCCAAAAGTTTTGAGGCATGTTGGTTGCTTTCATCATGCATCTTGTTGTAGACATAATTGTCCTATATCTTCGTTCAACTACTCCATTTTGTTGCGGTGAGTAAGGTGCGGTAAGTTGTCGTGCTATGCCATTTTCTTTGCAGTATTAAGTGAATTCGTTAGATGTGAATTCTCCTCCACGATCTGAACATTTTTAATGCTGTCCTTAGCTCCTTCTCTATTGTATTCTTGTATTCCTTGAAAGTATCAAATGCTTGATCTTTCGTGTTTAGAAATACGCCCACATATATCTTGAATAGTCATCGACTAGTAAGAATATGTATCTTTTCCTAGATGGTGTTGGTGGTGTAATTGGTCCACATAAATCTCCGTATACTAAATCTAAAGGTGAGATTGATCTAGTTTTTGCTTTCTTGGGAAATGGTGCTCTGCTTTGTTTACCAACTAAACAAACATCACAGATTTGTGTTGTATGTTTAATGGAAGGTATTCCTTGAACTAACTCTCTTTGAGTCATTGATTTTAGTGATTCAAAGTTGAGATGTCCTAGTCTTGCGTGCCATAACCAAGTGTTGTCCTTCAAGTTTGCTAACAGGTGTGCCTATCTTCAGACTTTCTTTGTATAGACGGTTTTTTTGTCTCAGGACTTTCATGAAGATTTTGTTGTCCATGTCATAAAGTCGTAATTCATCGTCTTCCATTACTACTTTACAACCGATTTCGGTGAATTGTCCAAGGCTCAATAAGTTGCTTTTTAAGCTGGGAATGTAATAGACTTGAGATATGATTCTTTGTTTCTCATCATCATATTCTAATAGGATTGAACCTTTTTCTTTAATCTCTATATGAGATCCATCTCCGAATCTTACTTTTCCACTAACGTTCTCATCTAGGTCTTTGAAGTTTTCTCTCATTCCAGTCATATGATTGCTGGCTCCATTGTCTATGTACCATAGACTATCTACATTTGTCTCTTTATATCCTACATCTTGTTCGTGTAGCGAGGCAGTTTGACCTTTAAGTTTTGTTACAGGTGGGTCTTCTAATATTGCCATTAGTAAGGTAGGCTCTAAGTCCTCCTCGACAAGATTAGATTGCATACTAGTGTTTGGTTTTGAATGACACTTAGTTGCATAATGACCCATTTTATTGCATTTGTAACATTTTACTTTGCTAAGATCAATATGTGATTTGTTGAAGTTGTTGTGAGAGTTTTCTCCGTCTTTCTTTTCTTCCTTAAATTTTTCGTGGTTTTTGCCGTGTGAAAATTTATACTTCCCACGTCCACGTCCTCTAAAGTGTTTTCCTCTATTGTCATGCCGTGTGAACATTAATTTTTCTTGGTTGTCCACATGTCTTCCCTTTTTGAACTTAATCCTTTCTTCGTAGGTTTTAAGTCTACCAATTGCTTCTTCCATAGTCATTTTGCTTAGGTCGGAATATTGTTCTATAGATGCGACTATCTGCAGATACCTTTCGGGTACAACATTTAGTAGTTTCCGTACTAAGGTTTCATCTTCTATGGTGTGTCCTAGACTAGCGGCTTTGTTTACAAGAGTTGTAAGTTTTGTAGCGAAGGTGTCGATTGTCTCGTCTTCCTTCATGTATAACATCTCAAAGTCGGATTTGATTGTTTGAAGTCTTGCTTGTTGAACTCTGGTTTCCCCAACGTGTCTAGTTTTCAAAGCATTCCAAATGGCTTTGGCGGTTTTGTGCTTTGTTATTTGAAGTAATTGTTCTTCGGGTAAGGCTTGGTAAAGAAATGCAATAGCGGTTTTATCTTTTTTTCTTATTGGGTTGAGTCGACTCAGTCGGCTCTATTGTTTCCCATAAGCTATTTGCTTCGAGGTTAATTTTCATGTGAATTGCCCATAATGAGTAATTCGCGGGTTTTAGGATTGGGCATTGAATTTGGGGTGTACTATTATTAGTACTAGGTTCCTTGTTACCACTGTCTTTCACCATATCTTAAAGATATTGACAAAAAATCTCCAAGAAGATTTTAACACGATGTGTGTTGAAATTTCTTAATTTTAATGAGCTCTAATGTTTTATTTTCCTTAAAGGTATATAAAACTTTTATAGGACTAGTTTTGAAAGACTATCCTAGGGAGATTAAAAAAAACTTAAATGAAATATCCTAAGGTTAATTACTCGTTAAAAGTTATTTCTAATATAATAAGCAGTGTAATCACTAGGTTATTATATCTAAAAGTTTGATGAAGTATTAAATTTAGAAAAAATTTAAAGTAACTTATCAAACTAAAAATAATATATATCTAAAATGAAGAATATATACTATATAAGAATGAAAGAGTGGTGTTGTAAAAAATTTGAAACCAGAATGGGTTGATGGTCTAACCCGATGCCTTAAATAAATAAAAATCCTTTGTGTAGCCCTCTTAAGTGGTGCGTCCCTTTTAATATTTTGTTTATCTCCTTTTTTTTTGAGATAAAAATTGGTACGCTTCCTTTATATATTTCTTATTTCTCTTGAATGAGATAAGAAAAATATAAACGCCTCCTTTGGAGAGGCGCTTTCTTCTCCTTTTCGGTAAGATCCCTTCCTTCTCCTAATCTCTGTGGTCAAACGCCTGTGATAAGGCTTGAATGGCCTACCTATCTTCTCCGGTGTGGGGTGTTCTTCGCGAGCACTTAATCCCTTCAATCGAAATTTTAGGGTTTCGATGAATTTGGGGGTTTTCAAGAGTGATATGGTTGATTGGAGAGTTTAATTAAGTCGATTGGTGGCTTAATTAATTAGCTGGGCTTGATTCTTGATTCGGAACAGGTGTGTTTGTTCTAATTTTGAATCTTTAATTTTGCCCTAATTGATGACTTCGTTTAGTTTGTTTGAATCAATATATATAAACGATTTTAATTCGTTTATGATCCTATGTGGATTAAAAAAAATCAGTTTCGACGAAAAAAAATGCGAATAATTTTGTTGCCGGGTTGGAGTAATCACTTGTGTGATTGTTCCCTTGATACGACAAAAGTATAGAACACAAAAATGATATCTTTGATTTGTGTTCAAATTATTTTTCAGAATTTTTTTTTATCGAGACTGTTTCTGGTTCTTATTGATTCTGAAACTAAAACGAAAAATGGTAAATGATGATTTTTGGTTAGTGTGACCAAACCGCTCTGATACCAATTGTTGGCCTCAACGATTATGGATCTTATGATCTTACTAAGTCAAAAGTCAAAATATACCAATACAGATATTGAAACAAAGGTTCTGTAAATATGCTTTGTATCAATCAATAATATGTCATCATCTTATTTGTTACAGAATTGGTAACTATATATACAAGATGAAAGGGTGTGTTGAAGAGGCATGTCGGTTAGGGAAATAACTGCCTTTAGGCAGTTATGTTGTAAATGCAAAATAGCAGTTATGTTTGTAACTGTCAAGGTTGACTTTTCTGTGTTTGACCCATTGGGTTTGACCGGGTCATGTGGGGTAAACGGGTAAGATTGGGATTAGCCCAATAACATTCACTGTAAAGCATAGACATTGAAGCATATGTCATATTCAAATTCAAATGAGCATACTTAAATACCGAACGTTAATGTGCGAGTTCTCATAATATATAGACACCATGATACCTTTTTGGAAGAGCTGGAAACATCCGCATTGGAAGCCAATGCTTTTCTTAAAGTGCAGGGGGGAAAGGATATGGCATGGAGGCTCCACCAAGTGGTGCCCCATCTTCTTAGTCAGTGTAATTAGAGAAGTTCTTTTTTGGCGGTAAAGTATTAATTTTTCAGCTTCGTCCACAACTTCACTTAGACTAGTGGTGATCTTCCATCACCTTCTACCTTAGCGCCACATCACCATTCACTTCCCTCAATGGTCATTACTCCCCTCACATTACATAAAAATACCACTTTATACAAACATACCCCACAAAATACCCCACACACACTCACAAATCAAATAATTAACAATAAAAACATCCCACGGGGCCTACAGATGTACAAACACCAAATGGCTACCTCCGTCACTGTTCGTCTTTTTTACTTCCCTACCTCACGCGTGAGCCAATCAAATTTAGTGGGGTGGCGCGTGACCTCACTCCCTCACGAGTGAGCCATCACCACCACTAAAACCAGCCTTAGATTCTCACAGTACACTTCAACATGGTCTCCGATTTCATATCTGAAATAATGATTTAAAACTTCGGTCACTTTGATTACATAATTTTTGGTCCTTCAAGTGAGAGTCAAATACACATATCAGTAACCAAGTAAACAGCAAGAGTAACTTACGATAGTTCAATATTAGAGATATCAAATTCCAAATGAGTATAAGCCCGGTCTTATTCAGGGTTTATGGAGCTCCTTTTTGACATTGACATTTGATCATTACACACAAAGTATTATGCAGTTTGAATAAGGTAAAACTTAACAAATGGTATCTTGATGTATCCTCCTCATCACGAAGTAACTGATCCAACTGAGGCGACTCTAATCTTTCCTGAAAAGCAAAGTTCAATCATATATTATAAACTCATTCTTTAATCCAATTAGTGAGAAACTTTATGTATCTAATACCATGCATAAAGTCATCTTCAATACATTAATCATCATCTCCGTGCCGACAACAACATGATAGAAGAACTGCCAATATCTATATGCATTGCACATATTATATTAGTTCTAGGACTTTCACTTTCAGCTAGATAATCAGTCTACTAACTCTACCAGTGAGAGTACAATCAGTAATTAACTGTCTAAGGTAGAGAATGGGTTACAGAAGTTAAAACCGCCACATTTGGTCCTCCTACGTGCTATCCCGGTAGCCTCAACAACCACATACTTTACACGTTATTAACTAATTTTGATTCATAAATTTATACCAATTACTTATAAACACACACTCTAGAAACATGCAGACTTCATGAATTATGTTTCTCCATGTCTACACAAAGAAATTCATTCAAGCAGTTTATCGAACTAATAAATTAAAAAACGCCTATCACTTAGAAAAAATCATAAAAGCAATCAAACAATTAAAATACATCATATATATAATCATGGTTGCCATCACGTGGAATTGACATGGAATTTTTTTGGTGGTGTTTTTGAATTCTCTATAAAAGTGTGGAGATAAATCTTTATGACTTACAACCAGACATCATACATATTTCCCAAAAGATCCATTCGTAATTCTTTAATTGTCAAACTGGAATAATCTAAAGACTTTACCGAAAAGATCCATAATACACGTAATTCAGGAATAATCTAGAAAGGTAGCAATCTTCATTGATATAGATTATTTCCTTATTTAATAGTAGTAACAATCTACAACATAATTCAGGACAAGAAAAAATACATAAAAAGTTTCTTAAACTTTATGACTTATGACTAGACATCATACAAAATCGATCAAGCTAGCATTAAGTTACTGATAAATGCATCTTCATCCAAAGTCGATCATCCACTGACAATAAATCTTTGACTTGGCGCATTGTTGGCCTTTCCTGTGGGTTGTCGTTCAAACATGCCCGTGTGACATTCAAAATTAAATGAGCTAGTTTCTCAACTAGAGGTGATGGTCGCGGAATCCGTCTATCTGCTACATTGGCTAGCAATAGATCATCAGTAGACAATGTTGGTAGACATGATATAAGTTCTCCAGGATGCTTTCCCATAATCACTTCTAGTGCAACAACTCCAAAACTATACACATCGCATTTCTCGGTCTCAACCATCGTATAAGCAAGCTCTAAATGGAAGGAAACAGGAGAATCCAAATAAAATTGTTATATCAGATCATGATTAAATGTAACATAGAAAAATCTGAAACTTGAGAAAAAGTACGTATAGATAACTTTAAAATATATGGTAGTTACCTGGCGCAATATAGCCATAGGTGCCTACAACCGCAGTCCAATTGGATGAATCCAGCTTTAAAAGCTTTGCTGTTCCAAAATCCGAGATATGTGCCACATAATCAGAATCGAGAAGGATATTAGCTGCAGAAATGTCTCTATGAATTATAGGTGGTGTGCAATCATGATGCATATAAGCCAAGCCATTCGCTACAGCCCTAACAATTTTTACCCTATTCAGCCAATCTATTTCCTTTGCTGTGATATCACTACTTAAGAGTGATTTTAGACTTCCCTTCTCAAGATATTCGTAAATCAAAAATGAGTGACGCGCATGGAAGCAGTATCCATAGAGTTTAACTATGTTTCTGTGCCTTATGTTTGTTAGTGCCCGTACCTCATTTAGGAATCCTTGATCGTCATTCTCAGATGATGAATGGAGTTTCTTGACAGCTACTAAATTGTTGGGTTGTAATTCAGCTTTATACACAGTACCGTATCCTCCGATCCCAATACAATACGAATCCTCAAAATCATTTGTTGCCTTGATGATTTCATCATACATCGCCTGTCCATCAAAACTTGTTATTGAGAAAAACTTGCCACCTTCTTCGCCTGATGGTTCCTGTGGAGAAGTTATCTTTCTACGTCGATAAACGATGAGGACACACATGCATAAACCAAGTAAAAGAGCCGCAAAAAGTGGGACCGTGATTACAAGGATGAGCTTATGATGAAAATGATGATTTTTTTTCATTATCTTCGGATTTTCACAAAGTTTCAAACCTGTAACATTTCCACACATACCATCATTCCCTTGTAATGCTTCTCCAGACACATTTAGAAAGACAACATAAGGGGGAACCGGACCTGTGAACTCATTGTAAGACAGGTCGATATCAATCCCTCTTGGAAAGTTACTGAAACTATTAGGAATAGCACCAGATAGCTTATTGTGAGAAAGATTCATCATTACGAGACTTTTTAGACTTCCAATTTCTGATGGTATCTCTTCTGTGAGTGAATTCCAAGATAAATCAAGAACATTGAGTTGACTTAATTTACCAATCTCCGATGGGATCTTTCCGCTGAGCTTGTTATTACTAAGATTTATGTGATTGATTTGTAACCAATCACCAATATATCTTTGTAATGACCCGTTTAACCTATTTTTGGATAGGTCAAGAGTAAGTAGGCCATGCAGTGATCCAAGCTGTTGAGGTATAACACCTGAAAGTTTGTTATCACTCAAGTTTAAATTTAACAAACTTTTCATCTCCCCAAACTCCTTTGGAATTTGGCCAGACAACTGATTTGTGCTCAGAAATAGCTGAAACAATTGTAGACTTCCGATTACTTGTGGTATAGGACCAGATAACTTGTTGTCACTGATAGACAGAAGCTGAAGGCTTCTCAGGTTTTTTAATGCTGAAGGAATTGAACCATTGAGTTGATTTCCGCTCAATTTTAATTCAGTCAGAGACTTCAAATTCCCTAATTCAGAAGGAATGGGCCCACATAGTTGATTTTGCCTCAAATTAAGGAGTTTCAAAGACGTCAACTCACCCAACGATAATGGAATACAACCGTTAAGTTGATTTTGGCTCAAAGATAAATTAGTGAGAGACTTCATATTCCCTAATTCAGTAGGAATGGGCCCAGATAGTTGATTTTGTGTCAAATATAAGTCAGTGAGATACTTCATATTCCCTAATTCAATTGGAATGGGTCCAGAGAGTTGATTTCCCCACAAATAAAGGATATTCAAAGATGTCAAGTCACCCAATGATGAAGGAATTGAACCATTGAGTTGATTTTCACTCAAATCTAAGTTAGTTAGAGACTTCATATTCCCTAATTCAATTGGAATGGGTCCAGAGAGTTTGTTTTTGAACAGAAAAAGCTGTTTCAAAGACTTCAAATCACCCAATGATGAAGGAATAGAACCGTTAAGTTGATTTCTGCTCAAAGATAATTCTGTGAGAGAATTCAAATTCCCTAATTCAATTGGAATGGGTCCAGAGAGTTGATTTTTCCATAAATAAAGGACATTCAAAGACTCCAAATCACCCAACGATGAAGGAATAGAACCGTTAAGTTGATTTCTGCTCAAAGATAATTCAGTGAGAGAGTTCAAATTCCCTAATTCAATTGGAATGGGTCCAGAGAGTTGATTTTCAAACAAATAAAGGATATTCAAAGACTCCAAATCACCCAACGATGAAGGGATTGAACCATTGAGTTGATTATTGTCCAATTGTAAATGAGTTAGAGACTTCAGATTCCCTAAATCCTTTGGAATGGGTCCAGAGATTTGATTTGTGCCCACACATAATTGAGTGAGAGAGTTCAAATTCCCAATGGTGGGTGGAATTACACCAGAAAACCGATTGGTTGAAAAATCAAGATAGACAAGTTTGGACAGGAGTCTGATTTTTGGTGGGATGGGACCAAAGAAATTGTTTACACTAAGATCCAAATGGGTAAGATTTCCTAGAATAGAGAACGGGAACCGGTTAAGTGTACCTTTTAACTCAGATGTCGAGAGGTTCAACTTGTTAATGTTCCCATCAGCGTTGCAAGCAATTCCAAACCAAGAAGAACACAAAGTGGGTACACTAGTACTATTCGTTGGAAGGGGTGTCCAAGAAGATACAATTTGAGAGTTGTTTGGGATTTTAAGGCTTGCTTTCCATTTTTGAAGAGCATTTGCTTCCTCCAAAAAAGCAGAAGTGAAGTTTGGTACATATGAGAGAACAACCAATAGTAGAGCTAGAGATAAAAGCAAAAGCTTTGAAGAAGCCATTACTTGCTTTTGCATGTTTTTCTCTATAAATTGAAGGCTCGCATGTCTTTATTTATACTTGAGCCACCCTTTTTCAGAAATTATTCCACAAAGATTGTTTGACTTGAGAAACAAATGTCCCTTTTTTTTTGAACGGCGATATTATTAAACACAAACTAGCAAGGAGCTAGAGTACAAGGAAATAAGGGAAGGGTCCTTTTGGATAATACTTTTTTAAAATGATCCCGAATGTGTGATCAACTGTGAAACTACGTGCTAAAAGTATTTATCATTTCTTGTTTATTTGATAAATACTTTTAGCGACGTACTCTATTGTCGCTAAAAGCGTTTATTGATTTTTTGTTACATCATTTATTAATTTTAATTTATCCGGTACTTAATAAATATTATCATATATAAAATATACACTCCAAGCAATACGGTAGGGAACCATGACTATTTTTATGGAAAGTAGATATTTTTTATATTAAGCATTCTTTATTTAGTATGTCCCAAATACTTTATAACCTAGTAGATATATATTTTTCAAAAGCAGAACGTCTAAATTATTAATAGTGTAAATAGTTAAGCACTTTTATTTTTTAGATTTTAACATTAAATTGATGGTTATAAGGTTAGTAAGTTTTTTTATAAACAATTTTATTAAAATATATCATTATTGGAAATGTTACTATATGGTTTAAATAAGACTTAAGTTTTCAAATTTTACATTAATTTTCTAATTTTCTTTTATACTAATGTTTTTTGTCTTATAATTTAGTTTAGATATTTGTAGTTAAGTTTGAATAACTGCGATTTTATCAAGTCATCTGTTATTTAAGGGGGTCTCGCTAAAATCCCTATGTCTTAGGTCGAGCAGCTACGCTCTCGTTGATCGAGGTTAGATCCTCGTATGGTTTACACTACCAAAAATTATGGAACCGGTGACGAATTTTTTCCTGAGGACACAATATTGTAGGCAAAAGCCGCTAAACGACAAAAAAAATATTTGACCGAGGCTTGAGTCGCTTGAACTTTATACCAAAAGTTTCCCCGAGGACATGTCCTCAGGGAAAATTTTGACGTTTTTTCACCAAATGTTATTCACTGGATTTTTTGGTGGTGAAGTTTCCCGCTAAAGTTTTGCTGATGATATGTCCTCGGGATACTTATTTATAGTTTTGACCAAAACCTTGACCGTGATTTGATAGCTACTAATTACCGTGGTTAGCAGTAATTAAATGGGGTATGTGAGTGCCATTAATTTTTCCCGACGACGTGTCCTTGGGGAAAGATGGTCAAACTTTGAGAACTGTTGACTAGAAATTGTGTGGGTCCCACAATGTCGTCGGGGAAAGTCGTTGTTATTGCGATTACCGGTGAGGCTGGCCCGACGACTGTTGACCGACGAGTTGTCGTCAAAAATAAGTTTCCCCGAGGACAAGGCACCGGCGAAAGCCAAAAAATGTACTCGGGGAAAGCCTCGTTTACTAGTGTTAGTCATTAGTGTGAGGTGATCTGCAAAATAAATGTTATGTACAAATCAAAACTAAGTTTGTGCGAATCATGTTTGTTGTTCTAAACTAGAGACCATTATTCCATAATAGTAACTAGAAGAAGGGCATTTTGAATTTTAAATCGAAAATTTAACATTAATATCTATAGGAAAGTAGCCTCTAATTTAAATACTATTATGAAAAGTCCGGGTCAACAATAGCTGACATCCATTGTTAGTCATGGAAAGACAAGAAAGATAAAATATATTAAAAAAGTGATAGACTATGTCCTTATTCAATGCTGTGTAGGGTCATATGTAGCTATGATATTTGTTTTGCACTTTGATTCCTATAGTAAACTTAATGAGACATTGATGTATTAACTATATCAATATTATATATTAACACTAAAAAACAATCTAAGCTATATTATTAGTGTTTATCAGTGCTAAAATAATTAGTTAAAAAACACATTGCAAAGTTTTCGGGTTATCGGGTTATTGGGTTAAGGTCAACTAAACCTGACCTTAGAAACCTTATCGAGTTTGAGTCAAGTCAACCCGACCTTACTAACAGTACTCCTACTATCAAAGCTAACACTTGTCATTGTTGTATGTTATTAGGTGCCACTAGTATCAAAACCCAACCAAAATAAATCCCTTTAATTTGCACGCTACCCAAGAAAATAAATATTCCTTTCGTCTCAAATTAATAGTCTACGTTTTCTTTCATAGAAATCCTAATTTAATTGTCCACTATTAAATATAGATAGGAAAGTTTGATCGAGTTTATCATATTGCCCTTGTTTAAAATTATTATTACAAACTTTAAATAATACCTAAATTAATTAGTTAAAGATAAACTGTCATTATGTTAAAAAGTAGAAAAAAGAAAATTGTAATAAATACACTTTTATTAAACTGTGTGTTTTTTGTCGGTACACAATAATTTATTTTAGACGGAGGGAGTAACAATATGCCAATGTCTTCGAAGTGACGTGTTCGATTGGACAAACCAATGTAAATAATACACCACTCCTTGTGATAGGGACGTTTACGCCAAAAAAGAAAAAGAAAAACAATCTTTCTGCTAACAAGTGATGGGGACTTGTAAAAAACAAACAATAATTAAAAAATGGGACGGTGAATGAAAGCGCCCCAGGTTGAGATATGATGATTGAGTAAATAATTTTTTTCCATTCATAATTATAATTATAATACATAAGCCATGAAAATTATTCTAAACACAATTAATAATATAGGCTAAACTAATTAACTAAGTATAAATCTCATAGGCTACAAATATACGTCTAGCCTACTTCCGTGCAAAAGAAGTTGGAATCCATGCGTAATAAGTTCTTTATAGGAGGACACTTGGGTGATAAGAAGGTTACATGGATTTAGTGGAACGTGTGCTTAGCTAGTAAGGCTCTGGGTGGGCTCGGAATCGGGAGTATATATGCTTTAAACATGTCTCTTTTGTTTAAATTGATTTGGAGATTTCGATGTAATCCTAATGATCTCTGGGCTAAAGTGATTAGAGGCATCCATGGGCAAGATGGAGGTATCGGGGGCTGGAGGATTTCAGCTTCGAACCTAAGTCCATGGTAGGTTATTGTTAATTTGGTATTTAAGCTGCAAAGAAAAGGTGTTAATCTGCTTGATGCTTGTAAGCGTTCTCTTGGAGATGGAATGAAGATTAGCTTCTAGGATGAGATGTGGTGTGGGGATAGTCCCTTAAAAGTGTTATTCCCTCGTGTGTATGCGCAAGAAGGAGATAAGAAGAGTAGGGTGGCACAATGTATTAATATTTCTGATTGGAACATGGTTCTTAGAAGGGCTCCAAGAGGTGGGGTTGTTGGAATCAATCCTAAACCTTAATTCAAGTGTTAGTTACTCATATGTAATAGGTAGCTTATTATGGCCTTTATGTTTGTTTAAGGTCAAGCTTATGTAGAAGGCCCATAAGCTTAGGCCCAAGTCCAATAAGGAAAGGGAAGGAGTCTAGGAGTGTTGCCCTAGCTCCTTGCCTATAAATACCTCTTGTAAACCTTCATTTGAAGGTTGGTTGTTCAATTCATTTCTCTTTCACTACCTCACGCATAACCGTCCTTATTATCATACGCGTAGTGTTTGTGTGTGCGTTGTTCAACCAATCTTTCTTCTCTATTTCTTCTCTTGATGCTTGTGTTGTAAAACTAGTGACCTAACAGTGGTATCAATCGCCAAATAGTTGGGTGAACGTATTGTTCTTGAAGTGGGTTTTGGTCCTACGCGTAGAACATACGGTTCGTTGTTGATACTTTGGTTCGCTTAAAAACACATTTTTTACACTTTTTAATCCAAGATTCTTGTACTTTCAACGTTTTAAGGTGTTAAAATAACTGTTTTTGGTAAAAAGTTTCAACCTTTACGCGTGGATACACTTTTTTGAGCTTGGTTTTTAACGAGGTAGTTGTTCTATGCATAACTGTTTTAGACACTTTGGATCATCAAGTTTCACACTTTTGTGTTATCTTGGTGATATTGAAGCTATTTCATCACAAAAATCTGGTTTAGAAACATCTTTGGGCAAAAGTCATTTTTACGAGTAGTTCTACGCCTAACAAAACCCTAATCTTACGCATAAGAATTCCATGGTTTGATCTTCAGTTTTCGTGGTTTATTCCATGTTTTCTTGCTTGGATAAGCCTGAAAATACGTCGAATTGGGATATCTTTTGCATTGTGATAGTGTAAAAGATCACTTGGGCTAAAAACGCTAAACTTACGCATAAGCTTAAGCTTACGCGTAGAAAATCCTACGCATAAGATTCATCTTACGCCTAAGCCTAGTCTTACGCATAAGGTAATCCTACGCCTAAGTTTTCTACGCCTAACTTACTGTTTACGCATAACTTTAGTGCTTTTTCCCTGCTTACGCGTAAGCTAAACCTACGCGTAACTTTGGTGTTTTTTACGCATAAATGCTACTTGGTTATTGTGATTTCTACGCCTAAGGATACTTCATCAACAAAGGTTCTTTCAACTACAAAGATCCATCAACACAAGTTATCAAAAAAAAATTGAGTAAAATTTAATTTTTTGTGGAGACTAAAAAATTTTGGTTTAACTGCGAAAATTTTGGTAAAAAATTCAAATTTTTTGGCCTAAATTCAAATTTTTCGGGTCAAATTTGGCGTCAAAATTGTCATAATTCAAATTTTTCCTACATCCTTAGAATTGAATTTTATAGTGAATTTCAAATTTTTGAAAGTCAAAATTTTTCAAAATTATTTTTGGAGGGAAATTGCAATTCACTATATCGACCTTCTGTGTGCTATATCGACTTTGCACCTTTTCTTCTCTTTGATTCTTCTGCAGGGGAGTGAAATGGATTCTGATCATAAAGATCCATTTGTGGAATTGCAAGAAGGATTCATGGCTCTGGTTCTGGCATTGAAGTGTCAGACATCATTAAATTCCCGATATCCCGCAGTCGTGCAAGGTGAAAGAGTTGATGTACATGAAAGGAATGCTCAAATGAACGTTGATAATGTTGTGATTACTGCATCCGTCGGTAATGCGGACAATGAAGTTATAGCATTGGAAAAGCAGGATGACAGCAGCAGATCTGGAGAAGATATCATTCTTAACTACGACACCGAGCCCAACTGTGGCGAAGAACAAATGGTTGAGGAAGATTTCTTACCCACCTATGACACTGACACAGAACAGATGGTCGAGGTACAATCTACTGTTGATCATATTCTGCCTGCAAATGCGATACAACAGACTGAGCAACCTGAATTCAGTAATGAAGGAGAGGTTGACCAGTGTGTTGCACAATGTCCAGACAACTTTCTCATGTCTGAGCCCTTACTTGTTAACAATTCAACTGAAACGTCAAATCAAACTCTTGAATCTGAAAACATTCTTCTCAAAAAGACCATTGCTCAGTTTCATAAAGATTTTTCAAAACTAGAGGCTCATTGCATCTCTCTTGAACTTAAATTACAAAACAAATCTTTTCCTCATAACACAATGGTCAGCATTCAAATGATCAAAGTAATCATGTGGCTTTATTAGTAAAAGAAAATGAGCATCTAAAGGCTCAACTTCAAGCAAAGGGGCTTGCACATGTTGCTTTACAAAACAAACTGAGAAGATTCACTGATAAGAGTGTGGATACTAAATTTGCAAAACCAACAATCTTGGGTAAATCGTCTCTAAAACCAATCAGAAACCAATCAGTTGTTAGACAACCAACTGCTTTTAATTCTGAACGTTCAAAATCGTCTAAACCACGGTTTGCCTCCCAAGTTGTTGAGAATAATCATTTGTCAAAACCAGTCACTCCACATTCCGGGCCAATGAATAATGCTTCTGTTTCTGTTATACCTGTTTCTGTTATATCTCAACATGTGGCTGCTTCTGGCCAATCTAGGACTAGTTCAAACACTGTGTCTAAACTGAGCATTAAAAGTAAAGATTCATATGATTCAATTGACACGTACAAGAACTGTGATCTAGAAAAGACTAGGAAAAGGGCACTACTACAAAAGGATGGAATCTTAGGTTCATGACCTAGTGTGATGCCTTCTAGTGTGTTGCATAACACTGCTTGTAGTAGCAAACTTAAACCTAAGTTTAATCTACAAACAGTTAGAAATAAAC
Organism: Chrysanthemum makinoi; assembly: GCA_910596185.1. NCBI lineage: Eukaryota > Viridiplantae > Streptophyta > Magnoliopsida > Asterales > Asteraceae > Chrysanthemum > Chrysanthemum makinoi. Next base: position 341,629,435 of record OU343221.1, read on the forward strand.
CCGTTGATCTAAACGTAAACTTTTAGAAACCTAATAGGTGGATCCATATAGGACGCAGACTCTTCTCACAAGAAGTTTCAACATCCCCTAGATCTAACCTTAGATGGATACCAACGGGTAGAGTTTTCAAAACTATTGGTCTTAGGTGGATTCCTACAGGCAAGATACTAAGTAGTTGCATCAACACAAGTGTGAAACCCACTACATCCATCCCTGAGGTAGGAAAGGAACTTATCAAAATAGCAGGTTCAGGTGTCAAGAAGATAATTGACACTACATCTTTATGCCTCTAACATTTGGAACCCAGTTACACTTGGGGATCCATGTTTCTTCTTTCTTGTCCCCCTCCTATTTTTCTATGCAGTGTACAATGCTATGGCTCCTACTTCAAAACAGCGTAGGACCCGTTTCTCACCGTCAAAAATATCATGATCCATCAGCTGTTCCACCATTGTACTTAATCGTCATGAATTGGAAACATTGCTTGCTCCTCTGGTTAAAGATTCTGCCAAAAGTCGTGCTTCAGATGTATCGAATGTTTCCTCTGCACAACCGATAATACTCTAATTTCATATACACCTGAATCTACAACAACAACCGAATCTTGCCTTCTTGAATTTCTTCAATTAGGCCTAAGAAATAAGACGATCGGTGGCTCAAGCGTCTCACTTTGGTTTTATCGTCTCGATTTCACGGGTGATCTTGTGTGAAGTTACCCAAATATGATGTTATGATTCCTCACACACGGTCTTGGTATCGAGTTATTGCATATCCACAGGTGATTTGTATTCCGAAAGACCACAACATTCAGGGGAAAGTCGTTTCATTTCGTCTTTCGTGGTTTGTTTGGTGTGATGCATCTACATACGTGAGAAGATCTTGTTGATTTCTGGCATGTTACCCTCGAACGGATTTTCCGCAGTTAGTCAGATTTACCTTGTGTGGTTTTCTGCTCTTCTACAAATTCCGCTGCATACTGAAAACTTCAAAAGTTAGAAGAAATGTCTACTACATCAAAGTTTCAAATCTGCTAAAGACAGTTGTCAGTTTGGGGGAAACTGATTCAGAAACTTCGTCAATCTCTGTTTATATTCGCAATGGCTTCTAAGCATAACAGCTTAGAACCCGGTCACAACCGCTTAAACTTCCCTCAAACCCCATCATCAGCTGAACAAAGCCCCCAGCTAACTCATCAACTAATGGAAAGACTCTTTGCTCCGCTGTTGATGGCGATATTGATGAACGTGCTCCAGTGTATCCGTTGTTTCGCTCAACCGATACACCTGTTACAACAACTACGGTTGAAGAAGCACCACCAGTTGACTCCACCACAACAGTTGAACAAACCGCTTCCAACAATGATGACCCAGCTGATGATGTTCTTAATGAAGTACCCCCACATGCAGATTTTGACCCAAATGCGTTTTTTAACCCGTTTGCTAATGAGGCTGCTGCACCAGATGTCGCGGAATCTTCAACAAGCCATTTGAATCCTCAAAATCGGCACAATGTATACCAACATCAACCCTCTACACATCGATGGACAAAAGACCATCCTCTAGAAAATATTATTGGCAACCCGAATCAACCAATCGTTACGAGACAATGTCTTTACACAGATGGTGAACATTGCATTTATGCACTCACTGTCTGCCAATCTGAGCCTAAAAACATTAAGGACGCAATGACAAAAGACAACTGGATTGAATCCATGCGAGAAGAACTCAACCAATTCAAACGTCTTGAAGTATGGGAACTGGTTGAAAGACCAACAGGGGTCTACGTCATTGGTCTAAAATGGATTTGGAAGAACAAATTGGATGCTGAAGGGAACGTAATCAGAAACAAGTCACGACTGGTGGCTAAGGGTTATCGTCAGGAGGAGGGTATTGACTTTGAAGAATCATTTGCTCCGGTTGCTCGTCTTGAGGTCGTTCGGATATTTCGCGTTCGGCTCATATGAATATATAACGGTCTTTCAGATGGACGTCAAAACTGCTTTTCTGAATGGTCAACTTAAAGAAACGGTTTATGTCAGCCAACCAGAAGGATTCGTTGATCCCGAGTTCCCGAACCATGTCTTCAAACTGAACAAAGCTCTGTATGGTCTCAAACAAGCTCCTCGGGCGTGGTACGATAAGCTATCATCTTTCCTCATTGCCAACAATTTCACCAAAGGTTCGGTCGACCTAACTCTATTCATACAATATCACGGGGCACATATCTTAATTGTTCAAATTTACGTGGATGACATCATTTTTGGGTCTACACATAAAAAGTACTCAATCGCTTTTGCAAAACTAATGAAGAAACATTTTGAAATGTCCATGATGGGTGAACTTACATTCTTTCTAGGATTGCAAGTTCATCAATCACCCCGTGGTATTTTTTTGAGTCAGTCCAAATATGCCCTTGAACTGCTTAACAAATTTGGAATGCAAACCTGTGACACCTATGCCACACCAATGGCTCATACCAAGAAGCTAGACGCTGATTTACATGGGAAATTGTTGGACCCTACCAAATACCGTAGTATCATTGGGTCTCTCATGTATCTAACAGCTAGCAGACCTGATATTGTCTTTGCCGTTTATCTCTGCTCCCGTTATCAGTCAAGACCAACTGAAACCCACCTCTCTGAGGCTAAAAGAATCCTCCGATACATCAAGGGAACCATTAACCGCTTTTTCAGATGCTGATCTAGCAGGATGTTTAGATTCACGGAAAAGCACTTCAGGAGCACTACAATTTCTTGGTGACAAACTGGTGTCCTGGCAATCAAAGAAGCAGGATTGTACATCGCTGTCATCAACCGAAGCAGAATATGTAGCCATATCGGCGTGTTGTGCTCAAGTCATCTGGATGAGAACACAACTCAAAGACTATGGTTATGTATTTGACAGAATCCCGATGTATTGCGACAATCGGAGTGCCATTGCTATCTCGTGCAACTCGATTCACTCGAAATCAAAGCACATCGATCTTCGCTATCATTTCATCAAGGACCATGTGGAACAGGGTACAGTTGAATTATACTTCGTGGGTACAGAATACCAATTGGCAGATCTTCTCACCAAAGCCTTGCCTCCCGCTAGGTTTAATGAGTTGGTCCACCGGATTGGTATGAGGTGTTTGACTCAAGAGGAACTCCATGAACTCTTAAAACAGTCTTAAAATCCAGTCAAACACCAAAACCTCTTTTGTAAATATTTTTTCAAAAACAAAATACAAAAATATAAAATCAGAAAATCTTAAAAAATATTCTTTTATCTACTTTTCTTTCAACATGGCAAGTACATTTCTTCCATCAACACTCTAATCTTTCAAAATTCAATATTTTTTCCGATCAAGTGTTGAGGGGGAGAAGATAATTACTTAACTGTTTCAAAATAACTGTGTACTTGCATGTTATACTATCCTGATTGTTTTTAAAATGGTTGTCACATTTCTGGTTAATAGACACTCCTCGGACCAAAATTTATAAACTTTCATTATTTCTTAAGTCGAGGGGGAGTGTCGTCAATGTTATTTCCAAATATTCTTCGTTGGGTAACCAAAATGGAAGTTAAAAGGCTTTGGATGAAAATGGAAAAGGTGGAGGGACTAAAACTGCCAAAAGCTTAAAGTTATTTTAATAAAACTTTCCACCTAACTTTTCATCCCCACATTTATTACACACACCTAACGAATCCTACGCCTAAAATCGTTCTAACAAATCCGTGTTTCAGATCTTCAATTTGTAAGTGTTTATGTGTTTGTAACAAGATTATAAACAATGGTTTTGAATTGTTTTGAAAACCAACGGTTAGATATTAACCTTTGGACGATTTTGTGTTCTACGCGTATGCGTATGAACACATAATTTTGTTTATGTGTTTGTGGTTAAAAATATTGTGTCAAAACGTTTTTCTAACATCAATGAATACATTTTCATTACTTAAACATACCCAGATACTCGAATTGAGTGATTTTGAAAATTAGGGTTTATGCGTGGTTTTGGGTGTTTTTAGATGTGAATGTTTTTGGTCAAAAAGATTGTTGTGTGATGTTGTTATCATGGAGTATTGATGATATCCAGGCTTTAAAACAACCCAGAAACACTAATTGATTATAAATTAGAGATTAGGGTTTAATGTTCTTGAGATTTGGGTATTTTTGATTCACTGCGAATTGGACGTTAATACTTGGTTATATCACTCACATGACTTCTTAGAACTACCAGAAAAACTTTGGTGCAAATTCCATGGCTAAAATTCTTACGCTTAATTCATAAACTTTAGGTTTTTAGTTCTACGCATAAGGTTTTCTTCAGTAAACTGCTTGATAAGTTTTCATGCCATGATCTGTTATACAATGAATGTATGTGTTAATATTGATGCAATGATGAATTTATTTCAAGTTTGTTACAAGTGAAAATTCAGAATCAAGGTTACTAAGCAAACTACGCATAAAGATCACCTTACACGTAGCAGGTTATGCGTAAGAGTAATCTTACGCGTAGCGTCTACGCATAAGGTTCTACATATGGGACTACGCGTATCATGTGAAGGATATGCGTAAACAATGACCTCTACGCATAAGGTCTACTCTTACGAGTAAGCCTTACGCGTAAGGTTAATATACGCTTACGCGTAAGCTCTATGCATAAGGTTCCCTCTTCCTACGCGTAATATTTCTTACGCGTAAGTAAGGATCCTACGCATAAGCTTGCGTCTACGCGTATACTTCTCCTGTTTACGCATAAGCTATCATTTCTACGCCTAAGCCTTGATCAAACCTTCATTATGAATTGTTACGCGTTCAAACTTGTAAATAAATAAATCATAACGTCACGAAACCAACAATGTCACTAATAAGCTTAAACGTTTAATATGTTGTGTTAAATAAGTGATAACATAAACTTTAAAACTTAAAGTTAACTAACTCACGAAACTTTTCACGACATCATTGGACCGTTGTACAAACAAGTGACTTTGGACTCGTAACAATCATTGACATTGCACATTCAATAATTAGACAATAAAACCATCTGTTAACTAACATTATGTCTTTCGATATGTTGGTTCTTTTGGCTAATGTTATTTCGGATCACGACATGGAAACTAAAATGAATGTGGATGCACCAAATGTTCTCACCATTGCTGATATCTTCCCAACTGGCTATCCTATGAAGATTGGAAAGAACAATCTTCGTGTTGACTTTGAGACCCTCACCGCTCAATCTTCTTGCTTGATTGTTTGTGGATATTCGAAGAACCATCCTTATCAACATGCTCTCCCATTCTCGCTCTGTCCGAGATCTACATCCAGTTCGGACTACAATGCAAAAGATCAAAGGACAGAATGTTGTGACTGTGACTCTCAACCCCAAGCAAGTCACCATCACACCTGCAGATTTAAGAGTTGTCCTCCTCATTCCGAAATCGTACCAACCTGATTACTCTGCTGCACCAACTGAAGAGACCGTTTTGCAATTTTTTATTGATATTGGGTATGACGGCGTCGGGAACTATCACTAAGCATTCCCATGTGGATCTTAAAACATTCCTCACCTTGGAGAACCCTTTATATCATCATCACAAAATCTGTTTCGTCGTGGCGATGGCTATGAGCATCCTAAGCTCATGGAACTGCAAATCTTTTGGGCTCTGATCAACATGAAGAACATCGAAGTTGAAGCTCTAATATGGGATGACATGATGACATTCCTCAAAAAGCTTGGCTCAAAGATTCCTTACATCAGATACATTAAACTGTTGATCTAGAGAGCACTTGGGTATAACCCAGATATCCCCAAAAGAATCAATGACCCCGACAATCTCGACATGTTGACTGAACCCACTCTAACCGTCA
>OU343221.1:341635387-341649348 GCA_910596185.1 Chrysanthemum makinoi
GATTTAATGAGTCAACTACCAAGAAACAAGGTGCTGTGTTGCCGGATCACCTTCTTTCAGATGAACTCAAAAAGCTCTACCCTTATAGAAGATATTTGGTTGTTGTGGAAGAGAACAAAGTTGGCTTTCTTGATGAAAAATCTTCTGGTACGCCTACCAGGAGAACCAGAAGAGGAAGTACTGGAAGTACCGCAAGCACTGAGAGTCAACGTAAGTTCCCGAAGAGGAAACCTACAATCAAAAGGAAAGTTCCCTCTATGGAAGCTGTTCCTATTCCCAAGCCTGAACCACAAAGAAAGCTAACGGATGAGGACTCTGAAGATACACAATCGGGCGAAGAGGTTTTCTACTCTGAATCTGCAACCGAAGCACCTACTTCAGTAGCAAAACCTCCCAATCCACCAGCTGTCCAAGGAAAAGGGAAGACTCCAGTTAATGAGCCAGAAGATGAAAGCTCAGATGAAGAGCAACTGAATACATCATACAAGAAAAAGTTCAAAATCATTAGGCTCCAACACGTGGCAAAAGAATTTGCTAAGAATAAAATGGGTGGCCCCGGAGGGTCAAGTGGTGCAGCTCAACCTACACCAAATCCTGATGCGGTTAATCAACCCGATAAGGGATCTGGTGCCACCACTTTGGAGCAACAACAAACGCGCGTGGAAGATACTATTGAGTATGACTTTGAAGAACCAGAAACTGGAAAGTCTGAGAAAGATAAAGCTGATGAAAAAGCTAAGTCTGTAAATGAAGAAGATGTTGATTATGATATGTTTCTTCTTGATAGTCCTACACGATCAAAGAAGAAAACTTCTGAGCCACCAAAGGACCCAGAGTCTCCTCACATCTCATCATCATCGGATTCATCTTCTCATTCTTCACCACCACCATCAAAAAGAACAACAAGATCCACATCTAGATCAGTGAAGAAGCCAACTGCCTCTTGGATTTCTCAAGCTAAAACTCGAATCGTTAAAGCTGTCAAAAAGGTCAGAAAGAAAGACATTCTCTACAGGAAGTGAATTTCCTTGTGACCAAGTACAATATCTTCATGATGAGAAGGACAAGATGAAAGTTGAAAGGGAATACGTCCAGAAGCTCATGCAAGATGATCTTCAAGGGAATATGAACGAAATGATCAGAGGGTACACTCATATGTATCTTCTTGACAACGTTCCTGGAATTACAAAGGAGCTGTTCACCAAACAACTCTATCCGAATCTCTTACACCTGGCCAAACAGACTATGAAATCAACTCCAATGCATGTGAACATCAATCCAGTTGATCCCATAATCTTCTCAGATGCTGAATTGGTTGACCGGCTGGTAGCTCAAATGTCCAAACGAACTGCAACATTTGCCTCTTACGAAGGTAAATTGTTTGAAGCATTGCTGGAATACCAACTAAAATCAGCATGCAGAGAAGAAGCTGTAAGGCCTAAGCGTCCACGCGACGATGATGATAAGGATCAGGATAAGAATGAGGAGCCTAAACGCCCGAAGAAGTCTGGTGAATCATCTTCTATGCAACCTCCACCCCAACGGACTCCAGCACAACAAAAGTCTCCTCCTCGTTCTTCTACTGAAAAACCTCAGGATTCTTCTGAGTTACCACCCCAGACTCAAAAAACCGGTGATCACTTTGAGTATACGGGTGGTGACGATGAGGAATTCCATGAGCCCCAACAACAACCCGCCTCTCCCGACAAAGTTAAGAAACCAGAATCCTCATCCAAGTCTAAGAAAACGAAGAAGAAGGCCTATGGCGTCTTATCATGGCTCGACGAGGATGATATCAATTTGAATGGTTCTCGAAGCTTGTTGATTCCACTCCCTACCATCCGAAGGTCAAGAGGTTACAGAATGTAGTACATTGGAGCATGCAAAACTACTGCAAGATAAATTCCGTGTGAAGAAGATGACGAAATCCGAGTTGAAGCGAATCAAGAATGAAGCATTTCAACTTCTCAAAGACATCTCGGAAAGTGCTATAGAAGTTGAGTATCACCTCGATAATATAGCACGAGCCATGTCTAACAACATGGATTGGCTCAACCTAGAAGCAAACATCGACTTCACCAAACGGGGACAACCCTCCATATTACATTGGTGGTCTAAACCTCTACCAAAAATTGGCCAACCAGATCAGCCTAAGATTCCATTCCGATATTTCTTCAACAAAGACTTGGAATTTCTTCTACACGGTGGCGATGGTTCAAGGAAATACGCTACATCCCCGACACTTCCGCTTCCCAGACCATATACTCTAACTGCATAGCCATCGAGGAAAGAGCTAACCACATGTTTTCCAACAAAGTGGAAGAGTATGACCGTGATGCACTGTATGGGATTCACCATTGGCCGGAACGCCGATATTTCTTCAACAAAGAACATGTACAACCCGTTGTGTAAAACTGCAAATGAATCTGTGTGCTATAGACTTAACCAACGAATTGACGATACTTAATCGCTGGTAGTAACTTTCGAAAAGACTTGTCCGGGTAATAATTTCAAGCTAGTTCGCTAGTGATGTAAACGCGTGTCAGGACTTGTCCGAGTCGAATGTACCATTCGAGAAACTCTTGGTAGACATGAACTCTGACGGGTTTGACAACCTTCGAAGGTTTGTCTACACCTTCAAGATAGTTATTAGAGCTAGTTGTCACCTAAAAGCTGACAATGTAACTCTTTAACTATGCAACGTAACCGTGTCTCGCGAGGATTGTCTATCTTGAGTGGATCAATTCAAAAAGTCGCGCTATTTCCTCTCTGTGCAAATTTCCGTAAAAAACTCATAAGCACATGTGGAGGGGGACTATTTATGCAAAATCCTATCTCAACAAAGGGTTCTAAAATGTTTTTCATTCACAAACACTTTGAGAGATTTTCATGAAAATGGTTTCATGGCAACATAGGTTAGTCATGGAGTTATAAGGTGACTAAGGTTAGGAATAACCGTCCTATGATCCGCCAGAACCGGAGGGATCTACCCAAGGACACTACCACTAGTTAGTATTAGAAGTCCTTAGGTATGATTGTAAAAAGGAGAAAATGAGAATCGGAGAAAGAAGGAGTTGAAGAATCAAAAAGAAATGCAAAGTAAAGGGTGAAAAGAAATAGCCCTCCAGATTATTCAACTTAGGGCAGACACCGGGTTCAATTCATATGCTACTGGTTGTCACTAGATGACGCCGGTATTGAAGATTAAAAGTCGTCATGGACCCAGTGACGCATGCACTAAAACCTTCTTAGCCACTCAAGCTTCTCTCAACAGAAGCTTGTTTCATTCTCACAGGGAACCCTACATAATCTATCGGCTTTCTCTTAGAGATTGCTGGTATTGAAGAAGGAGACCCTCTCCCTAGTCTCCGCTCAGGAAAACCAAAATGCACAATTGAGTCTAGAGCCACGAGATTCATCAAAAGATCTCCTAGGTACACTTGACGTTTCATCACTTGTTGTTCAAAATATAACTACACAGTGGTTCATATCGAGTCCTTCACAGATCTTAGCAATCTGTCGAGAACATTCATGAGAGGTTCACAACTGTGATCCTCAGTGATTAAATGGAAACTCCTGCCAGGTCAACATCTAACGACCGACAGGTCACTTCGGTAACTCCCCGTGGATTACGCTTAGTGTGTCTCAAACGGTCTACCGTCGTGAGGTGATGCTTCGGTGTACCTCAGCGACTCATCTGAGCTGTAGATGTACTTCGGTACATCGTGTTATCTCACTTGTGGGACTCTAGTTCAGGAACGGCCTTTGTGAGAATTAGAGTTGTGTTTTCACACTATGCTGTTAACACTCTCGAAGTTCAAACTTGTAAGTGCGGAATCCGCTTATTACTAACCGTTTTTATGTTTACTTCTTATGGAAGCTCGGGAGCGGAATGATCGTGCAGATTCTTCTCATGCTCACGCCAACAACACCACTAATGGAAGTTCTATATCAAAGCAACACAAAGTCAGAATGATTCTTCGTCAAGTCAAAGAATCTACAAAGTTTAAAGACTTAAAGAACTTCATCATTACTGATTTCCAACGTCAAAGAGCGTGTGAGCATGTTGAAGAATGACGTGGAGACACCGGAGCAAATGGGCGATGCGATTTGATGCAGTCAACAACAACATACTATCACTCCCATCACAAAGAACAATGAACAAAGAACAAAGTTAATTATGACGTCAAAGCATAACCGTTCAAAGAAGACAATTTCTCTACACTGGGGAGATTGTTCGAATCAAGGCAATTCTTCTCACAAGAAAGAAGAATGTCAGAAGACGTCAAAGCTACTATTACATCAACGCCTTCACCATTTTTCATCACCAACACTTGAGGGGGAGATTGTTGGAATCACTCCTAAACCTTAATTCAAGTGTTAGTTACTCATATGTAATAGGTAGCTTATTATGGCCTTTATGTTTGTTTAAGGTCAAGCTTATGTAGAAGGCCCATAAGCTTAGGCCCAAGTCCAATAAGGAAAGGGAAGGAGTCTAGGAGTGTTGCCCTAGCTCCTTGCCTATAAATACCTCTTGTAAACCTTCATTTGAAGGTTGGTTGTTCAATTCATTTCTCTTTCACTACCTCACGCATAACCGTCCTTATTATCATACGCGTAGTGTTTGTGTGTGCGTTGTTCAACCAATCTTTCTTCTCTATTTCTTCTCTTGATGCTTGTGTTGTAAAACTAGTGACCTAACAGGGGTGTAGTCTAGCCAACTCGAAGATTTAAAGGCTGTGATCCAAGACATCACGATCTCAGATAAAAAGGATGGCTGGAAATGGTCTCTATATTCTAATGGTTTCTCTGTTGCATCTGCTCGTAAGTTTATTGATGAGCATACTTTGCCTGGGGGGTTGTCGTGCACTAGATGTAATAGAGTTGTTCCTATCAAAGTTAATGTCTTTCTGTAGAGATTGAACCTGGATAAACTTCCATCTATGGTGAACTTGGAATGTAAAAGTATTGATATTGATTCTTTATTATGTCTCGTGTGTGTTGATCACATAGAGAATGTCGACCGTCTCTTTTTTTCTTGTGGGATGGCTCGAGAGCTTTGGAGTTTACTAGCTAGATGGTGCGATTTGGATATCCCGGGTGTGGCTAGCATTGAGGAGTGGTTTTTGTGGGTTGATGCTTGTAAGTTGATGAAGATGGCTATATATATTCTTGAAGGTGTAGCAGCTACTTTGATGTTGTCTACATGGAATTTTCGTAATGCTTTAATTTTTTTTTAGTGTAAGCCTAAAAAGGTGACTTTATGGGATTCTATTGTCTATCTATCGTTCTTGTGGATTTCATCTAGAAATCCTAAGTTGTGCCTTAGTTGGATAGCTTGGTTAGGTAATCCGATAGATAATATCTTTTAGTTGTCTCGTGTTCTAGCTTTTGCTGGTTTTTATATAAGCCGCCGTTCCAAAAAAAACACACGACTATTATAACAGTATAAATATAAAAGATTTTGCCTAATGTTATAGATAAATTTGATTTGCACTAGACAAACTTTAACATGTCAAGATAGAAATTTAGATTATATAAAAATCATGCATTATGCACAGATAATTAAAATTTAAATATATTGTAACATACGTTAAAACACACTATGTAAAATTATGTAAACTCTTTGTGCGTGCACGAAACATGTAACCAATTAATTATCTATTGAAAAAATAGCCTCTAATTTGTTTATTATTATGAAAAGTCCAAATAGCCATCACTTGAGCATGCGCATGAGGGAGCAATAACCGTGAATTGACAAATTTATCCTTTTTAAAAGGCGGTCGTTTATTTAAAACACCCCGACTATAAGGGAGAAATGAAAAAACACAAAGCTAAAAAGAATAAACAAAAATGTCATTAAATTTTAAAAAAAATTGCATCAAATAACAATATTTCATTTTGATCACTTGTGTTATTAATGTTACAAACAAGACATTTGAGTTACTAAACTTATAAAATTACATACACATCACCAAACATGAAAAACATGATATTTATGTTGCTTAACTTATCAAAAAATATTCATTCAAATCACTCCGATTAATACCGAAGTTATAAAAAAATATTTTCATATAAGTTCAATCCCCTAATAGAAAGAAAAAAAGTTCAAAAATTTAAATGCATTTTTTTTTAAATTTCAATGACATCTTTATTTATATAAATGAATTTAATTTTCGTATTTTTGTTAAAATAATCATCATCAGATTCAACTATAACAATCTTGTTTAGCATCCAAAGTCTTTGTTCGACAATTTTAAATTTTGAAATTTTTACTTATGTTGGATTCAATATTTATAGTTTTCATTTGACAATTATCATTTCCTATGACTTCAACTTCTACGACTTCCTCTTCTTAAGCCACCTTCCGTCCAATAAAAAAACCCATCGCCAATCAATCAATCAATTTGCTATAGAGTTTTTAATTCTTATAGTGACCACTTGTTTTATATTAGTGACGGAAAAATTAATAGACTTCAACGGTTTTCTTTCACTATTTAGTTTTCATTTGACAATTATTATAACCCCTGTGACTTCAACTTTCACGACTTCCTCTTCTCAAGCCACCTTCCGTCTAATAAAAAAACCCATTACCAATAAATCGATCAATTTGCTATAGAGTTTTTAATTCTTATAGTGACGGAAAAATTAATAGACTTCCACGGTCTTCTTTCCTGGTGTATATTATTTAACCAAACTCGTGCTCATTGGTAATTTTATAATCATAAAACTGCAATAATTCAAAGAATATACAAAAAAGAACCACAATACATGTAAAGATATTGGGCCTACATGCATACATAAGATGATTGTCATGAAACAAAACAATTAAAAAGGCGTGAGTTATTCATACGGTACTTTTGTCCCCTTGTCCCCCATTTGATTTTTTTTTTTTTTTTTTTTTTTTTAATAAAAATAAGTATGTGTATAATAAGTGTGTGTATAATAATGTATATAATAAGTGTGTGTATAATAATGAGTGTGTGTATAATAATGTATTTGTACATGTATAATTATTTAGTTTGTATGATAACACGTTAAATATCACCACATTAAATAACTGCAGCAACAACTGTTATTATTAAATTAAACGTCAACGTTAACATATTATTTAAATACAACAACATCTACTACATATGAAGATTATTTATCTCGTTTAAAAGATCATGGAGTCTTGCACCCGACTGACAAGCGTGATCCTCAGGGTACCAATTTTTTTTTTCTTTTAATTTAATTGTGTAGTGTTTAGGTATATGTATAGTGTATTTAAAAAAAAGTTTAAAAAAAAAAGTTTATAAAAAAAAGTTTAAAAAAAAAATTTTATAAAAAAAGGTTTAAAAAAAAGTTTATAAAAAAAGTTTATAAAAAAAGTTTATAAAAAAAAGTTTAAAAAAAAAGTTTATAAAAAAATTTTATAAAAAGTTTATAAAAAAAGTTTATAAAAAAAAGTTTATAAAAAAAGTTTATAAAAAGTAACGTAAAAAAATTTTATAAAATATTTTATTGTTATTGTTTAATTAAATGGAAACAATACACAAATAAATACTCTACATATAAAAACACTACACAAATAAATACACTATACATATTAAAACACTACACAAATTAAATATACCACACAAAATAAACTATACGCAATTTTATAAAAAGAAAAAACAAAAAAAGAAAGAAAAAGAAAGTACAATGGTACAGTACGGAATAGTGGATTAGATAGTATTTAGCCAGGGTTTGGGGTAGAATGAATAGTACGTCCCATTAAAAATTCTTAATTTCCTTTTCAAATGAATAATTTTAAAAGGTATGTATTTTAATAAGTTATGTTGATGTTGTATATTCGAATCCAATTTTCTTATGTTACATAATTTTCTATAATATGTAAATTTAGTAGATGCTCCATGTATTATAAATTAAAAGAAACATTATTCATTAATATACTCCATATTACTTATAAAATCAAATTGATTGTTGAAAGCTCCATGTATACACGAAGTTATTAACTAGGTATATATAATTGATTTAAGATTATTTACATATCAAATTTATCTTACATACTAAAGGATCAATTTTCACCCTCTATTTTTATTAATCTAATAGATACGATTAAACCCAACAATTTAAAAAACCCACTTTCATAATTTTTTTCAAATATTTTCAAACTATTAATCGTTAAATGAAAAAAATATACGATTATGACAAACATTTAATTATCTTTCTGTAGATAGACACTTTGATATACTTTCGAAAAAAAAATTATTTTCGTGTTTTTCCATTTTTTTTTCCCTTTTTTTTGGTTTTTTTTTCGTTACTCAAATTTGCATTAAAAATCGCATGTGATTAAACACTAATTTGAATATTATAATAATATCACATGTGATATTAGTGTTAAATCACATATAATATGTAATCTCATATGTGATTTAACACTAATATCATATGTGATATTATTAGAATATTCAAATTAGTGTTTAGTAATATGTGATTTTTTCTTGCAAATTTCAGTAACGAAAATAAAATATGAAAAAACATGAAAAATGATTTTTTTTTCGAAAGTATATCAAAGTGTCCATCTATAGAAATACAATTAATTTCTCATCGCGATGTGTAATTACTTTAACTTGATGGTTTAAGAGATATTTAAATTATCAAAAATAGGTGAACTATTAAAATACTTTTAATCTCAACCATTAATTTATTTTTAGATGAAGGTTGAGGATGAACTCTTGGTATGTGAAAAACTTTGTATATAAAGAATCTCCTATATAATTTAGTAAAAATAAAACTAAATATTAATTTTCAAATTTTAATTCTTTCCATGAAATTTGATTGGTAAGATAATGTGCATGTGTGACTGTTGGTCATTAGTGCTCTTAAAACTTTTTTAACATTTATTAAACACCGATGAATACTTTTTGACATAGTTTCCATACGAAGAATGATATGTTCTTAAACCAATTGACATATCTCATAAGAGTGAGTAATCAATGCCCAAGGACCACACTAATCTCGTTAACATATATGGAGATGTGTTTATTATGTTACAAATCATAGCAATTTATGCTTTTTCTTACCAATCAAATTAAGAACAAAAAAAAAAAAAAAAAAAAAAAGTTATGCATAATGTCTAATTCTTAATTTATTACGTTACAATTCTTAATTTCCTTTTAAAATGAATAAGGTCTACTCAAATTATTTGTTCTAATGTTGGGTGTCTTATTATATGATTGACATCAATGAAAAAGATCCTCTTCTTATATATCTTTGATAATAAAAAATGATATTCAATGTAACCTTCAACGTATTTACAATTGCATTGTATTATTCGCTATATTATTGATTATTCAATTATTATTAGCTTCCACCATTTCAGAAATTGCGACTTTTTGACCCATTGAATGCTCCAGTAGATTTGTCGTTAGTATCAGTGGTGGTGGGGCTAGGTCTAAAGTCATTAAGACCATGTACAAATTTGCCACGAGTTCTATAGCTTTTACAAATTTTCGAAATCATAAAGAAAGATTCAAAAATAAGATTGTTTCAATGTTTTTTTGCTTATATTCTTTAGCGTGGTTCCAGTTTACTTCAATTGTATTAAGGATTTGACAAATTATCTTATACATACCAAGAGGTTAGGCTTACTCTAAGACATATAAACAACGTTTTGTCTCAACATCATTCTAGAAATCATGTACCAACGCCTTTAAAAAAAGAAAAAAATTAAAAACTAAATAGAAAAAGGAATCACGTACCAAGAAATGTTAGTTATATATAATTTCTGAAATTGAACAAGTGTATTAATCTTTGGGCTAAAATGTTTGACTAATGGACCATGGACTGTCATTTCTATCTGGGCTAATTGATGGAATCAAGGGTTTGTGTTGTAACAACGTAGATAAATGAAATCACATACTTCCTTTGATAAACATCCCCTCGCCAAGTGCACGCCTAAAACCACCATTAGATTTATATTTCAACGGTTTACGCCGAACATTACGTAAGGAATACTTTTATACAACCTGTGTGCATCGCACGAGTTCTGAATAGAATAAAGTAAGAAACACAACAAGAAAACTAAACTCAAGGTTGTAAAATCGCCGGGCATGGCGGTTGACCCCGCCAGCGCCATAGCCGCCATAGCGGCATACGGCGCCATGGCGGTGACCCTAAATTACAAAGGAATTTATTAAAGAAATGAATATTAGCAAGATTAATTATAAAACTAGCTTAAATTAGAACTAAATCAATAAAATCGGAGTTAATTGCCGTGAATTTGAAAAAAACCTGTGATCTCGAAGTTGACCGGCGTTGACCGGCGTTGACCACCGTTGACCGGCGTTGACCAAACCGCCACCAAGGCCGATTTTGACCGCCAAGCTCCGATTTTGACCGATTTCTGACCGATTTTGACCAAAACGCCAAATTAGACCGATATGCCAAAAATCGTGGCGTTGGACCGCCGCCAACCGCCTAGGCGCCGCCATATCGGCCGCCAAGGCCGATTTTTACAACACTGACTAAACTATAAACTTAAAAAAAATAGTCACATCGACCTAAACAATAATAAAATTCTTCCAACAATCAAAACAATTCTCCCGACGCAGCCTGAGTTATAGATTGTTGTTTATTTGGACCTCACCATCATACTAATAACTCGGCTATTTAGACAAAAATTACGCCATGAACAATTAGATAAAATCTGTGCATCGCATTATGTTTTAATGCCTTACGTTATTTAAAACTTCTGCTCATTGGTAGTTTTTTAATCATAATACTAGGATAATTCAAATAATATATCCAAAAGAACCACTATACAATACAAAGAATATACGAATTTCCACAGTCTTCTTTCCCAATGTATATTATTTAATAAACCTGTGCTCATTGGTAGTATTTTAATCATAATATTGAAATAATTCACAAAATATACCTAAAAGAATCACAATACATGTAACTGTATTAATCAAATAATATAGAAATTTCAACGGTCTTTTTTCCCACTATATCATACATACTAAAAGATTCAGTCCCCTTATTAGTAGGGTAGTCGTGAAGCCTGAAGTTCGTGTTGTTATAACGAAAAGAATCCGAACTGAGCAACATGTTTAATTGTAGCGACAAATGAAGGTAAATATGAAGCGTTCGTGGGAATATTAACCATTAGCAAATAAATACTATATTTTTATTCGCTTGCAAGTTGCAAATAATTAAATCAAATAAGTTTTTAAATGTGAATCTTTTCAGTTGCTTTTTAAAGATTATAAATAGACGGTTATCACCATTTTCACCACATCTTTTTTTGTCACCAATCTTCACCAACATGAGAAAAAAAACTCAATGTGCATTTAACCACAACCTCAGCCGGCATGGTTAAGGATTCTCATTTTATAAAAACTACAAATTCGATTTCGGTTTGGTTTTTACCAAATACAACACCATTATAGGAGAAGAACTAAAACAAAATTACAAACCAAACGCATCCAAAACAACATCAACCTATCTCCTTTCAACAACTAAAACAATAAACATAAAAGAAAACGTGCAAGATCTCAGTTCCCATCATAGATCTTTTTTAATATCCGAAAATAATAAACAGAGATTTATATGTTGTAATCTATTTTTTTTTTCTACCTAAAAAAAACATATAAACACCTACCTTAGATCATATACAAGATCTTGAAGGCTTGAAGCCGTTAAAATACAAGTAAAAGAAAAATGTGTTTCAATTGTGTTATCTTCTTTCCTTGATACGGTTTGACATAAACAAAACTAAAATAATGAAGAACCTACCCAAGATATTATCAAAGAAAGGTTTGTGGGTATGGTGATATTCGGTTAGAAAGATAGAGTAGTTCGTGGTTCAATATTCACAAAAAAAGATGCAAGTGTTATGATTCTTGTGATTTGTTGTCATTAAAGATGTGATTGATCCTGATGAGAGAAGGATGAGGGAGAGCATTTAGGTGAGAGTGTGTGGTTGGCGTTATGTTTGAGATGGGTGTTTTAGGGTCAGTCAAAATGACATTTGGGTAACAGGTTATATCATTTGAAGGTGTGGATTGGATTGGATCGGATATTGGGCTTAAATGCATATCATAAGATGATTGTCATGAAACAACAAAAAATTTAAAATTCTTAATTTCTTTTTCAAATGAATATATGTGTAAAAGTTATGATTTTAAATAAGTTATCTTGATGTTGTATTTTAGAATCCACGTTTCTTTTTTGGGGTAAGGTCAAAGACCCGGTAAATATATTACTCAAAAAAACGTTTAAATACAAAGGATATGGGTGAATCCCATATCTCAGCCCGTTACATAGGCGAAAATGCTTACATAACAATATACTTCCTATTCTCTAAACAAGAAAATAAACCACTACTCTAAAGATAATATTAGACTCCTATGGAAACAAAATTACTTCCTACCAAGGCCTTAGAGCTTGATACCATACGTGTCATAAAAAGCAT
The DNA here is from genome assembly GCA_910596185.1 of Chrysanthemum makinoi. Classification (NCBI taxonomy): domain Eukaryota; kingdom Viridiplantae; phylum Streptophyta; class Magnoliopsida; order Asterales; family Asteraceae; genus Chrysanthemum; species Chrysanthemum makinoi. Next base: position 341,647,851 of record OU343221.1, read on the forward strand.
CCAAATTCCCTAGAAGATCGTAGACCTGATCCACATAATCATTATAATCATAGTCATCACAATCATCTTCACGATCATGACCACCACCATATAGGTTCATTGACTCATCAAAAGTGTTCACAACCTCATATTCATCACTATCATCAACAATCTCACCCACCTTAGAGAATGGGTTAACCTCTTAGTAGAAGAAGTAGACGGAAAATCCTTTTTATTACCTAGATAATCAACCTTTTTAATAGGATTACCATCATCATCCACAAGAATAGCTTTTCCATAAATAAGAAGCTTTTTAAACTCCCCAATTTTCTCCACAATAGGGGTAGGACCAATCTCATTAGCTTCCATTGAATCGGTGGCACCCGCGTACATCACTTTAGGAGACACCACAGGCTCCTTCACTTTTTCATCAATCACAATTGGATCTTGTGATACATTACCAGTCTGTTGAGACCCCTCCTTATTAGCAACCATTGTAGTACTAGATTCAGTCATAATCCTTTACTTTGTAACATAAGTAGGCATGGTACAATTTATCAGTATTAATCGTGTTAAGAGCTTCAAACGCATTAGATGTAAAAACGTTAGTTACAATAGTGCTAGCCACATCCGCCACCTTTTTCTTTTTACCATCCACCTTTTTGGTCACAGAAGGTGCTTTAGGTTGATAACGAACCTTAGTACCCACATTAGGTTTAGTAAATCCCCCTTTACCCATACAACTTTGACCACCATTCTTACCCCTATTCTTGCTAATGACCGTTTGAAAACCATCATTAACACTCTGTGTAAGCTGAGTATGAGATGGGACAGATTTAGGATAATCCCCCAGAGTATGACCAAAAAGCTTGCACGTATCACACCTTGGCGGTTTCCATTGTATTCAACCCGAATATTTTCAATAGTAGAACCCGACTCATCAATTTTGGGTATTTCAACAGTGAGACTCTCCTGAAGCACCTTATCCACCCGAACTTCAATCAAGCACCTAGCTATTGCGGCCCCAAGATTCGAATAACATTTGACTAGTGTAAGAATCTAACATTTTTGGATTACCAATCAATGTAGCAAGGAGACTGAGACCATCATCAAAGAACGTAGCAAGGGGAACATCATGAAATTTAACCACACCGGGATGTTAGTCAAATCCTCTTTAAGCAGATTAGTATTTAACGTCCAGGTTTTAAGAATAATTGGCACATTCCTAATCCTCCATGGTCAGTTTTCTAGAACATCCCACCTTTACGAGTAGAAAACTTAAAGAAAAAGAACCCCTTAGCATTCATTATAACCTTTTGAATACCGTACTTGGCCCACGTATTACGAACGTAGTAATCAACAACCGGAAAAGCAATACGTCTACCAAGAAAATAACCATAAAGGTTATTCAAAAATTAAGAGTTTACCTCCTCAACCACTTTCATAGGAACGGAGAGATCCACCCCATTAGATTTGTTACTACATTCCAACCTACGAAAATTAGACTTGCACTACGTAG
>OU343221.1:341649448-341913883 GCA_910596185.1 Chrysanthemum makinoi
TATTTCGCCTTTTAAAACTGGATGAAAATGTACCCATTTCTCAAAAACCATGCCATGTTTGTTTTGGAGTCACCGCAAGCTACAACAATAAATGGAAATCGAAGCAAAACATATATCATAAGTGAGTGTAAAATACATGAAGAATTAGAAAACGAGAACGTAAACACGCATAAAGTATGAGCTAGTATGAGCCTTTACTTTATGAATCTGAGATCTTTACTGTCTTCATTCTCAACCGCCATAAGCTTAAAAAGAAAAACAAAGTTTTATAATTGTTAAAATGAACGATCATTAATCCACATCTTGTAAACATACACGGTTTCTCTCTATTATGAAACGTAAGCAAAAGTAGTGATGTAAAATACTTAATTAAATTATAATACCAACTTTGTATGCGATTAACATATAAATGAAAACTCAGCACGCATCTTTTGCCACGAGCAAACCCAAGAATATTAGAGTAATTCCTTGTAAAGAAATACTTCTTTCCAACTTGTAAAACACTTTAATGATTTTCTTTTTCTTTCTTACCATTTTTCCATTCCATTTTTTCCTTTTGCTATTCTTGTTCTAATTTAACCATCACAGCAGTGAGATCAAATACCCTCACCCAAAGTTCAAAAGAAAAAACGCATTAAAAGTAGGGAACCCGATATATATCTAATTTAACCATTACTCTAACAAAAGTTTTATATATCTTTAATGCTGTACCAATTGTAGTTAGGTTTGTGATCATTTGGCTATTATGTATCATTAAACAAATTAACCTTTTGTTATTTAGAAATTAGGTATAAAAGATACCGGATGGATGATACTTCAAAGAAACAGTGTACAGGTGTTCATTCCCAAAGTCATTAAACTTAAAACCATCTCGGGCGATTGTACCTAAAAACAAACCACAACTAAACATGCATGTTAAAAGAAGCATTTATTCAGCCACACTTCTAAAATACCCATAATATTATGTACTTATGTAGGCTTCAGATAGACTCGAATAAAATCAATCAAACTCTTATGGATCACAAACCTCCTAAAGCCATCCTTATTAGTGCCTCGAGTTCCCAAAAGGCTCTTCTCTTTTGTTTGCTTTTGACTTAGGCAAGTATGTCACCACAAATGTGAGATGGAAATAAGTTTCTTTAGTTATATAATATAGAATATGACTTGTAGTGATGATAATGTAGCTTTAAGTTTAAAAAGGAAATTTGAATTTGAGTTGATGAGGCACAAAGTATTACGATGTTTCAAAGGCAGGTCGGATACTCACCCTAACGTAAAGAAGACATGCAAATAGATTGCCATTATGCTTCAAACCCCGAATTTACGTGACAAAAAGAAAGATGGCGTACCAAAATAAAAACATGGATATCGAACACACTAATTCAAATGAAGGGGAAGCATCGAACACTTTATGAAACATACCTCGACCGATACTTCAAACATTAACATTCTTTTTTAGCAAAGAAAGAACAACACCTTTGATGACACCGAAGTGTGTATATGGTTCATGATAATGAGCCTCGTCTAGGCATTTACGTATCCAAAATATCCTGCACTCTACTTGAAACTACAAAGAGCATTATCATCACACGCTTGCTCCACTACCTGCCACCAACAACATCATGACACAAGTGAAGCCAACCAAGATAACCCGAAGTAAGCCTTAAATTATGTATGGATGCAGGACCCAATAGGTGCAAAGGAGGATGAGGCATCCATGGTTTCCACCTAACGTCCAACATGTAATAAAATTGTACAATGGTTTCAATGCCCTATCATAAATTACATATTTTTTAATATTTTCTTAGCTAATTCCTTTATAAAGTTGAAGATCTAAACTTTCGATTGGTATGTTGTCTCGATGATACCTTTGCGCAGTATTGTCAATCGCCTTCTTATATTTCTTGTTCCTTTGTTTCAAAGGTCTCAAGTTGAGGAGGAATCTGAGGTAGGGATGGTAGACCAAGCGCGTGAAGCCATAAGTTGGACAAGATACACGCCGCTGTCGCTTCTTCTACCGCCACAATGATTGTATATGATGGATCAACTTGAACATCTTCTCGATTGTGGTGTGCGGATCCCGCTTCTAGTCCTTTTCTCCGTGATATGTGGACCAGCTTTTGGTAAAATGTTGGGCCCATGAGCACGAGTGACTCGACCTTTTCACCTATTCGCCCATCACAAACTCGCTCATTTCCCCATCTAGAAAATCTACACCTGCAAATGCAAACCGATAGGGTAAAAAATTCTTCGAGAAATACGAAAACATCCAAATGAGGTATAGTCTTTTATATACTTGTGAAGTTGGTCAGCTATGGTCTCAACTGGAGTAAAAAAGGGGTATATTTCAGAGCCACCTAGGCAACCCTTACCCGCAAGGCACCCAAAGAAATGACCAGTGGGTTTGTGGAGAAGGAACGCATGTGGGTTTATTACAATATTCACAACTGCTCTAGGTCATATGCTCCAAATAGCGGAGAGACTCTTTTCAATATCATCATCATTTGAGAGAGAACTGCACAAATGCATAATAATAAGGTTTAGTAGATGTCAAATGTGTCCTTTTCCGCAAATTAGTTGTACAAAAACCGAAAATTACTTCATTAAAAAAAAAAGAGAGATACTCAAAACGCAATTATTTTACAAACATGATTCAAGCCAACCGCTAATAAAAAACGGATACAAAATCGTAAGAGACAAAATGAAAGTATCAAAAACCAATAATGAATTATTTTTTACTAAGGATCATTATATTTCTCTCAACTTCTTCCTTCACTGCAAGTAGATTTCACTTCTCTTTTCTGCAAGTAGTTTTAGCCTAAAAAGAAAACACCAATATAATGAGTACTTATCTAGCATGTTTATAAACCAGTTATTTATTGATTGAGAAAACGCAACACATACGTCGCTCCATGATCCCTTGTGCTTTCTAACTTTGCTTTAGCTCTCAAAGCGATTCGCTAATTCGGGATTGTTTAAATCATGCAAGAACGACAATATAAATAACATTATATAACCAATGTACTTTTTTTTGTACATCTATCGGTAGATGGTTTTGTCCTATTTGAGGCCATTTTGAAACTACTAATCCTGACATTGCTACAAATCTAACATTCGTAATAAAAATAACATTCGTAATAAAATTATCATTACCGTGGGTGTGTGCAACCCATTTGTTGACGAAGAACCACCATGTGCATAGTGCGTGACCAAGCGATTTCATTGCTTTAGGTTTTTTTTAAGAGATGGATGATGGTTGTTTTAGGAGTGTGGAGGTTTTGGAGGATGAATATACTACAAAGATATCTATGGGTGATTATCTACTTCTTGACTTCTACCTGATCAAAAGTTTACCCATTTGACATTTACAGTGGTTGGAACCACCAATAATACATGAAGCTTGTAAATCATAGAATCTACTTGGACATGATATGGTGCTCTTTAACTACACTACTACTGTGTTTTATGAAGGTGCCAATTCTGGTCTATTGTAATACTTACATAGAGAGCTAAATGTTTAAGACGGGTGAAAAGGGTCTTAGTTTACTCTTTAAGGACAAAATCCTATTAAATCATTTAATTAAAAATAATGACAACACAAATAATATAACTGCCGCAATCATATTAGATCCTTTTTGACCCATTAAAAAATGTCACCTTTTGGAGAAAGTGCTACTGACAAATTAGACATGATCCATACAACCTAATATGGTGACTATAAAAGAGATAAAAGATTGTGCTTTATGAACAATGCTAATTGACTTAATACCTCCTATTTACGCTTCTCCAACCGGACTTCTTCTTGATCAGCCCCTTGCGACACCGAATGTATTAAACAAACAGTAAAACGGGTCAAATGGGTTGGAACTCGTCAACCAAAGGCATAAAGAACCTTCAAGGTCATTTCAAAACAATACTTCCAATCTATTGTAGTCGTAATATGAACCATGTAATGCTAAATGCAAGAAGTGTATACAAAACTCACTTTGGTTTTATACAATCCTCCAAGAACCACAAGTGCTAATAACAACCTCCATGAAGAGTGAAGAGGGCCAACGTAAGATATCAATATGTCATGACCATAAATGATATCCATTAAAATGATACTTATAAGGTGTAGTTGATTGATCCCCACAACTAAATAGAAGCATAAACACTATCAAAGTTGTCACCATGTGCTTCAACATAGGATTTCAGATAAAGACAGGTTGTTATAATAGGATCAATAGCTACTTTAATAGTAAAAAAGGAATTCTCAAAATTGAAGTGATACTAAGATTTTAGATCGCCTTTGTGACCATTCCACGCCAGATGTATGTAGTATACATATATACTTTCATCATTTTTATATATAATATATCTGTTATCACTTGTATCCAGATTAGCACAGGTTTTCATATGGGCCTATAAGAATAAAGGATATGAATATAAAATAATTAGGACTAATATTACAAAAGTTGAAGTCATGCCTGCACAAGCACCTGAAGCTAATCTTCCAATAATATAATGTTCACCATCAGTTCCTCTAAAAAGTTTATGCACGTATGTACTATAACTGTTATGACTTGCATAAGTAATATTTTTCATACCTTATAGGTGACGTAAGTAAAAAGCTCGACAATGCTATAGGGAAGGACACATACTATCTGCAATAGTTTGTGAGCCAACATTAAAAAGTATTTACATGAAAAATATGTAATGAAATAATCGAATGACGAAAGCTATGAAGTAAGTGGAGTAAGCACCTAAGAAAAGTTACCCTTCCAAATAGCCTTTAATGCCTTCTTGCTTCCTCACAGATACAAAGGCCTACAATTCATTTCCATATCTCAAAGACAAAGCATTCTTAACCCTTGCAACCTGAATACCAAACAACCCGCATAACCAATTTCAATTGTATATTCAAAGCAACCTCTATAAGCATTTTTCAGTAAGTAATCCAAACAACCCTTATATAATGGTCTTTTGAATCCAAAATGTAAAAAACAACATAAAACAAAATAAAAAGAAGTTGATAAGAGCATATGTAGAATTAATAAACGGTATAAAACATATCATTTATATAGTCGTACTTACCTAGTGAACATTGCTAAGTTGTTTCAACAATGGAGCTTGGGTATAATTCTGTGATATCAAACTTCTGGAAGTTTTGCAATCATTAATGGAAAAGTAAGCATTGACTCTTGCACTGAAAGTATTGAACATACAAATAAATTTACTATTTCGTACCTCATGATAATTGGTTGTCGAAAAGCCTTGAATAAAGTATTACCAGCCATTAAGAGCTGCAAGCATTGTTGTCATCAATCCTTTTGTGCTTGTTCCAGCTATTACATCAAATTAATCCGCTATCCGCACAATTGGTCCATCTATTTCCTACCACAAAATACAAAAAAGTTCAAAGTCAAGTTACAATGTTAGATATATAATGCGCTTTCAAAATACATGTACCTGATGTTTGCTCCAAACTATCACTAATAGAAAGTGTAATTAATCATATCATGGAAAGTGTTCAAAGGTCAAAATGTTTGACTTTTTTTAGAGGGAGTTTGCATTAAACATACAGATGCTTGAATCATTAGTCTACACATAGAATTGTAAGCAGGGGTTAACCCGACTGAAACAGAACCCGATAATTACTTTTGCCTATATTGTTTTATAAAAGATAGTCCATTAGCTAATTGTATATTGTTTTACTCCATCATTTTATCTAAAGGAAAGCAAGAGGTGAAATTATATAGCTCATATAGTCATGTTTCAATGGTTATGTTAACTTTTAAGATGTCATTTTCTTCGGTATAAAACTTGCAGTGTGGAAAAGTTGTAAGTAATAAAAATTTTGAAGCTCACCATTATTTGCATGGAACAATTAAAAGTTTAGATTGATTTAGTTTGGTTTTTTCCGTTGTTAATGACGTTGTTGGTACATGGTTAGAGTTTTAGGCTATCGGTGGGTTTGATTGTTTAATTAGCATACTCATACAATGGTAAAACTATGTCTACTTTTTCTTTTTGGAAAAAGTGTGTATACTTGTACTAAAACTTTTAGAGAAAGATGTATACTTGTTGATTTAGGCGTAATTGTATACAATTAGTCCATTAGCTAATTGTATATTGTTTTACTCCATCATTTTATCTAAAGGAAAGCAAGAGGTGAAATTATATAGCTCATATAGTCATGTTTCAATGGTTATGTTAACTTTTAAGATGTCATTTTGTTCGGTATAAAACTTGCAAAAGTGTGTATACCTTGTATAAAACTTTCAGAGAAAGATGTCTACTTGTTGATTTAGCGTAAATGGTACATTTTAGGAAGTACATCTACTTGTTCAACGACTTCTACTGCTACTCTGATTTCTTTCTTTTGAAACACGCCTAGTGTAACATCTTTACTTTAGACTGAATTAATTTTTTTGTTTGGGTATCAATTTGTATAGTGTTGTATCGTTTATTTTTTGTTTGCAAAGCTTGTTGTTACCAATTATGTTGTACACTTTTTTTTTACTTATAAACTTTTTCTTTTTTGAGTTAGAAGATTGTTTAACCCGATAAACCCAATTACCCGACCGATAACTACCCAAACCAAATTCTTATCGGGTCGGGTTACGGGTCAAACATTTCTAATAAAAACTCGAATCAACCCGATCCACATATACCCGATAACACCCTAAAGCCATAGCATGTATAAGATAATAGACAATAAACAAAAAAATGCATCAACCAAACTATAGGCAAATAAACACATATAATCAGGCAATCAGCACCTAACTGAGTTATGTGATTATGAAAGTCGAAACCCTTTCAGCACCAATCTCCACACTAACAACTTTGCTAATTACATCTCAACAAAGAACATATTTAACTAATAAAAGTTACCATATGAATCACCATTAATTTCACTAAACAATAATCTATAACCAGCCTCCAATTATTATAAAGTAGCAATTATTGAAAGCACAAAGTCTAAAACTTTTATCTTAATGTGCAAGCAAATAATAAAATTTATATATAAAAAAACACTAAATCTAGTCTTTAAACCAGCATATCAGCATTTTTATTCATAAAAAAAATATAGAACTAAAAAATAAGAATGATATTGAAGAGACTGACCATCTTATATAGTTGAGTAGTAGCAACACAAGAATCCAAAGTCGCCAACGGACATGCTCTCATGTGCTTTTTGTTGTCCCATAGATATCAAATGGACCTTGCTTGATTTTCCTATTGCAGGTCCCATAGATATCTAATAATGAAGTCCTTCTTACTTTTGCTTCTAACAAAGATATGAGTTAAAAAAAAAACCGATCCCAATAACAGATAACTGAAACTTACCAGATAAACCGATTCCAGCAAGCATTATTCCATTTCCTAAAGTAAAAATAATTTTTTATCTGTGATTTTTAGCTCATTATAAAAGTCACCCAAAGGAATAAAAAAAGTAAATCACTAATTGGAAGCCCACTTAAACGTATCCTCTTTTACGCCACAAACAAAACTTAACAATCAAATTCCATTTAATTGGAAGCCCATTTAATTACCTGCAATGCACCGATCGCACTTTTCAATCCAATATGTGAATTCCTGTTGAACCCTCTGCACACTTAATTCAACATCAGTGACTTTGTTACATGAAATAATTCCCGGGGTTTTAGCAATATATAGAAGGATCAATTAATACAGCAAGCGGTTGCATTTAGTATTTCATCCATTCTAAAATAATATCACAGTGAGTTTGAAAACTATATTTTTATGAATTTGATACCCAAAATAATAGCACAGTGATCTTACCAAGATCACGGGCAGCAACATCAGTGGCAGTGATTATAAGATTTGTATCACCGTTGATAAATTCCGGTGAAAAAACTCTGTTTTATTATATAGTATAAGACAACAACCAAATATGGGCTATTTGGGCAACTGATCTTATCTAGGCTGTTTGGGCAAAGATTATGCTTAATAGTTTATGCGTTTCCAGAAATTTCAAATTCAAGAGATTATGATTATTGGCGTATTCCCTTCCAAAAATGATATAAGCCCTTTGACATAAGCTTAACCAAGCACCTTCAAAGTGCTTAATAGCTTTTCAAGCCATTTATAAGCTATTAAGCACTTTACAAAAGTTATAGACCACCTAAATAAGCTTACCAAACACCCTAATAGCTTCTCTAATAAACAAAATATTTGTAAGAAAAAAAGGAAAATCTTAGGACATTGTGAAATATAGCTTATGATAGACAAAAACTAAAAACTAAATTATAGTTTATACATTAGATGTGAGTTCATACCCCTTCAACTAAACAGATGTGAATGCATAAAGTTTTCAGATTTCACCAGCCTGCCTGCCGTTTTCTTGCATCATTCACTACAACAACAAAAATATATATTTCAATTTTGCAACACTTTCTTATCTTTTTTAAGTTTCAACAATACTTGCCTTCACTACTGGAGCACCATCGTTATCAGCCTTGACTTGGACATGTTAGCCATTGAAATCGGTAGTTCTCTCTGCAAAGCAATCATCATCATATAAAAAGTTTTAAATTGAGAATAGGTTGTTAAAAACTTACCTTTAAAATGTTGATATCATCATCTCTAAGTCTTCATCCCTTTTTGTATTTCCATATATTCACCACGACTTTTTTAAAACTATATAAAATACATTAAAAAAATCATAATATGGATAACCTTTGTGAAGAACTTACCTAAAAATCTATGAATATAAGCAAACCATCATTTTCATGTCTTCATCCATCTTCTAATCTACATTTCTACACCATAAAACATAGCAAACACATCATGTGAAAGTTCGTATTCTAAAACAAAAAAGTCACTCAAAAATTTATAGCCATATTAGTTGTGTGAAGTACATATTGTGTTGCATGAGATTGTTTGTTGACTTGGAGTAAATGTTAAGTGCTAACAAATTCTACTTTCCAGAAGTTGGCGGGTCCTTTTGGTCCTCAAATCCAGAACTTCAACGGCTATTAAGCCTACTTCTGCATGCAAAACCCTAATTCACGAAATAAATGGTACGGAGATATCTGTATATATGAACTATATATACAAAGATGGTTTAATACAGCATATTTTACAGCGTATGTTGAGATATCTGTATACATGAAGTATATATAGGCAAACAAGTAGATTTTGATCAGTACAAGTCAAACAATATCTAAAACGGACATGATCAAGCAATAGTACCATTCAATCTCAACCTTCAGCTAAATCACTTTCATACCAATCATCTACCATTAGAGGGAATTTACCAACAAAAAGAATGTTAACTAATCAAATTAGTGACGCACTTATTTTCAGGCTTAAATCCGAGTCACGACAGGTCGACAGCTGTAAGCCTACAATGCAGTTGCAGTCTGAATCATGTTACAGTTAGAATGCTCTCTGACTTGATTAAACGATCAGCAAATGTACTCAAAACCTGCTGATAAATGTGATCAAGAGTGATATCAAGCAACAAAACATAGGCAACAATTAACTTGATCAGCAACCATTGACGGTTGCACATAAACAGCAGGACCATTAGGCCTAACCAAAACAGCAACAATGGTCATTTAAGGTTCAGCATGGTTCATAAGTTCAAGCCATAATGCTGTGTAACCCTGTATTAGATGCACTAAACAAAGCCTTGAATCATAATAGCCTAATGTATTGATGTTAATTGCAAAAATTACATAGGCATCGGAGATTTGGAGGCAGTTTACTTAAAAGCAAGTGACAAATGTGAAACTGGAACAAAATATTCAAATCCTTATTTGCTTCTATTTCTAATTTTCTATTAGATTACAAAAATCCACAACGATCTTGAGGTAAAACCAGGTTAACTTTGAGATAGAAACAATTTTGCAAAATATGACTTCAAAGTCACTACAGTGTATTGGAGTAACAACTAATCCTTGAGCAAACGACAAAATCAAGTAATACGCTATAGTGGCAAATAAATTCCACTATAACGATCATAGATGCAATACCACTTGACATAAACAAATCATAATTTATTCATAAAAAGAAAAAATTACAATAAGCTTGTATACATACCTTAAGCAAGCATATTAATGATAGCAATTTAATTATGAGAATAATTATGAAGACCATGAAAGACCGGTTGTGGTAAAATTCAGGCCCAAGATGATATATCGTTTTATTCTGTCAATATGTGTCAATGGAATAGATTTTGACCATCAATAAACTTGTATCAATACCGTCCGGCCGGTTCAAAAGCTCGCTTCTCCATGCAAAACCCTAATTCACAATTAAATGGTACGAAGATATCATATATATGAACTATATTTAAGGAAAAGATAAGGTTTTTTTTTAAAATATCGAATTGTGGATTGATTAAGATATATCTATTTTGTTTTTGAATTGTCTATCACAACTTCTGGCTTGCTCCATTGGTTGAAGCACTTGTTTGTGAATTAATAGACCCATGTTCGAATCTTGTAAAGGCCAAATTTTTGGATTTAATTAATACCGAATTTTAGACCTCCAAAAGCACGGCATTTATAAAAACGCCATATAGACATGGGCATTATGGGATAATGGCATTATGACGAAGATGCTTCCTTATATATAATGTGTATATATATATATATATATATATATATATATATATATATATATATATACTGCTCTACGTAAAGTGTAATTAGAGAGAAAAGTGAGAAAAAAAAGGTATAGGGTCATATTTGATAATCTTAAACTTCAGGGGTAAGTTTTGAAACCACCCCACCCCAACCCTCCCCGCAAAAAAATTTTTTTAGAAAATTTTTTTCCACTAAAATTATAAATGTGATGCACCTTTTTTGTGCATCTCACTTATAGAAATTAGTGCATCATAGTTAAAACTACTTTTTTTAATTGTGATTCACCAAAATAAAAAGGTGCATCAGATCGTATATGTTATTAACTTATTCCGAAAAGTTTTAAATTATAACCCACAACCTTGTATAAAAGAGAGATTTTAACCGATTCAACATATTTATTTTATTAGTCACATGGTTAATATACAATAAAATCAATTATCCTAACATGTTTCGTGAGTTATTTTGTTTTACTTTTCATCAATTCACGATGGTTAATATACAACACGTTATCCTAATGAGAAAGCATGCTATAACAAAGAGATGCGGTACTACCATGTCTACCATTCGCCTCTCGTTGTACAACTAATGCCCCTTAAAGAGTATAGTACACTTGTTATTGCAATGTTATATGAGCATATTAGGTAACGATCGTTGGGTGCATCTCGGTTATAAAAATTGATGCATCATAGTTATAACTACTTTTTTAAACTTGATTCACCAAAATAAAGGTGCATCAAATCATATAATTAACTTTATTTAAAAGTTTGAATTAGAACCCTCAACCTTTGTCTAAAAAAAGAGATTTTAACCGATTCAACACGCTTATTTTATTAATCACATGGTTAATATACAACGAAATCAATTATCCTAATATATTTCAGAGTCATTTTATTAATCACATGGTTAACTTACTTTTCATCAATTCACGATTGTTAATATGCACTGCTATCCCAATGACAAAGCATGCGGCGCTACTATGGCTACCATAGCGCCGCTCTGGTTGTACAATTAATGCCCCTTAAAGAGCATAGTATACTAAGTTATTGCAATGTTATTGGAGCATATTAGGTAACAATCTTTGAGTGCATCTCAGTTATAAAATTTGGTGCATCATAGTTATAACTAATTTTTATAATTGTGATGCACCAAAACAAAAGGTGCATGACTGTTATAAAATTTATGGAAATTTTGGCCAAATTTTTGGCCCATAAAAAAAATAATAAAACAATGGCGTGAATCTTTTTTTTTATTTATTTATTTACCACGACCTTGCAGCTTGATATCATACATGTCAGAAAAAGCATCCAATTGCCCTGGTAAATCATAGAGACTGATCCGCATAATCATCATAATAATCTTCAAGCTCATGACCGACCGTTGATGCAGAAATTTAGCCATAGGATTATCCCCTAAGCACCTCCTCATCATCACCGCTTTAAAACAATCACATCCCCACTTTAGAGAATGGGTTACCCACCATAGAATACGGAGAGGAAGAAGAACTAGGCTTAGTAGTCGTATCATGCGCGCCTTTTCTTTCAAATCAACCTTTTTAAGAGGTTTACCATCATCATCCACAAGAGTAACTTTCACCTCAATAATTAGCTTTTCAAGCTCCTCAATTTTTCCAACAATAGGAGTAGTACTAGTGCTACCATTTCGACCCTTAGCAGAGCTACCATCTTTGGTCAAGTCAACAGTAACACTAGGAATATTAGCCTCATCAAGATCAACCATATTAAGAGCATCAAACGGATTTGATGTAGCAATATTCGTCTAACTTATACTAGCCACTCAGAATCTTCTTTGTAGCATCCGCCTTCACAAAAAGCATACACCGCTTATGTTTAGAAGGGCTAAATTTAGCCCATTTTCACCTCATACCACAACGCTTTTCTGAGGCATTTGGAACCCATCATTCTTTTGTGCTTGATGTTTAAGGTCAACAGGCACACGTTGGGGACATTGGTCTCATCATGGCAAAAACCATACAAACACCACAACGAGATGGTTTCACTCATATTCCACTCTGACATTATGCAATACCTCCTTCTCACCATCCCAACTTGGCACAACAATAACCATTGTCCCCTTAAGCTTCCGATCCGCCTTGATGTCAATCAAAGCTCGAGCATAATCAAAACGCCCCCACGACTGCAAACAAATAGAGCTCGTGTATGCATCAAGCATAATAGGGGTACCAAGTTTGGTAGCTATGGCACTCAATCCATCTTCAGAAAAGCAAGCAATAGGAATATCATGTAATTTCACCCAGACAGAATCGAACCCATTCCTCTTTAGTAAAACTCGTCATGGGGGTTCACTTCTTCAAAATAATAGGAACAGATCGAATAAACCAAAGTCCATTCTCTAACACTCCATTTAATCCCTCAATAGAGGAAAATTTGAATAAAAATAAACCCTTAGAATTCATCATAGAACGTACCACACCAAACTTCTTCCATGCATTCTTCACGTAGTTATCAACTACGGGAAATGCAACCCTCTTGCCAATAAAATACCCAAAAAGAGTATTATCAAACTTAGAATTAGCTTCCAAGACAGATGACAAAGGAATTTTTACCTCGACCTTCACATTAAGAGGCTTGCCCGTATCAAGAGCGCGGAAATTAACTTTGCGGGTAGCAGAAGTAGATCCCACCTTACATGCAAATGTAGGAGCTTTCAATCCATCTATGACGTGCTCATCCCCCTCCTTAGTCACATTCAGATTACCAAACAAAGCTACCTTAGGCATAGAAGTTTTAAAGGATTTACTTCTAGCCATATCATCAAGATTACTAGCCAAAATAGTATGATCGTAGGTGCGATTAAGAGAACTAACACTAGGGTCATAGTGTCCATGCTAGACTCTCAACTCCGTGAGTAACGACACCGGAGCCTTTTCCGAGTAGTCTCATTCAATGATGAGTAGTTATCAGACCACCACCAAAATCATGTTGCAACGTTCCCACCTTTATCCTCCTCTCGTAACCCCCATCATGAATAAATCACAGAATAAGACCCTCAAAACCGCAGATACGCACCAACGCCAAGATCACAAACAAAAACCTAATCGCTTAGGGTTACCAGCTTTTAATGATCGCTAGGGTTTATAGCACAATGAATTTGATTTAACCCATGCATGTGATAATATGGCCTACGTAAAAAAATAAAAAATAAATAAAAAGTTGTTATATCAGATCATGATTAAATGTAACATAGACAAATCTGAAACTTGAGAATAAGTACGATACTATATATAACTTTAAAATACACGTAATTGTATATTCTAGAAAGGTAGCAATCTTCATTGATAAAGATTATTTCCTTATTTAATAGTAGTAACAATCTACAACATAATTCAGAACAAGAAAAAATACATAATTCATACAAAATCAATCAAGCTAGCAAGAAGTTATCGATAAATGCATCTTCATCCAAAGTTGATTATCCACTGACAATAAATCTTTGACTTGGCGCATTGTTGGCCTTTCTTGTGGGTTGTAGTTCAAACATGCCCGTGAGACATTCAAAATTGTATGAGCTAGTTTCGAAACTAGAGATGATGGTGGCGGAATCCGACTATCTCCTACATTGGCTAACAATAGATCATCTCAGACAATGTTGGTAGAGATGATATAAATTCTCCAGGATGCTTTCCCATAATCACTTCTAGTGCAACAACTCCAAAACTATACACATCACATCTCTGTCACCATCGTGATAAGCAAGCTCTACATGGAAGGAAAAAAGATAATTCAAAAAAAATTGTCATATGAGATCATGATTAAATGTAACATAGACAAATCTGAAACTTGAGAATAAGTACGATACTATATATAACTTTAAAATATATTGTCGTTACTGGCGCAATATAGCCATAGGTTACAACCGCATCCAATTGGATGAATCCTTTAGAAGCTTTGTGTTCCAAAACAGATATGTGCCTCATAATCAGAATCGAGAAGGATATTAGCTCCCGAAATGTCTCTATGAATTATAGGTGGTGTGCAGTCATGGTGCATATAAGCCAAACCATTCGCTACAGCCCAAACAATTCTTACCCTTATCAGCCAATCCATTTCCTTTGCTGTGACATCACTACCTAAGAGCGATTTTAGACTTCCCTTTTCAAGATATTCATAAATCAAAAATGAGTGACGAGCATGGAAGCAATATCCATAGAGTTTAACTATGTTTCTATGCCTTATGTTTGTTAATGTTCGCACCTCATTTAGGAAGCTCAGATGATCTTCATTCTCAGATGATGAATGAAGTTTTGTAACTCAGCTTTATACACGGTGCCGTATCCTCTCATCCCAATACAATATACATCATCAAAATTATTTGTTACCTTGATGATTTCATTATACATCACCTGTCCATCAAAACTTGTTACCGCGGAAAAATTTGCCACCTTCTTCGCCGATTGTTTCGTGGAAACGCTTTTCTACGCCGACAAGCAATGAGGCCACACACGAGTAAACCAATGAAAAGAGCCGCAATAGGTGGGACAATAGGTGGGACAATCGTTTTTGAAAAAATGCAAAATGGTTAACTGGCTTAGTTTACCATGGTAGGTGGAATTAGACCGTAAAATGATTGGTTGCAAAATCAAGATAGACAAGTTTGGACAGGAGACCGATTTCTGGTGGAATGCGACCAAAGAAGTCTGTTACACTAAGCTCAAAATGGGTAAGATTTCCTAGATAGAGAACGGAACTGCTGTTGCACCTTTAACTCGACGCCGAGAGGTTCAACATGCTAATGTTCTCTATCGTTAAAAGCAATTCCAAACCAAGAGGGGCACTAAGCGGGCACTAGTATTCATTGGAAGTGGTGTCCAAGATACAATTTAGAGTTGTTTGGGATTTTTAGGTTTGCTTTCCATTTCAAGAGCATTTGCTTCCTCCAAGAAGCTGGAAGTTTGGTACAAAATGAGAGAGCAACGAAAGTAGTAGAGCTAGAGAAAGAAGTAAGAAAGTTTTCCAAGGCTACTGCTTGTTTTATGGTTTTTCTATAAAGCTTAAGGTCGCTACAAAGTCTCTTTATTTATACTGAGCTACCCTTTTCTGCAATTAATTTCCACTCAAAAACAAAATTTTAGGGTTGTGTCAGATATTCCACAATGATTGTTTTACCGAGAAATTGATGTCCCTTTGGAGAATACTTTAATCGTGATAGTACAACTTTTAAAAAGCTTGATCAAAATGATCCGTAATGTGTGATTAATCACAAACTATGTGTTTGATCCGTAAGTGAAACTCATATTTTTTCCAAGTCATGCATTATTAAGAGGGTCTCGCCATCAAACTTGTTTTAAAAATAAAACAAATTAGTAAGCAATCATAAATCTTAAAAATGCTATAATCAATACTACAATTAAATAAAGGCACCCAATGGTTTGAATTTGGACTCCTAAGTGGGTAACTGTCTCGTAAGAAACTAAATAGTTTTATTTATTGAATGCATTACATAGAATATAGCATATGTATTTATACTAAATACATAGCTTTGATAATAATTGTATTTGGCGGCATAGTTGTTTATTGCTTGCAACTTCCTCCTTGGCGCTGACTTTTTTCGTCATGGCTTGCTTTGCCTTTAGGTAGAGCGCAATTTTGCGATCGCCTATATGCGCGAAAACGACAATGATCTTCAACAACAAACAATTGGATGAAGAAGGGAAAAAAATATGGTTGGTTGAAAGCAACTCAACATAGATATTTTGTGTGTTATTTGACGGCCAGTTTAGGGTTTATGCATGAATATGAAAAATAAAATCCTAATAAAAGATTTAATATAAAGTTTAAAGAACTAGATCCTCCTAATCACCCATGAGCAGCCTGCTGAACCAAGGATAGCATATTTTGTGAAAGTGATCTTACCTAAAGCTCGATACCATGTAAAGATACTAAATAGTTTTATTGATTGAATGCATTACATAGAATATAGCATATGTATTTATACTAAATACATAGCTTTGATAATAAGCTACCAAACCCTAAACCTAATGGACCTAAACCACTATCGGTTTGGGCCAATCCAATCTAACAGTTCCATGTTTAAACCTTTAGAGAAATTAATCCCATGTGCCACGCGAAACCACTGCATGATCTCTAAATCAAAAATGTATTCGCTATAGGATTAGTTCGCCACAATGTTTAGTGAGAACCCAAGTAAAAATATACAAATAAATAAAAAAATACTACAACTAAAGGTGAGCATTGACCCAAATCCCGTGAATCAACTGGAATCAGACCGAACCGTACCAGATCCCAAACGGTGACTTGCATCAAGTACTAATGCTATTAGCCTTAAAAAATCCTGTTACCAAAACGATACCACAACCAAACACACCATTTTAAGCTCTTAGGTGCATCCGTATATAATCAATGTTGGAACTAATGATATAAATAGTCAATATTAGTTGAGGACCTATTAGTATATATTTATATTATGTTTTTATGTAAAATCTGTAAATAGTTGTTTTGGCTATTAAGATTAGACTCATTGGGAGTTTATTCGTATTTACGCCTATTTCTTGTAGTTTATTGGTTGTCATATTTCTCATCAACGCGGTCAAGGATATGTACTGTATGTATGGAATAGACGCTATATCACTGTGTTTGGCCATTACAATCGATTCGTATGATTATGGTTCTATGACGCTTATCCCTTTCATACATGTGGTTGGGTTTTTCGGCTGATCATGGCCTTTTTCATTCTAATGGTTACTTGTCTCATGGGATTGTTGCCGTTGGATTGGTAGCCATGGATTTGTTGGCCTCAACGATTATGGATCTTATGATCTTACTAAGTCAAAAGTCAAAATATACCAATACATATATTGAAACAAAGGTTCCGTAAATATGCTTTGTATTAATCAATAATATGTCATTCATTCCGTTACAAGTTCTAATCTATTTATACAAGTGAAAGGGTATGTCGGTTGGGAGATAACTGCCTTTAGGCAGTTATGTTGTAAATCAAAATAGCAGTTATGTTTGTAATGTCAAGAGGACTTTTTCTCAAGTGACCCATGGGTTTGACCGGGTCATATGGGGTAACATGTAAGATTGGGATTAGCCTAATATTTTCCCCTTAATCACAATTGTCTGAGATCCTTGACTGATTAGTTGTCTCATTGTTAGAATCGATCTTCGGTGTGCTTTGTAGCATGTCACTTTCTCCAAATTCTCCGCTTATAAACTCGACTTGTAAATCTTCTTCTTTCAACGATTCTCGATAAAGTGATATTTGATGTCAATATGCTTACTTCTTCCGTGAAATACGGGATTCTTCATTAGTTTGATGGCAGGTTTGTTGTCGACCATTATCGTAACCTTTTCTTCTTGGGTATGTGTGTAAGCTTGCCGTGCTCTTTAACCATAATGCTTGTGTTGTTGCAATGAACTCGGATT
Organism: Chrysanthemum makinoi; assembly: GCA_910596185.1. Lineage (NCBI taxonomy): Eukaryota > Viridiplantae > Streptophyta > Magnoliopsida > Asterales > Asteraceae > Chrysanthemum > Chrysanthemum makinoi. Next base: position 341,667,477 of record OU343221.1, read on the forward strand.
CACATGATGATAGAGCTTTTGTGGCTTGTTTTTGTGTACTCCATCCGATGGTGATTCACCGTAGTAAAATATAATTCCAAAGAGTGCCTTTTCCTTCTTGAGTGTTGACTGTAGCTAATGCCACTATAACCTTGTATCTGGTTTCCTCCATTGTGTTTGTAGGTGATTCCATAGTCTTTTGTTTCTTTTACATAGCGTAGTACTTGCCTTATAGCTTTCATATGTTGTTCCTTTGGTTCTTGCATAAAATGACTAAGTAATCCAATGGAATAACTTAAGTCGGGTCTTGTATGTAGCGATATCGTAGCATCCAATTAAGCTTCTGTATTCAGTTGAGTTGACCGTTGTTTTTTCAGTGTTCTTTGTTAGTCTTGTTCCTGGATCCATAGGTATTAGCGTTTCGTTTCAATCTAGCATTCCAACTTCCTTTAGGATCTTACTTGTGAGGCGGATTGCTTTATTGATATGTCACCCCCAGTTTGTGTGACTTCAATTCCTAAGTAGTAGGATAGTAATCCTAGGTCACTCATCTCGAATATTTCTTCCATTTGAGCTTTGAATTTGTCTATCTCTTCTTTAGGTGTGCCAGTGATGATTAAATCATCTACGTCTCCAACTAGAAGTATTGAATTTTGATTTCTTCGTAGACAAATTTTGTTCCAAAGCGCATTTCTTGAAATCTAAGGACTTCAAGGTATTTTCTAACTTTATGTTCCAAGCACGTGGTGCTTGTCTTAAACCGTATAGAGCTTTTGTGAGTCTCAGTAGACTTTTCCAAAGATCTTTCTTTTATAAATCCTTCGGGTTGTGTAACGACACTTCTTCTTTAAGTTCCATGCGAAATGCGATTTGATGTCAAGATGATGTACTTCCCATTTATTATTAGCGTAGCTATAGTAATCAGACTGTTCATTCTTGCTAAGGTGCAAAGACTTCTTCGAAATCTATGCCATGCTCTTGTATGTAGCCTTTTGCTACTAGTCTTGCTTTATGCTTGACTATATTTTCATTATCATCTTTCTTGGTCTTGAATACCCACTTTAATCCAATGGCTTTATGTCCTTTGGGTAGAGTGGTTAGTTTCCATGTATTGTTTCGTTGATGGAATCTAATCGACCTTCATTGCTTCAATCCATTTTAGATCTGTTGATGCTTCCTTGAAATTCTTAGGTTCATCTTCAGCCAGTAATAATTGCTCGGTAATACCTCGGTGTTTTGTGATATATCATTTAACGTTCTAAAACCTTGTAATGGTGTATGATCAAAGTCCGGATGTAAATCTGGTCGCTGGAGTTTACGCTGATTGGTTGAACGCGGCCGAGGTAGTTGGTGTAGTTTGAGCGCTTACCATGAAATTGTAGATGGTTGCGAAAAGGCTTGTGGGATTATTCATCATCATCCTAGGGATATCATTGTCTTCTTCATTTGGTTGGATTTCTTGTTTCTGATGATCATTTGTGGCTTCTAGTTTTCGAATTTCAAACCGTGTTGATTGTTGGTATGTTCATTCAAGTAATCCTTCCAGTCCCATGCTTCATCCTCTTTAAATTTCACATCTCTACTAACACAAATTCTTTGTGTTGTTGGATCAAATAGTCGATAGGCTTTTGATCCTTGTTCGTGTAGCGAGGCAGTTTGATCTTTATGTTTTGTTAGAGGTGGGTCTTCTAATATTGCCATTAGTAAGGTAGGCTCTAAGTCCTCCTCGACAAGATTAGATTGCATACTAGTGTTTGGTTTTGAATGACACTTAGTTGCATAATGACCCATTTTATTGCATTTGTAACATCTTACTTTGCTAAGATCAATATGTGATTTGTTGAAGTTGTTGTGAGAGTTTCTCCGCTTTTCTTTTCTTCTTTAAATTTTTTGGTTTTTACCGTGGAATTTATACTTCCCATTCCACGTCCTCTAAAGTGTTTTCCTTTATTGTCATGCCGTGTGAACATTAATTTTTCTTGGTTGTCCACATGTCTTCCCTTTAAACTTAACTTTCTTCATAGGTTTTAAGTCTACCAATTGCTTCTTCCATAGTCATTTCGCTTAGGCCGGAATATTGTTCTATAGATGCGATTATTTGCGATACCTTCGGTACAAAGATTTAGTAGTTTTCGCATAAGGTTTCATTTCTATGGTGTGTCCTAAACTAGCGGCTTTGTTTACTAGAGTTGTAAGTTTTGTAGTGAAGGTGTCGATTGTCTCGTCTTACTTCATGTATAACATCTCAAAGTCGGATTTGAATGTTTGAAGTCTTGCTTGTTGAACTCGTTTCTACAATGTGTCTAGTTTTCAAAGCATTCCAAATGTCTTGGGCGGTTTTGTGCTTTGTTATTTGAAGTAATTGTTCTTAGGGTAAGGCTTGGTAAAGAAATGTAATAAGCGTTTTATCTTTTTTCTTATTGGTTGAGTCGCCTAAGTCGGCTCTATTGTTTCCTTATAAGCTATTTGATTCGAGTATAATTTGCATGCGAATTGCCCATAATGAGTAATTCATGGGTTTTAAGATTGGATTGAAATGGGGTGTACTATTATTAGTACTAGGTTCCTTGTTACCACTGCCTTCACATACCTTAAAGATATTGACAATAAATCTCCAAGAAAATGTTAACACAATGTATGTTGAAATTTCTTAATTTTAATGAGCTCTAATGTTTTATTTTCCTTAAAGGTGTATAAAACTTTTATAGGACTAGTTTTAAGAGACTATCCTTGGGAGATTTAAAAAAAAAAAAACTTAAATGAAATATCCTAAGGTTAATTACTCCTTAAAAGTTATTTCTAATATAATAAGCAGTGTAATCACTAGGTTATTATATCTAAAAATTTGATGAAGTACTAAATTTGTAATTTTAAAGTAACTTATCAAGCAAAATAATATATATCTAAAATGAAGAATATATACTATATAAAAAAAATGAAAGAGTGGTGGTTTAAAAATTTTGGAACCTGAATGGGTTGATGGTCTAACCCGATGCCTTAAAATAAAATAAAATCCTTGCCTACTTAAAATATCAAGGCCCTTTTTATTTATTTATTTATCTCTTTGTGAGATAAAAAGTGTGTGCTCTGTGATATATTTTTCTTATATCTCTTGTTTTGAGATAAGAAAAAAACGCTCTCTTGGAGACTGCTTCGTCTCTCCTTTTCTGGAATGAGATCCGTTCTTCTTCTCCTAATCTTCGTGGTCAAACGCCTATGATAAGGTTGAAAGGCCTACTTATCTTCTTCTCCTGTGTGGTGTTCTTCATGAGCACTTAATCCCTTCAATCAAACTTTTAGGGTTTCATTGAATTTTGGGGTTTTTACCGTGAGTGATATGGTTGATGGAGAGTTTAATTAAGTCGATTGGTGGCTTAATTAATTATCCGGGCTTGATTCTTGATTCAAAATGTGTGTTTTGTTCTAATTTGAATCTTTGATTTTTACCCTAATTGATGACTTCGTTTAGTTTGTTTGAATCAATATATAAACGATTTTAATTCGTTTCTAATCCTATGTGGATTAACGATTCTGCTTCGATGGGTAAAATTTGCGTAAAACTTGGTAAATGATGATTTTGGTTAGTGTGACCAAACCGCCTGATACCTAGTTGGCCTCAACGATTATGGATCTTATGATCTTACTAAGTCAAAGTCAAAATATACCAATACGATATTGAAACAAAGGTTCTCAAATATGCTTTGTATTAATCAATAATATGTCATCATCAATTCTACGTTCTAATCTATTTATACAAGTGAAAGGGTATGTCGTTGGGAGATAATCGCCTTTAGGCAGTTATGTTGTAACTGCAAAATAGTAGTTATGTTTGTAACTGTCAAGAGGACTTTTCTGTGTTTGACCCATTGGTTTGACCGGGTCATATGGGTAAACGTAAGATTGGGATGAGCCCAATAGGATTCAAATGGAAGTTGGTGCTGCATCGTGGAACTTGAAATGAAGACCATTGAACACGAGTTGCTCACCACATGTGGTTCTATGAACCTTGTTTTGTTACATTTAGATTGTTTTTTAAATGTAATTGGTTAGTTTTTTCATTTAGCGCTAGTTGGTTGTTTCATTTTGCGTTAGTGTTTGCTTAGTTACATTTGTAGAGTCATATCTCCTATGTAACGGGTCGAGGGCATGGGATTCACCATGTCAATTGTACTTCATTGTTTTTGGTGTAATATATTTACCGGTATATACCCTTTACCCAAAAACATAATCAGAAACCGATATATGTAATTGGCTGGGTTAGAGAAACGTATAAAACCGCTTAGTATTGGTTTACATGCTAAACTTAGAATCAGTCGTCGCTACTTTTAGAGAAACGTGTACCCTTCATCCGAGGCACCGATTTGAAGTTCAAGATATAACATGGTAGGTCGACATCCGTGGGAATCCGCTTACTACAGATGTTTCCAGAGTAGTCTTGTACTTGAAGACCCTAAAGAATCAAAGGCTTAGAGAAATGAAATGGATAAATTTACCAATTTTGAGGTGACCATTTTGACCCATTTAGTAATGAATGGATCGGTCGGGGTTACACTTGATATTTTAAGGACAAAATAAAAAGAGTGAATTACATAATTGGTCCTTGTGGTTTGTTGAAAATTGCAGAAAATGTCCCTGTGCTTTTTCAAATCAATTCATCCCCTCGTGGTTTACAAATCTTACTTATTTTGTCCTGGCCCAAAAATGTCCTCTATGTCTTGGCGCTGTTAGTCCTTCGTTAGTGCAGTCCTGTTAGTGTTTTCAATCTAATCCTTCAAGTTAATAAATTTGCACCGCTAGTCCTATATTTTTTAAAAATATAGTTTTCCCCAATTAGTCCATCCAAGTAATAACCGCTTTTATCCGCTGTCGCTTTTATCCGCTTTTCCATTTTACGCTTTTCAGCTTTTCTTTCGTTTATATAGTTTTGTCATTTTTCTTACGCTTTTATTGCTTTCATCCGCTTTTTAATCCTTTTTCACGCTTAATTTTTTGGTTACCGCTTTCTTTTCTTATATGACTGTTTTTCGCTTTGTCCGCTGTTCTTACGTTGTGTCCTTCACGTTATCGAAGTTTCTTTCACGCTTTAGCCTGTTGAATATTGTAAATATTTTCAAAATATATATATTTTTTTAAAATATGTCCGCTTTTTAATATTTTCTAAATTTTAAGATTTGTGAAATATATATTTGTTATTTTCAAAATCTCTTTCAAAGTATTTTTGCACCGAAAAATATTTTCCAAAAAAAGAAAAATTTCCTAAAAAATATTTTTTTCAAATATTTTTTTAAAAATCTAAAAATTTCCTAAAAATATGGTGCAAAGACATATTTAAAAAATTATATTTTGAAAATAATATTTTTATTCAAATTTTTTGAAATTTTTATTCAAATTTTTTAAAATAACAAAAACTAAGAAACCCTAGGGGATAAAACGCATTAAAACGATGAAAACCGATAAAAACGAAGAAAATGGACAAAACTATAAAAACCAAAAGAAAACGGATTTAAAAACGTAAAAAATTCGGGGAAAGATAAAACGAATCTAAAATACAAAAAGTACGGTAAAACTATTATTAATCTTATGGCATCAACGTGAAAACTATATTTAAAAATAAGGATAACGGTGCAAAAATTTATTAACGGCGACCACCAGCAAAAGACTTAACGATGCACTAACTATGACTAACAGCAAGACACTTAACGGACATTTTTTGACTATACTGTAACCGTAAGATTTGTAAACCACGGATAAACGCAACCAAAAAGCAGCGACATTTTCTTAATTTCAACAAACCAAATTATTATGTAATTCACTCAAATAAAAATAAGTGTTAGAATGAAACGGGTAAATTAAACATTTTATTTTCTCAGAATCATATTTGACACATCAACTTACCACATTAATCCGATTGATGCCCAAACCAACCGACCCACCAAATTTGCCACATCTATGACTAAACTATGAAAAGTAACCAAGACATCTTTAGGCTCAATTGCTACATCTAACATGCATTACTGCTTCAAAACCTTGTGGTCTTGTGACGTTCCATGGCATATCATTGTGAAGTTTTATGGGATCCGAAAGTGCAGAGGAAGGGTGATAATAATAAACTGAAAATAGGAGGAATTTTATTAAAAGCGATTCTAAAGAATGGCAAGAAAACCAATCTAATTTGTTTAACAAAAGAAAGATCAATGACTAATTGCCCTCTAGTGGTTCGAGGGATAAATTAGATCAACAATATCAACATAACTTTAGTATTTGAACACATCGACAGAGACCTATAAAATATTTGTGATCGAAAACAATTTGTAAGATAAAATCAAAATGGTTGAATCTCATCATAGACGAGCAAATGCAAATTAAATAAAGTTTCACCTGTACTCGCAAATTCAAAGCCATTGTCTTCATAGTCTTGTCTACCGGTTGAAGTAATTTATGAGGTTCCTGCTTAAAAAACGACAGATTTACTTTTTCATCAACTTTACTATTAAACATGTAGATGCAATTTGGTGAGCATATACATACTACTAATCCCATTTATAAGATCTTAGTACCATGCATGATTCTAATATCAAAAGATAAAGGAAAGGTCAAAAAGGTCAAATTAGCCCAAAGTATCTTTTCATGCATAAGACCTACTTAATCAATATAGCGAACATTACATAACTATTGTAATAAGATAATTTTGTAATCGTATTTGACCTACTAACAGTATATATATATAGACTTAAAATATAGACAAAAAGTTTTGTTCGCCCAACGCCAACCATTTTGGCCTGTTTGTTCCACCGGTCATTAGTTGATATTACCTTCCTCAGAGATATTCTTCTTCCTTCCTCCTCTCTAGAAAAGAGCCGCATACCAACAGAAGGCGATCAAACATAATCAAATGGGTCAATATATGTTTCTAATTCAATCTTAATAATAAACACATGCTAAAAATATAAATAAGTCCTCGATTGAAATACCAAAAGCTTGCCTCCGTACTCTTCATTGCCGAAAAGCGCCTAATTGACAAGATGAAGCAATAGTCACATAGACTGTGATACTAAGGGCGTTTGAGGTGCGCTGAAAATATTATATGATAAAAAATAGTATAAAAGCAGACATTAGCCTGTTTAAAAATGGGACATGTGAGTGTTCGGTGAATTCTGGTCGTTCAAAAAATCATTAACCGGGATGACCAAAAAAAGATGATCTGAGAAGAAAAAGAAAATAGAGATGTCTTGTGAAATAAAGTGACAGTCTCTGAGATTAGGTTAATGGTAGGTATACAGGAAACTTCTTCTACCCTTAGACCACGTGTTTCGCGGGTACAAATGTACAATCAAATAGAGAAGAATTAATACATTCATCCCGGCATCAAAAGGAGAATCAGCAGTTTTATTACTCTCAAACATACTGATGCTCTCCAAAAAAGTTTAGATAATCATGACATTGTAACATCACAATGATGTGAAAAACGTTGGGAATCAGTTCCAAAGTCTTTTGCGCAGGTTTCTTGATGATTCCAGGATCGATATTATGAACAAGAATGACAAGAATTTGATTCATTATATTACTAACAACATAACATGGTTACATTGTATATTTGACACACTTTAGAACATTACATTCGACTCTATTTATAGGCCTAACCGAACCGTCATGTCTATTCAGTTGTAACTGAAAATAACTAACTAATAACTACCATTAACTACCTATAACTACCAATAACCGCTTTTAACCTCCAAACGGTTATTAACTATCAAAGTAACATATTCGCCCTTTTACTTTATTATTACATATGTACCAACAAGACTTATTAATTATCGTCCAACAATTCCATAATTTTAAGTCTTGTTCTTCACGCTGGTATCTCCTTTTGTGTCGACTTGAATTCCTCTTTTCAAACCGTCCCTAGAACTTGTTGTTCTCGGCTTCCAAACGCCCAAACGCTTCTCGTTGTTGTTTTCTTTTATCTCGAATTCCAAGTCCTCTTCAACAAAACCTTGAATACCTTTCGGTATTCTTACCAAAACAAGTTGATTGTTCTTTTCCATGTTGCAATCCATCTTTACATCTTCATCTGCAGTATTGCTTTTCTTCCTTGGAGTTCCATCTAGTGTATCCCCTACTTCAATACTTATCCCGGCAAAACCTGGTGGACCTTTTACACAAGTAGTCCCACTGCTATTCCCGACCACCTCTTCCTTTGGCTTACCCTCTTGATCTTTTGTGCTTCTCGTATCATATCTTCACCATTCCTATGTACTCATTATAGCATTCCTTGACTGCCTCTTCATCCTCATGTGTCAATCCTAATAATCAGGTAAACCTTGTTCGTGTGTTGTTTTCTGTTTTGAAACAATACCCCTTCCATCGAGACTCTTCCATTCCAACGTGTTCCTTGGTATCTTTAACGTTGAATCAAACTTGTAATCTTGCAACCTTCATTTCTTTGGGTAAAGGGTTTCCTCGGTAAATTGTATTACACCAAAAAATATTTAAGTACAAAAGGTGTAGGTGAAGTCCTACAACCCGCCCGCTACATGGGCTAATAAGAACGCACCGTAGTGCAACAAACCACACCATCATGAGAATGACAAGCCGAACTCATGAACAAGCTTCAACAAGCTACTAACCAAAACACTAAATAAGAATGACACAATCTTGCAACCTTCATTTCTAATGCCACTTCCCTGTTTTGAACCTTGGCTCTGATACCACTTTTGCACGTGGTTTCTGATGATTCCAGGATCGATATTATGAACAAGAATGACAAGAACTTGATTCATTATATTAGTAACAACATAACATGGTTACATTGTATATTTGACACACTTTAGAACATTACATTCGAATCTATTTATAGACCCTGAACCGAACCATCATGTCTATTCGGTTGTAACCGAAAATAACTAAATAATAACTACCATTAACTACCTGTAACTACCAATTACCGCAACCACCAAACGGTTATTAACTATCAAAGTAACATATTCGCCCTTTTACTTTATGCTATTACATATGTACCAACAAGACTTATGCAATTATCGTCCAACAAAGTCACATAAAACTGGATGAAAATAATTTCTAGAATATGACGGATAATCAAGAGTTAGCAAGAACTGCCAAGAAAAGAGCTCCATCACAATTTCAAGGTAATATCGTGTAATAACTTACCTCGGAAAGTTGAACAATAACATCAGTTTGCAGATTAGTGTAAACATCTTCAACGTCAGGAACTATGAGCATCAATGGCTGCAACAACAAAACACAAAAACTTGATCACAAACAGCAATATCATCTTGTAAGTTAGTAAACTAGAGGTCTGCTTCACCCATTACTTATAAGTTGGTCAATTCTGGTTATATTTTATTTCTAATAGGTAAAACCGTATGATGGAAACGGAAATCCAAAAGCAAACATGGTGAAAGTTGGACGTTTTTTTTTTACGCTGTACAAACCGAACCAAAAATCTATAAACAATAATCTGCCATTATATACCGCTGCAACGCCCGCTTAAGATTGTAAAATGGATGGTTGAGTCAAATGTGGCAATTCCCACCATTGTTCGAGGACCCTCCTGCAGCAACCATATTATTAGTTTGTTGCATCATAAAATATACGATTAACTTTGTACATGAAACAGATCAATAATTACATACAAACAGATTAAATACTTATGGCTAGCCATGTGCCACATGTACGGAAGGTGGCAATTGTGACCCATTTACTTTCAATTATTTTATAGTTGACAATCTAAAATAATCTATTTTTTGTAATCTAATTAGGAACTAGTTATTCATAAAGAAAAAGGATTAAAACGGTCAAAAACAGGTGAATCCAACACAACCCATATCTAATATTATGCCAGATAGACCCATAATCCCAACCATTTTCACCTCTAACCACAATTAACATGAACTTACCGAAGATCAGAAATGACTCGGCTGATAGCGCTGCAAGCTCCCGCTGTTGCACCAGTTTGCAAGGCATTCATCGATACATCAATGAGAAAAATAATAGCAGGCATTGGCTCACGCACTGGAAAAATATAACAAAATATTGTAAAGATAGTATAATTGTTGAGAGAAGTGCAAAATGAAGCTAGAGATCACACGAACCAGGAATTCCCTTGTGGCAACGAATTCAACTGTTCCTCTGCATAAATCAGGTCGTTCATCAGCCCTTCCTTCCTGCCATCTGGACCTAAATTGCATTGATAGTCACGCGGAGTTTAATCCGTGAAGCCTGCAAAAGAGTAGAACGTAAGAAAACATATTGAACTAAAAGTGGTGTATTCAACCCATTCACTTATAAGTCGGTTGACATGGATTCCATTTTATTTCCAACAAGTCAATATACAAGTTGACAAGCAACAGTTCATATATTTATAGGCTAAAAATTGTATTGTTACTCAGTTACTGTATTCAAAGTCAGCTATTAAAATTTGTATTGTTCATTGTAACAAATTGATTTGTGGTTTGGACGTTGTTTTCTTCATTACCATCCGAACAAAAGCCATCACATGTTTTTTTTTCTTTTCTTTTGTGGAATTGACATGGACTTCTTTTGGGCGATGTGGCTTTAATTGTGCCATGTCATTATTCTGTGGATATATATTGTGTGGAAATCTAAATATAACATAACATTCATTAATTCCTTGACGAAACCTCTGATTCCAGATCAGTTATCATCGCCAGCAACTACCACGATCATGCAACCACCACTGGTATGAACAAGACCTCCGATTCCGGATCTGAGAAAAAGAATAAATATAATCCATGGTGGTTGTCGTAGTGTTTCTGACATGGTGTTGCTGTCGGCTAGGGTAACCGGAGATGGGCGGAGGAATGATGGAAAGGATGGTGGTGGTTAATGAAGTTGGTTTTATAGATCAATTTAGATAGCATGAGACCTACTGAATGTACTTACTTTGTGGAGGAAGAAATAGAGTAGTGTGGCTGCAAGGGTGGGGCGGTAGATGAAAAGAAAACAAAGAGGGGTTTAGCATGGTAAGGCCTCCATGACTCCAAGAAGGTTTCTTTGGCTTGCAACTACCCATCGAACATATTCATCTTGAAAGAGAGTAATGCATGAAACGTATAATATCACTTTTCGTATAATCAGATATATCGATCAAATGCAAGGTATAAGGTTATAAAACAATTCCTATCCATTCCAGCAGAGATGCGAATTTTTAGTCTATCTGCTTCACCTAGATCATTGGCATGAGCAACTAAAGCCAGCAATTGTTGGCCTCAACGATTATGGATCTTATGATCTTACTAAGTCAAAAGTCAAAATATACCAATACAAATATTGAAACAAAGGTCTCAGAATATGCTTTGTATCAATCAATAATATGTCATCATCTTATTTGTTACAGAATTGCTAACTATATATACAAGATGAAAGGGTGTGTTAAGAGGCATGTCGGTTAGGGAAATAACTGCCTTTAGGTGTTATGTTGTAACCGCAAAATAGCGTTATGTTTGTAACGGTCAAGGTTGACTTTTCTGGTTTGACCCATTGGTTTGACCGGTCATATGGGGTAAACGGTAAGATTGGGATTAGCCCATTCCCCTTAATCACAATCGCTTTGCTGTAGATTCTGACTCGATTAGTTGTCTCATTGTTAGGAATCTGATCTTCGGTAGTGCTTTTGTGAGCATGCCAGCCTTCTAAAATTCTCCGCTTATAAACTCGACTTGTAAATCTTTCTTTCAACGATTCTCGTATAAAGTGATACTTTATGTCAATATGCTTACTTCTTCCGCGGAAATACGGGATTCTTCATTAATTCGATGGCAGACTTGTTGTCGACCATTATCGTAACCTTTTCTTCTTGGGTATGTGTAACCTTGCTGAGTAATCTCTTTAACCATAATGCTTGTGTTGTTCCTGCTGTTGCTGCAATGAACTCGGATTCACATGATGATAGAGCTATTGTGGCTTGTTTTTGTGTACTCCAGCTGATTGGTGATTCACCGTAGTAGAATATAATTCCAGTAGTGCCTTTGCCTTTCGAGTGTTGACCCGTAGCTACTGTCACTATAACCTTGTATCTGGTTTCCTCCATTATGTTTGTAGGTGATTCCATAGTCTTTTGTTCCTTTTACATAGCGTAGTACTTGCCTAATAGCTTTCATATATTTTTCCTTGGTTCCTCGTGATAAAACGACTAAGTAATCCAATGGAATAACTTAAGTCGGGTCTTGTATGTAGCAGATATCGTAAGAATCCAATTAGGCTTCTGTATTCAATTGAGTTGACCGTTGTTTCTTCAGTGTTCTTTGTTAGTCTTGTTCCTGGATCCATAGGTATTAGCTTTCGTTGCAGTCTAGCATTCCAACTTCCTTTAGGATCTTGCTTATGGCGGATTGCTTTATTGATATGTCACCTCCAGTTTGTGTGACTTCAATTCCTAAGTAGTAGGATAGTAATCCTAAGTCACTCATTTCGAATTTTTCTTCCATTTGAGCTTTGAATTTGTCTATCACTTCTTTAGGTGTGCCAGTGATGATTAAATCATCTATGTAGACTCCAACTAGAAGTATTGAATCTTTTGATTTCTTCGTGTAGACATTTTGTTCCAAAGCACATTCTTGAAATCTAAAGACTTCAAGGTATTTTCTAACTTTATGTTCCAAGCATGTGGTGCTTGCCTTAAACCGTATAGATCATTTAACGTTCTAAAACCTTGTAGTGGTGTATGATCAAAGTCCGATGTAAATTCGCTGGCGCTTTGAGTTACTTTGATTGGTTGAAAATGAGGTAGTTGGTGTAGTTTGAGAGCTTATTCGCGATGAAATTGTAGATGGTGTGCGAAAAGATTGTGAGGGTGAGTTTTTTGTTGATGTTGTATTTTCATCATCATCTGTAGGGATATCATATCTTCATTTGGTTGGATTTCTTGTTCCTGATGATCATTTGTGGCTTCTAGGTTTTCGACTTCGAAGTCAAACCATTCAGGTTGATCGTTGGTGTGTTCATTCAAGTAATCCTTCGAGTCCCATGCTTCATCCTCTTTGAACTTCACATCTCCACTAACACAAATTCTTTGTGTTGTTGGATCAAATAGTCGATAGGCTTTTGATCCTTGTTCATTTCCTAAGTATACCATTTTGTTGCTTCTGTCATCTAACTTTGTCAGATGTTGATGGTACCTTTGCATATGCTATGCAGCCGAAAACTTTTAGGTTTTCTAAGTTTGGCTTTCTTTGTTTAATCGCTTCATATGGAGTAATGTCTTCTAAGGCTTTTGCAGAATGTGTTTAGAATGTATATTGAATGTCTAATAGCTTTAGCCCAAAAGTTTTGAGGCATGTTGGTTGCTTTCATCATGCATCTTGTTGTAGACATAATTGTCCTATATCTTCGTTCAACTACTCCATTTTGTTGCGGTGAGTAAGGTGCGGTAAGTTGTCTTGCTATGCCATTTTCGCAAAGTATTGAGTGAATCGTTAGATGTGAATTCTCCTCCACGATCAGTTCTGAACATTTTTAATGCTGTCCTTAGCTCCTTCTCTATTGTATTCTTGTATTCCTTGAAAGTATCAAATGCTTGATCTTTCGTGTTTAGGAAATACACCCACATATATCTTGAATAGTCATCGACTAGTAAGAATATGTATCTTTTTCCAGATGGTGTTGGTGGTGTAATTGGTCCACATAAATCTCTGTATACTAAATCTAAAGGTGAGGTTGATCTAGTTTTTGCTTTCTTGGGAAATGGTGCTCTGCTTTGTTTACCAACTAAACAAACATCACAGATTTGTGTTGTATGTTTAATGGAAGGTATTCCTTGAACTAACTCTCTTTGAGTCATTGATTTTAGTGATTCAAAGTTGAGATGTCCTAGTCTTTCGTGCCATAACCAAGTGTTGTCCTTCAAGTTTGCTAGTAGGCAAACAGTGTGCCTATCTTCGACTTTCTTTGTATAGACGGTTTTTTTGTCTCAAGACTTTCATGAAGATTTTGTTGTCCATGTCATAAAGTCGTAATTCATCGTCTTCCATTACTACTTTACAACCGATTTCGGTGAATTGTCCAAGGCTCAATAAGTTGCTTTTTAAGCTGGGAATGTAATAGACTTGAGATATAATTCTTTGTTTCTCATCATCATATTCTAATAGGATTGAACCTTTTTCTTTAATCTCTATATGAGATCCATCTCCGAATCTTACTTTTCCACTAACGTTCTCATCTAGGTCTTTGAAGTGTTCTTTCATTCCAGTCATATGATTGCTGGCTCCATTGTCTAAGTACCATAGACTATCTACATTTGTCTCTTTATATCCTACATCTTGTTCGTGTAGCGAGGCAGTTTGATCTATAAGTTTTGTTACTGGTGGGTCTTCTAATATTTCCATTAGTAAGGTAGGCTCTAAGTCCTCCTCGACAAGATTAGATTGCATACTAGTGTTTGGTTTTGAATGACACTTAGTTGCATAATGACCCATTTTATTGCATTTTTAACATTTTACTTTGCTAAGATCAATATGAGATTTGTTGAAGTTGTTGTGAGAGTTTTCTCCGTCTTTCTTTTCTTCCTTAAATTTTTCGTGGTTTTTGCCGTGTGAAAATTTATACTTCCCACGTCCACGTCCTAAAGTGTTTTCTCTATTGTCATGCCGTGTGAACATTAATTTTTCTTGGTTGTCCACATGTCTTCCCTTTTTGAACTTAATCCTTTCTTCGTAGGTTTTAAGTCTACCAATTGCTTCTTCCATAGTCATTTTGCTTAGGTCGGAATATTGTTCTATAGATGCGAATATTTGCAGATACCTTTCGGGTACAACATTTAGTAGTTTCCGTACTAAGGTTTCATCTTCTATGGTGTGTCCTAGACTAGCGGCTTTGTTTACAAGAGTTGTAAGTTTTGTAGCGAAGGTGTCGATTGTCTCGTCTTCCTTCATGTATAACATCTCAAAGTCGGATTTGATTGTTTGAAGTCTTGCTTGTTGAACTCTGGTTTCGCCAACGTATCTTCAAAGCATTCCAAATGGCTTTGGCGGTTTTATGCTTTGTTATTTGAAGTAATTGTTCTTCGGGTAAGGCTTGATAAAGAAATGCAATAGCGTTTTATCTTTTTCTTATTTGGGTTGAGTCGACTCAGTCGGCTCTATTGTTTCCCATAAGCTATTTGCTTCGAGGATAATTTGCATGTGAATTGCCCATAATGAGTAATTCGCGGGTTTTAGGATTGGGCATTGAATTTGGGGTGTACTATTATTAGTACTAGGTTCCTTGTTACCACTGTCTTTCGTCATATCTTAAAGATATTGACAATAAATCTCCAAGAAGAGTTTAACACGATGTGTGTTGAAATTTCTTAATTTTAATGAGCTCTAATGTTTTATTTTCCTTAAAGGTGTATAAAACTTTTATAGGACTAGTTTTGAAAGACTATCCTAGAGAGATTAAAAAAAACTTAAATGAAATATCCTAAGGTTAATTACTCGTTAAAAGTTATTTCTAATATAATAAGCAGTGTAATCACTAGGTTATTATATCTAAAAGTTTGATGAAGTATTAAATTTTGAAAAATTTTAAAGTAACTTATCAAACTAAAAATAATATATATCTAAAATGAAGAATATATACTATATAAGAATGAAAGAGTGGTGTTGTAAAAAATTTGAAACCAGAATGGGTTGATGGTCTAACCCGATGCCTTAAATAAATAAAAATCCTTTGTGTAGCCCTCTTAAGTGGTGCGTCCCTTTTAATATTTTGTTTATCTCCTTTTTTTTTTGAGATAAAAATTGGTACGCTTCCTTTATATATTTCTTATTTCTCTTGAATGAGATAAGAAAAATATAACTCCTTTGGAGACTGTAAACGTTTCTTCTCCTTTTCTGGGTAAGATCCCATCCTCCTTCTCCTAATCTCTGTGGTCAAACGCCTGTGATAAGGCTTGAATGGCCTACCTATCTTCTCCGGTGTGGGGTGTTCTTCGCGAGCACTTTATCCCTTCAATCGAAATTTTAGGGTTTCATGAATTTGGGGTTTTCAACCGTCAGAGTGATATGGTTGATTGGAGAGTTTAATTAAGTCGATTGGTGGCTTAATTAATTATCTGGGCTTGATTCTTGATTCGACAGTGTGTTTGTTCTAATTTTGAATCTTTAATTTTGCCCTAATTGATGACTTCGTTTAGTTTGTTTGAATCAATATATATAAACGATTTTAATTCGTTTATGATCCTATGTGGATTAAAAAAATGGGTTTCGGCGAAAAAAATGCGAATAATTTTGTTGCCGGGTTGGAGTAATCACTTGTGTGATTGTTCCCCTTGATGCGACAAAAGTATAGAACACAAAAATGATATCTTTGATTTGTGTTCAAATTATTTTTCGAAATTTTTTATCGAGAAGCGATTCTAGTTCTTATTGATTCTAAAACTAAACGAAAAATGGTAAATGATGATTTTTGGTTAGTGTGACCAAACCGCTCTGATACCAATTGTTGGCCTCAACGATTATGGATCTTATGATCTTACTAAGTCAAAAGTCAAAATATACCAATACAGATATTGAAACAAAGGTTCTGTAAATATGCTTTGTATCAATCAATAATATGTCATCATCTTATTTGTTACAGAATTGGTAACTATATATACAAGATGAAAGGGTGTGTTGAAGAGGCATGTCGGTTAGGGAAATAACTGCCTTTAGGCAGTTATGTTGTAAATGCAAAATAGCAGTTATGTTTGTAACTGTCAAGGTTGACTTTTCTGTGTTTGACCCATTGGGTTTGACCGGGTCATGTGGGGTAAACGGGTAAGATTGGGATTAGCCCAATAACATTCACTGTAAAGCATAGACATTGAAGCATATGTCATATTCAAATTCAAATGAGCATACTTAAATACCGAACGTTAATGTGCGAGTTCTCATAATATATAGACACCATGATACCTTTTTGGAAGAGCTGAAAACATCCGCATTGGAAGCCAATGCTTTTCTTAAAGTGCAGGGGGGAAAGGAGATGGCGAGAGGCTCCACCATGTGGTGCCCCATCTTCTTAGTCAGTGTAGTTAGAGAAGGTCTTTTTGGCGGTAAAGTATTAATTTTTCTTAGTGGCCCACAACTTCACTTAGACTAGTGGTGATCTTCCATCACCTTCTACCTTAGCGCCACATCACCATTCACTTCCCTCAATGGTCATCACTCCCCTCACCTTACATAAAAATACCACTTTATACAAACATACCCCACACACACTCACAAATCAAATAGTTAACAATAAAAACATCCCACGGGGCCTACAAATGTACAAAAACCGAATAGCTACCTCCGTCACTGTTCATCTTCTTTTCTTCCCTACCTCACGCGTGAGCCAATCAAATTTAGTGGGGTGGCGCGTGACCTCACTCCCTCACGAGTGAGCCATCACCACCACTAAAACCAGCCTTAGATTCTCACAGTACATTTCAACATGGTCTCCGATTTCATATCTGAAATAATCATTTAAAACTTCGGTCACTTTGATTACATAATTTTTGGTCCTTCAAGTGAGAGTCAAATACACATATCATTAACCAAGTAAACGACAAAGAAGAGTAACTACGATAGTTCAATATTAGAGATATCAAATTCCAAATGAGTATTAGCCCGGTCTTATTCAGGGTTTATGGAGCTCCTTTATGACATTGACATTTGATCATTACACACAAAGTATTATGCAGTTTGAATAAGGTAAAACTTAACAAATGGTATGTTGATGTATCCTCCTCATCACGAAGTAACTGATCCAACTGACTCTAATCTTTCCTGAAAAGCAAAGTTCAATCATATATTATAAACTCATTCTTTAATCCAATTAGTGAGAAACTTTATGTATCTAATACCATGCATAAAGTCATCTTCAATACATTAATCATCATCTCCGTGCCAACAACAACATGATAGAAGAACTGCCAATATCTATATGCATTGCACATATTATATTAGTTCTAGGACTTTCACTTTCAGCTAGATAATCAGTCTACTAACTCTACCAGTGAGAGTACAATCAGTATAGCTGTCTAAGGTATAGAATGGGTTACAGAAGTTAAAACCGCCACATTTGGTCCTCCTACGTGCTATCCCGGTAGCCTCAACAACCACATACTTTACACGTTATTAACTTATTTTGATTCATAAATTTATACCAATTACTTATAAACACACACTCTAGAAACATGCAGACTTCATGAATTATGTTTCTCCATGTCTACACAAAGAAATTCATTCAAGCATTTTATCGAACTAATAAATTAAAAAACGCCTATCACTTAGAAAAAATCATAAAAGCAATCAAACAATTAAAATACATCATATATATAATCATGGCATCTATTAGTTATTTTATAAATTCATTAATAATCATGGTTGCCATCACGTGGAATTGACATGGAATTTTTTTGGTGGTGTTTTTGAATCTATTATTATATATAATAAAATAAGCTTTTGTACAAGCCTACTAAGCACCCTGAATTAAAAATTGGTTTAATGCCCTACCTTATTTAGAGTCATAGTACAACTCTTATTCTGCACAACCCTTCCTCTACACGCTCCATTTTATGCATATCATTAGTCAACACCGTTTTATGGAAAACACCAACTTGAAACGCTCCTTTTGTATTTAAAGTGTTTAATCAAATTAGTCAACACTCTCCTTATCAAAACATTCGATTCATACCACCAGATTCAAAAACACCAATTCAATTTCTAAACAAATGATTTACATGTTGTAAGTTTTAGGGTTACCCGATTATTTGTAAGTTTTAGTTAAGCTTTTACCAATTTCCAAACAAATGATTTACATGTTGTAAGTTTTAGTTATGCTTTTACCAATTTCTAAAAAAATGATTTTCATGTTATAAGATAACATATGTCATATGAGATAACATATGTCATTGATTTAGTTACATCACTCTGCCATTGATTTCATGTTGTCATCATAGAAGAATGGTAAGTACCGAATAATCAATTATAATAGATTTAGTGTTTCTATTTTTTTAGTTCCATGTTATAATCATTTTGTTTCGATTACATTATAATATGTTTTCCTTTAATTATGTTCAAATAAATTGTTTGTTATCAGAATTCTAGAAACAAATTGGGGAAAATCACTTTGATAAATTACTTCATATAATTAGTTTTTATATATTGGGGAAAAATATATTTACCTTAAATTGTTAGGTGATGTGTTAGTTGTGGATCTTTTTGTGTTTGTTTAGGGCAAATGGAAAAAGCGTAACGAGTTTGATTTGGTGTCCAACTGTTGCCGAAACTCATTTTCGCCGGTAAAAATATTTTTTAGTTTGTTATCAGAACCTTTATTGTGTTAATGGTGTTTTGATTTGTGTTGTGGCTGTTTTGAATTTAATTTAGAGGTGTTAAGTTTGAGTAATCGGGTGATGTGGTTCGATTCTTGCCTACCACATACAATTGTTTTTTATTTTAGATATCTTATATTGGTGATTATGTAGGGATATGAAAAAACGATGTGAAGTCTCGAAGTAGCTTTAGTGCAATGAAAGTTACAAATTTCTAAGTTTGTACGTGTATTTAATTAATCCTTTTTTTTTGCAGATTAGATTACTATTTCGTACTCCACATGAATATAGGATTAATCTCCACTTTAAAGATACGTGTATCCCATTAAGTTTTGATGCATACCAACCCTTTGATGAAATGTATAAATGAAAAGACAGTTCTATTTGGTAGAAATGTATTTACTTTCTTCTTCTTTGGAGTTATAAAATGTATAACTATGGCTAATCATGATCTTTACTTGAATAAATGTTGTTGAGATTAATACTTTGAGTTTAGGATATGGTTTTCGAAGTTAAATCTAATTTTGGCAGGAAGTTCTATGTTCAGGTTCATAACATGGAACTTTACGTCGACACGTCTCCTTTTATATCCAGTCCTAATTTCTACAAGAACGCTTAGGCTCATCAAATTTTTATAGGGACACTTGTCAATTTTATAGGAGAGTTTGGAGTTGAAATGGGAGACTACTAATCAAGCTTCTATGGTATTTTTAATGGTGCGTTAAAATAAGCATTGTGCCATAAATCGTTTCCCCTTGAGATTACTAATCAA
Source organism: Chrysanthemum makinoi (assembly GCA_910596185.1). NCBI lineage: Eukaryota > Viridiplantae > Streptophyta > Magnoliopsida > Asterales > Asteraceae > Chrysanthemum > Chrysanthemum makinoi. The sequence goes on from OU343221.1 coordinate 341,687,546, forward strand.
GCTTCTATCCCAAAGGTATGTAAGCCTCTAAGACTATAATATTATGGAACCAATCTGAGAGTTATTTAAGGGACTGTTTGGGATTAAGTACAATTTATTTTTATGTGTATGTCTTTAAATATCCTGTGGCTATAGTCCCCTATTGTTAAAAATGAGGCCAACGATTGTGATGCTTAATCATCCTCTTCATTTTTGTTTTTGCTATTGCAGCTATATTTTGGACTCTTGGTATTTGTTGGGTATGTGGTGGTTGACGCTCAGGAGATCATCGAGAAGGCTAACTTTGAAGATTTGGATTACGTCAAGAATGCAGTCGCACTTTTTACTGACTTAGTTGTTGTCTTTGTTCGCATCCTTAAAATCATGGTAAGTCGTATTTCCGCATGTTCTTTGTACTTTCTTGAGTTATCGCGCCTGAGAAATTGACCCATTGGTTTATTGGTTATTTCTCAAAAAGGTCTATTGGTCCAGAGGGTAATTAGAATTTCTTGGCCAAACAACAGTCACATATAGTAAATTAAGTCATTATTTACAACTTGAACTTCAAGAAAAAATCATAAGATGTCAAAGTGAAGCCATAATTAATGATTTTTCCTGAATGAAATTATGTTTGTGAATGAAATTGATGTTGTTTCCTGAATGAAACTATTTTTACTGTGTGTTCGGGGCTGCAGTGAAACAACAGCAGTAAAGGTGTGAATTGGGTCATTTTTTTTTTGGGTAAAGGGGAGTAATCCTGCACCCTGATAAATATATTAACCAAATAAACGTTTAAGTACAAAGGATATGAGCGAAATCCCATATCCCAGCCCGTTACATAGGCAAAAAGCTTACATAACAAGATACTTCCTATTTTCTAAACAAGAAAACAAACCATTACTCAAATGATAACATATGACACAACGAAATAAATTTACTTCCTAGGACCTTGAAACTTTGTGCCATACATGGCATTAAAGGCATCCAAATTCCCTGGAAGATCACGAACCTGTTTTGCATAGTCATCGAAGTCATAGTCATCATAGTCATCCTCAAACTCTTGGCCACCACCAAATATATTAGCAGACTCATCAAATGGGTTAGCAACAACCTCATCTTCAGAATCAGACACCTCAATCTCTCCCACTTTAGAAAAAGGGTTAACTCTCTTAGTAGAAGAGGTAGACGGAATAGGTTGACCATCATCATCCACAAGAGTAGCTTTCCCATCAATAATTAGTTTTTCAAGCTTACCAATTTTCTCAACTATGGGAGTAGAACTAACATCCATTGCTCCCATTGAATCACTCACAAGCGGAACATGTGATGTAGAACCAGTCTTAATCAACTCATCCTCATTAACCTCCATTGTACGACCAGTATCCACATTTGTATCGTCCAAATTAAGAGCATCAAACTTATTAGACGTAGTGATCCTGGTTCCACTCGTACCAGCCACATCAGAAGCCATCACCTTACCGACATTTACTTTCTTGGGTTCAGGAGGAGGCTTTTTGGGCCGATATTCAAAATGCTTGCCCACCACAGATTTAGTAGAACCTCCTCGCCCCGGATTCGGCCCAACTTGCTTTCCCTTCTTCTTATTGTTAACAGTCTGAAAACCATCACTTACGTTCATATGAGGTTGAGCAATCGGAATCACAACCTTAGGACAATCCACCAAAATATGGCCAAATACCCGACATTTCTCACATCTAGGCGGTTTCCATTCATATTCAACACGGATCTTCTCAATAGTAGAACCCGTACCATCAAGTAAAGGAATCTCGACAGTGAGGCTATCCCTAAGAACCTCATCCGACTTCACTTCAATCATACACCTAGCAAAACTACTACGGCCCCAAGATTCTTTGCACATTTGACTAGTAAAAGCATCTAACCTTTTGGGCGTACCAATCAATGTAGCAAGAAGACTGAGCCCGTCATCAGAAAACATAGCTAAGGGAACATCATGGAATTTAACCCACACAGGAATGTTAGTCAAATCCTCTTTAAGCAAGTTTGTGTTCAATGTCCATGGTTTAAGAATAATAGGAACATTACGAATCAACCAAGGACCATTATCAAGAACATCATCAACGCCTTTTTTCGAATTAAACTTGAAGAAGAAGAATCCCTTAGCGTTCATCATAACCTTTTGTAAACCATACTTAGCCCACGTGTTGCGAACATAATAGTCAACAACAGGAAAAGCAAGGCGTTGACCAAGGAAGTATCCGTAGAGAGTATTCTCAAACCTCATGTTCACCTCTTCCACCACTTTCATTGGGACTGAAAGGTCAACATCATCCTTCTTTTTACTGCATTCTAACCTCCGAAAATTAGAACCGTGTTTCGGATTCATTAGAAGCAACACCCGCGTAAGAAACCGACTTAACTCCATTACCACTAGTAGTAACAACCGTGGGTGCATTAGGATCAGAAGTAACACTATGATTAGTACCATACATCTGGGATTGCATAGCCACATCAAAACTCGACGGAGGAGTATTTGCTGAATAAACTTTAGTACCATTCGACTTAGATTGAAGCCCAATACCACTCGAATTGTTCACATCAGAAGATGAAGCCATCTTAGCAATATCACTGTCAATTTTATTCATTGCTTCATCAAATTTCTGATGCGCATTAGCAATCAATTTCTCCACGTTAGGCTGTTTTGAAACAGTAGAGGCCGAATCAGAAGCAGGGGTATCAATTACATCATGTGGAACCGGCTCCACATGAGGTTCACGCTGACTACAGTCCATTGAGGCATCCATATCAACGCTAGGCACACTATCCATGTTCTCACATGACGCACCCTTATTCTGATCTCCTTTCCCAGCCAACTCATCTCCTTTCCCCGCAAATATCCCACCTTCTTTATCCCTCTCTCTCGTAACCCCCGTCATGAACTAATAATGATAAATCGACCCTCAAACCACCAACAATCATACAGTAAACGAACAAGAAAATCCTAACAAAAAGTCAAGGTTTTAATCGTGCGCACCACCAAATCCTAACCTCCAGCCATAATGATAGTCGATTGATTAATGAATATAAATAATAATGATAAATCGACCAAAATAAATAACAAACAGCAAACCAAGCCAATAATCCTTAGCGATCAAATAAAGATAAACCAATATCGCATATGTAATCGAAGGAATAAATCACCGACCCACGATTGAGCAAATTGATCAATATAATAAATATATTAGATTGACCAATAAGTGAAATCGTTTGGTTGATGATGAATTAATTACCACGTTAATGATTATTGAAGAAAAAGAATGATACAATCGTTTGTTTTTTCTTCAAAAAATCGCCAAAACTTGAGAGAGTTTTTTCTAGGGTTTTTTTATCGTTCCTCACTTCTTGAATTGGGTCATTTTTAACGGATGTTTGGATGGGTTTTTAGTGGGAGTTCGGTTAATTTTAACGGGCTGTTGTAAATCCGCACCATTTATTAAAGTCGGTTCTGTAGAGCTCATTAACTACATCAGTGGTTTCATGTTTTCACCATTAGCGTATCCAAACAACCATTTAAAAACAATGTGATCCTACTGTTGGAGACATGTCATGTTTAATAATAGTTAATGTGTTAGAAGACGAGCAAGAAAACTATATTGTCACAATAATACCATAAACTTTCTGAAAAAAGGGAGGATGTAAACTTACGACGACGAAAGAGTTTGTAGCATTCACCCTTATATATGTCGTGTCGTTTAGATTGAATAGGATACTCTTTACGCATTTGCTTCAAAAGAGATACTGATAGTTAATAAAAATCTCTTCTGATTTTACTGCTTATGGAATTATTATAATGTTTGATTGTGGATCATAATCTGAAAATGCATATGATTTCAGGTTACTAAAATATTTATAACAGGTTCCGAAAGCCAACATACAATGTTGGTGTTGTCATACCATTGATTTGGCATCAGAAGGTACAATTCCGTTACTCTCCTAAGCATTTTCAGTATTGAACGATAAGAGGTATTTGGCTTACCGTCTAAGCTTCATGTATTTTAAATAAGCAGCTTAATTAACAAAGGCTGCTACCTGCTCATTTCTTGCGCAAAAGTTCCTATGAACAGTTGCATACCTGCTTGTGTGTAATCTTTAAAAATGCCTAACAATATTATGAACATGAGAGAAACTTGATGGGGTCGTCCTTAGTTAGAACTGATGCAATCTAACAACTATCTCTTGCAAATGTTAGTTCCTCTCCATCCCTCTTTTATTACACTAATTGAAAGGAAATAAAAACATGACCCACATCAATGAGAGACACACACTCAGTATCTAATATTTCTACACAACAATTCAGCTCGGGTATAAGACAAAACGTTCAATGAGGTGCGTAGTTTCTGATTCAATTGTTAGCCACACCATTCACATATTATCAAAAATAACAAGTGATATATGTGCCTATTATACCCCGGAATTTTGTTTGGTAATGTAATATATGTCAATGTCTTCATTGCTTTTCATGTCATTAAGTAGGACTCATAACATGTGAAATGTCAAATGACTAGGCTAAGATGATTATATGTACAATGTCATCTATATATAAAATACATTACCAAACAGGGTCTCAAAATCAACATGAATTTCATAGTTGCCCAGACTCAACATGAATATAAGGAAATAAGTAGGTAAGTGTTTTTTTAGCATATGAGTTACTATAAAGAGCAATTGGCCTTTTTATGCTGTTGGAGGCTATTGTTGATACGAAATTCAAAGGTGAGTTTAGTTCTCTTTTTATGTATCCACCTTTTTAATATTGTTAAGCATATGTGTTTGGCTACATTTCGTGAGGTTTGTTGAACTTTTTTATAAAAAAATATTTTGGGGATTGTTGGAGTTGAAGTGTGGAGTCAGTGGTTACATTTTCTTTCTATTAGTATACCCATCATGATTAATACGGGTAAAATTTAGATTTTGTTGAAAATTGGTGGTTTCTAAAAGTGAAGAGGGGAATGAACAATTTGGGTTATTTGGTTTCCCAGGTTATTCAATACTTTCAGTTTCTAAACTTGAAACCGTGGCGCCATCATTTTCGACAATCCTTGCCAGCATTGTTCTGATTCTATAGAAAAATGCAAGCACTCATTGTTTGACAAGTATGAATCTTATTAATCTTTAAAAAGCTTACTTAGTCTGGGTTTATCAGTTTTTAAAATGATGTTGCTCCATTTGATGACCAACAGATTAGAGCATTGACTGCATAGTTTATCACAAATGAAAAAAATTGGCGTCCACACGGTACAAAGTATATCAAATCCTGATGCGTTGGATGCAAAAGAGGAGCCGCTGTTCAGGTTATTCCTTTTTAACACGTTACTAAGGGTTGTTTGGACAGCTGTCATTTGGCGCCATAAACATGTTATTAAGTGTTGTTTGGATAGTTTATTTTTAGCGGCCATTTCGATGTCTTGACATGTTATTAAGGGGTTTTTGGAAAGCATATTTTGGCAGCCATTTGGCATCCTAAACATGTTATTAAGGGATGTTTGGATACCTTATTTACAACACCCATTTTAGTGGCGTGACATTTATGTTTAGTGTTATTAGTTAGTATGAGTGGCGAAGAGACAACCAAGCTTCACGGCTGATACCATATACAAGTTGGGTTAAAGGCATTTCTCAAGTCCACATTGAGTAGGAGATATACAACTTAAGTAAATCAAGACACCTGCTTGCCGCTATTTCAAATACACACATATAAAGGAGCATATCTTAGTCAAAATAATTGCAATTGTACAAAAGTACTCTTAGAAAAAAAAGACAACAAATGGGTTGTGTGAGTGATTAAGTGATTTTAACTACAATATATATCGGCACTAACGATGTGTTCCTAAAAAATATTCTTTGTCGAAAAAAAGATTCTTACTCACATATTCTCATCAATCGATCATGGATTAGTTAAATGTCAATCTCTAATACGATTGGAAACCGTATACTTACATTTTTTGTTTTTATAAAATCATTAGGTGTTCATGGAACGGGCATTGGCTATTAACTTGATGAGCGCTCATTGAATACATTTGTTCTTCATGACCATCAAATTTGGAGACGCCAATGCATCGACGTTTATTATTTTAATTATTAAAAACTCAATTGTTTATCGAATAAGTTACTTATTACTTATTATTCCTTTCAAATATTAATGGAACATGTTTACATTCGTTGTTTTCTTATTATCTCATTAAAATCACAGATCATTTTATGTTCGAGTCAATCTATTTTAGATTGGCAACGCGATGGTTGTAAATCGATTGTGACTCACACATATTTTAAATTTAACAAATTTACGTTATTACTTTTATTATCATCTCATTTATCTATTTCTTTAAAAAATAACCCGGTGTCAACAGGTCTCTAAGCTAGTTCTCTATAAAAGTGTGGAGATAAATCTTTATGACTTACAACCAGACATCATACATATTTCCCAAAAGATCCATTGGTAATTCTTTAATTGTCAAACTGGAATAATCTAAAGACTTTACCGAAAAGATCCATAATACACGTAATTCAGGAATAATCTAGAAAGGTAGCAATCTTCATTGATATAGATTATTTCCTTATTTAATAGTAGTAACAATCTACAACATAATTCAGGACAAGAAAAAATACATAAAAAGTTTCTTAAACTTTATGACTTATGACTAGACATCATACAAAATCGATCAAGCTAGCATTAAGTTACTGATAAATGCATCTTCATCCAAAGTCGATCATCCACTGACAATAAATCTTTGACTTGGCGCATTGTTGGCCTTTCCTGTGGGTTGTCGTTCAAACATGCCCGTGTGACATTTAAAATTAAATGAGCTAGTTTCTCAACTAGAGGTGATGGTCGCGGAATCCGTCTATCTGCTACATTGGCTAGCAATAGATCATCAGTAGACAATGTTGGTAGACATGATATAAGTTCTCCAGGATGCTTTCCCATAATCACTTCTAGTGCAACAACTCCAAAACTATACACATCGCATTTCTCGGTCGCAACCATCGTATAAGCAAGCTCTAAATGGAAGGAAACAGGAGAATCCAAATAAAATTGTTATATCAGATCATGATTAAATGTAACATAGAAAAATCTGAAACTTGAGAAAAAGTACGTATAGATAACTTTAAAATATATGGTAGTTACCTGGCGCAATATAGCCATAGGTGCCTACAACCGCAGTCCAATTGGATGAATCCAGCTTTAAAAGCTTTGCTGTTCCAAAATCCGAGATATGTGCCACATAATCAGAATCGAGAAGGATATTAGCTGCAGAAATGTCTCTATGAATTATAGGTGGTGTGCAATCATGATGCATATAAGCCAAGCCATTCGCTACAGCCCTAACAATTCTTACCCTATTCAGCCAATCTATTTCCTTTGCTGTGATATCGCTACTTAAGACTGATTTTAGACTTCCCTTCTCAAGATATTCGTAAATCAAAAATGAGTGACGCGCATGGAAGCAGTATCCATAGAGTTTAACTATGTTTATGTGCCTTATGTTTGTTAGTGCTCGTACCTCATTTAGGAATCCTTGATCGTCATTCTCAGATGCTGAATGAAGTTTCTTGACAGCTACTAAATTGTTGGGTTGTAATTCAGCTTTATACACAGTACCGTATCCTCCGATCCCAATACAATACGAATCCTCAAAATCATTTGTTGCCTTGATGATTTCATCATACATCGCCTGTCCATCAAAACTTGTTATTGAGAAAAACTTGCCACCTTCTTCGCCTGATGGTTCCTGTGGAGAAGTTATCTTTCTACGTCGATAAACGATGAGGACACACATGCATAAACCAAGTAAAAGAGCCGCAAAAAGTGGGACCGTGATTACAAGGATGAGCTTATGATGAAAATGATGATTTTTTTTCATTATCTTCGGATTTTCACAAAGTTTCAAACCTGTAACATTTCCACACATACCATCATTCCCTTGTAATGCTTCTCCAGACACATTTAGAAAGACAACATAAGGGGAACGGACCTGTGAACTCATTGTAAGACAGGTCGATATCAATCCCTCTTGGAAAGTTACTGAAACTATTAGGAATAGCACCAGATAGCTTATTGTGAGAAAGATTCATCATTACGAGACTTTTTAGACTTCCAATTTCTGATGGTATCTCTTCTGTGAGTGAATTCCAAGATAAATCAAGAACATTGAGTTGACTTAATTTACCGATCTCCGATGGGATCTTTCCGCTGAGCTTGTTATTACTAAGATTTATGTGATTGATTTGTAACCAATCACCAATATATCTTTGTAATGACCCGTTTAACCTATTTTTGGATAGGTCAAGAGTAAGTAGGCCATGCAGTGATCCAAGCTCTTGAGGTATAACACCTGAAAGTTTGTTATCACTCAAGTTTAAATTTAACAAACTTTTCATCTCCCCAAACTCCTTTGGAATTTGGCCAGACAACTGATTTGTGCTCAGAAATAGCTGAAACAATTGTAGACTTCCGATTACTTGTGGTATAGGACCAGATAACTTGTTGTCACTGATAGACAGAAGCTGAAGGCTTCTCAGGTTTTTTAATGCTGAAGGAATTGAACCATTGAGTTGATTTCCGCTCAATTTTAATTCAGTCAGAGACTTCAAATTCCCTAATTCAGAAGGAATGGGCCCACATAGTTGATTTTGCCTCAAATGAAGGAGTTTCAAAGACGTCAACTCACCCAACGATAATGGAATACAACCGTTAAGTTGATTTTGGCTCAAAGATAAATTAGTGAGAGACTTCATATTCCCTAATTCAGTAGGAATGGGCCCAGATAGTTGATTTTGTGTCAAATATAAGTCAGTGAGATACTTCATATTCCCTAATTCAATTGGAATGGGTCCAGAGAGTTGATTTCCCCACAAATAAAGGATATTCAAAGATGTCAAGTCACCCAATGATGAAGGAATTGAACCATTGAGTTGATTTTCGCTCAAATCTAAGTTAGTTAGAGACTTCATATTCCCTAATTCAATTGGAATGGGTCCAGAGAGTTTGTTTTTGAACAGAAAAAGCTGTTCCAAAGACTTCAAATCACCCAATGATGAAGGAATAGAACCGTTAAGTTGATTTCTGCTCAAAGATAATTCTGTGAGAGAATTCAAATTCCCTAATTCAATTGGAATGGGTCCAGAGAGTTGATTTTTCCATAAATAAAGGACATTCAAAGACTCCAAATCACCCAACGATGAAGGAATAGAACCGTTAAGTTGATTTCTGCTCAAAGATAATTCAGTGAGAGAGTTCAAATTCCCTAATTCAATTGGAATGGGTCCAGAGAGTTGATTTTCAAACAAATAAAGGATATTCAAAGACTCCAAATCACCCAACGATGAAGGGATTGAACCATTGAGTTGATTATTGTCCAATTGTAAATGAGTTAGAGACTTCAGATTCCCTAAATCCTTTGGAATGGGTCCAGAGATTTGATTTGTGTCCACACATAATTGAGTGAGAGAGTTCAAATTCCCAATGGTGGGTGGAATTACACCAGAAAACCGATTGGTTGAAAAATCAAGATAGACAAGTTTGGACAGGAGTCTGATTTTTGGTGGGATGGGACCAAAGAAATTGTTTACACTAAGATCCAAATGGGTAAGATTGCCTAGAATAGAGAACGGGAACCGGTTAAGTGTACCTTTTAACTCAGATGTCGAGAGGTTCAACTTGTTAATGTTCCCATCAGCGTTGCAAGCAATTCCAAACCAAGAAGAACACAAAGTGGGTACACTAGTACTATTCGTTGGAAGGGGTGTCCAAGAAGATACAATTTGAGAGTTGTTTGGGATTTTAAGGCTTGCTTTCCATTTTTGAAGAGCAATTGCTTCCTCCAAAGAAGCAGAAGTGAAGTTTGGTACATATGAGAGAACAACCAATAGTAGAGCTAGAGATAAAAGTAAAAGCTTTGAAGAAGCCATTACTTGCTTTTGCATGTTTTTCTCTATAAATTGAAGGCTCGCATGTCTTTATTTATACTTGAGCCACCCTTTTTCAGAAATTATTCCACAAAGATTGTTTGACTTGAGAAACAAATGTCCCTTTTTTTTTGAACGGCGATATTATTAAACACAAACTAGCAAGGAGCTAGATTACAAGGAAATAAGGGAAGGGTCCTTTTGGATAATACTTTTTTAAAATGATCCCGAATGTGTGATCAACTGTGAAACTACGTGCTAAAAGTATTTATCATTTCTTGTTTATTTGATAAATACTTTTAGCGACGTACTCTATTGTCGCTAAAAGCGTTTATTGATTTTTTGTTACATCATTTATTAATTTTAATTTATCCGGTACTTAATAAATATTATCATATATAAAATATACACTCCGCGCAATACGGCGGCGGGTACCAGTGACTATTTTTATGGCGAGTAGATATTTTTTATATTAAGCATTCTTTATTTAGTATGTCCCAAATACTTTATAACCTAGTAGATATATATTTTTCAAAAGCAGAACGTCTAAATTATTAATAGTGTAAATAGTTAAGCACTTTTATTTTTTAGATTTTAACATTAAATTGATGGTTATAAGGTTAGTAAGTTTTTTTATAAACAATTTTATTAAAATATATCATTATTGGAAATGTTACTATATGGTTTAAATAAGACTTAAGTTTTCAAATTTTACATTAATTTTCTAATTTTCTTTCATACTAATGTTTTTTGTCTTAAAATTTTAAGACTTTCTATTATAGGAAGTCCCAAATGCTTTATAATTTAGTTTAGATATTTGTAGTTAAGTTTGAATAACTGCGATTTTATCAAGTCATCTGTTATTTAAGGGGGTCTCGCTAGAATCCCTATGTCTTAGGTCGAGCAGCTACGCTCTCGTTGATCGAGGTTAGATCCTCGTATGGTTTACACTACCAAAAATTATGGAACCGGTGACGAAGTTTTTCCTGAGGACACGATATTGTAGGCAAAAGCCGCTAAACGACAAAAAAAATATTTGACCGAGGCTTGAGTCGCTTGAACTTTATACCGAAAGTTTCCCCGAGGACATGTCCTCAGGGAAAATTTTGACGTTTTTTCACCAAATGTTATTCACTAGATTTTTTGGTGGTGAAGTTTCCCGCTAAAGTTTTGCTGATGATATGTCCTCGGGATACTTATTTATAGTTTTGACCAAAACCTTGACCTTGATTTGATAGCTACTAATTACCGTGGTTAGCAGTAATTAAATGGGGTATGTGAGTGCCATTAATTTTTCCCGACGACGTGTCCTTGGGGAAAGATGGTCAAACTTTGAGAACTGTTGACTAGAAATTGTGTGGGTCCCACAATGTCGTCGGGGAAAGTCGTTGTTATTGGGATTACCGGTGAGGCTGGCCCGACGACTGTTGACCGACGAGTTGTCGTCAAAAATAAGTTTCCCCGAGGACAAGGCGTCGGCGAAAGCCAAAAAATGTACTCGGGGAAAGCCTCGTTTACTAGTGTTAGTCATTAGTGTGAGGTGATCTGCAAAATAAATGTTATGTACAAATCAAAACTAAGTTTGTGTGAATCATGTTTGTTGTTCTAAACTAGAGACCATTATTCCATAATAGTAACTAGAAGAAGGGCATTTTGAATTGTAAATCGAAAATTTAACATTAATATCTATAGGAAAGTAGCCTCTAATTTAAATACTATTATGAAAAGTCCGGGTCAACAATAGCTGACATCCATTGTTAGTCATGGAAAGACAAGAAAGATAAAATATATTAAAAAAGTGATAGACTATGTCCTTATTCAATGATGTGTAGGGTCATATGTAGCTATGATATTTGTTTTGCACTTTGATTCCTATAGTAAACTTAATGAGACATTGATGTATTAACTATATCAATATTATATATTAAGACTAAAAAACAATCTAAGCTATATTATTAGTGTTTATCAGTGCTAAAATAATTAGTTAAAAAACACATTGCAAAGTTTTTGGGTTATCGGGTTATTGGGTTAAGTTCAACTAAACCTGACTTTAGAAACCTTATCGAGTTTGGGTCAAGTCAACCCGACCTTACTAACAGTACTCCTACTATCAAAGCTAACACTTGTCATTGTTGTATGTTATTAGGTGCCACTAGTATCAAAACCCAACCAAAATAAATCCCATTAATTTGCACGCTACCCAAGAAAATAAATATTCCTTTCGTCTCAAATTAATAGTCTACGTTTTCTTTCATAGAAATCCTAATTTAATTGTCCACTATTAAATATAGATAGGAAAGTTTGATCGAGTTTATCATATTGCCCTTGTTTAAAATTATTATTACAAACTTTAAATAATACCTAAATTAATTAGTTAAAGATAAACTGTCATTATGTTAAAAAGTAGAAAAAAGAAAATTGTAATAAATACACTTTTATTAAACTGTGTGTTTTTTGTCGGTACACAATAATTTATTTTAGACGGAGGGAGTAACAATATGCCAATGTCTTCGAAGTGACGTGTTCGATTGGACAAACCAATGTAAATAATACACCACTCCTTGTGATAGGGACGTTTACGCCAAAAAAGAAAAAGAAAAACAATCTTTCTGCTAACAAGTGATGGGGACTTGTAAAAAACAAACAATAATTAAAAAATGGGACGGTGAATGAAAGCGCCCCAGGTTGAGATATGATGATTGAGTAAATAATTTTTTTCCATTCATAATTATAATTATAATACATAAGCCATGAAAATTATTCTAAACACAATTAATAATATAGGCTAAACTAATTAACTAAGTATAAATCTCATAGGCTACAAATATACGTCTAGCCTACTTCCGTGCAAAAGAAGTTGGAATCCATGCGTAATAAGTTCTTTATAGGAGGACACTTGGGTGATAAGAAGGTTACATGGATTAAGTGGAACGTGTGCTTAGCTAGTAAGGCTCTGGGTGGGCTCGGAATCGGGAGTATATATGCTTTTAACATGTCTCTTTTGTTTAAATTGATTTGGAGATTTCGATGTAATCCTAATGATCTCTGGGATAAAGTGATTAGAGGCATCCATGGGCAAGATGGAGGTATCGGGGGCGGGAGGATTTCAGCTTCGAACCTAAGTCCATGGTAGGTTATTGTTAATTTGGTATTTAAGCTGCAAAGAAAAGGTGTTAATCTGCTTGATGCTTGTAAGCGTTCTCTTGGAAATGGAATGAAGATTAGCTTCTAGGATGAGATGTGGTGTGGGGATAGTCCCTTAAAAGTGTTATTCCCTCGTGTGTATGCGCAAGAAGGAGATAAGAAGAGTAGGGTGGCACAATGTATTAATATTTCTGATTGGAACATGGTTCTTAGAAGGGCTCCAAGAGGTGGGGTTGTTGGAATCAATCCTAAACCTTAATTCAAGTGTTAGTTACTCATATGTAATAGGTAGCTTATTATGGCCTTTATGTTTGTTTAAGGTCAAGCTTACGTAGAAGGCCCATAAGCTTAGGCCCAAGTCCAATAAGGAAAGGGAAGGAGTCTAGGAGTGTTGCCCTAGCTCCTTGCCTATAAATACCTCTTGTAAACCTTCATTTGAAGGTTGGTTGTTCAATTCATTTCTCTTTCACTACCTCACGCATAACCGTCCTTATTATCATACGCGTAGTGTTTGTGTGTGCGTTGTTCAACCAATCTTTCTTCTCTATTTCTTCTCTTGATGCTTGTGTTGTAAAACTAGTGACCTAACAGTGGTATCAATCACCAAATAGTTGGGTGAACGTATTATTCTTGAAGTGGGTTTTGGTCCTACGCGTAGAACATACGGTTCGTTGTTGATACTTTGGTTCGCTTAAAAACACATTTTTTACACTTTTTAATCCAAGATTCTTGTACTTTCAACATTTTAAGGTGTTAAAATAACTGTTTTAGGCAAAAAGTTTCAACCTTTACGCGTGGATACACTTTTTTTAGCTTGGTTTTTAACGAGGTAGTTGTTCTATGCATAACTGTTTTAGACACTTTGGATCATCAAGTTTCACACTTTTGTGTTATCTTGGTGATATTGAAGCTATTTCATCACAAAAATCTGGTTTAGAAACATCTTTGGGCAAAAGTCATTTTTACGAGTAGTTCTACGCCTAACGAAACCCTAATCTTACGCATAAGAATTCCATGGTTTGATCTTCAGTTTTCGTGGTTTACTCCGTGTTTTCTTGCTTGGATAAGCCTGAAAATACGTCGACTTGGGATATCTTTTGCACTGTGATAGTGTAAAAGATCACTTGGGCTAAAAACGCTAAACTTACGCATAAGCTTAAGCTTACGCGTAGAAAATCCTACGCATAAGATTCATCTTACGCCTAAGCCTAGTCTTACACATAAGGTAATCCTACGCCTAAGTTTTCTACGCCTAACTTACTGTTTACGCATAACTTTAGTGCTTTTTCCCTGCTTACGCGTAAGCTAAACCTACGCGTAACTTTTGTTGTTACGCGTAACTTTGGTGTTTTTTACGCATAAATGCTACTTGGTTATTGTGATTTCTACGCCTAAGGATACTTCATCAACAAAGGTTCATTCAACTACAAAGATCCATCAACACAAGTTATCAAAAAAAAATTTGAGTAAAATTTAATTTTTTGTGGAGACTAATCTTTCAATTTTTACGCGAGATTCAAATTTTGGATTAACTGCGAAAATTTTGGTAAAAAATTCAAATTTTTGGGCCTAAATTCAAATTTTTCGGGTCAAATTTGGCGTCAAAATTGTCATAATTCAAATTTTTCCTACATCCTTAGAATTGAATTTTATAGTGAATTTCAAATTATTGAAAGTCAAAATTTTTCAAAATTATTTTTGGAGGGAAATTGCAATTCACTATATCGACCTTCTGTGTGCTATATCGACTTTGCACCTTTTCTTCTCTTTGATTCTTCTGCAGGGGAGTGAAATGGATTCTGATCATAAAGATCCATTTGTGGAATTGCAAGAAGGATTCATGGCTCTGGTTCTGGCATTGAAGTGTCAGACATCATTAAATTCCCGATATCCCGCAGTCGTGCAAGGTGAAAGAGTTGATGTACATGAAAGGAATGCTCAAATGAACGTTGATAATGTTGTGATTACTGCATCCGTCGGTAATGCGGACAATGAAGTTATAGCATTGGAAAAGCAGGATGACAGCAGCAGATCTGGAGAAGATATCATTCTTAACTACAACACAGAGCCCAACTGTGGTGAAGAACAAATGGTTGAGGAAGATTTCTTACTCACCTATGACACTGACACAGAACAGATGGTCGAGGTACAATCTACTGTTGATCATATTCTGTCTGCAAATGCGATACAACAGACTGAGCAACCTGAATTCAGTAATGAAGGAGAGGTTGACCAGTGTGTTGCACAATGTCCAAACAACTTTCTCATGTCTAAGCCCTTACTTGTTAACAATTCAACTGAAACGTCAAATCAAACTCTTGAATCTGAAAACATTCTTCTCAAAAAGACCATTGCTCAGTTTCATAAAGATTTTTCAAAACTAGAGGCTCATTGCATCTCTCTTGAACTTAAATTACAAAACAAATCTTTTTCCTCAGAACACAATGGTCAGCATTCAAATGATCAAAGTAATCATGTGGCTTTATTAGTAAAAGAAAATGAGCATCTAAAGGCTCAACTTCAAGCAAAGGGGCTTGCACATGTTGCTTTACAAAACAAACTGAGAAGATTCACTGATAAGAGTGTGGATACTAAATTTGCAAAACCAACAATCTTGGGTAAATCGTCTCTAAAACCAATCAGAAACCAATCAGTTGTTAGACAACCAACTGCTTTTAATTCTGAACGTTCAAAATCGTCTAAACCACGGTTTGCCTCCCAAGTTGTTGAGAATAATCATTTGTCAAAACCAGTCACTCCACATTCCGGGCCAATGAATAATGCTTCTGTTTCTGTTATACCTGTTTCTGTTATATCTCAACATGTGGCTGCTTCTGGCCAATCTAGGACTAGTTCAAACACTGTGTCTAAACTGAGCATTAAAAGTAAAGATTCATATGATTCAATTGACACGTACAAGAACTGTGGTCTAGAAAAGACTAGGAAAAGGGCACTACTACAAAAGGATGGAATCTTAGGTTCACGACCTAGTGTGATGCCTTCTAGTGTGTTGCATAACACTGCTTGTAGTAGCAAACCTAAACCTAAGTTTAATCTACAAACAGTTAGAAATAAACCCGTTGATCTAAACGTAAACTTTTAGAACCCTAATAGGTGGATCCATATAGGACGCAGACTCTTCTCACAAGAAGTTTCAACATCCCCTAGATCTAACCTTAGATGGATACCAACGGGTAGAGTTTTCAAAACTATTGGTCTTAGGTGGATTCCTACAGGCAAGATACTAAGTAGTTGCATCAACACAAGTGTGAAACCCACTACATCCATCCCTGAGGTAGGAAAGGAACTTATCAAAATAGCAGGTTCAGGTGTCAAGAAGATAATTGACACTACATCTTTATGCCTCTAACATTTGGAACCCAGTTACACTTGGGGATCCATGTTTCTTCTTTCTTGTCCCCCTCCTATTTTTCTATGCAGGTACAACAGCTATGGCTCCTACTGCAAAACAGCGTAGGACCCGTTTCTCACCGTCAAAAATATCATGATCCATCAGCTGTTCCACCATTGTACTTAATCGTCATGAATTGGAAACATTGCTTGCTCCTCTGGTTAAAGATTCTGCCAAAAGTCGTGCTTCAGATGTATCGAATGTTTCCGCTGCACAACCGATAATACTCTAATTTCATATACACCTGAATCTACAACAACAACCGAATCTTGCCTTCTTGAATTTCTTCAATTAGGCCTAAGAAATAAGACGATCGGTGGCTCAAGCGTCTCACTTTGGTTTTATCGTCTCGATTTCACGGGTGATCTTGTGTGAAGTTACCCAAATATGATGTTATGATTCCTCACACACGGTCTTGGTATCGAGTTATTGCATATCCACAGGTGATTTGTATTCCGAAAGACCACAACATTCAGGGGAAAGTCGTTTCATTTCGTCTTTCGTGGTTTGTTTGGTGTGATGCATCTACATACGTGAGAAGATCTTGTTGATTTCTGGCATGTTACCCTCGAACGGATTTTCCGCAATTAGTCAGATTTACCTTGTGTGGTTTTCTGCTCTTCTACAAATTCCGCTGCATACTGAAAACTTCAAAAGTTAGAAGAAATGTCTACTACATCAAAGTTTCAAATCTGCTAAAGACAGTTGTCAGTTTGGGGGAAACTGATTCAGAAACTTCGTCAATCTCTGTTTATATTCGCAATGGCTTCTAAGCATAACAGCTTAGAACCCGGTCACAACCGCTTAAACTTCCCTCAAACCCCATCATCAGCTGAACAAAGCCCCCAGCTAACTCGTCAACTAATGGAAAGACTCTTTGCTCCGCTGTTCAATGACGATATTGATGAACGTGCTCCAGGTGTATCCGCTGTTTCCGCTGCTCAACCTGATACTACTCTTATACCTGATACACCTGTTACAACAACTACGGTTGAAGAAGCACCACCAGTTGACTCCACCACAACAGTTGAACAAACCGCTTCCAACAATGATGACCCAGCTGATGATGTTCTTAATGAAGTACCCCCACCTGCAGATTTTGACCCAAATGCGTTTTTTAACCCGTTTGCTAATGAGACTGCTGCACCAGATGTCGCGGAATCTTCAACAAGCCATTTGAATCCTCAAAATCTGCACAATGTATACCAACATCAACCCTCTACACATCGATGGACAAAAGACCATCCTCTGGAAAATATTATTGGCAACCCGAATCAACCAGTCGTTACGAGACAATGTCTTCACACAGATGGTGAACATTGCATTTATGCACTCACTGTCTGCCAATCTGAGCCTAAAAACATTAAGGACGCAATGACAAAAGACAACTGGATTGAATCCATGCAAGAAGAACTCAACCAATTCAAACGTCTTGAAGTATGGGAACTGGTTGAAAGACCAACAGGGGTCTACGTCATTGGTCTAAAATGGATTTGGAAGAACAAATTGGATGTTGAAGGGAACGTAATCAGAAACAAGTCACGACTGGTGGCTAAGGGTTATCGTCAGGAGGAGGGTACTGACTTTGAAGAATAATTTGCTCCGGTTGCTCGTCTTGAGGCTGTTCGGATATTTCTCGCGTTCGCGGCTCATATGAATATAACGGTCTTTCAGATGGACGTCAAAACTGCTTTTCTGAATGGTCAACTTAAAGAAACGGTTTATGTCAGCCAACCAGAAGGATTCATTGATCCCGAGTTCCCGAACCATGTCTTCAAACTGAACAAAGCTCTGTATGGTCTCAAACAAGCTCCTCGGGCGTGGTACGATAAGCTATCATCTTTCCTCATTGCCAACAATTTCACCAAAGGTTCGGTCGACCTAACTCTATTCATACAATATCACGGGGCACATATCTTAATTGTTCAAATTTACGTGGATGACATCATTTTTGGGTCTACACATAAAAAGTACTGAATCGCTTTTGCAAAACTAATGAAGAAACATTTTGAAATGTCCATGATCGGTGAACTTACATTCTTTCTAGGATTGCAAGTTCATCAATCACCCCGTGGTATTTTTTTGAGTCAGTCCAAATATGCCCTTGAACTGCTTAACAAATTTGGAATGCAAACCTGTGACACCTATGCCACACCAATGGCTCATACCAAGAATCTAGACGCTGATTTACATGGGAAATTGTTGGACCCTACCAAATACCGTAGTATCATTGGGTCTCTCATGTATCTAACAGCTAGCAGACCTGATATTGTCTTTGCCGTTTATCTCTGCTCCCGTTATCAGTCAAGACCAACTGAAACCCACCTCTCTAAGGCTAAAAGAATCCTCTGATACATCAAGGGAACCATTAACTTGGGAATCTGGTATCCGAAGGATTCTGGTTTTGAACTAATCGCTTTTTCAGATGCTGATCAACCAGGATGTTTAGATTCACGGAAAAGCACTTCAGGAGCACTACAATTTCTTGGTGACAAACTGGTGTCCTGGCAATCAAAGAAGCAGGATTGTACATCGCTGTCATCAACCAAAGCAGAATATGTAGCCATATCGGCGTGTTGTGCTCAAGTCATCTGGATGAGAACACAACTCAAAGACTATGGTTATGTATTTGACAGAATCCCGATGTACTGCGACAATCGGAGTGCCATTGCTATCTCGTGCAACTCAGTTCAGCACTCGAAATCAAAGCACATCGATCTTCGCTATCATTTCATCAAGGACCATGTGGAACAGGGTACAGTTGAATTATACTTCGTGGGTACAGAATACCAATTGGCAGATCTTCTCACCAAAGCCTTGCCTCCCGCTAGGTTTAATGAGTTGGTCCACCGGATTGGTATGAGGTGTTTGACTCAAGAGGAACTCCATGAACTCTTAAAACAGTCTTAAAATCCAGTCAAACACCAAAACCTCTTTTGTAAATATTTTTTCAAAAACAAAATACGAAAATATAAAATCAGAAAATCTTAAAAAATATTCTTCTATCTACTTTTCTTTCAACATGGCAAGTACATTTCTTCCGTCAACACTCTAATCTTTCAAAATTCAGTATTTTTTCTGATCAAGTGTTGAGGGGGAGAAGATAATTACTTAACTGTTTCAAAATAACTGTGTACTTGCATGTTATACTATCTCGATTGTTTTTAAAATGGTGGTCACATTTCTGGTTAATAGACATTACTCGGACCAAAATTTATAAACTTTCATTATTTCTTAAGTCGAGGGGGAGTGTCATCAATGTTATTTCCAAATATTCTTCGTTGGGTAACCAAAATGGAAGTTAAAAGGCTTTGGATGAAAATGGAAAAGGTGGAGGGACTAAAACTGCCAAAAGCTTAAAGTTATTTTAATAAAACTTTCCACCTAACTTTTCATCCCCACATTTATTACACACACCTAACGAATCCTACGCCTAAAATCGTTCTAACAAATCCGTGTTTCAGATCTTCAATTTGTAAGTTTTTATGTGTTTGTAACAAGATTATAAATAATGGTTTTGAATTGTTTTGAAAACCAACGGTTAGATATTAACCTTTGGACGATTTTGGGTTCTACGCGTATGCGTATGAACACATAATCTTGTTTATGTGTTTGTGGTTATAAATATTGTGTCAAAACGTTTTTCTAACATCAATGAATACATTTTCATTACTTAAACATACCCGGATACTCGAACTGAGTGATTTTGAAAATTAGGGTTTATGCGTGGTTTTGGGTGTTTTCAGATGTGAATGTTTTTGGTCAAAAAGATTGTTTTGTGATGTTGTTATCATGGAGTATTGATGATATCCAGGCTTTAAAACAACCCAGAAACACTAATTGATTATAAATTAGAGATTAGGGCTTAATGTTCTTGAGATTTGGGTATTTTTGATTCACTGCGAATTAGACGTTAATACTTGGTTATATCACTCACATGACTTCTTAGAACTACCAGAAAAACTTTGGTGCAAATTCCATGGCTAAAAATCTTACGCGTAATTCATAAACTTTAGGTTTTTAGTTCTACGCATAAGGTTTTCGTCGCGTAAACTGCTTGATAAGTTTTCATGCCATGATCTGTTATACAATGAATGTATGTGTTAATATTGATGCAATGATGAATTTATTTCAGGTTTGTTACAAGTGAAAATTTAGAATCAAGGTTACTAAGAAAACTACGCATAAGGATCACCTTACGCGTAGCATGTTATGCGTAAGAGTAATCTTACGCGTAGCGTCTACGCATAAGGTTCTACATATGGGACTACGCGTATCATGTGAAGGATATGCGTAAACAGTGACCTCTACGCATAAGGTCTACTCTTACGAGTAAGCCTTACGCGTAAGGTTAATATACGCTTACGCGTAAGCTCTACGCATAAGGTTCCCTCTTCCTACGCGTAATATTTCTTACGCGTAAGTAAGGATCCTACGCATAAGCTTGCGTCTACGCGTATACTTCTCCTGTTTACGCATAAGCTATCATTTCTACGCCTAAGCCTTGATCAAACCTTCATTATGAATTGTTACGCGTTCAAACTTGTAAATAAATAAATCATAACTTCACGAAACCAACAATGTCACTAATAAGCTTAAACGTTTAATATGTTGTGTTAAATAAGTGATAACATAAACTTTAAAACTTAAAGTTAACTAACTCACGAAACTTTTCACGACATCATTGGACCGTTGTACAAACAAGTGACTTTGGACTCGTAACAATCATTGACATTGCACATTCAATAATTAGACAATAAAACCATCTGTTAACTAACATTATGTCTTTCGATATGTTGGTTCTTTTGGCTAATGTTATTTCAGATCACGACATTGCTGCTCAAATGAATGTGGATGCACCAAATGTTCTCACCATTGCTGATATCTTCCCAACTGGCTATCCTATGAAGATTGGAAAGAACAATCTTCGTGTTGACTTTGAGACCCTCACCTGCTCTGAATCTTCTTGCTTGATTGCTGTGGATATTCTGAAGAACCATCCTTATCAGAACATGCTCTCCCATTCTGCTACTGTTCCTGAGATCTACATCCAACAGTTCTGGACTACAATGCAAAAGATCAAAGGACAGAATGCTGTGACTGTGACTCTCAACCCCAAGCAAGTCACCATCACACCTGCAGATTTAAGAGTTGTCCTCCTCATTCCTGAAATCGTACCAACTGATTACTCTGCTGCACCAACTGAAGAGACCGTTCTGCAATTTTTTATTGATATTGGGTATGACGAAGCGTCAGGAACTATCACTAAGCATTCCCATGTGGATCTTAAAAACATTCCTCAGCCTTGGAGAACCCTTTTTATCATCATCACAAAATCTGTTTCTGGTCGTGACAGTGGCTATGAGCATCCTAAGCTCATGGAACTGCAAATCTTTTGGGCTCTGATCAACATGAAGAACATCGAAGTTGAAGCTCTGATATGGGATGACATGATGACATTCCTCAAAAAGCTTGGCTCAAAGATTCCTTACATCAGATACACTAAACTGTTGATCCAGAGAGCACTTGGGTATAACCCAGATATCCCCAAAAGAATCAATGACCCCGACAATCTCGACATGTTGACTGAACCCACCCTAACCGTCAGATTTAAGGAGTCAACTACCAAGAAACAAGGTGCTGTGTTGCCGGATCACCTTCTTTCAGATGAACTCAAAAAGCTCTACTCTTATAGAAGTTATTTGGTTGCTGTGGAAGAGAACAAAGTTGGCTTTCTTGATGAAAAATCTTCTGGTACGCCTACCAGGAGAACCAGAAGAGGAAGTGCTGGAAGTACCGCAAGCACTGAGAGTTAATGTAAGTTCCCGAAGAGGAAACCTACAATCAAAAGGAAAGTTCCCTCTATGGAAGTTGTTCCTATTCCCAAGCCTGAACCACAAAGAAAGCTAACGGATGAGGACTCTGAAGATACACAATCAGACGAAGAGGTTTTCTACTCTGAATCTGCAACCGAAGCACCTACTTCAGTAGCAAAACCTCCCAATCCACCAGTTGTCCAAGGAAAAGGGAAGACTCCAGTTAATGAGCCTGAAGATGAAAGCTCAGATGAAGAGCAATTGAATACATCATACAAGAAAAAGTTCAAAATCATTAGGCTCCAACACGTGGCGAAAGAATTTGCTAAGAATAAAATGGGTGGCCCCGGAGGGTCAAGTGGTGCAGCTCAACCTACACCAAATCCTGATGCGGTTAATCAACCCGATAAGGGATCTGGTGCCACCACTTTGGAGCAACAACAAACGCGCGTGGAAGATATTATTGAGTATGACTTTGAAGAACCAGAAACTGGAAAGTCTGAGAAAGATAAAGCTGATGAAAAAGCTAAGTCTGAAAATGAAGAAGATGTTGATTATGATATGTTTCTTCTTGATAGTCCTACACGATCAAAGAAGGAAACTTCTGAGCCACCAAAGGACCCGGAGTCTCCTCACATCTCATCATCATCGGATTCATCTTCTCATTCTTCACCACCACCATCAAAAAGAACAACAAGATGCACATCCAGATCAGTGAAGAAGCCAACTGCCTCTTGGATTTCTCAAGCTAAAACTCGAATCGTTAAAGCTGTCAAAAAGGTCAGAAAGAAAGACATTCTCTACAGGAAGCTGAATTTCCTTGCTGACCAAGTACAGTATCTTCATGATGAGAAGGACAAGATGAAAGTTGAAAGGGAATACGTCCAGAAGCTCATGCAAGATGATCTTCAAGGGAATATGAACGAAATGATCAGAGGGTACACTCATATGTATCTTCTTGACAACGTTCCTGGAATTACAAAGGAGCTGTTCACCAAACAACTCTATCCGAATCTCTTACACCTGGCCAAACAGACTATGAAATCAACTCCAATGCATGTGAACATCAATCCAGTTGATCGCATAATCTTCTCAGATGTTGAATTGGTTGACCGGCTGGTAGCTCAAATGTCTAAACGAACTGCAACATTTGCCTCTTACGAAGGTAAATTGTTTGAAGCATTGCTCGAATACCAACTAAAATCAGCATGCAAAGAAGAAGCTGTAAGGCCTAAGCGTCCACGCGACGATGATGATAAGGATCAGGATAAGAATGACGAGCCTAAACGCCCGAAGAAGTCTGGTGAATCATCTTCTATGCAACCTCCACCCCAACGGACTCCAGCACAACAAAAGTCTCCTCCTCGTTCTTCTACTGAAAAACCTCAGGATTCTTCTGAGTTACCACCCCAGACTCAAAAAACCGGTGATCACTTTGAGTATACGGGTGGTGACGATGAGGAATTCCATGAGCCCCAACAACAACCCGCCTCTCCCGACAAAGTTAAGAAACCAGAATCCTCATCTAAGTCTAAGAAAAAGAAGAAGAAGGCGCCTATGAATGACGTCTTATCATGGCTGGACGAGGATGATACTGAATTTGAATGGTTCTCGAAGCTTGTTGATTCCACTCCCTACCCATCTGAAGGTCAAGAGGTTACAGAATGTAGTACATTGGAGCATGCAAAACTACTGCAAGATAAATTCCGTGTGAAGAAGATGACGAAATCCGAGTTGAAGCGAATCAAGAATGAAGCATTTCAACTTCTCAAAGACAGCTCGGAAAGTGCTATTGAAGTTGAGTATCACCTCGATAATATAGCACGAGCCATGTCTAACAACATGGATTGGCTCAACCCAGAAGCAAACATCGACTTCACCAAACGGGACAACCCTCCATGTTACACTGACTGGTCTAAACCTCTACCTACAATTGGCCAACCAGATCTGCCTAAGATTCCATTCCGATATTTCTTCAACAAAGACTTGGAATTTCTTCTACACGGTGGCGATGGTTCAAGGAAATATGCTACATCCCTGACACTTCCGTTCCCAGCAGCCATATACTCTAACTGCATAGCCATCGAGGAAAGAGCTAACCACATGTTTTCCAACAAAGTGGAAGAGTATGACCGTGATGCACTGTATGGGATTCACCATTGGCCGGAACGCCGAAGAATCTACTACAGAAGCTGCCAGGTTCAGAAGTCTCAACATGAAGTGTTCAGTACTAAGAATATCGTTGCCATCAAACATGTTGATCTTTCGTCCAAATGGGACTACACTTTTCTCAAGAATATTGTGGTCAAAAGGCAAGATGAAAGAGACTATGCATTCTCTGAAGCGGACTTTGAGAATTTGTCTATTGACGACATTGAAGACATGTACCTTGCTAAAGTACAGGGTCGCATGAGACAATTTTCAACTGAATTACAATGTGAATTCATCAAGTCCTTGCTTATTTTCATCAAACGCATAGTCATCAATGAACGTGTGGAAGATCTCCAATTTGCAGTTGAATCATATCAGACCCGTGTCAACTTCACTCCACCTCAGCTTGATCTTCCCGACATAAACCAGCTTTCACAGTATACACTCATCAGCCAACCATTCGGAGTGGTTTACCTTAGTGAAACACAACGCAATTGCTTGATGGCGTGTAGAGATCTTCACAAGTTTGGGGATCACACTTTGAAGAAGGTTAGGGACGGATTGGCTTATAGGTTGAAGGATATTCATGCAGGAATTGGGTCAAAAAGGCGATGGAATTCTAAGGAAATACGGGATGTGAGAAGAATCATCACCAGGATTGATGAAAGGTTGTATCGACGGGATCAGTTCAGAACTTTGGAAAGCTTTGTTGGTGGTCGACCCAGGATAAACATCACCGGCTATCAACGCCCTGTTCGCATTCCTGGCAACATCACTGGACTTCCTGGTAACCCTTGAATTGCTTCTTTCATTATAACTTTGGATGTGTGATTATATATGTCAATGGCTTGTGCACACATAACAGTGTACAACCCGTTCTTGTCAAGAAAGGACCCTGTGGTACGCTTCAGTGCCACAATCCTTATAAAAGGAGCGAAAGCTTCTTACTTTTGAGTAAACCTTATCAAACCTTTCATTTTTCAAAGGTTTTACTCAAAAGAACAAGTACTTCCCCTTATGATTTTCAAAACCTCAACCGTTTATATCACTTGTTGAGGGGGAGTATTTGACTTAAAAACTTTGTTCACCAATATGTTCTTTGTGTCATTCTTCCCGCAACACTCGAAATGGTCATATTTATTC
This sequence comes from Chrysanthemum makinoi, assembly GCA_910596185.1. Lineage (NCBI taxonomy): Eukaryota > Viridiplantae > Streptophyta > Magnoliopsida > Asterales > Asteraceae > Chrysanthemum > Chrysanthemum makinoi. Next base: position 341,713,136 of record OU343221.1, read on the forward strand.
TCAACTTTTCAAAAATAACATTTTATATGCCATTTTTGAGGGGGGGAAATTATGTGATAAGATTTATGTTGTGTAAAACTGCAAATGAATCTGTGTGCTATAGACTTAACCAACGAATTGACGATACTTAACTGTTAGTAACTCGAAAAGACTTGTCCGGGACGGGTAATAATTTCAAGCTAGTTCGCTAGTGATGTAAACGTGTCTCGCAAAGGACTTGTCCGAGTAGAATGTACCATTCGAGAAACTCTTGGTAGACATGAACTCTGACGGGTTTGACAACCTTTCGAGGTTTGTCTACACCTTCAAGATAGTTATTAGAGCTAGTTGTCACCTAAAAGCTGACAATGTAACTCTTTAACTATGCAACGTAACCGTGTCTCGCGGGGGATTGTCTATCTTGAGTGGATCAATTCAAAAAAGTGCGCGCTCTTTCCTCTCTGTGCAAATTTCCGTAAAAAACTCATAAGCACATGTGGAGGGGGAGTATTTATGCAAAATCCTATCTCAACAGTGGTTCTAAAATGTTTTTCATTCACAAACACTTTGAGAGATTTTCATGAAAATGGTTTCATGGCAACATAGGTTAGTCATGAAGTTATAAGGTGACTAAGGTTAGGAATAACCGTCCTATGATCCGCCAGAACCGGAGGGATCTACCCAAGGACACTACCACTAGTTAGTATTAGAAGTCCTTAGGTATGATTGTAAAAAGGAGAAAATGAGAATCGGAGAAAGAAGGAGTTGAAGAATCAAAAAGAAATGCAAAGTAAAGGGTGAAAAGTCGTCATGGACCCAGTGACGCATGCACTAAAACCTTCTTAGCCACTCAAGCTTCTCTCAACAGAAGCTTGTTTCATTCTCACAGGGAACCCTCCATAATCTATCGGCTTTCTCTTAGAGATTGCTGGCATTGAAGAAGGAGACCCTCTCCCTAGTCTCTGCTCAGGAAAACCAAAACGCACAATTGAGTCTAGAGCCACGAGATTCATCAAAAGATCTCCTAGGTACACTTGAAGTTTCATCACTTGTTGTTCAAAATATAACTACACAGTGGTTCATATCGAGTCCTTCACAGATCTTAGCAATCTGTCGAGAACATTCATGAGAGGTTCACAACTGTGATCCTCAGTGATTAAATGGAAACTCCTGCCAGGGTCAACATCTAACAGCCCTGACAGCAGGTCACTTCGGTAACTCCCCGTGGATTACGCTTAGTGTGTCTCAAACGGTCTACAGTCGTGAGGTGATGCTTCGGTGTACCTCAGCGACTCATCTGAACTGTAGATGTACTTCGGTACATCGTGTTATCTCACTTGTGGGACTCTAGTTCAGGAACGGCCTTTGTGAGAATTAGAGTTGTGTTTTCACACTATGCTGTTAACACTCTCGAAGTTCAAACTTGTAAGTGCCGGAATCCGCTTATTACTAACCGTTTTTATGTTTACTTCTTATGGAAGCTCTGGAGCGGAATGATCGTGCAGATTCTTCTCATGCTCACGCCAACAACACCACTAATGGAAGTTCTATATCAAAGCAACACAAAAGTCAGAATGATTCTTCGTCAAGTCAAAGAATCTAAAAAGTTTAAAGACTTAAAGAACTTCATCATTACTGATTTCCAACGTCAAAGAGCGTGTGAGCATGTTGAAGAATGACGTGGAGACACTGGAGCAACGAAGCAGACCTGATACAGATTTGATGCAGTCAACAACAACATACTATCACTCCCATCACAAAGAACAATAAACAAAGAACAAAGTTAATTATGACGTCAAAGCATAACCGTTCAAAGAAGACAATTTCTCTACACTGGGGAGATTGTTCGAATCAAGGCAATTCTTCTCACAAGAAAGAAGAATGTCAGAAGACGTCAAAGCTACTATTACATCAACGCCTTCACCATTTTTCATCACCAAAACTTGAGGGGGAGATTGTTGGAATCACTCCTAAACCTTAATTCAAGTGTTAGTTACTCATATGTAATAGGTAGCTTATTATGGCCTTTATGTTTGTTTAAGGTCAAGCTTATGTAGAAGGCCCATAAGCTTAGGCCCAAGTCCAATAAGGAAAGGGAAGGAGTCTAGGAGTGTTGCCCTAGCTCCTTGCCTATAAATACCTCTTGTAAACCTTCATTTGAAGGTTGGTTGTTCAATTCATTTCTCTTTCACTACCTCACGCATAACCGTCCTTATTATCATACGCGTAGTGTTTGTGTGTGCGTTGTTCAACCAATCTTTCTTCTCTATTTCTTCTCTTGATGCTTGTGTTGTAAAACTAGTGACCTAACAGGGGTGTAGTCTAGCCAACTCGAAGATTTAAAGGCTGTGATCCAAGACATCACGATCTCAGATAAAAAGGATGGCTGGAAATGGTCTCTATATTCTAATGGTTTCTCTGTTGCATCTGCTCGTAAGTTTATTGATGAACATACTTTGCCTGGGGGGTTGTCGTGCACTAGATGTAATAGAGTTGTTCCTATCAAAGTTAATGTCTTTCTGTAGAGATTGAACCTGGATAAACTTCCATCAATGGTGAACTTGGAATGTAAAAGTATTGATATTGATTCTTTATTATGTCCCGTGTGTGTTGATCACATAGAGAATGTCGACCGTCTCTTTTTTTCTTGTGGGATGGCTCGAGAGCTTTGGAGTTTACTAGCTAGATGGTGCGATTTGGATATCCCGGGTGTGGCTAGCATTGAGGAGTGGTTTTTGTGGGTTGATGCTTGTAAGTTGATGAAGATGGTTATATATATTCTTGAAGGTGTAGCAGCTACTTTGATGTTGTCTATATGGAATTTTCGTAATGCTTTAATTTTTTTTTATTGTAAGCCTAAAAAGGTGACTTTATGGGATTCTATTGTCTATCTATCGTTCTTGTGGATTTCATCTAGAAATCCTAAGCTGTGCCTTAGTTGGATAGCTTGGTTAGGTAATCCGATAGATAATATCTTTTAGTTGTCTCGTGTTCTAGCTTTTGCTGGTTTTTATATAAGCCGCCGTTCCAAAAAAAACACACGACTATTATAACAGTATAAATATAAAAGATTTTGCCTAATGTTATAGATAAATTTGATTTGCACTAGACAAACTTTAACATGTCAAGATAGAAATTTAGATTATATAAAAATCATGCATTATGCACAGATAATTAAAATTTAAATATATTGTAACATACGTTAAAACACACTATGTAAAATTATGTAAACTCTTTGTGCGTGCACGAAACATGTAACCAATTAATTATCTATTGGAAAAATAGCCTCTAATTTGTTTATTATTATGAAAAGTCCAAATAGCCATCACTTGAGCATGCGCATGAGGGAGCAATAACCGTGAATTGACAAATTTATCCTTTTTTTAAAAGGCAGTGCGTTTATTTAAAACACCCCGACTATAAGGGAGAAATGAAAAAACACAAAGCTAAAAAGAATAAACAAAAATGTCATTAAATTTTAAAAAAAATTGCATCAAATAACAATATTTCATTTTGATCACTTGTGTTATTAATGTTACAAACAAGACATTTGAGTTACTAAACTTATAAAATTACATACACATCACCAAACATGAAAAACATGATATTTATGTTACTTAACTTATCAAAAAATATTCATTCAAATCACTCCGATTAATACCGAAGTTATAAAAAAATATTTTCATATAAGTTCAGTCCCCTAATAGAAAGAAAAAAAGTTCAAAAATTTAAATGCATTTTTTTTAAAAATTTCAATGACATCTTTATTTATATAAATGAATTTAATTTTCGTATTTTTGTTAAAATAATCATCATCAGATTCAACCATAACAATCTTGTTTAGCATCCAAAGTCTTTGTTCGACAATTTTAAATTTTGAAATTTTTACTTATATGGAATTCAATATTTAGTTTTCATTTGACAATTATCATTTCCCCTGTGACTTCAACTTCTACGACTTCCTCTTCTCAAGCCACCTTCCGTCCAATAAAAAAACCCATCGCCAATCAATCAATCAATTTGCTATAGAGTTTTTAATTCTTATAGTGACCACTTGTTTTATATTAGTGACGGAAAAATTAATAGACTTCAACGGTTTTCTTTCACTATTTAGTTTTCATTTGACAATTATTATAACCCCTGTGACTTCAACTTCCACGACTTCCTCTTCTCAAGCCACCTTCCGTCTAATAAAAAAACCCATTACCAATCAATCGATCAATTTGCTATAGAGTTTTTAATTCTTATAGTGACTACTTGTTTTATATTAGTGACGGAAAAATTAATAGACTTCCACGGTCTTCTTTCCTGGTGTATATTATTTAACCAAACTCGTGCTCATTGGTAATTTTATAATCATAAAACTGCAATAATTCAAAGAATATACCAAAAAGAACCACAATACATGTAAAGATATTGGGCCTACATGCATACATAAGATGATTGTCATGAAACAAAACAATTAAAAATTCTTAATTTCCTTTTCAAATGAATAATTTTAAAAGGTATGTATTTTAATAAGTTATGTTGATGTTGTATATTCAAATCCAATTTTCTTATGTTACATAATTTTCTATAATATGTAAATTTAGTAGATGCTGCATGTATTATAAATTAAAAGAAACATTATTCATTAATATACTCCATATTACTAATATAAACTCAAATTGATTGTTGAAAGCTCCATGTATACACGAAGTTATTAACTAGGTATATATAATTGATTTAAGATTATTTACATATCAAATTTATCTTACATACTAAAGGATCAATTTTCACCCTCTATTTTTATTAATCTAATAGATACGATTAAACCCAACAATTTAAAAAACCCACTTTCATAATTTTTTTCAAATATTTTCAAACTATTAATCGTTAAATGAAAAAAATATACGATTATGACAAACATTTAATTATCTTTCTGTAGATAGACACTTTGATATACTTTCGAAAAAAAAATTATTTTCGTGTTTTTCCATTTTTTTTTTCCTTTTTTTTGGTTTTTTTTTTTCGTTACTCAAATTTGCATTAAAAATCGCATGTGATTAAACACTAATTTGAATATTATAATAATATCACATGTGATATTAGTGTTAAATCACATATAATATGTAATCTCATATGTGATTTAACACTAATATCATATGTGATATTATTAGAATATTCAAATTAGTGTTTAGTAATATATGATTTTTTCTTGCAAATTTCAGTAACGAAAATAAAATATGAAAAAACATGAAAAAATGATTTTTTTTTCGAAAGTATATCAAAGTGTCCATCTATAGAAATACAATTAATTTCTCATCGCGATGGTGTAATTACTTTCGCTTAACGATGGTTTATGAGATATTTAAATTATCAAAAATAGGTGAACTATTAAAATGCTTTTAATCTCAACCATTAATTTATTTTTAGATGAAGGTTGAGGATGAACTCTTGGTATGTGAAAAAAGCTTAGTATATAAAAGAACTCTCCTCATATAATTTAGTAAAAATAAAACTAAATATTAATTTTCAAATTTTAATTCTTTCCATGAAATTTGATTGGTAAGATAATGTGCATGTGTGACTGTTGGTCATTAGTGCTCTTAAAACTTTTTTAACATTTATTATACACCGATGAATACTTTTTGACATAGTTTCCATACGAAGAATGATATGTTCTTAAACCAATTGACATATCTCATAAGAGTGAGTAATCAATGCCCAAGGACCACACTAATCTCGTTAACATATATGGAGATGTGTTTATTATGTTACAAATCATAGCAATTTATGCATAATGTCTAATTCTTAATTTAGGACGTTACAATTCTTAATTTTCTTTTAAAATGAATAAGGTCTACTCAAATTATTTGTTCTAATGTTGGGTGTCTTATTATATGATTGACATCAATGAAAAAGATCCTCTTCTTATATATCTATGATAATAAAAAATGATATTCAATGTAACCTTCAACGTATTTACAATGGCATTGTATTATTCGCTATATTATTGATTATTCAATTATTATTAGCTTCCACCATTTCAGAAATTGCGACTTTTTGACCCATTGAATGCTCCAGTAGATTTGTCGTTAGTATCAGTGGTCGTGGGGCTAGGTCTAAAGTCATTAAGACCATGTACAAATTTGCCACGAGTTCTAAAATTTTCAATGTTTTTTTGCTTATATTCTTTAGCGTGGTTCCAGTTTACTTCAATTGTATTAAGGATTTGACAAATTATCTTATACATACTATAACAACTCGTAAATTTCCCTACCGATTTTCGCGGCCATATTTTTTTTCTTCTTCGTTTCAAACTTTAAACACGACAAGTCACGAGATATTTTTCACCTCGACCTTGATAATAAAAATTATATAAAATAAATATATAATAAACTTTTATATTTTTATTTCGTATCGGGCCTCGGAACTCATTGGACTTTATTCCACCTCATGACTCAACCCGACTCGCTAATGGGCCTTATAACTGGATCAAGCTCACACTATTTTTATTTGTCCGAGCCCAACTCATTTTTTTTTTGCTTGCTCATTGGGCCTCGTAGCTCACTAGCCCAATATTATGGCTAAATTATTTGGGCCTCGTCCGCATTATCATCACCTAGCCCACTATAAGATATAGAAGATTAAGGATTAGCATGTTTTGTGTTTTCCTTCTTTGGTAACCGAACTTGAACTAAAGCCACACTAGAAACAAAACACTTCCCTTTTTAATTCTTATGTTGTCGTGTGAGAGTGAACAAGGAAGACAACACCCCATGCTTAGCCACCCTACAAGTATTAGTTTAATGACCTAAACTTACTTTGACTTAGCTTTGACCCCAAGAACCATTGGGTATCATGTTCCTAAAGACTTGACAATACCTTGACATGTAAAAACTCATATCCCACGCCAAGACAACCAACACAAAACAAGACCCAATACAATGTATCACATGACTAATAAGCTTAGAGTTAGGAAACTATGATTAAAATATTAAGAAGACCATACTTATTTCCCTATATAAGCACACATCTAAGACACTAAGTGACTTCACATTCTAACTCACTTAAACTAGTCTCATACTCTCACCTTCAAACACATTGTACACTGTGGGAATCGGTTCAAGGAAAGGAAAACGCAATAGAATTCTAGCTCGTGTGCTTGGGTTTAAAAGCGAAGGATTAAAAGCTAGGAGAAACTTGGGTAAAAATAAAGGATACGGGCAACACTTATAAGGTGAACACGGGGTAGGATTGACTCATCGATCATCACCACTCTCTTGAGTGATTGTAAGTTTCCTCGAACCTATTTCGATACAACTCATATTATGTTTCGATGTCTAGTATTTCATCTATACACGATAGAAAAGTTTTCATCTTAAATATTAGAACCTATTTCATGCACGATTAAGTTAACTAAACACTAGTGTGGTAAAACTATAACAAGCAAACATGTTAAGCACAAACTCGACACACCAACGAGATTAAAGGCACGTTTTGTCTAAGTTGAACTTGTTTCGTTCTCCTCATTGTTTGAACCCATGATACGTTAGAACTAATGGATACCAAGTTTTACTCATGACTCTAAAACTTCTTGAAGATGAAGTAGAAAACAACCACTCAAAGTAACCATGCATGCATACCACTACATAAAGCAGTAGCATGTTACAAAAGAAAATGTTATAACACAGAGGTACACCTTAAATATTATAACGAGTAAGAATAAACACAAACATGAGCCTAGCTAGCTCAGTTGGTTTGGTGCGTTTGGGTTTAGGCATGAGGTCCTAAGTTCGAATCCCACTGTGGCACACTTTTTCCATTCTTTTTTTATAACTATCACTCTTTGGCAAAACATACCCCTCTACTTCAAGAAAAATTATAACTAAAGAAAGTGTTAAAGTATAACCAAGTTTAAGTTTTAAAAGTGTTTTGCAAAAACAGATTTTTACGAGGGACTAAAAGTGTCAAATCTGGAAACTTTAAGCATGAGATAATTATGGGTACAAAGTGTCATTTTCTAAAAAGTTTAGGGACTAAACTCGTACTTTTTATAACTCGAGGGTAAAAAGTGTAAATTTGGAAAAATGTTTAGAAAACTTATAAACTTATAACGACTTTATAAAAACGAGTATTTTGACAACCTAGTGTTCATATATGAAAATTAATAAGTCGACAACTAATTAAACTTATACATATTTATAAGTATATAAATATATGAAAACTCTACTCGATACCGACACAACTTAAAGTAGATAAACAAAACTCTCGGAACATCGTCATATTTATAAACCTACGCTAATAACGCTCTATTGAATTTTATATTCAATGCTCTATCTTTTCGGTCGTAAACCAAACATTTATCATTATTCTGAGTCATGTCATCTCGTTCTTAGGTTCCGGGTAGGAGCCGTTGTTGTATCGCACTCGATCTTTTTGTGCTTTATTCATCAAACTGCTAAGGTGAGTTTATAGCCCCACTTTTACTCTTATTTACTTGTTTTATAAAACTTTGGGGTGAGAAACATGCAAAACTCTTTTCGGACCTGAAACTGAAAACACTATTACGTGAAACAACCTTGAATCCCAACTATGCTACCGTTAGTTCCTTTCGGGGAGGCGCGATTGTTATGAATAGATCTATTGGGGATGACACCCCCGTTCGAGTTTGACCGGATAGGCAAACGTCGAACGTATATCATATCGTATTGATTGAGTGTACTGGAAATACACTTGCTGGGCTTTTATTTATCATGCTTCTAGATGCATGCACACTGTCGTAGTTTCGGTCGCATGAACTTGGTATTAGCGTAATAGCCTTTTTGCATATAGTATCATTCGCGGAGATGCTATATGTGCAACTGTGGTCCAACTTGATTACTTTAACTTAAACCTATGAACTCACCAACCTTTGTGTTGACATTTTTAGCATGTTTTTCTCAGGTTTATTACTTGGCGTGGGCAATGGCAAGGCATTCGTTGAAGACTGGCATCCGAAGTGTTTCTAATCATATTTAACACAACATTTAATGGGACAACATATATTTTTATGGGCTTTACTTCCGCACTTTGAAACAATGATGTAAAACTATTTCTTAAATAAATCTATATTTTGAAAATGGAATAAAATTTCCATTCTTTATTACCTTGTGTTGTGTATATTGATTTAGTAGCACCTCATGACCCGAACGCTTCCGCTGTGAAATTTTGGGGGTGTTACACATACGAAGAGGTTAGGCTTACTCTAAGAGATATAAACAACGTTTTGTCTCAACATCATTCTAGAAATCATGTACCAACGCCTTTAAAAAAAAAAAAAAAATTAAAAACTAAATAGAAAAAGAAATCACGTACCAAGAAATGTTATTATAATATATTATAAAGAGGGAAATTGCACGGAGCAATTATGGAATTTTTAACCATTCTATTTTCAATTAACTCGATTTACTATTGGCTGGGAAAATAATTAGCACAATGTACAAAGACCCAACAGTTGTTGGTAGCACATGTGACTCCTTCTGATTGGCCCAAAGGAGTTGCCATCTTTCCTGTTCATCACGTTTTAACATAATTACCCCGTAATAAGAAAATGTCAGTCATTAAACCTTTAATATTTGTACTATCAAAACACGTCCACACATGTGTAAATAACCCTGCATAAGAAGTTTCTTGATTCTACTTTGTTTGTACTAGCAAACGACAACTATACATGTGTACACCACGAACCCTCTTGATTGTCCTTTGTTCTTCGTCAAGAGATCAGCATAAGGTCATATGTAATTTTTTTAATTCTTCATGGTTCACTATGAGTTACTTTTGCTTCATTTATCATTTAATTTACCTATTTGTTTTATTTTAATCTTTAGTTGAAATTATGGTTTTGTTAATTTGGGGGTTTTCTTTTTCTTTTTTTTTTTTTTAATTCTTCATGGTTCACTATCATTTACTTTTGCTTAATTTAAGATTTAATTTAGCTATTTGTCTTATTTTAATCTTTATTTGAAATTAGGGTTTTGTTAATTTGGGGGTTTTCTTGATTTTGTTTGTAGGTTGCCTTGCTGATGACCTTTGCGGCAAAGGTTGTCCAGGTGTTTCTTTCCTACTTTTTACTTGCTGAAAATAGTTTACTTGCGTTTTCATGGTCTGGGATTACTTATATGTTGTGCACATGCATTCTTTATGACAGCCATGGCAAGTGGTTGGCAAGGACAATTTTACATTACAAATTCGGCTCTGTAACAACCTGAGCAAGTATTTTCTGGTATAATTTGATGCTTACCAGGTTGTTGAATTCACAACTATGTTTCTGGTATTTTAATACAGCCAACGCATAAAAAATATGGCCTAACGAAAAGTTTTTTACCAAGGCGTATCATAGAGGACGTCATTGATTCATAATGTAAGCATGACATTATTCTTTCTGGCTGCTTATGACGGGTGGAATATGCAACCTGGGGAGGTATTTTTCTGGTATAGTTTGATGTTTACCAGGTTGTTGTCTTATTGACAACTATGTATCTGGTATAACAGTTCCTGTTCAAAAAAAAATATATGGTTTGATGTTTACCAGGTTGGTGAGGCTATTCATTCATAATGTAAGCATGACATTATTTTTTCTGGCTGCTTATGATTTGTTGGAATTCACCTGTATCTTGGCCAGGCATCACGACATTGTGTTTGCAGTCATGTCGGGTGATATGCTATTTTATCCGTTTGAGGGTTCGCAGATTTGACCCATTATACGGGTACGTTCTTTGTTACAAAAGTAAAAAGACATACTGCATTCTGAAAACATAGGTTGCCTGTTTCAGTCATGGTGGGGCAAATCATTACATTTGCAGCCATCAAATGCATTGACGCCACGCAAATCATTACATTTGCAGCCATCATATGTATTGACACCACACTTATGTGGATTTTTTAATATAATCATTAAGGCAATGACGATCACCACATATTAGTTGACTCCGTATTTTTGGTGTGGCAGTCACGCTAACGATGTGTCTGTAGCCATAGCGGCAATTTTATAATGGTAGTGAATTTGTATATCTGAGCCTGTGCGTTGCTAAGAAAAATGTCGTAAGACTTTTGGATGTTATGTACAAGAAAGCTATTTTGAATGACACATGAATGGCACATTATCAGAACACGTGTAATGGAATTTTATGGCCATAACCATTAAGGCAATGATGATCATGACATTTCATTTAACTCTGTATTTTGGCATGGCAGCCACACTAAAACTGTGGCTGCAGCCACGAAAAGAGTTTTATAATGACGGTGAGTCTGTATATCTGAGCCTATGCGTTGCTGAAAATTACTGGAAAGACTTTTCAATAATATGTACAACAAAACTGTTTTGAATTTCACATGAATATTATGAGAACACACATGAAATGGACTCTTTTGACTATGGTTTCTGGATCCCAAATTTGTGGTTCTGGATATTGAGGTGAAGGTAGAAGTACTCCTAATGAATTGAAAATGCCTCTTGACATCTCGATATTGAGACTCATGAAGGCTTATATGTGTTATTCTGTTCTTCGTAAAGCTGTCTCCAAATAAATTTACGTGTGTCCAAACAACCCCTTAGACAGGATCTATCCAGACAACCCTTAACCATTAATTTTTATTTTCCTCTCTTTCCTTTCGAATTTTGAAATTGCAAATGGTGTGTAGTTTATATTGGAGAATAGCTACCGTCGTAGTCTTAGGAGCATGTGAACTGAGGAAGGACTGTGGCTAATTATTTTATCATTAATAATAACCTGATACAGGGCATGATGCAGGATAATCTTGACATAGGAAGGGCACGATGCAAGGAATATCAACAATTTGGAGCAATAGTGGGGATACCAGCAAAGAATCGCACTTTCTGAAACACTAGGGACGTTGGGCTATGTCGACAAAATAATGGTTTGTATACGTCTAATGCCTAAACCTTCGTATACTTATACAAAGTGTGGGTTATATGTCATTTAGAAGGTATTAAGACTACTGGTAGCACCTTTGCAGCATGTTACTATATTTGTTTTTTCAACTATATCTATTAATGAAATGGTATTTTCTTCTTATGTATCCAAAGAAGCATATGTATACAATCAATTCCTTTGGATACCGTCAAGCAATTCCTTTAGCAAAGTCCTTTTGATGCATTATGCATATATTTGTTTTTTCAAGCAATTCCTTTAGCAAGCATATGTATCAAAACGAATTACTTTGGTATTTAAAGAATTGCTCAGGCCGTTACAAATAGTATTCGATTTAAAGAAGCATAAATTGACGGTATCCAAAGGAGTTGGTTCGTATTTATGGATATAAGTAGACGCCTTCTTATAGCAGACATAGACAAAAACAAAAGATTGGTAGCAAATTTATACAAGTTATGTGCAGGTACCTTTCATCTAATTTCTCAAAGTTTTCAACGTTTGACATTATACCACAAAAACGTCATTATCTATGCTATATCGGCCGTTGAATACATAAACACGGCCGCCCCGCAGCAACGCGCGGGCAAATCTGCTTGTTATATATAATTTCTGAAATTGAACAAGTGTATTAATCTTTGGGCTAAAATGTTTGACTAATGGACCATGGACTGTCATTTCTATCTGGGCTAATTGATGGAATCAAGGGTTTGTGTTGTAACAACGTAGATAAATGAAATCACATACTTCCTTTGATAAACATTCCATGGCGAAGTGCACGCCTAAAACCACCATTAGATTTATATTTCAACGGTTTACGCCGAACATTACGTAAGGAATACTTTTATACAACCTGTGTGCATCGCACGGGTTCTGAATAGAATAAAGTAAGAAACACAACAAGAAAACTAAACTATAAACTTAAAAAAATAGTCACATCGACCTAAACAATAATAAAATTCTTCCAACAATCAAAACAATTCTCCCGACGCAGCTCGAGTTATAGATTGTTGTTTATTTGGACCTCACCATCATACTAATAACTCGGCTATTTAGACAAAAATTACGCCATGAACAATTAGATAAAATCTGTGTGCATCGCACATGTTTTTAATGCCTTACGTTATTTAAAACTTCTGCTCATTGGTAGTTTTTTAATCATAACACTAGGATAATTCAAATAATATATCCAAAAGAACCACTATACAATACAAAGAATATACGAATTTCCACAGTCTTCTTTCCCAATGTATATTATTTAATAAACCTGTGCTCATTGGTAGTATTTTAATCATAATATTGAAATAATTCATAAAATATACCTAAAAGAATCACAATACATGTAACTGTATTAATCAAATAATATAGAAATTTCAACGGTCTTTTTAGTAGGGTAGTCGTGAAGCCTGAAGTTCGTGTTGTTACAACGAAAAGAATCCGAACCGAGCAACATGTTTAATTGTAGCGACAAATGAAGGTAAATATGAAGTGTTCGTGGGAATATTAACCATTAGCAAATAAATACCATATTTTTATTCGCTTTGCAAGTTGCAAATAATTAAATCAAATAAGTTTTTAAATGTGAATCTTTTCAGTTGCTTTTTAAAGATTATAAATAGACGGTTATCACCATTTTCACCACATCTATTTTTGTCACCAATCTTCACCAACATGAGAAAAAAAACTCAATGTGCATTTAACCACAACCTCAGCCGGCATGGTTAAGGATTCTCATTTTATAAAAACTACAAATTCGATTTCGGTTTGGTTTTTACCAAATACAACACCATTATAGGAGAAGAACTAAAACAAAATTACAAACCAAACGCATCCAAAACAACATCAACCTATCTCCTTTCATAAAAGAAAACGTGCAAGATCTCAGTTCCCATCATAGATCTTTTTTAATATCCGAAAATAATAAACAGAGATTTATATGTTGTAATCTATTTTTTTTTCTACCTAAAAAAAACATATAAACACCTACCTTAGATCATATACAAGATCTTGAAGGCTTGAAGCCGTTAAAATACAAGTAAAAGAAAAATGTGTTTCAATTGTGTTATCTTCTTTCCTTGATACGGTTTGACATAAACAAAACTAAAATAATGAAGAACCTACCCAAGATATTATCAAAGAAAGGTTTGTGGGTATGGTGATATTCGGTTAGAAAGATAGAGTTGTTCGTGGTTCAATATTCACAAAAAAAGATGCAAGTGTTATGATTCTTGTGATTTGTTGTCATTAAAGATGTGTGGTTGGCGTTATGTTTGAGATGGGTGTTTTAGGGTCAGTCAAAATGACATTTGGGTAACAGGTTATATCATTTGAGGTGTGGATTGGATTGGATCGGATATTGGGCTTAAATGCATATCATAAGATGATTATCATGAAACAACAAAAAATTTAAAATTCTTAATTTCCTTTTCAAATGAATATATGTGTAAAAGTTATGCATTTAAATAAGTTATCTTGATGTTGTATTTTAGAATCCGCGTTTCTTTTTTTGGGTAAGGTCAAAGACCCGGTAAATATATTACTCAAAAAAACGTTTAAATACAAAGGATATGGGTGAATCACATATCTCAGCCCGTTACATAGGCGAAAAAGCTTACATAACAATATACTTCATATTCTCTAAACAAGAAAATAAACCACTACTCTAAAGATAATATTAGACTCCTATGGAAACAAAATTACTTCCTACCAAGGCCTTAGAGCTTGATACCATACGTGTCATAAAAAGCATCCAAATTCCCTAGAAGATCGTAGACCTGATCCACATAGTCATCATAATCATAGTCATCACAATCATCTTCACGATCATGACCACCACCATATAGGTTCATTGACTCATCAAAAGTGTTCACAACCTCATATTCATCACTATCATCAACAATCTCGCCCACCTTAGAGAATGGGTTAACCTCTTAGTACAAGAAGTAGACGGAAAATCCTTTTTATTACCTAGATAATCAACCTTTTTAATAGGATTACCATCATCATCCACAAGAGTAGCTTTTCCATAAATAAGAAGCTTTTTAAACTCCCCAATTTTCTCCACAATAGGGGTAGGACCAATCTCGTTAGCTTCCATTGAATCGGTGGCACCCGCGTACATCACTTTAGGAGCCACCACAGGCTCCTTCACTTTTTCATCAATCACAATTGGATCTTGTGATACATTACCAGTCTGTTGAGACCCCTCCTTATTAGCAACCATTGTAGTACTAGATTCAGTCATAATCCTTTACTTTGTAACATAAGTAGGCATGGTACAATTATCAGTATTAATCGTGTTAAGAGCTTCAAACGCATTAGATGTAAAAACGTTAGTTACAATAGTGCTAGCCACATCCGCCACCTTTTTCTTTTTACCATCCACCTTTTTGGTCACAGAAGGTGCTTTAGGTTGATAACGAACCTTAGTACCCACATTAGGTTTAGTAAATCCCCCTTTACCCATACAACTTTGACCACCATTCTTACCCCTATTCTTGCTAATGACCGTTTGAAAACCATCATTAACACTCTGTGTAAGCTGAGTATGAGATGGGACAGATTTAGGATAATCCCCCAGAGTATGACCAAAAAGCTTGCACGTATCACACCTTGGCGGTTTCCATTGTATTCAACCCGAATATTTTCAATAGTAGAACCCGACTCATCAATTTTGGGTATTTCAACAGTGAGACTCTCCTGAAGCACCTTATCCACCCGAACTTCAATCAAGCACCTAGCTATTGCGGCCCCAAGATTCGAATAACATTTGACTAGTGTAAGAATCTAACATTTTTGGATTACCAATCAATGTAGCAAGGAGACTGAGACCATCATCAAAGAACATAGCAAGGGGAACATCATGAAATTTAACCACACCGGGATGTTAGTCAAATCCTCTTTAAGCAGATTAGTATTTAACATCCAGGTTTTAAGAATAATTGGCACATTCCTAATCCTCCATGGTCAGTTTTCTAGAACATCCCACCTTTACGAGTAGAAAACTTAAAGAAAAAGAACCCCTTAGCATTCATTATAACCTTTTGAATACCGTACTTGGCCCACGTATTACGAACGTAGTAATCAACAACCGGAAAAGCAATACGTCTACCAAGAAAATAACCATAAAGGTTATTCTCAAATTAAGAGTTTACCTCCTCAACCACTTTCATAGGAACGGAGAGATCCACCCCATTAGATTTGTTACTACATTCCAACCAACGAAAATTAGACTTGCGCTACGTAGGATCAATTGACATATCACCCGCATATGAAGCCGGCCTCACACTAGAGACACCCATTGGTTGGGGATGATTGTGAACTTTGGCTGACGAATTGGAAGCAACATAAGTACCATTGTCCACATTCTCCGCATTCTTAACTTCAACACCGCCCATGGCCTCTTCAAAAGTCTTACATACCTCCAAAACAACCGGATCAAGACCATAATTCGGCTCAGCCTCATTAGCAACACTAGTCTTAGACGTACTAGTGTTGAATGACTCCTTAATCGATTAACCACTTCGACCAGTTTTCGAATCATTGGAAGCATTAATATTCTTTACAATCCCTTTTCCATCTCTCTCACAACCCACATGCAGTAAATTATCCCAAATAACGTACATTAAATTATCCCTTTTCAATAAAACATTGATTTCTCCCTAACGTGTTCTCATAAAATTTGCTATTTGGCCCCTGCAGCATCCCCTCCAAGCACATTACCAATCAATCCACGTCCAAGTCCGCCTATAGTGACTGTTTCTCCCCCAAATTTACCTACACCTCGTAAGATTTTTTTTTTGCTATATATTTTTAAGTAGCATTATGATATTTCGCTAACGTGTTCTCATACAATTTACTATTCAGCCCCTGCAGCGTCGCCTCCAAGCACGTTACCAATAAATCCTCCTCCAAGTCTGCCTATATCATCTGTACCTCCGCAAATTTGCCAGGTTGGTTTGAATCTTTTTCCTTAAGCTTATAGCTTACGATCTTTTAATATGATTCGACCTTTTTCTGAATAAGGGGATGTTTGGATGTAAAATTCTCATTTACATTTCTCTAACATGTTTTCATACAATTTGCGAATCAGCCCCTGTGGCGCCATCCCCAAGCACGTTGCCAATAGATTCACCTCCAAGTCCCCCTACATTGTCCATGCCTCCACCAAATTCGCCAGGTGAGATTAAATCTTTATTGTTTTTATTATTCATTTTCATACATACATAGGCTGTTATTTTTTTTGCTTAAAAAATCTTACTTTGTTTTATAATTTACTATCGCAGTGCCTGTTGCATCACCACCACATGCATCCGATATAAACGTACCACCGCCTCAACCTACATTAGCGGTACCTCCAACTATTGGACTAAAGATTCGACTTTATATTGTTATTTGTTTTTTCAAAAATAAAAAAGTATAGATCAAGCCAATGTTTTTTATTTTACTGATGCAGTTCCTTTTGTATTGCCACCAATCAACTCACCAATACATCATAACTCATCCATACCTCCTCCGAACTTACCAGGTCAGTATTCGTTTTTTAATTTATTTACAAAACACTTGCTTATGTGGTTTTTCCATAAATAAATAGAAAACATGTTTTACTAAATTCGTTTGTGCAGAGCATCATATTTCACCCGTATCAACTCCTATTCCTCCTTCACCTCCAAATCGGACAACCAGTTACACCGCTCCAACTCAATCTCCTCCAGTCAAAGGTTTCCTTTAACACCCTTTATTCTTTCTAATTATATAAAGCATAACTGAAAAAGTAATACGGTAACAGTTCAGTGTTTGCTCTTTCTTTCATGTAGCTCCAGTTGTGCACAACGCTCCTTCTCCACATTCAAGTCACGAGCCTCCGCCTACAAAGTCTCGTTCACCGCCTTCTTAACCGCCAGTGTATCCTCTACCACCACCAGGACCGAAGAGTAATCCAATACACCATAACCCTCCACCACCATTAGGTCCAGAGAGCAGTCCATGGCAACATGATCCCCCAACACCAAGTCGAGGTATGCATATACCATTGACAAACTTATATGTTTCTATTTTTCATGTTCTCAAGTTTCGTCTCTTATGTATATTGAGTGATCAGCAGGTTCAAAAGTTCCTCCAGTTGAAAATTCTATTTTGCCTACAATTTCTCTATGAGATGTGCCAACAGACCTCTTCAAAGGATTTGTCCATTTGGTTTCAATATAGTGATTTGTACTGACCATGGTTATGCAGTGAATGTAGAATAGACGTAGGGACAATATTATGCAGTAAAATAGGAACTAGTACATGAAATATTTTGGAGGGAAAGTAACAAGAAATGTAACTGTTATATTGATTGATATGTCTGACAATACAAGGTCCTATTTATATGTTGTGAACAGGCATATCTAAAAGGTGTGATGGTTCAGATTTGGACCATAAGGGACAAACCCTTTCATGAGTAACTGCCACAACGTTTTCCTAACAGTAATAACTGTTTATAACTGTCAAAATGATAGGTTGTATATCCTATGTATTCAACCTTATTGGTTGAAATAGATGTCTGATATAATACATGATATAATTGTATTACTGAAACTTAGAAATGAGAGCATTTGGACTTATGACATCCAATACACCCCCTAAGTTCAAATGCTTTTAATCTTCTGTCTTTGATGTGGTCAGATGATAGTAAAATCATCATGGTTGTCTTTGTCTTCCCTCTTCCCTTCCTTTTTAACACTTGCTTCTCCACCTTGATAAGTGCTGAGATGAAATGGTTGGTTGTTGTCTTTGAAATCTTCAAGCTTCACGCCAAAGTGGTCAATCTTTTTGTCTCTTTGAATGTTCAATGCAGCGGGTTGAGTCACATGATCTTCACGACCATCATGACATTTTTCTTTTCCTTTGAAAACAGGTTCATCTGTTTCATTGTGTGATACCCTTGCTGTGTTATAGTAACAATTAAAAACACTCAAATATTGATTGTAACAATCTTTCATCCCATGACCATTTTTCTTTTGTAAGCCAAAAATCTCAGCAATATAAGGAAAGTCATTTTAAAAAATCTACACTGAGGTAACCCCAAAGTGTCTCAACAAGTTTGTGGAGATCCATTTAATGGATCTCCTTCCCATGTATTGTGGGTGGTAAGGGCCCTGGTATATCTTTTTTAAGATAGACAGTAAAAAACCACTTATAGACTTTCATGAACTTTTATCTGAATTTATCCGATTCCTGACTAACTATCATATCATCTTTAATTAAATCTAGGAATGAAATGTAATCATTAAAAGAATTGATAGGAGTACGAAGATGTACACCTTTCACAATGACATAATCACTGTCTTGTGATTTGTTATCTGCAGTAGATGATTTAAATGGACACATATAGTCCATATGTCCTTTTCCTTCACATATATTGCATCTGTGTGAGAAGGCTACTACATTTTGTTGGTGTTTCTCCTTGTCTTTGTTCTGAGAGTCTTCATCAAGCATTTTAATGTAACTTTTCATGTATTCATTTTGCCTATGGTTCATCTTATTCTGATCAAAAGAACAATCAGATGGGTTAAGGAACATAAGAATAGGCTTGCACCTATTTCCATTGAAGATAAGTTCCAATCCTTGTGCTTCCAACTGCCTTATGGAGAGTATGTTGAGAGATACATCTGGTGTGAGGGATGATGTAAATCTCTGATCCAATTTTGATTTGTATCTCTCCAATACCGTGCACAAACATGAGTTTCTTTTGGTATGCAATTTTCTCAACTGAGAATTTCTCCTTCAATTTTGAAAATAGATTCATGTTAGAGCAAACATGTTTATTTATTTTGTTGCTCACATACAAGATTTGGTTCCATCCTTGTTCATCAGTTCCTTCCACCATGAAGTGTGTGGATAAGTGGATGAACTCTGGGTATGTTATCTGAATCTGTGGAGAATTGGTGATGATTCCATGGCCTGCATCTTCTGTGAGGCTATGTTCTTTTGGACAATTCCTTGATATATGTCCTTTTAGCCGACACTTAAAATAGATGTAGTTCTTGTGTCTCTCCAAAGTTGCCTTCTTTTGTGTTAACTTATTGTTATACACATGGATCTCCTCTAGTTTATTTTTAAGTATATCCTTGCAGTCCTTTGATAGTTGCTTGATACAATTGCCAATTGTTGATTCATTTCTTCTCTTGATCTGCCTTTGGATAAGTTCCTGATGAGATCTGTTGTCACTGATCCTCCCAGGTTTTGTGCTCTGATGCCAAATATGAGATGTGCCAACAGACCTCTTCAAAGGATTTGTCCATTTGGTTTCAATATAGTGATTTGTATTGACCATGGTCACGCAATGAATGTAGAATAGAAGTAGGGACAATATTATGCAGTAAAATTGGAACTAGTACACGAAATATTTTGGAGGGAAAGTAACAAGAAAAGTAACTGTTATATTGATTGATATGTTTGACAATACAAGGTCCTATTTATATGTTGTGAACAGGCATATCTAAAAGGTGTGATGGTTCCGATTTGGACCATAAGGGACACACCTTTTCATGAGTAACTGCCACAACGTTTTACTAACAATAATAACTGTTTATAACTGTCAAAATGATAGGTTGCCTATCCTATTTATTCAACCTTATTGGTTGAAATAGATGTCTGATATAATACATGATATAATTGTCTTAGTGAAACTTAGAAATGAGAGCATTTGGACTTATGACATCCAATATTCTCCGCCTACAATGTCTCCATCCGTAGAAACTACTAGTAAGAACTACTTTTGAATTGTTTTTCAGTTTATTTTTGTTAGTTCGTTCTTAAAGCTAATATTTTATCATCCTTATGTTTACAAGTGCCGGTTCTTCCGCCTAAAGTTTCTCCTTCTCGATCTTCACCAAGGATCCCAAATCCGCTTCAAGCATTACCACCTCCACCTCCCAATGAATGTATATAAACTTATCAAATAATGTAGCCATATCCAGTCACTATTCTATTTATGGGTTAGTAATGGTAAAACCACTAAACTTTCAATGTTACGGAGGCTACCTTTAAATTTAGTGTTTTATTCTATTAGCAGCCTTTTATTTAACTCATGGTTAACTTTTAGCAATCCATACAATTTGACTTTTGCATCATTTGTAGATTGTACAATAATGTGCGTGGAACCGTTAACGAACACCCCACCTGGTACACCATGCAAGTGTGTTTTGCCAATGCAAGTTGAGCTCGGTCTTAGTGTTTCACTCTACACCTTTTTTCCATTAGTGTCTGAGCTTGCTTTTGAAATGGCTGCCGGACTTTCAATGAAATCAAGTCAAGTTCGAATCATGGGAGCAAATGAAGAAAACGAAGATTCAGAAAAAACGGTTGTTATGATCAACTTGGTACCACTTGGTGAGAAATTTGAAAACTTCACCGCGTATGTAACTGCTCAAAGATTATGGCTGAAACAAGTGCCTATTAAGTACTCTCTTTTCGGCGATTATGAAGTTTTGTTCGTGAAGTATCCAGGTACCTCTATACTAAGAGATCTAGATATGGCCGGGTCGGGAGGGTTTGGGCAACAGTTTCAAACGAGCCTTTTTTCAGTACTGGTAGAAACAGCCGGGTTGATTCTAATACACTTCATTATGCATATAACCCGTACCTGTTATTAGATATTTTTTTGTTTCATCCGCTTACCAGAATGTATAAAATACAACCCAAGTTCATTAATATGTAAATGGGTCGAAACTAACATGGTACCAGTTTCGGGTTGAAACCGGCCTTTTCAACAGTTATTCACGGGTGGGAGTGGTCGAAACTGTCACATCTACCATACTTCTAGGATCAATTTGTTTGACCTCGAAAGTCAAACTGATTTTTTTCTTGCTTATAATCATAATCATTTTGTTGTTAATAGGTCTTCCGCCATCGCCACCTATGCCATCATCACGCAACGGTAATGGTGGACCGTATGGTCACGGAAACAACGGTAGGGACATAAAGCCCCTCGGTGTCGATATCAGTAAGCAAAGGTCTAGCAACAGGCTAAGTGGTGGCATAATTTCATAATAGTTTTATCAGCAGTGGTAGCCGTGGTTCTAGTCTCCGTTGCTGCCTGGGTTCTATTGGTTAAACGTAGGGAAGGGGCCCAATCAGGACACACCCCACCAGCTACTTTACTATCCGTCACAAAATCATCAGGGGTTGGTGGATCAATGATAGGAAGTGGGCCTGAGTCAGCTTCATTATCATTCCGGTCTAATATAGCTTATAAAGGATCTGCAAAGACGTTTAGTTCAAGTGATATGGAAAAAGCAACTGATAACTTTAATGAGTTGGGTGTTTTAGGCGAGGGTGGGTTTGGGCGGGTTTATAGCGGGACCCTTGAAGATGGGACTAAAGTTGCTGTCAAGGTACTTAAACGTGATGATAAACAAGGGGGTCGGGAATTCTTGGCAGAAGTTGAAATGCTTAGCCGCTTGCACCATAGAAATTTGGTTCGGTTACTTGGCATTTGTACAGAAGAAAAAAACCGGTGTTTGGTTTATGAGCTAATCCCAAATGGAAGTGTTGAATCTCACCTTCATGGTATGAAATGCTTGACTTTCCTAAGTCAATTGTTTGACTTTCAAAAGTCAAATGTTTGGCTTTTTTGTGCTTTAATTTTTTGTTTATGAAGATGGTTTTATTTCATGTGACAATTCGGATGGTTAGGGATTGAAAATTTTGACTTTCAAAAGTCAAGTATTTGACTTTATAATTGGATTGAAATTTTGGTTGATTAGGGATTGATAAGGAAGTCGCACCACTGGATTGGGGAGCCCGCTTGAAGATAGCTTTGGGTGCGGCTCGGGGGTTAGCTTACTTGCATGAAGATTCAAGCCCAAGAGTCATACATAGAGACTTAAAATCTAGCAACATTCTGCTCGAACATGACTTTACTCCTAAAGTTTCTGATTTTGGTCTGGCTCGTTCCGCTTTAGATGAAGAAAACCAACATATTTCGACACGTGTCATGGTCACTTTCGGGTACGCTTTTATTTCTCTGTAAATGAGTCAGATTATATGTCTTGGCCCATTAGGGAACCCGCCACGTCCAAATTTTCTTAAACTTCTTTTCATTTGAATTCAGGTATGTGGCTCCCGAGTATGCAATGACAGGCCATCTTCTTGTAAAGAGTGACGTATATAGCTACGGAGTGGTACTCCTTGAGCTCCTAACAGGAAGAAAACCCGTTGACATGTCAATGCCATCGGGCCAAGAAAACCTTGTCGCCTGGGCCCGTCCCCTCCTCCCAACACCAGAAGGTCTAAACTTGCTTATTGATCCATCACTATCCCCTGATGTTCCATTAGACAGTATTGCTAAAGTAGCAGCAATAGCATCTGTAAAACCCTAAAAAAATCTAAAACGCGTGAAAAGACTATTTTGCCCTTTTAAATTAAAACTTATAAAGTATGTAAAATATGTCAATGCTCATTTAATGAAAATTCCAATCTAAGTTGTAAATGATTAACCAACCTAGTATACGAGATCAATTTGCGCTTACGTCTAAAGATTTAAACCACACGTTATATGTATTGAATTAGGCCGAAAATCTCACATGTTGCAAAACAAATACTACACTTAATTTTGGCCCATCTAAATTGGACTTAACCCTTTGTTTTCCTTTTGACTTGGCTGAACCAATCACCCATATATTCCTTTGATAAACCTTACGTTTCACAAATGCATGGCAAAGTAAAATTACAAAGACCATATTGCTAAGTTGGAAAGTGTATCCCTTGATACTCGGACACATTAAACGCCCATATCTTCCTATATTTTTCCCCGTATTCATCTCATTCATTAACCTACAAACATACACATTATAACACAAAATAAACCCTAATAAGAAAACCTCAAACGGCGGCTACATTCGAATCCAATATGGGATAAGGTGCGTGAGGGGAAGAGAGGTGATCAACTCTTGTTGGTGTGATTGTGTTTGAAGATTTTGGGTTCGAAAGGTGTGGGTTTTAATCGATCGTGGTTGTGTCCCTTCCTGCATTCAAAGTGCTGTCAAGGTATTTTATACCTCTCGATTTTCTTTTCTGCATGAGTAATAACGATCGCATATATATGTATATATACCACTCATATAAATATATAACATACACTTAAATCCTCTTAATTCCATTATTGATGTGTTATAACTAAAACGTGTGCATGATAGTAAAGATCGAAGCATGAAGTCTTAAAACCAATCGGATAATATTGGCATATATCGACCTTCATCCCTGTTTTTGCCATTTAAATTTGTTATGAATCATGCTCTAAATCTTGCGTCTTGTATACATTCATGCGTGAACCAGGATATGTTGGAATATGATTTCATGTGTTAGATATAGGGTCATGGTATTGCTTCTCCGTTTCGTCTTTCGATCCGTTGTTATCATCCTAATATGATCGAACTCTTTTGGTTTTCATGCATGCATGTGGCGTATAAAATGTTAAATGCGGGTGTCATTCTTTTAAGGCTGTTTAATGATCGTGGGTATGGGCATGTCGAGAGTATGGTATGGTCTCATGCGTGTTTTAGAGCCAACTGGTGCATGATCATATGTGTGTCGAAATAAGGCTGCTTGTTTGCTTGAGTGTCTTTAATATGCAAGTTTGTCTCGTACAGTCAAATGGGTAATTGTTGGACTATGGGTCAAAAATTAGTTGGCGTATGAACTGTTTGCAAGAATAGAATTGGTACAGTATTATGAAACTAGTGTGAGGTAAATTTGCATGTGTATTGGGGTCGCAAGTTTCATGCATAATATACTAAGTTACGTATAAATGTACATGTAAAATAGAGAAGAGTAGGCTGATGTATAAAAGTGCATGTGACGTGGGTACAAATTGAAGCTTGAATGAATCAAGTTATGGTGCACATAAATAATAAAGAGTATACATTATGTACTTTCCGAAGGTGGTCCGCGCCCGTCACTAGTCATAACATTATTCGAATGTCGTCTAAAAAGCACGTTATTATTTTATAACATAAAACACTAAAATATTTTAAGTATGTAACCCGAATATTAAAAGACCGTTTTGACATTTGTGGAATTATAAATAATATGTATAATAATAATTCATGTAGATCGGGTGAAGAAGGAGTAGCTTCAGTTTTCTGTGTGCTTCCTGATTATTTTGGCTTGCTTTGCATAAGGTACAGATATTCTATCCCTTTTCAGTAGGGGTTTCTCATGACTTCTGATTCCTCGACTTTATTTCGCTTATGATATTTCATTGCTATGATCCCTTTTTGCTATTGATCCTCTGTTATTGAACCTTTGATATCGATCCCTTATCTATTGACCATTGCTATACCATTGCTATTGAATATTTGCTTTGCTATTGACCCTTCCGTTATTAAACCCATTGCTACTGAATTATGTGCTATTGAATCTGTGCTATTGAACCTTTGATATTGAACTATTGCTACTGAATCTTTGATATTGAACTATTGCTATGAACCTCTGAATTGTGAACCATTGATATTGAACCTTTAATTGTGAAGACCTATATATTGCTACACTTTGAACCTTTGTTTGACCATGATTGATACGAGCCATTAACTAGGCATGGGGGGTTCCATGTCCGTGTCATTGATGCACCAATGGCATGACTCCCAATTACCGCGAGTGATGTTGCACACCGTCCCCATATTTGTATTGATTATGCGGGCTTTGGATATATTGTATGGCCACTATTTGTTTTGCACGGTATCGTATGGATGCATCCTAGATTTGTATTTGTTTTGTATTGATATATGGTTTGGTGATGTGGTTGGTGTGTGCAATACACCCCCTCACATTTTGGGAGCTAGCTACTCCACTGGTTACTTGAGGTCTCCCCTCATATTGGTTTGGTATTCCGAGGTCACCCCTCCGAATACAATGGTTACTATTGGTTACTTGGCTGCTATTGCCACTATTGATATGGTTTGTTTTGTTGGCTCGGGATAGATTTCTGACAACCCTTACACTTTTGATATACCCATATTGTATCTTCTGGATTCCCCACTGCACCATATTCTGAATTGATTGTCCTTTACCCAATACCCTTATATGACTCACTCTACTACCAAGATATATATGTTCCATTGCTTTGATCTGTTACACTCTCATTCCGTTATTTCAGACTATCGTTCCATTCACGTACTGGGTTATTATATGCTTATTGAATTTGATTATACTATGCCTGTTTTATGTGACCATTGATTATCTTGCTATGATGTGATTAACATGCGGTTATCTGAGTTACCTGTTTCTATCTGATGATATGTGATCTCACTGTATGTGACCCTCTGTATTTGTCGGGTGATCATGCTTTTGTGTAATCGATAGTTTTGTCTGTTTATCCTGTGTACTACGTTCAGTTGATCTCGTGGACTATGACTATTCCGTTGTATTCTTATCTGTTTATTGTTGACCTGCCATGTTTGCATTTCTGTCTATGATACGGTTTGATTGGATAATTGGTTCAGCTTGTAATATCTGGCTTGTTAATTTGTTTAGTTGCCCTGCTATGTCTTTAATTCATTTAATTATATCTTTATACTGTATTCCTACTTATTACGTGTGTATTTGCCATGTGTTACTGTTATTAGTACTTATATTTTATACGATCTTGATTAGGTTTTCAACAAAGGGTTTTTGACCTGTGTGATTGCCATGCTCACTTACTAATTAAGTGCTTCCGCTTGCCTTAGTTTTCTCTTTGACTTGTATGGTTTATGTTTTCCTGAATTGATTGTATGCTGTATATGTTGTGTGGATACGACGCCTGCTATGTTTGCTTTTGTTTCAGTTCTTGTATGCCTTGTTTGTATGTGCTTGTTTATATGTCATCAATGCTTTGCTTTGCTTCGTTCTCCTTGTTATCTGTTCGTTTTGGATATCTGTATGGTTCTATTCTGCAGGATCCTCATTGACTCATTGTTCTCATTTCACTGCGACTTTGTTATTCGTTTCCTTTGTTTCATTTAGTATTTACCTCGCTTTATTTAGCTTTCGTTTTGTTATATCTGTCGATTGTTCATTTGGGCTTTTTAAGCTCAGCCGCATTTCTTTTCCTGCGGCAGGTGTTAGATTTGAAGATGGGCTTTGATGGGCTGAGAGTTGGATTATTTGAGTGGACCAACCCTAGATACCTTATTACTTGGATTTATTTTGTTGGGCTATCGTTTGGAGATTTCATTTTATTTCAGACATATGGGATTTTGTATTTTTTCCTTATAAGTCATTTGTCTATATGACTTGGTACTTCATTTCTTTAAGGCTTTCGTTTATAAAATTTTGTTTGTATGTTCTGATATGACACCACAATGTGACACTTCTACCCTTGTGTGCAGCCCGAAGTGTTACACCGACCCTTCATGGGTGAAGTGGTTCAGGCCTTGAAATTGGTCTGCAACGAGTGCGAAGAAACACGAGACTTGGGCTCAAGGACATGTAGCCAAGAGGATTTAATTCCCATGGACTTTGATCCACGAGCCAGTACAAACTCAGGCCACAGCCCTGGCCCAGACCCAGGTCCATCGCATTCCACCTATCCAAGCTATGAATCTCCACTTGATGTGGAGAGCGGGTTTTCGGGTCTTGGGCTAGATGTATATTCGTATAGGATAACCTCAAGCTCAGGCCCGTTGAGGCCTAGGAGACGTTTGCAGATTTGGGAAAAGATGAAGAGATTTTCAAGTGGTAGTATGAGCGATTATGGAGACTTTTTGAAGTTATTGTCACGATCACGATGACTTTTTTGAGTTATTTTTTTCTTTACTTTGACCATCCCAACCGTCGGGTTTGCAGGAAAACTGCTGAATGAGATGTACAGAAAAAGTGTTGCATTGTATTGGGAATGTATTTCCTTGGTACAGTTGTAAATACAAACTGCAACAGCAAATACAAGAGGTTCGGGTTGTCTATAAAAGTAGAAATCTTTGTGTAAATTTTCTTGAAATGGCTGCGACGTGTTTGTTAATTTCAAACTGAGTTTCATTTCAAATCACATCTTCTGTTAGGTTAACACCCACAAATATTTTGGTAAAATGCAAAATAAATAAGGTAAACTTTTATGTGAGATTGTTGATGAAGTGTTACGGAATAATATAAAACAGGTGAAACAGAATAGAGGTTTAAACACCCTTAAGGACTATTTGATGATCGGCAAGATGGTAACTTTTGGGTCATTCTATGAAACCAAATCGAAATTTATGTTTATATAGAAGTTACAGATTATCAGTTAAGGAATTTTGTAAACTCACGATTGAATTTGATTCTAATTCAGCATGTCAGGGTTGGCGTTTGCAAAGCATAATCAAGACGCTACTTAGAAAAGTCATAAATCAACCAGGGTCAATCTCTCTTTTAATAGAAAAACATAAAAATTCAAATGTTCTGAATAATCATCAACAGTTCAGCAGCGGACATAGATCAACAATTCAGAGAAGCACGGCCTTGTACCTTGTGGAAAAACTTAGAAAATTCAGTACGGAAGAATTCCAACTCTCGCTTCAGGTTTTCATTCTCTTTATCAAAAATGTCAATTTGCCATTTTTGCCTTGCATTGATAGACTGCGCGCTGCTGCTCTGCTCCCACCGTCTCCAAGAGAGAATTGGAGACTCGTAAATGTTTACAATATACATATATCAAAGAAGTAGCATTTAAGAAGTAGCATTTCCAATACGGATCCAATTAAGCAAAAAAAGTATATGTTAGAACAAGGCTAACATGACATGAAAGAAGAAGGATAAGACTGATTCATTGAAGAACAAGCAGAATATGAACAAAGAATTCCAATGAAATCAACTAGTCCCTATGGAGAGGACTAAAATTCAAATACAAATGATTGATGATCATGCTCTACCTTCAGCCTTATTTTATAGCTAAGAAAAGATAAGCCATGCTCTACCTTCAGCCTTATTTTATAGCTAAGAATAACCGATTTATATTAATATAATATCATATTAAATAATATTATTATTACTAAAAAACTGAAATATGGTAAATAAATTGCGGTAAATTTTGGGTAATCAGGGAATGCTTAATGTGCTTGCTCATAATAGAATCTGAAAATCAGGATTGATTTTCAGTAAAATCGATGGTTGATCTGTGATCCGTATTCTTCTCTCTTTCCCTGATTTCTTCCATTTAGAATATGTAAGCTTCCTATGGAAACTTGCCTTGTCCTCAAGGCAAAAGTGTGGAAATTGTCCAGAAAGTAAATCATAATCTTCCCAAGTGGCTTCTTCAAGAGGTCGGTTTTGCCATTGCACCAACAATTCCAAGGTATTGGATCTGGATATCCAGCGGTGTGTTAGAATCTTATCAGGACAAGAATCTGTCCCAGTCAGCAGTGATGGGTAAGGGTGCAGGGGTTTGAGAAACCAATTGACCGTGTGCTGGACGTAGTAGGGAAACATGGAAGATAGGGTGTACTTTGGAGTCTGCAGGAAGAGCAAGTTCATAGGCTACAAGACCTACTCGTCGAGTCACAGTGTCCGGTCCAAAGTACAGTGGTGAAAGCTTCTCAAACTTTCGTTTAGAAAGGAAGCGTTGACGGAATGGTTGAATTCGAAGAAGAATTACATCCCCCACCTCAAATGATACCGCTCTTCGCTTCAAATTTGACTCTGCTTTCATACGTGACTAGCAGAGTGCATCATCGAAGCAACCTTTAAGTTACCGGTTCACAACCGGTACCAAATCGGGAAATTCCCGAAAAAAAGCTGGAAAACCCGAGTACCGATACCGGTAGTGCATCATCGGTACCACTAAATGCTCAACCAAATGTTTATGAGTTTCACCTTGAACATACAAGTTAAGTGGAGGCAGGTCACGACCATAAACTGACTTAAAGAAGTATGATAATCGGTATTGAGCGAGTATTCGGCCCAAGCCAAAAACACCTTAAGTAAAGCTTCTAGGCAGCAATTAACCACTTCCATCTTACCATCAAGCGGGGCCCATACGTAGTCGGGGTTGACTAAGACGGAACAACTCTTGTGTTAGAATCAACAACCAATAATCAAAGATGAAGCACAAGAGAAGAAATAACAATCGACAAATTTGTGGAAGCTTTTCTTTATTCAAAACAAAATTCAAAGGTACAAATTTAATTCAAAGGATACAAAACAAATTCGAAGGTACAAATCTCTCTCCCCTCACCTCCTTTTTATATGGGTGAGGGGGAAAGAAGCAGACTCCAATTTGGATTTGAAGACGGCTCTTCAAATTCAATTTGGACTTCAAGACGCGTAGCATACGTGTAGCTTAGGACTTAAGCAAAAAACCAACCAACCCTTAGGAGTTTTAATCACATTCATAACAATCTCCACTGTGATTGAAACTCCTAAGGAATACCAAATGTTTCAAATAAAATTCAAAATTTCAAATGCTAGAGATACTAGCCTAATTCAAAGCGAACGATCGATTCCCAAAAACGATCCGAAATAAACCGAACAAATGTAAACGCCGATAATCTTCAAAACGAACAATCAAACGTTAACCGACAAATTCAAACTCGGTTAACCAAACAAACAAACTGGCTCAAACAATCTTCAACAAAGACAATCAAATTCGGGCAACCAACTTCAAAAGCCCGACGATCCAAATTTTCCAAAGTAACAAATTCCAAATGATCGAACAAATTCCAACTACTTGAACCAAGTCTTCAAACACCAAACCGATCTTCAAATTCCAAATACCAAATTCAAATTCTAATGACCTACTTATTTAATAAGAATACGGTCTAACTTTAAATACCAATTAAAAGATCTTCAAAAGCAACCAAACGATTTTCACTTATCAACCAAATCAAATACGCATTCAAAAGCAAAACTCAAACTAATAAGCCCAAATATAGTAGAAGTCCAATACCAAACAATTACCAACAACGGCCCTCTAACCAAAATCCAAAATCTATTCCCAAATATAATACTGTATGCATATAATTTTCAGTCAACGTCAAATGATTTTCAAAGTCAATCAACTTTACCTTTTTCTTTTTCTTCTTCTTCATGATCAAAAAACCCAGGAACACCAAACAAAACAAATCCAAATGATATCAAGATATTGAATCTTGAAATCAACCAAAAAAACAGATGTCGATTACAAAACCCAAAACAGCTGCAGCTTGCTTCAATCGATCGAACCTCTCTGATACCACTTGTTAGAATCAACAACCAATAATCAAAGATGAAGCACAAGAGAAGAAATAACAATCGACAAATTTGCGGAAGCTTTTCTTTATTCAAAACATAATTCAAATGTACAAATTTAATTCAAAGGATATAAAACAAATTCGAAGGTACAAATCTCTCTCCCCCTCACCTCTTTTTTATATAGGTGAGGGGGAAAGAAGCAGACTCCAATTTGGATTTGAAGACGTCTCTTCAAATTCAATTTGGACTTCAAGACGCGTAGCTTAGGACTTAAGCAAAAAACCAACCGACCCTTAGGAGTTTTAATCACATTCATAACATCTTGCCCGAAGTTGTTTCAAAAAATAACATCTCTATCAGATATGATGCAACGAGGCATACTGTGTTAGCGAACGATTTCCTTACAAGAAAGTGCAGCCATCGACTTAGCTATAAATGGGTGAGCCAGTGGTAAAACGTAAAAGTGACAATCACAACTAGCGGTATCAACACCTCCTGATTTCGGAAGCCCAACAGTGAAGTCTAGAGAGATATCTTCCCAATCACAACATAGAATAGGTATAGGCTATAGTAGACCATTCGGAGCAAGTGTTTGGTATTTGTTCTGTTGACATACCAAGAAATTTTTGCACAAGAATTTTTAAATCACTCTTCATTTTTGGCCAACAAAAATTTTCACAGAGGTGCTTAAGCATTTTAAGATAACTACCATGACCTCTTGTTAATGAATCATGGCACTCAGAAAAAAGTTTCTGTTGGACAAAACCGCCAACAACCCGAAGCTCGATCGAGGAACGCTAGATCGGGAGTTGTATCGAGCACAAGTAGCAAACACGAGAGTCTACAAAGAACCGACAAGAATATAGCATATGTTATACCCTCGTACCAAACCTTTATTAAAAAACCTAATAAAGCTATTACAACGAGGAAGAAGAATGAATGAATAACATCCCCCTCCATCTCTATTTATAGAGATGATGGGGTAGAATCCCTATGGAATACGAATCCCATATGACGGTTACATGCTTGGCTTGCAAGCCAAGCAACTAGTTTCCTAATCTAAGTACATTCCTAAACTTTATTTAAACTAAATACAATTAATCCCCTTATTATTATCTAAGTCACATTTAACCCTCCTAAGTATTGCTACTAACACATAACAATTTCCACCTTAGGAGTAATACTTAGGCATTAACGATACTCAACATCTTCATCCAATGCTGGAACCTCGAACCGGGGACCGACTTGTAAACCAGGCCATGTACTTTAGTAAATTCCCGAGTTTAGCTTTCTTAGACTCCTTCACTTTCTTCTTTTCAGCAACATTATCCTTTGCACCCTCTTGACCAGGTACTTCAGTTACCATAATGTCTACCCCACCTTTATACCAAGGTGTACCTTTTCCTGCTTCTTTACCAAGCAACCCGTTTTTGTCTTTTCTTCAAGTTGTTTGTCCTCCAACTTTCTTTGAGCCACTGCAGCATCATCGTTACTATCCTGAACAACCTCAGATTCACGATTTTCCTGAGCTCCCTCCAGTTCCACATCAAACCAAACACGTTCATCAATGTGTACTCCATGGACTCTTGTTTTAACACCAGGACCAAGTTGTTTGAAACCAACTTGCTTAGAACCAAGTTTCTTAAACCTAACTTGTTTATGACCAAGTTGCTTGAATCCAACTTGTTTTAAAACATGCTTTTGTACACCAAAAGTCATTACTTTTGCTTCCAAAGTATACACACAGTTCTTTTTCATTATCCCAGTCATCATAACCCGACAACCTTTGATCACCTTGATTCTACCCAACTGCATCTTCATAGTATAACCCTGTTTTTCAAGAGTACCCAATGAAATCAAGCTTCTTCTTAGCCTTGGAACATACCTGACATCTTCCAGTATAAATTTTGAACCATCATTCAATTGTATCTTCACGTTTCCTGTCCCTCTGATAGTGCATGTCCTGTTATCACCTAACTGAACCGAACCACCATCAATATCCTCAAAGTCATACAAGAAATCCCTCCTAGGTATCATATGATAATACCCACCTGAATCCATTACCAATTCAGCCATCTCATCATTCTAGGATACCACCAAGGCTTCTCCAAAGTAGGCGTTACCCTCGTCATAAGAAGAATCAGAATCTTGATCATGCTTTCCCTTCTTGACGAACCCACTTGACTTCTTCATTGGACAGTCTCTCTTCAGATGACTCTCTGAATGGCATATGAAGGCACTTCAGTTTACCAGTTCCACCTCTTGACTTAAACTGCGAACTTCCACCAGAATAAGCTTTCCTTGAATGATCTGACCCTCCCCTTACATATAACCCGTCACCAGTTTCTTCCTTTGTGTATTCAGTTCTTTTCTTCAACTCCCTTGAATTCAGAGTCGCAAGAACATCTTCCATTGTCAAGGATTATGTCTCCACAAAGTTTTCGTAAGACGATGGCAACGACGTAAGTAACATAAGTGTCTGATCCTCATCCTCAATCTCGATATCAACATTCGCCAAATCAAGTTTCAACTTATTAAACTCATCTATATGATCACCCAGTTTCGTACCTCCACTCATATAGTACGTGTATAGCTTCTTCTTCAGATACAGTCTGTTTGCTAAGGACTTAGTCATATACAGACTAGTCAACTTCGTCTAAATTCCTGCAACAGTTGTTTCCTTGGTAACTTCCTGTAAAACCCGGTCTCCCAAGCATAAAATCAAGGTACTGTATGCCTTCTTCACCAAAGCAGCCTTTTCACCTACTTCCATGTCCTCGGGTAATGTCTCTAATGCAGCATCACAACCTTTCTGTACTATTAAAGCACACATCTTTATTTGCCATAACCCAACAAAACCTTGCTCTGATACCACTTGTTGGACAAAACCGCCAACAGCCCGAAGCCATTCTTCCCATCGAATTTCTCGATGTCAAACATAGTTATCAAACTAGCCATTCTTCTTATACCTTGCTAAAAACCTTGTCAAGTTGTTTCTTAACCAACTTTACCGACAAGCCTCACAAGCCGTGTGCAATATTCCCATTGTTGCTATTAACCCTTATTGCAAATTGAATTAATTAGAATAACCCTAAACCCTCGATTACGAAAAAGCAAACCAGATCGTAAACTTGAACCCCAAGCGAACCACAATCGAAACTTGAACCACAAGAAAAACTGCAACAACAAGAACCTTCGTCTTAATCGAACTTTAAAACCAAAAATACGATAACCCGAAGTCAACTTTTTTTTTTAAATTTAAAAGTCGATACCTCTTTTGTTGATGCTTCAACAAATATTTAGTCAAATCTAGACCAAATATTATGACTTTTACTAAACAAGATTTATGTCACCTTTGTAGCTATTCACACGTGAGGGGTAAAACAAATACATATAATAACCTTTGTAGAACATAAGGAGTAATATTAGTCAAATTTGTTTTAAAAACACCTCAGGTCAAAATTATCTTTTAATCGTGCTATCGCCGCCACTTTTCGAACAATGACTTCGAAACCTCGGATTAACTCGAAACCTCGATCTAGCTCTCGAACTTCGATGACCACAATAACCGCGGCTCTTGTTACCACTTGTTGGACAAAACCGCCAACAAACCGAAGCTCGATCGCTGAACGCTAGATCGGGAGTTGTATCGAGCACACGTAGCAAACACGAGAGACTACAAAGAACCGACAAGAATATTGCACACGTTATACCCTCGTACCAAACCTTTATTAAAAACCCTGAAAAAGCTATTACAACGAGAAAGAAGAATGAATGAATAACATCCCCCTTATCTCTATTTATGGAGATGAGGGGGTAGAATCCCTATGGAATACGAATTCAATATGACGGTTACATGCTTGGCTTGCAAGCCAAGCAACTAGTTTCCTAATCTAAGTACATTCCTAAACTTTATTTAAACTAAATACAATTAATCCCCTTATTATTATCTAAGTCACATTTAAGCCTCCTAAGTACTAACACATAACAGTTTCTTTCGCAAGGACGACCCATCTGGGATAACAAGACGATTCTGATAGAACAACTTATTGTCACTTATTGAAAACTCAGGATGAGTTGTTGGGTCTTGTCTAATAGAGGTGATGATATTCTTGGTGTATGGATTGTTGAGCAAAGCTTCTTGGAGATTTTAAAAATGAATGTTAACTGGTATTGCAAGGGCTAGAAAATCAGCATGTGGTGGCCCTATTAAAAGAGCATTAGCACATTGATTTCCTTTCCAGATTTATAAAAAAATGGTGAAATCGAGAGGAAGTAACTTCACAAGGAGGCGTTGTTGTTCACTAGTCGTTACTTGTTGAGCAAGTATGTGCTTTAAACTTAAGTGATCCGTCTACACAAAAATTTCCTACCCATTAAATAATGTCTCTATTTGTATGTAGTGTCAAAACCAAGGCTAACAATTCCCTATCATATGTTGATTCTAATCGATTAGAAAACGAAAAACATTTACTGAAAAATGGAATCAGATGCTCTGATTGTAGCAAAATAACTCCCACTCCCGCTGAAGAAGTGTCACACTCGACCGTGAAAGGTTCAAGAAAATTTGGAAGTTGTAAACCGGGTATTGTGTTTGAGCCAACATCAGTTTTTGAAGGCTGATTGTGCTTCCTCGTTCCACCGAGCAATGGCCAATTCAAAACAGCCTGGACCTTTTCTGGGTCCACAGTTACACCATCTTTTGACAGAACTTGTCCTAAAAATTGAATTTGTCGCTGACCAAAAGCACACTTTTTTGCATTGGCAAAGAAATTATTGCTGTGTAAAAGATATAAAGCAATATGCAAATGTTGTAAATGATTTTTTTGTTTGCACTATAAATTAAGATATCATCAAAAAAACACCAAGATAAATTTGCGAAGGTGAGGCCAAAACATGTCATTCATGGCTGATTGAAAGGTTGATGGTGCATTCATCAACCCAAAAGGCATGACAAGAAATTTATAATGCCCGGAGTGGGTTCGAAAGGTTGTTTTGTGTATATCAGTGGGGTTCATGCGGATCTGGTGGCATCCCAACTTGAGATAAATTTTGGAAAAAATGGTAGCACCATGGAGTTCATCAAGGAGTTTGTCTATGTCGGGGATCGGTATTTATCGGGGATGGTTTGTTGGTTTAATTTCTATAGTCGATACAAAATCACCATGACTTGTATTTTTTTCTGAACCAACATAACATGAATAGCAAATGGACTTGAAATAGGTTGAGCGAAACCACATTTTAATAATGTGTTAAATTGTGCTTTGATCTCAGTTTTTGGTTACAAGGATAATGGTAAGGTCTATTATTAGGTGTGTTTGAGTTGGGTAGGAAGGTAATAGAATGAGTATGTGATCGGTTTAGGGGTAATGTGTTGACATCAGCAAAACATCTTGATAAAATGATAGAAGTAATTTAATGCCTTGTATTTCAACTCGTGTTTATGGTGAATCTCAAGTGGCATCAGGAAGTTTTGAATAAAATTGAAGGGACACATCTGTTTTAGCGACCTATGGTACTCCTCATAATTTATATTTCTTCCCATTCGCATAAAAAATCATGAGCATCTCATTCTAGTTTGCTTGTATCGTGTTTAAAGATGCTAGCCACTTGATTCACAAAATAAGATCTGCTCCTCCAATGGAAAAGGGAAAATAATCTTCTGTAATTTTCAACCCTCGTAATACCAAAGAAAAGCCTCGACAAATCTGATTGCACTGAATTATTTGTCCATTCCCAATTTGAACTCCAAAAGAAGAAACATTACTCACCTTCAACCCTATATGTTTCACAAGTGAGGCTGAGATGAAGTTGAGAATTGAGCCACTATCGATCAGTATAAATAATTTTCTTCCCTCAAGTATTCCCTCAACCTTCATAGTTGTTCCAGGAGTCTTGCCAAGGATGAAATGAAAAGATATTTGAGCCATGTCTTGCTGATTTATACATTCTTCATACTAATTCTCATCAGTTTCCACTTCTCTATCCGCTAGTTGCTCATTATCAGTTGAAATTTCAAGCAACAAGAAAGTGGATGGTTTGGATCTATTTCCAGGTGCGAATTTCTCATTGTACCTAAAACAAAACCATTTATCATGACGTTTTTGTCTTTTGCTCTCCCAATTCTTAGGTCCTGAAGATGATGTATTTTGGGATATGGCATGTGGGTTGTGTGGGTCACGAGAAGAAATTGAGGAAGAATTCAGTTTGTTGTAACTGAATGCATTGGGTACTCTCGGATTGCTAGTAGGTGGAGACTTAGCTTCAAACTCTAGTGCCAAACTCACATCCTTAAAAACATTCCTTGGCTTGTGAATTAGAGCATTGATTTTGAGAAAGACTCCCAAACAACAATGATCGAGCTAGTCGTGAACTCGTGAGACTATTTTTTCAAATTCTTATCTATATTCTTGTACCGTTCTGTTTGCTTAATGTTGTAAAGATGTTCATCTGGATTTTGAAATTCTGTTGGACCATAATTTTCATGTAAAATTTTCACCAATTATTCCTAACAAAGATGACTAAGCTCGACGCTCATCCATGCAAAGAGAAACAGTGCATCACCCCTCTTGGTACATGGAAGAAATTTCCACCTTTGCTTCATCAGGGGTTGATAATAATGAAAATATTTTTCCGCTTTTAGGATCCAACCACGAGGGTCACCTCCCTCAAATTTGAAAATTCCATCTTGGTGAACGGTCTCCTTACCAACCACTACTTTCTAAATCATCATCCTCGTGACGAGATCCAAAGGTGGTTTCTTTTGACTTACCCCTCTTGGACCCGCTCTGGCCTTGTGCCTTAAGAACTGCTATGTAAGCAGCAAGGATATCAAG
The DNA here is from genome assembly GCA_910596185.1 of Chrysanthemum makinoi. NCBI lineage: Eukaryota > Viridiplantae > Streptophyta > Magnoliopsida > Asterales > Asteraceae > Chrysanthemum > Chrysanthemum makinoi. Next base: position 341,751,027 of record OU343221.1, read on the forward strand.
AGCATTGAGTTTGGAAGCAATATAAGACAATTGTTGTCCGAGGTTGTCGGGATTTTGTGTAGGTGAAGAAATGTGGGTGTGGTTTAGTTGTCCGTTGTGAGAAGTTGAATTTCTGGTGTTCACCATTCTGGATCATGGACTGCCCTGATACCAAATGCTAGAACAAGGCTAGCAGAAGATATGAAAGAAGAAGGATAGGACTGATTTATGAAGAAGAATGCATAATCTGAACAAGAACTCCAATAAAATCAACTAGTCCCTACGGAGGGGACTAAAATTGAAATAAAAATGATTGATGAGCATGCTCTACCTTCTGCATTATTTTATAGCTAGAAAAGTAACTAAAAAGTTAAATATGTAAGTAAATTGCTTGATCAGGGAATGCTTAATGTGCTTGCTCATAATAGAATGATGAAATCAGGGATTGATTTTCAGTCAAATCAATGGTTGATATGTGATCCAGATTTTTCTCTCTTTTCCTTTGATTTCTTCTTTCTAGAATATGTATGCATCATCTTCCTATCAGTATATTATGAACCTTGATAACTGGTCACGGAGAGAAAATTGATCTAGTGGACATGAAGAATGAAACTATTGTCCATATGATTCACAACACTAACCAACGCCTCAAGACTTCCTAATGCGTGAGTTCGGGGTCAAAATACTTCCTTTTCAACGAGCAAGCTTTACAACCCACTAGGCAGTGTACCTAATCATCGCTGTGTAGTATGGGTAAGCCCAAGGGGTTGATCGTTCTATAGGGGAATAGAGATGCTAGTAGAGATGTATGACGAAAAGGTGAGGTTGAGGGTGATTCTTTTCAGATTTTTATATTTTTTATGAAAACAATTAAAATCTCGGGGTATAGGAGTATGGGGTGGTACATCTACCAATTTTAACTACTTACTAATAAAGATTAAAAACTAATTAACTAATGAAAAAAATTAAATAATCTATGGATTTTATGGTATGTTCTTATGATAATTAAGAGCGTATTTACTTAGATGTTCTTACTCCCTAGTTATCTCTTATTGGTCGGTTGAATTGTCATATCCTCATTCTAATTGGTGCGTTGTATTCTGTGTTGGTCATAGGGGGGGGGTGCCTAATTCCATAGTTCTATTAATTGTAACTCTCCTCTAACTATCCGGGATTGTCAAGTACCGTAGTATCTCCCCCGAATACTGTATTATCCTAAATCTACAACGCATACAATAAACACAACGATGGCTCAAGTGTACTTTCAAGCTTTGTGCTATTTAGGACGTTCAGTCTCCCAACAATTAAAGAAAAAGCCACTTTTCCTTACTCTAGCGTCTACCAATTAAAATAAGAGACAACCTAACAATAATCAACAACTAGGTTTCATAGATCTAAGCAAACATAATAATAATTTAGCTACTCATGATAGATAAGCATTCATACACACAAACAATTGAACATAGGATAGACATAGTGATATAATGGATTAACAAAGTTATCTTTGAGTGTAAAGAAGGGTTTGGAACGCTAAAATACTGCCCAAGTCAGACTATGAACGAACTAGGGTGTTTGCTCTCCAAAATATTACACTTTAAATGCATAAAAATTAGTGTCTATATATAGATTTACAAATGCGACGGCGTCGCCTTATGATGGTGACGCCGCCGTTAGGGTTTCGTTTGGGCCAAGTCATCGTTGGGACGACGTCAGTTGAGGAGGTGTGACGCTGTCTGGCTTCAATAGGGACGTTGTCTTGGAATGGGTCTTGGTCGTCTGGTGTAAAATAAAGGGAGACGCCCTCCAGAAAAATGGCGTGACGCCGTCATGTTGTAGAACCAAAATCAGGTCTGAGCCGTCGCTTGAAATTTTATTAGAAAACCTTCTTATCGACGGCGTCGCACTTTGGGTTGGGACGCCGTCAGGTGCAGAAATCAGCCTTGTTTTTTGACCTTGTCGTTTTCTTCATGTTTTCGCTCCTTTTTGTCTAAAAGTGCTTGACTCCAGCAGTTTGCTTCCAAAAGACCTAAAATGTCAAAAGGAACAATTTTAAGCAGTAACGGATATAAATGTATCGATTTAGGGCTTAAATGAACCCCTAAAAAACGTATGTTTTAAATCCTTATCAAATATCCATACACTTGGAATTTGCTTGTCCTCAAGAAAATATGCTTTTGGCCAATCAATTTTTAAGTTAAGGGTCATCTAGCATTGGTTTAAAATAGTTTACAACAAGTACAAGCACCACAATAGTCATAACAAGCACGGAAATTATACACTAGCACCTCACAAATGGTGTTTGGATTCTCTCATCTCTCGGGTTTATATGAAATATAACATGTAAAGAAATGGAAGATAAACACTCACTACCTATCATAGTACATAGATTACCATAGGTTTGAGAATAACTATCTAAGAGGTCTTTACAAAGGGTTATAATGTTAGGTTTAGGGTAGGGAAATAAAGGGTTTTGTTGGATAAGGGCATATTTATTGTTGGCAAGTCAAAAATCTTATGTTACAAGCATGTGAGACGCGGCGTTGCTAAGCCAAGACTCGACTCATTAACACTAAATAATGACTTGAAAAAAAATGAAAGGCATAAACTTAAAAACATAAAACATGAAGATAGACGTAGGATGGTAGCCTTTTTTTTTTTTTTTTTTTTTTTTTGGTACCTTTTCACTCTACCATCCTCTACGATAACATCAATATAAAGGGTTATAAGAGAATCCCTACACTTGAATATTTATTTCACTAACACTAATTGACCCGATTTGAAAAGATCAAAACACTTGGAGTACTTAATTACGTAGACAAAGGGAATTTGAATTTATCGCTCATTCCCGTTACTTTATAAAATACTGCTTTAACCCATGAGTCCCAATCGTCCCAAAACTGTGTACAAAGGATATGACTCGACTTTGCAACCACGCGAGTAAATAGATAACTGAACTAAGGGTTAAAACAATGATTACGATAATGCACTAAATATGAGTGCATATAAGGTAGGCAAGGCGATTTGGGTGTAACATTTGGGGGTTGATTGTAAACTATGCTCTTCATTGATATTTCGGAAACCGGAACATCACGAGAACCGTGAAAAGGATAGGCTCTTAGGGGTTAACTAGGGGTATCGTGTATGAGTACATCGCAAGGGTGTGGGGAAAATTACTCAATCGATGTGGATGGCGTAATTAAATTACACGTTTAAAAAAAGGGTTATCCTAATGCCTCTTATCATTTAGTTAATCCTAACTACACGAATGTAGTCTCACTAGTGATCTTGGAATGCATCACAAAACAAGTTCTAAAATCTATTATACTACCGGTATACTCACTAAGCATTAAAGATGAATTCTTTTATTCCTAAAGATCTAGGGGCGAACCTCACATTTTTTGGGTGGAATTTGAGTAGTATACGGTTTTTTGTGCAAGTCATATAATTCTTATGCATGAGACGCTTTATTAAGACTAAACTTTTACTCGTAAATGCCATAAAAAATTTTAAATTTGGTGCTAAAATTACCCTAAAAAATATTTCTCATAGTTTATTACACAATTTATCAAGGACACGACAAAAATCAAGTGAGTGAATAGTTTCTAAGTTCCCGTTTTATTCTTCTTCCCTACACTTAAACTGAACATTGTCCCCAATTTTTCCCGAAAGTATCAAAGTTATGATAAAAAAAGGTTGTAACACCCTCAAATTTACACATCGGAATGGTATTGAGGAGCATTACTGATGAGTGTGTAAATACTCATCATTTTGAGTCAAATCTGAACTGCAAAACGTCTAAAAATGCTCAGAAATGCATCAAAATACTGAAAATATTCCAAAATTACATTTTATATGTTTCAGATGCAAAATGTTTAAAATCAGATGAAAATTGAGCAAAGTTTGCATAATTGGCAGTTTCAGTCCCCCAAGTTTCAAAAGTTGTCAGAAACAGTCCCTGAGCACATAATTTCAAAAGTAAAATCACCAAAGGTCCTTTTAAAATCATAAGTTGTCAAATTTAGTCCTTTGGTGAAAAATATCAAAAGTTTGAAAAAAATTACAAATTGGTCCTTCAAGTTTAAGAATTGGCAAAATTGGTCCCTGGAAAATGTGAAAATGTCGACTTTGGTCCTTGAACTATTGATACTTGTCAAATTCAGCCCTTGGATCAACTTTGATGAAATGACAGAAATGGTCCCTTGAATTTCAGGATTTACACATTAGGTCCTTATAGTTATTAAACCTTTTTAACCAATTGGACCCTATCATATACCCTTTGACCCCTGTCTTTTCCTTTTTGAACCCCCAAGTCAAAAAAGCAGATAAAACTGTTTTTTCCCTCCACCTCATGCTTCTTCCACCTCCCCTCTGCACACCACTTGCCTGCAACCCATCACCTCAGCCTCACCTTTCCACCCCCTCATCATCATATTCACCTACTTTTACCTCCACAATTAATGCCACCCCCCCCTATCTACAAATACAGAGCCCTACAAGTCAAATGGAGTTTTCCCGCCAAATTGGTAAAAACGGCTAAAAGGCTCTAAACTCTCCCATTGGTTCTAAAATGAGGTGGGATTGCATCAGAAGGCCACGTGGAACATTTCTGAAGCATAAAAGAAGAGAAAGACAGAGAAGAAAGACAGTAGTAAAATTTTAATTTTCATGTATTTCGTTTTTAATACCAATGTCTTAATTTAGCTTCAAAGTTGTAATTCTCAGTTTTACTACATCAATATTAAGTTAAGAAATCATTTAATCAAGTTTTTAAGTGTTAATGCAAGCTTATGTTGAGAATTACAATTTCAAGTTTACTGTTTAAATTTGCAATCTTCAACTGTCACATTCAAGCTTCAACAAGCTTATTTTCAAGTTTAAATAAGCTCATTGAAGCTTATTATAGCTTTAGGTGAGCTTATCAGGCAGGTACAAGCAGTCTTCAACCAAAGTCAACAAAAGTCAACTTAAAGAGCAAATTGGGTTCATGCTGGTTGGAAATGGTTTATGGGTGTTGCAGAGCAGTGTTTGGATTGGAAATGGATTAGGTTAATGGTTTTGGGTTTGGTTTAACCCACACATTTGGACCTTTGTGAGCTTGTTTCATCATTTTCATTTTTATGCAATTTCCACATTGTGCTCATACTTGTATCTGTGATCATAAATGGTTTAAACATGTTTAAATAGTAGTAATTAGTTTAACTTAAGTTATATTAATCAGTGGTCTGTGCTAGTTAAGTAGTTTGGTCATTAAAAAGTTACATATCAGTTAATAAACTAGTGTTTGGATCAGATAAGTTAACTGTGTTGGAAGGTTGTTTATGTTGTTATTCTTGCTTGACACATGATACTTTAGTTCCTAATATCTTAAGTATAGCATAAAAACCAGTAGTCTAGTATAAAAAAGTCAAAATAATCTTTGAAGCACATTTCTATTTAACTGTTGAAATTTTAGATTGTAAAATCATGCATACTAGTTTACAAGTTGTTTATCTAGCTTAATTCATCCTCAAATCAGCTTAATACATCATAATAGATCATCTAGGATCATTTAAATCTCATAAAAGTCAAATAGTTAGTGTAGTTAAAAAGTCAAATTTTCCAAATACCCATTTTTGAATAAAACTTAGAATTTTATTGTGTGTTTACTACTAAGTTTAAGCTTATGCCCTTTTGGGATTTCAATATTTAACTGCTCAAGAAAAATACAAAAATACTAGATCTCCTTGAATCAGCTTTTAAAGTGCTTTTTAGCTAGCTTGTTGTGAACACCTGTTCTGGAAAGTGCCCTGTGCACAGTTAATAAGCCCATTTTGAAAAGCTTGCACAAAGCTCAATTTTTGGTCTTATACTGTGATTATTGGTTCTCTGGGTAGTTAACCAAGCCATTTTTGAGTTCCAAGTTTCATATTTCAGTTTGTAGCTTTTTAAGTAGGGGTGCAAGTGCTTATTAGCTTGTCCCATTTTATTCAACATAAAATAAGTCATACTCAGTGGTGTTTTCAAGTTTTTCTCAAGCTCAACATAAGCTCTTAAGTGAACACCACAGTAAGTAATTTAGCTTTTTGAAAAGCTTATTAGGTCAACTTGTTAGTCCAAGTATTCATTTTTAATTCCTAGCTTATCTTAGTGCTTAAAAAGTAGCTTATAAGTACCTAGTGATTCATAAAACTGTCCTGTGCCTAACAGTGTCACTTGTGCTTATTTAGTACTTATTCAGTGCTTATTTGAGTTATTTTGTTTACTCAGTAGCTAAATTAGCTTATTTTCAGTCACTAAACTTATTTCTAGCTTACCTTGTACTTATTAAATAGCCTATTAGTGATTTAGCTTAATCTAGTGTCCATTTCATTTATTTAGCTAACTGTTAAGATAATTAGCTTATTTCTGTTCTTATAAGCTGTTTTCAGAAAAAGTGATAGTTGAAGAAAGTGCTTATCTTCATGGTCTTAACAAGTTTGTAAAAAGAAAAATCGAAAAAAAAAATAATTAGCAAAAAGGGGGTAGGCAGGCTCGAACCTGAGACCTCCCCCATTGTAAGGGTGATAGTGGGGGTACCTGTAACCATTGCGCCCTTGGGTCTTTCTCGCTAAAACCTTGCATAACTTATCTCTTATACACGTTTTGTCCATTTTAGCTTAACCGAGATTTAAGCTTATTTCGAGCTTATTCAAAGTAGCTTTTTCCAGTTTAGTATTTTTATTAAATCTGTATTAATATTAAGTATTTTCTGTAAAAAGTTGAGATTTTTCTAATTAGTTTTAGTATTTTTAATCATTTAATTAGTGTTTTATAGTAATTAATTCATAATAAAAAATATAAAAGTCAAAAAAATATAAATCTTTTTTGTAAAAATTTCTTTTATCATATAGTAAGTAAAAAAATTAGTTTTACACTCGTAGGCCTTTTATTTCATAAATTTTACATTTTTGCTTGCGCTCCAGCGTAATTTTTAAACGTAACGCTCGTTTTAGTTTTAAGTAACGTTTTTAGATAATTTGAGTTTACGTTTTAGTTAAGATAGTTTATTTAAGTTATTTAGTTTTATAAAAACACAAAAACATTAGTTTAAAAATAGTGATAGCATTTATTTAATAGATTTTAACTTTTTAATCTCCTTTAATCTTCTGTAGTTTATAAACAACTCAAAATCCTTACTGACCACTATCCTTAGTAGTTATTCGACATCTGATTGTGTTTAACACCAGTCATCCTCCGTGGGACATAACGACCCGGGAATCCACTGTATTCTCCTGATCTTAAATTGCATTCGTGTTTGAGCAGTTTTAAGCTGATTACGGTCTGCCATTCACAAGTGGCAGGTTTGAGTGATTTAGCTTGACTGTTCAGCGCAGATCAAATTTTGGCGCCGCTGCCGGGGAGGCTGTAAGCGTGTTTTAAACATTTTTCAGACCCGTACTTGCACATATACCACAGTTTGTAAAAAGTTTTCTGTAAAGTTAATATAAATCAAAAAGTTCATTAACACTTTTCCTAAAGTGTTAAAAACACCAAACAAAATATAAAACAACAAAACAATCGTAACGTTTTCTAGCTTGTGTTTCTTTTAAGGTGATTCTTAAAGAAATACGATTTGGTTAAACAAACGATACCAAAATATTGTCCAAAAGTTTTAAACCCATCAACAAATCATACCTCGTCTTTTCAGTGATACTTAATATACGTAAAAATCAACCACCGCAAATCAAGGCAGTGCACTACCTAACTGGGGTGCGACCATAATAAGTTCCCGAACATCAGATTTAAAACTTGCCTTTGTGTCCTTGTGATTTGGTGTACCTTTTTCAAAGAAGCCATTTCATTTGTGATTATTGGTTAAGTTCACTTGTGTTTTGCCTCATTTGTTTTGAAAACTGATTTTTAAACTTAGTGCATGCACTCTTTTCGTTCTTCCAGCTCTACAAGTCCACTTTCGAGCTTGGCAAGATTCCTCGTAGACGTAGAGGGACGTTCGCTCCTTCACGTGACTGAGGCGTCTACCACCACCACCACCTGTCGAAATGGCAGAAGACAAACCTATGAATGAGCTTCTCCAAGCACCCATCGAGGGTTACGGAGATGCCATTGTTGTCCCAACCATCGTGGCTGACACTTTTGAGCTCAAAACCGGGTTACTTAATCTGGTAACCCAAAGCCAATTCTATGGTTTTGGGCGGGATGATCCTCATGCACACATTCGATGGTTTAACAAGATTGCATCTACCATCAAGTACAAGAATGTCCCACATGAAGCTATCAAGCTTCTTCTGTTCCCATTTTCTCTAGAGGGACAAGCCCGGAATTGGCTTGAGAAACAACCCCTCGTTCCATTGAGACATGGGAAGATTTAGTCACTAAGTTTGTTAACGAATTCTATCCTCCATCCCCGAACTACAAGTCTTAAGAATGAGATAATGAAATTCTCTCAAAGATTTGATGAATCATTCGGGCAGGCATGGGATCGTTACAAAGACTTGCTTCATCCGCAGTGTCGCATCATGGTTTTACCGAGTTAATGCAAATGGATACTTTCTACAATGGTCTGCACCAAGGTGATCAAGACTCTCTAAATGCCTCCGCGGGAGGTAATTTCTGAGCAAGACCACAAAAGAAGCCTTGCAAATAATTGAAAACAAGTCCCAAGTCCGCCCTTTCCGAGCAAAGACATATCAATCTCAGTCTAAGGCTGGACCTTCTACTTCATCTCCCGTGAGTACATCTAGCACCGATGCTAAGATTGACAAACTCACGGATATTGTTCAAGCTTTGGTTCTTGCTAACCAAAAGAAAGTCACTTTCACACAAGCACCATCATATGGTGAAGTGAAAAAAGTTGAAGTTTGTGTTACTTGTGGTGGTCCTCATGCATACTACAACTGTATGCGCCACCGATGGTAGTCCTTTTGAAGCTAATGCTATAGCCGGTACTTCAAATCAAGGAGGTAATCAATACCGTCCTTAGAATGAACCAAACTACCGTGCTAACACTTATCGGCACCACCGGTTTCAACAGAATCCTAACCGGAATCAGAACCAACCAAGAATGAACCAAGGTTATCAAAACCAAGGTAATTTCTATTCCGGTCCCAACCAAGGTTTCCAACAACAAGGAAATCTTAATCAAAACACTTACAACGAGGGAATCAATTTCAGGGAATATGAACCCTATCAAGGGAATTCTCGGCTATAACAGAACATAAGGCCTCAAATTACCCCTCCCTCTCCTGTGTCAACATCATGAGCTTTTAAGGCAATTCATGAAGACTCGAGGAGACAAGCAGGTTGTTGGTCAGTCGGATCGAACTAAAGTCTTTAAATGATCGACCCTCGGGCTAAGGTACTTTACCTAGCAACACGATCGCTAATCCGAGGGGCTGATGCAAAGCGATCATAACAAGTGGTGTTTGTATGATGGACCCTTTCCTACTACCTCTTCTTCTTCTCCCGAAGGTAGTGGAAAGTGAACAGGCGACGGACAAGGAACTTCCTACTAATAACGGAGGAACGGCCCATCCTCGAGGTTGTCCGAAACCAAAATCCAATCCAGGAGTTGTTTTTGAACCTCCTGTAGCTCCCATTGGAAAATCCAAATCTTCTATTCCTTACCCATCACGTTTACATGAGCAAAAGCTCCGCGAGAAAGCCAGTCAACAAATGGAAAAATTCTTTCAAATTTTCCAAGAACTACATTTTGACATAAGCTTTTCGGATGCTATCATGTTGATGCCCAAGTTTGCATCAACTCTCAAACACATGTTAAGCAATAAGGAAAAGCTGTTTGAAATGGCTAAAACTCCTCTCAGCGCAGTTATCTTGAAGCTTCACGAAGCTTGGAGATCTGGAAATTTCTCTTACCTTGTGTATTTCCAGGAATGGTTGAATGCTTTGCCTTAGCAGATCTTGGTGCAAGCATAAACACGATGCCTCATTCATATGGAAGAAACTTTCTCTTAGGATCTTACTCCTACATGCATGACTCTCGAGCTTGCGGATCGTACAATATCCGTCCTCTTTGGAATTGCCGGGCGTATTTGTGAAAGAAAGTTCCATTTTCCAGGTGACTTTGTAGTTGTTGATTTCGATGCTGATCCACGGGTTCCTCTCATTGTTGGAAGAGGATTCACGAGCAGTGGTGCTCTCATTGATGTATTTGAGCAAGAAATCACATTACGTGTTGGTAATGAAGTCGCTTTTAACCTTGATCAAACTTCGGTACTCCGCAAACTATGATTAAGTGGTTAACCGAATCGATATCATTGATGTTGCTTCGAAGAGTATTCTCGAAGTTACGGGTTATTCTCATAATTCGTGAGTGGGAATCCCACCATCTTCTCAACCTATCATAGCCAATTCTCCTTCCTCTCCGTTTGAGGCGACTTCATCTTGGAAAAGATTGAAGCATACTTGGCTAGTGATTCTGTTCCATGGGAAATTGATCACGCTCCAATTGACATCGAGGGGGACATACTTCACATTGAGAAAATGCTTAAAGATGATCATTCATCAACCCCTCACATTAGTGATGCAATTCCAGAAGAGATTAATCACCATGAGATTAATCCGGAGGGAGATATTCTTATTCTTGAGAAATTGTTAAATCAGGACTTCTCCTCACCACTCCCGTTGAACTTCATAACAAGGAAATCAAGTCGGTTGAGAAAACTGAAGAATTTCCAGTCGAACAAGGACTTACCACCTCATCTTGAGTATGCATTCCTTGAAGGTGATGATAAATTGCCTGTCATTATTGCTCGAGATTTGAGTAAAGATGAAACTGCTCTGTAAAGGTCTTGAAGTCACATAAGCAAGCAATTGCTTGGAAACTCTCCGAAATTAAGGGTATTAACCTGAGTTCGTACTCACAAAATCTTGATGGAGGATGACTTCAAGCCGCCGAGTTCAACATCGAGAGAAGGGTGAATCAAAGATCCATGATGTTATCAAACAAGAGGTTATCAAACTTGATCAGATTGATTTACCCTCTCTCGATAGTCCTTGGGTTAGCCGATTCATGTTCCAAAAAGTGGCATAACTGTTGTCACGAATGAAGAAAACGAGTTAATTCCAACTCTTTGGTTACGGGATGGCGTGTATGTATTGACCATCGTAAGTTGAATGACGCCACCCGTAAAGACCATTTTTCTCACCCTTCATGGACGGATGCTTGAGAGATTAGCGAGCGAATACTATTGTTTCCTTGATGGTTTCGGGTTACTTCAGATCCCCATTGATCCACAGGATCAAGAAAAGACCACATTCACCTGCCCATACGGAACTTTTGCCTACAAGCGTATGCCTTTTGGCTTATGTAGCTCCGGCACGTTCCAGCGTATGATGGCCATATTCCCGCGACATGATGAAACAATGGAAGGTGTTTATGGATGACTTCTAGTCATGGGGATTCATTTCGGACTTGTCTCCCAGACAAAATGCTTAAAAGGTGTGAAGACACCAATCTATGTCTAAACGGGAAGAGCCACTTTATGGTCAAAGAAGGCATAGTCCTTGGCCATAAGATTTCCAAAAATGGGATGGAGGTAGATAGAGCAAAAGTTGATGTTATTGCTAAACTACCTCATCCCACTACCGTCAAAGGTATTAGGAGTTTTCTTGGTCATGCCGGGTTTTATCGCAGATCATACTGAGGATTTTTCCAAAATCGCTCGACTATGACCCATCTTCTTGAAAAGCTCTTTTATCTTCTCTGATCGTCGAAGCTTTTGAAACACTAAAGAAAAAGCTACGGAAGCACCCATTCTAGTTGCCCCGTGGGATTTACCCTTTGAGCTCATGTGCGTGCAAGTGATTTTGCTATCGGTCACGGTCTTGGGGCAGCAAAACAAAGCATTTTCAGACTATACATAAAGTAAGACTATGGCCGAAGCTCAAACCCATTATACCACTACAGAAAAAGAACTATTAGTTGTGGTGTATGCGTTTGAAAAGTTTATACCTCATCTTGACCAAATCGCGTAGTATATCACGGATCACTTTCGGCTCTTAAATATCTCTTTGCCAAACAAGATGCAAAGCCGAGGTTGCTCCGTTGGGTTCTCCTCCTCCAGGAATTTGATATCATTATCGTGATAAAAAGAGATGAGAACCTAGTTAGCGATCATCTATCGATTAGAGAACCCTCACCAAGATGTGTTCGAGAAAAAGGAAATAAATGAAACATTTCCTCTCGAGACACTCAATGCGGTTTCTTTTCGTGGAGACTCTTCTACCCATGGTTTCTTGACTTCGCAAATTACCATGCGGGTAACTTCATAGTGAAAGGGATGTCGTCCCAACAGAAGAACACATTCTTCAAGGATGTAAACATTATTCTGGGCGACCCTACTTGTTTAAAATTTGTCGGATCAAGTCATCGGCGATGTGTATATGGTCGAGGAAGCTATTGACATTCTCAAGGCTTGCCATCTTTGGACCTCTTGGGGACATCATAGCCCCACTACTGACCAAGAAGGTGTTTGATTCCGATTCTATTGGCCCACAATCTACAAGGATGCCCATGATTTAAAGGCGTGTGACGCTTGTCAACGTCCGGGAATATCTCACAAAAGGAATGAAATGCCACAAAGCCATTCAAGTGTGAGATCTTTGACATCCGGGGCATTGACTTTATGGGCCATTCCCTTCTTCTCGCGAGAAATAAGTACATCCTCGTGGCGTTGACTACACTGTCAAAATGGGTCGAAGCTAAGGCTTTACCCACCAACGATGCCCGAGTTGTAGTGAAATTCTTAAAATCCTTGTTTGCTAGGTTTGGAACTCCACGAGCCATAATCAGTGATCGTGGTGCGCATTTGCAATGACCGGTTTGAAAGAGTCATGCAGAAGTATGGTGTAACTCACCGTCTATCTACTGCGTACCACCCACAAACAAGTGGTCAAGTGGAAGTTTCTAGCAGGGGATCAAAAGATTCGGAGGGACGGTTGGCGAAAACCGTGCCTCTTGGTCGGATAAGCTAGATGACGCACTCACGGGCCTTCAGGACAACTTATAAAACACCCATCGGGTGCACTCCATACAAGCCGGTGTATGCGGAAGGCGTGTCATCTACCGGTTGAGCTAAGAGCACAAGGCATCTTGGGCCTTGAAACATGCCAACTTTGATATTCGGGCCGTGGTGATCTGAAAAGTTCAAATGAATGAATTAAATGAACTCCGTGATCAAGCATACGAGAACTCTTTGATCTATAAAGAAAAGACAAAGAAGATTCATGACTCAAAGATCAAAAACCGCGTTTTCAACGTTGGTGATCGAGTCCTTCTTTTCAACTCTAGATTGAAGATTTTCTCGGGAAAGCTTAAATCGGCAGTGCGGACCATTTACTATCACTAAGGTTTATCCTTATGGTACCATTGAGTTATCTCAACCCGATGGTCCTGACTTTAAAGTGAATGGTCATCGAGTGAAGCATTATTTTGGAGAGGACATTCCCCACAGTGATTGTCCCGGATCTACAAACTTTCCCATGAACCATGAATCGCGGGGGGATCGAGTCAAGCTAGCGACTTCGGTAATCAAAAACCAGTAGCTATGCCATATGGGTTTTCACCCATAATTTACGACTTCTTTCTATTTTCTACCACCCTAGTGTGGGGGGGTTGCCCTACATATGTGTATATAAGTCAAAAAAAAATCCTTGCTAAATAATGGTAGTAGTATTTCCTTTTACGTTCTATGTTTTGGCATGCTTAGCCAGAGTACTTTGAATATTGAGGGCAATATTCAGTTCTAAGTGTGGGGGGGAATTCTCACGAATTTTATCATATAATTATACCAATTCCCCGTTTTTGGCCAAAATTTTTTTTGGAGTAAGTGTTTTTCACTTACTCAATTGGTTATCGATCGCCTTTGCAGTAAGACTAAAGGATTGGCTAATCCAAGAGCAAACGGCTCTTGGTAAAGATATCTCAAATCCGTTGACGGCTTACAATTTGCCCAAAATTGTATGGTATTCCACTCACCATATCCTAAAAAGTGAAGAGTTGGCTAGCCCGCAAGATTATGGCTTGTGGTAAAGCGTGAAAAACCATAATTGGTAATCAGCTCACCAAAGATAATATTGATAATTTATTTAAGAGTTGGCTAGTCGAAGAAACGGCTTCGGTAAAGACACATCAAATCAGATTATATGGTTTATGATTTGCCAATAAATCAGATGGTTATCGGTGTACCAAGGTTCTTACTTGAACTGAAACATTTGGCTACTCCACAAGTAATGGCTTTTGGTAAAGAGATAAAATCCATTAATTTTTCTCAAAACATTGCTAGGGACTAGCAATATCTTAGTGTGGGGATTGATGAGTGTGTAAATACTCATCATTTTGAGTCAAATCTGAACTGCAAAACGTCTAAAAACGCTCAGAAATGCATCAAAATCTGAAAATATTCCAAAATTACATTTTATATGTTTGGATGCAAAATGTTTAAAATCGGATGAAAATTGAGCAAAGTTTGCATAATTGGCGGTTTAGGTCCCCAAGTTTCAAAAGTTGTCAGAAGCAGTCCCTGAGCACATAATTTCAAAAGTAAAATCACCAAAGGTCCTTTTAAAATCATAAGTTGTCAAATTTAGTCCTTTGGTGAAAAATATCAAAAGTTTGAGAAAATTACAAATTGGTCCTTCAAGTTTCAAAATTGGCAAAATTGGTCCCTGGAAAATGTGAAAATGTCAGCTTTGGTCCTTGAACTATTGATACTTGTCAAATTCAGCCCTTGGATCAACTTTGATGAAATGACAGAAATGGTCCCTTGAATTTCAGGATTTACACATTAGGTCCTTATAGTTATTAAACCTTTTTAACCAATTGGACCCTATCATATACCCTTTGACCCCTGTCTTTTCCTTTTTGAACCCCCAAGTCAAAAGCGAGATAAAAGCTGTTTTTCCCTCCACCTCATGCTTCCCACCTCCCCTGCGCACACCACGACCATCACACCGGCCTCACCTTTCCACCCCCCTCATCATCATATTCACCTACTTTTACCTCCACAATTAATGCACCCCCTATCTACAAATACAGAGCCCTACAAGTCAAATGGAGTTTTCCCGCCAAATTGGTAAAAACGGCTAAAAGGCTCTAAACTCTCCCATTGGTTCTAAAATGAGGTGGGATTGCATCAGAAGGCCACGTGGAACATTTCGAAGCATAAAAAGAAGAGAAAGACAGAGAAGAAAGACAGTAGTAAAATTTTAATTTTCATGTATTTCGTTTTTAATACCAATGTCTTAATTTAGTTTCAAAGTTGTAATTCTCGCTTTTACTACATCAATATTAAGTTAAGAAATCATTTAATCAAGTTTTTAAGTGTTAATGCAAGCTTATGTTGAGAATTACAATTTCAAGTTTACTGTTTAAATTTGCAATCTTCAACTGTCACATTCAAGCTTCAACAAGCTTATTTTCAAGTTTAAATAAGCTCATTGAAGCTTATTATAGCTTTAGGTGAGCTTATCAGGCAGTACAAGCGCTTCTTCAACCAAAGTCAACAAAAGTCAACTTAAAGAGCAAATTGGGTTCATCTTTGGTTGGAAATGGTTTATGGGTGTTGCAGAGCAGTGTTTGGATTGGAAATGGATTAGGTTAATGGTTTTGGGTTTGGTTTAACCTGCTACATTAGCTGGACCTTTGTGAGCTTGTTTCATCATTTTCATTTTTATGCAATTTCCACATTGTGCTCATACTTGTATCTGTGATCATAAATGGTTTAAACATGTTTAAATAGTAGTAATTAGTTTAACTTAAGTTATATTAATCGAGTTGTGTCGTGCTAGTTAAGTAGTTTGGTCATTAAAAAGTTACATATCAGTTAATAAACTAGTGTTTGGATCAGATAAGTTAACTGTGTTGGAAGGTTGTTTATGTTGTTATTCTTGCTTGACAAATGATACTTTAGTTCCTAATATCTTAAGTATAGCATAAAAACCAGTAGTCTAGTATAAAAAAGTCAAAATAATCTTTGAAGCACATTTCTATTTAACTGTTGAAATTTTAGATTGTAAAATCATGCATACTAGTTTACAAGTTGTTTATCTAGCTTAATTCATCCTCAAATCAGCTTAATACATCATAATAGATCATCTAGGATCATTTAAATCTCATAAAAGTCAAATAGTTAGTGTAGTTAAAAAGTCAAATTTTCCAAATACCCATTTTTGAATAAAACTTAGAATTTTATTGTGTGTTTACTACTAAGTTTAAGCTTATGCCCTTTTGGGATTTCAATATTTAAGCGCTCAAGAAAAATACAAAAATACTAGATCTCCTTGAATCAGCTTTTAAAGTGCTTTTTAGCTAGCTTGTTGTGAACACCTGCTCGGAAAGTGCCACATTACGGTTAATAAGCCCATTTTGAAAAGCTTGCACAAAGCTCAATTTTTGGTCTTATACTGTGATTATTGGTTCTCTGGGTAGTTAACCAAGCCATTTTTGAGTTCCAAGTTTCATATTTCAGTTTGTAGCTTTTTAAGTAGGGGTGCAAGTGCTTATTAGCTTGTCCCATTTTATTCAACATAAAATAAGTCATACTCAGTGGTGTTTTCAAGTTTTTCTCAAGCTCAACATAAGCTCTTAAGTGAACACCACAGTAAGTAATTTAGCTTTTTGAAAAGCTTATTAGGTCAACTTGTTAGTCCAAGTATTCATTTTTAATTCCTAGCTTATCTTAGTGCTTAAAAAGTAGCTTATAAGTACCTAGTGATTCATAAAACTGTCACTTGCCTAACATGTGTCACTTGTGCTTATTTAGTACTTATTCAGTGCTTATTTGAGTTATTTTGTTTACTCAGTAGCTAAATTAGCTTATTTTCAGTCACTAAACTTATTTCTAGCTTACCTTGTACTTATTAAATAGCCTATTAGTGATTTAGCTTAATCTAGTGTCCATTTCATTTATTTAGCTAACTGTTAAGATAATTAGCTTATTTCGTTCTTATAAGTCGCTTTTCAGAAAAAGTGATAGTTGAAGAAAGTGCTTATCTTCATGGTCTTAACAAGTTTGTAAAAAGAAAAATCGAAAAAAAAATAATTAGCAAAAGGGGGTAGGCGTGCGGTTCTAACTGAGACCTCCCCTTTGTAAGGGTGATAGTGGGGGTACCTAACCATTGCCCTTGGGTCTTTCTCGCTAAAACCTTGCATAACTTATCTCTTATACACGCGTTTGTCCATTTTAGCTTAACCGAGATTTAAGCTTATTTCGAGCTTATTCAAAGTAGCTTTTTCCAGTTTAGTATTTTTATTAAATCTGTATTAATATTAAGTATTTTCTGTAAAAAGTTGAGATTTTTCTAATTAGTTTTAGTATTTTTAATCATTTAATTAGTGTTTTATAGTAATTAATTCATAATAAAAAATATAAAAGTCAAAAAAATATAAATCTTTTTTGTAAAAATTTCTTTTATCATATAGTAAGTAAAAAAATTAGTTTTACACTCGTAGGCCTTTTATTTCATAAATTTTACATTTTGCTATGCCCTTCGCTCCAGTAATTTTTAAACGTAACGCTCGTTTTAGTTTTAAGTAACGTTTTTAGATAATTTGAGTTTACGTTTTAGTTAAGATAGTTTATTTAAGTTATTTAGTTTTATAAAAACACAAAAACATTAGTTTAAAAATAGTGATAGCATTTATTTAATAGATTTTAACTTTTTAATCTCCTTTAATCTTCTGTAGTTTATAAACAACTCAAAATCCTTACTGACCACTATCCTTAGTAGTTATTCGACATCTGATTGTGTTTAACACCACTAGTCATCCTCCGGGGGACATAACGACCCGGGAATCCACTGTATTCTCCTGATCTTAAATTGCATTCGTGTTTGAGCAGTTTTAAGCTGATTACGGTCTGCCATTCACAAGTGGCAGGTTTGAGTGATTTAGCTTGACTGTTCAGCGCAGATCAATTACATATGTAGCACACATCACAAGATAATAAAGAACGTACTCTATATGAGACGTTTTGAAAACAATACATTAAGGTTTTTGAAATAAAATAGTTCAACATTGTCAAGTTACACATCATACACTAATTCAATAATTAAGTGGTCCCACTGAATGTACTCAAACATAATAAAGTCTTGAAAAGAAGTTGCCATGCATGTGATCACTGTGAATGGTGCTACGTACACTTTCATTAGTTACCTGAGAATAACATGCTAAAATTTGTCAACAATTTTGTTGGTGAGGTCATAGGTTTAAATTAAATGAAATTATTGAACCACAAGATTTTGTAAGGTGTGACCAATGTAACCCAATGGCACGAAACAAAATATTCTACTATCTAAGCTCATGACACCGAAACATTAACGATTTATTGAATGCCCAAATACAAGTGTCTAACCCGCACACTTGTGAGTTACTCAAATATTATGCGTCCGTCAGACTCGTACTAGTGGTCAGTAGAGCTTATCCTACTATGGACGGGGGAGTCAACCCCAATAGATCTATTCTTAGCATTTGCGCTTACTCACAAAAGAGTAACTAAGGGTTTAGGATTATGGGCGAACTAATAGTAATTGGGTTATCGGGACTTAGACCAGTATGCAACATAAATTTTGTACTTGCGTTCAATCGTAAAAACAAGCATGTATTCTCACCCAAAGTAATAAAAGATTTATAAAATATAGGGCTATGAACTCACCATAGTGAAGCAGTCTGCAATTGAGTAAAGTTAATTAGTAGTAGTGTGAAGTACCGACGCGCGACCTATAATGACATGGCAAGTCTTAGCTCGTAGGTTAATTGAGTTTAAAATGTTTATATTATCTTTGCTTGTGTGGCAGTGTTTTCGTTTAAGTAGTTTTGGAAAGTATTGGCTAGGCTTTCGGAAGTGCTTAAGTATGTATGTACATATAATAGAAAGTATCACA
Source organism: Chrysanthemum makinoi (assembly GCA_910596185.1). Lineage (NCBI taxonomy): Eukaryota > Viridiplantae > Streptophyta > Magnoliopsida > Asterales > Asteraceae > Chrysanthemum > Chrysanthemum makinoi. Next base: position 341,769,885 of record OU343221.1, read on the forward strand.
AACGATAAGTCTTTGGTTCGTCGGTAACCGGAAGACGATGTACGGAAAGTATCACATATAAATAGTAAAAGCATTTGAATTATAGAAATGTCATTTAAAGTATATATGTTTATGTATAACCAAATAATAGTTAATAAGAAAAGTATAAACATTATATTTCAGTTAATAGTTTTATTATAAGAGTTTAAGTTAAAAATTACGTTTATAAGTTATAATAGCTTTTTTGAAAATTTGGTATGACCCGTGATGACGCATAGTATGTATAACAGGCCTACTAGGCCCAATACATACTATACACACATTGGGCTTAGGCCCAATAACCACAAACCCTGGGCCTACAGTAAGCCTAATGACGAAATTGGCTATAGCCCAGACCTCAAGACGCACGAGAGGTACATAACAGGCTGAACCTTCAACCGTTAAGGCCTCTTATGTCCGCGTCCGCGATTAACACGGAATCCTTTTCCGCCAAGGATCCGGCTCCGGCAACTAACCACTACATACTAGAATCTAGGAAGCCCTAGCGGCAAACCTTTCCAATAAAAGGGGCTCTAATCCCCATACAAGGTACAACTTTCTCTCTCATAATTACACACACATACTCCTACTTTCCCTCTCAAGAATGTGTACTAACTCTCACGCCGGAGTCTAATCATGGGGTCCATCCCCACGGTAAGACTAACGGTTTACTCTTCTTGTGCAGGAAAATCAATCAAATTACTTGGATTAGTACAAAATCAGCCCATCTGAAGCTTGTTGGCCTAGTCCGACAAGTTATATTCAGACCCATTATAACCAGACGCACAAATTGTACTAACAAGTTGGCGCCATCCGTGGGACCCAGTACACAACTGCGTTCCAGAAAATACTCACCATGAGCATTCGATTTGGACCAACTCATGCCTTCATGTCTACGTTGCGGAGCACGGTAGAAATAGAAAATCACACTGTCTCGACGGACCTTGAGGGACTCGCGTCCGACGCGGCCCTCCGGGAGTATTGTGATAATTATTTCGACCAAATCATGCCTATTGTGACGGAGAAAGTTCAGAAACGAGAAGAAAGAGCCAAGGCGGCAAAAATCCGAAAGATTACCGTGAAAACCAACATCACCGTAGAGCGGAAATACCAAGTGGAGATTTACGGAAACAACTCGAGGTAGCAAAGTGGCGGAACACGCAAAGGGGTGGCGGCCGAAGACACACCCGATCTAGGTCACCCAAAGGGAAAGAAGATGAACGGGAAATAGTGTTCAAAAGGTTGCGCAAAAGTGTGTTCCACCGGCTAGGAGACAAGGAGGAAAATACTTCTGTGTACTCCAAAGACCCCAGGCAGCAATTCCGCCACGTTACCGGAAGAAAGGAGAGGGCAAACACAGACTCCCCAATCACACAACGGAAAGCCGTTAGGAAGGCACGTGAGCTGAAAAACCTCGGCCGCGAGAAAGCGTTCAAGCAATGGGCCTAACTTAGCCCGGATGTCTTGAGGGTCCGAAGTCTAAAAGCGGAAGTCAAATGACAACAACGACTGTGACCTGGCTAGACCCTGGGTCTGCAAGGAGACTGATCCGTTCACTCCACGTACCCACTACTTCGAAATGCCTATGAAAACATGGATGCCAACCAACGTGAAAACATATGATGGGAGCGGAGACCCAGAAGATCATCTCAAAATCTTCCAGGCAGCGGCAAAGGTGGAGCAATGGGCCATGCCAACGTGGTGTCACATGTTCAACTCTACATTAACTGGATTCGCTAGGGTCTGGTTTGACGACCTTTCACCCGAGTTGATAGACAGTTATGATAAACTAAAGGAAGCCTTCTTGACTAACTTCCTACAACAAAAGAAGTGTATCAAAGATCATGTAGAACTTCATCATATCAAGAAAAGGGATGGAGCGCTAACGGAAGACTTCGTAAGGAGGTTCAAACGAGAAACAAGAGACATAAAGGGAGCCCCAGAAATTATGAAAGTCTCATGATTCATGCATGCGATCAATGATCCGGAGGTGATTAAGCGGTTACATGACAGAATCCCGAAGTCGATGAATGAAGTAATGAGCATAACTACTTCCTTCCTGAGAGGAGAAGTAGCCGCAGGAAGTCGTGAAAGAAAAAGGCAGTGGGTACAAAGACTAATGGAACGAACAACAGTCAAGCATCGACAACGCTTCAAAAAGGGGTTTAAGAATAAGCCAAGAATAAGAGACAGGTAACAGGGTTTCCGCAACCCACAAAAAACTTTAGAGGAGATAACGGCGCAAAGGAAAGCAAGATCCATAAACCTCTTCCCAACCACGACAGTCGAGAAGGAAGCTGAAGGGAAGTTCTGCGAATTTCACAGAAAAGCAAGACACACCACAGAAGAGTGTCTGCATTTGAAAAAGCAAAGGGAAGAAAGGAAGAAAGGGCCGATGATAGAAGCTGATGAGTAGCAAGAATAACCGTAACTGCACACACATCAAGGAAAAAATGGAAACGGAACCTCAGCAAAAGGAGAAATGCAACGAGCACGCATCAAGACATCCTTGACTGTCAAGCGAATGAAGATATTGACCCTATAAACCTCAATAGAAAAAGATTCAGGAAGAAAGTGCAAACGTTGAAAAAGCGCATTGTCACTTCAAAACAATCGAATTGCTGAAGGTCATGCTGAAAGGAGCAACAATAAAGATGGAAACACGCTACGAATATATGCGGAAAAACCATGCGGAAACGGTCCCCAGAAATTAAAAAGAAACAAAGACCTGTGACCTAAAAAGAGTTAGCTTCGGAGGAAGTGGCGCTCCAAAAGAAGTACGCAAGAAGTTGCGGCAGACGCGACATAATAGACACAACCATGGAAAAGGAAATACTCAACAACAAACAACCAAGGGCGGTAGCAAAAGGATAACCTTATCCAGATAACAAGAGAGAAGAGAAAATATGCAAGTGCAGATACGCGTTCCTTCCCAAGGAATATCATGTCAAATCAAGCAGAAGAACAGACACCCAGGCTACGAGCCTAGACACGCACTAACCTACCAACCGGTAGAAAAAGACAAACGCTAGCACATGCAAAACAGTAAAATATTCGTTATAAATACGCGAAGAAAAAAAGGAGGAGAACGCAAGAAAAGCAAAACAATAACTGTCGTTCTCCAGAACCAAACACACTAACAGGAAAAGTCTGAAGAAGCTCATTCTAAAAGGAGCCGAAGATGTTATTCAGAAGAAGAATTCGACAACGCATAGGAAAGAAAAAATACAAGTGTCTCATGGCAACATATCGCCAACATGACAGTAGAGAAACCATACATAGCCCAAACCTTTATCACCTTCACAAGAAAAATACAAAAGAAAACACGACGAAAACCAAAATATGTTCTTAAATGACTACTAATAATGCTTAGTCATTCTAAAATGGCGACTATTAACCCACCACCACAACACCTCATAACACCCCTTCACTCAAACTTACTCCTATGGCATTTCCAAATACCTTGCCAATTAGGGTAAGGCGACTCCACGTGGGACAATAATACTATCGATTAGAATCCCAGTAGCCATTGGGAAACAGATCGAATAGGTGCTCACGTGGGTCAATCTGGGAGACGGCCGGGGCAAGGAGCCACGAGGGAAGGGAAATGGTAAGGAAGGGAATGATGGAGTGTGGAAAAGGACGGGTCCTTAGGGAAGGATAAAAAGGAACGCTATGGGCAAGGAGCTATATTAGGTAGTCTCTAGCTATAAAGAAGCTTCCCTTACAATGGCATGAGACAAAGGATGCAAACTATGCATTCATCCTATTGTTGTTGCTTCCCAGCCCCCAGACAAGCACACGTCTACCAACCCGAGTCAATTAGGTTGGATGGACTGAATGTAAGCTAAAACTGACCAGCTTGCAGGCGCCACCAGGATATATATATATATAAAAGCTACCCTCACAGGCTACACTTTCAAAAAGACGGAACTATCCGAAAAATGAAAAGTTAAAGCCTGATAGCTCCTCGGGGATCACCGTCAGAAGAGAGTGACAGGAGATCTCCACAGAGGAAAAAGTAGCATACAAGGAGAGGGTTCTAGCCCATCAAAAAGCAAGAATACTCGCAAAGACGTTATCCACGCCGGAGAACCAGCGGAAAGACAACAATGACAATAACAGAATGGTCACGTTATGGACAACCATCAAAACAAACTTCCGCAATAAGGAAACCTTCCAAGAAGCAAAGAAACCGATGTCCGTCATCAGCAAAGTTCTGAAAGAAACAAGGCTCCAGTAGCCATAGAAGTAAAAGAGTAAGACTGGTAACAGGAAAATGTAAAATGTATTTGAATTTACCTATTTTTGTAATACATCTAAAAATATGATCAAGCACAAAAATATTATCTACCTTCATTATTTTATTCTTTAAAATGTTTTTATTAAGTGCATAAGACGCGCAAGCACAAGAATTGGGCATGACCCAAACATGTTATTTCCGAATAACAAGGAGTTATCACGAATAACCCACTAGTGAACAGCATAATCACCAAAGTACGTAAGAGGTATTGCAAGCCCAGTACTGGGAGGATAGCCCAAAATTATCCAAAGACTATTACAAACGTGCATATCCGTATAACGTTAAAAATAGCACCGCACAAACAAAAAGAGATATGTGCGTAAAAGACTGTTAACTATGTTCATATCCGTATAACGTTAAAACAACAACACAAAAGTGAAAAATAGCATGCAGAAAAAGCATCAGGAAATTACGTAAAGAAGAAGTTATAGCATAAGCAAAATTAGCGAACAACGTGCAGAAATACAAACAAAAAGTAGCACGCAATTATCAGAAACATCACAAAGAAGATAAAGGATAAATATTGTTCAAAGGATCACAAGGCATCCATAAAAAACAAGAAAAGCTAAGATTGTATCATAGCAACCGCACTGGCTTCAGGCTCGGACAGGGTAGAAGAAGTCCCATTAACCTCCGGGTTCAGGTCATTCGCAATTCCAGCAGGAGCACTAGATCCAACAACATCGTAATCATCAATAGAAAGGGGCCTATCAGAAACACTGGAAGAAAGAGATACAAGTGGCAAAGAAGTAGTACATGCCAAAGTTAGCCCAACAGTTGAAAGTGCTTCTACACCCACAACATTACGAGCGGAAAAAGGATCAACGGAGGAATTATAAACATCGGCAAAAGATAACCGATGAGCACCAAGACGTTTTCTAAAACAATCCGCCATATAGGAATTATATAGGTTTTAAATTTTATGTGGCGACTAAGTGTTGCAATAATTATTAATCCGTTGTTGTATTACTAAAACAATCCGCTTAGTGCCATAAAATGAAATACAAACTTATTAATTCAAATATTAATATTTTAGTTCATTATCCGTTTATATAGTATGTTTAATGAGTTTAAAGCATGTCGTCGAGAGTAAATAAGTTGAGTGAGTCAGCACATGAGACGTGAAATATGTTTAGGAAAACAAGGGCCATGACCCGATTTGGATGACGGTTCAAATATACATTATACTACACCATTTTATTAGTTAAACACTTGCAAGTTTTAGGTTTTCAAATGTATTTATCTATTTGTAAAGTTTATACCGGACGCATCCCCTTTTGTCTGTTGGGCTCGTCACATACCGAGGTCCAGTAGTAGAACAACCCAACACATCCACATGGTCTGCTGGGCCTACCCTACACAAAACCCAACATGATACAACCAATGCAATAATATTGTGAAAATAATTTTTACCAAGGGGTGTACGCCCTATCTGCTTGCGTCGAATAAAAAAAGTTAATTGGCTTGCCTAGTATTTGAAATCAAACCGAAACAAGAATAAAACTTTGGAAATGAGGTTGTCCATGATGTAGCTCGAACTCGAGACCTCACAGTGTGGCTGTCGCAAGAAAGAAAAATCGAAATAAGCTAATGCCCCTAACAACTCAATCGTATCAAATAAGATCAAAACTGAATAAGCCATAGCAACCAAATTACCACTTCCATAAGCCATGATTATACCATATGAACTTCAGATTCGTCCGGGTTTTTACGTCAATTGGTAAAAAAAATAAAATCAAATCTCACAAAAATTTCATGGGTCAACTGGAACAATATATCATTACCGATTCATGAACAAACACCAAACCAACATCTTTATCAATAAACCAATATCAAAATACAAGAAAAGAGAATTAATGGAACCTTAAAATTAGGAGTCGAATAAGAAATCAAAACAAATCAACCAAGCCGAATCCACAGGAATCCACCAAGCGCTCTAAATACTTTTTCTGATTTTTAATACTACTTGTGGTGTCTCCCCTGTAGATCGGTGGGATTAAAAGAAACAAAAATGGTTACTTTGACTATCTCTTTACTTAGATAGATCGTGCTGCCTTCTATCTTGGGGACAAGTATTTATCCATCCTCTTCTTCAAGGTGATCCCGTGACTTCTTGTGGGAAAAAGAGAAAACTAGTGAAAGGGATGGGTCGATTTCTTCTTCTCTTTCTTGTTCTAAGGATGGATGGTGATAGATGATAGTGTGAAATATTTATCATCAAAGAAGAAGTTTGTATTGTTATTACTCCCTCCGTCTCAATTTAATTGTCCATATTTTTATTTTTAGATGTCTCAAAAAGATTGTCCACTTTTCTTTTTTAGTAAAAACTAAAGAATCTAAAGAAAGAATATTCTATTCGTGTGGTTAAAAATTAAAGTGGCCCAACTTTTATTAAACTTTATAATTTCTCTCTCATGACAATTAAATTGAGACGGAGAGAGTATTATTATTATTATTATTATTATTATTATTATTATTATTGTTATTGTTATTATTATTATTGTTATTATTGTTGTTATTATTGTTATTATTATTGTTATTATTGTTTATTTATTTATTTATTTTTATTTTTTATTATAAACATCACTTTATTAAAAACTCAAAGGATTTAAAAGTTAAGTGGGAAGTCGAAAGCCAAATTTGGGCCCGCACTCCTCTAATGATATAGCTAAGTATCGATTAAAATATAAACCGCAGACGAGCCCCAATGTCTTGAGTCAAGAGAAAAGTCTAATACGCTTTAGTAAGGTAAGCCTCTTTCTCAAGATTCTCCAAGAAGAAAAAAAGAAAAGGGAGGAACCGTATCCAGATATCTAACGCGATTTAAGCTCCATCTTGACAGCGTTACGTCGTGCAGCTTCACGAACCGCACACCCTGGCACAAAATCAACCCCATTGCGTCGTCAAGGGAGAACGAACCTGTAATTATTATTATTATTATTATTATTATTATTATTATTATTATTATTATTATTATTATTATTATTATTATTATTGTTAATTATTATAACAAGATATTGTGTCCCCACCCGTGTATTACAACATAGACACGGTACTTTGTTTTGCCAAAACGCCCAAAATATATTTTTGGAAATGTTTTTATAAACGTTAGGTAGAATAAAAATTATTAACTCGCATTAATAATTATTCGACTCAAGTCATATATACTGCCATGTCGGTACGCTTGTGGACTCGTTTATCGAGATAACCTTTCGTTGTTGTATTTTTTACATCAGTAAATATCAGTAAATAAATAACTTGCATCATTTGTTAACAATAAATAAATTAGCTACGAGTATTGACCTAGAAATTACGGGTTGTGATAAAGGTAAATAAAAGAAACTAGTACTCCCCTGATTAGCTCGGTAGGATATGTATAAAGTTGCGGTTAAATCCTCCTCCAAGAATATTGAGCAAGTAATAAGTGTTGCTTCCATCATATACTTCATCTTCTTGTCTAATATAACATGCACACTTATAAGAAAACGAAACAAAACCTCGCGTAAAATCGACGGTAAAAACTATATATATAAAACAAAAACCACATTAGAAAGCAAGTAAGATATAATGCTTGTGGAATGGATGTTTGCTGATTTCCTGGAAAATTAAGAATTGGATGTTTCCAAAAATAACAAGTTTAGACAGAAAATGAAACTGTGAATCTGTTTATACATTTCCTGGCGCCGTCGGGCTTTAATCCCGACGCCTTCAGTTATTCGATAGAAAGAAAGTGCGCTTTTAAAATTCTAGAAAAGTTACTTCTTTAAATACCTAAAAATATTCCTGCAAAATATACAATTCCAATTATTGTTAATCTCATGTTCATGCGAGTTCTTAAAACATATGTGTTTTCCCTACACTTATCTTTTTGTAAAATACCTTTATATGCAGTTAAGACGAGTTTAAAACAAAATAAAGCATTTTCACAAAATGGACATGAGAATTAAACAACAATGAAAAAGATATATCAACACACAAACAAGAATGAAAAACAAACATGCAAACAATTAAACATGGGTTGCATCCCAAGAAGCGCTTTTCTTAATTTATGAGTCTTGTAGCTACACTCGAAGTCATAACCTACGTCATCTCATGCACGCTCATGTGCCCATATCTAAGCCACTCTAATGTTCTTTCATCTTTCTTATAATAGTCTCCTAACTCTAGACATTTTTTTATAATATCTCTCATTTTTCTCATAAGAATGTCTAAGTCCGTTTTGCTTGTCTCTTTCACTAAGTAATGAAATAGGGGCCATTCGATTACATGCCTTGATATCCTTGTGTTTAAACCTAGGGTGTGTGCGGGGCATTTGATAGACAAAATCCTCATCTTCATTAGAGAATGTAACTAAACCATCAACCATGGTTCATTCAACTTTGTCATTCTCTTAGAGGGCTTTCCAAATATTACTTGAGTGAGGCTTCCATCAATGAACTCTCCTAAGTCTTCTAAGACTATGAACTCTACCAAATAAGCAAAACTTCCAATGAACACGTGCATTGATAGAAGACTTCCAATGAACTCTACCAAATAAGCAAAACTTCCAACGTACACGTGCACGAATTCATAGAATTGTAACTCTCCTCTAGACTATCCGGGATTGCCAAGTACTGTAGTATCTCTCCCGATTACTCTATTATCCTAAAGCTACAACTCACGCAATAAACACAATTATGGCTCAAGTGCACTCTCAAGCTTTGTGCTATTTAGGATGTTCAAGCTCACAACAATTAAAAAAGAAGCCTATTTTCCTTACTCTAGCGTCTACCTATTAAAATAGGAGACAACCTAACAATAATCAACAACTAGGTTTCATAGATCTAAGCATACACAATAATAATTTAGCTACTCATGATAGATAAGCATGCATACACACAAAAAATTGAATGTAGAATATTAACGTGGTGATATCATGGATTAACAAACTTATCTTTGAGTGTAAAGAAGGGTTTGGAATTCTAAAATACTGCCCAAGTCGGACTATGAACGAACTAGGGTTTGCTCTCCAAAATATTACACTTTAAATGCATAAAAATCGAAGCCTATAAATAGATTTAAAAATGCGACGGCGTCGCCTTTTGACGGTGACGCCGTCTGGTCGCCGTCAATAGGGTTTCGTTTGGGCCAAGTCATCGTTGGGATGGCGTCAACTGAGGAAGTGTGAGGCCGTCCAGCTTCAATAGGGACATCATCTTGGAATGGTTCTTGGTCATAAGTTTAAAATAAAGGGGCGCATCCGAAATAAAGGCGTGACGCCGTCATGTTGTAGAACGTCAGTTGCGGCGTGCGGCAGAAATTTTATTAGAAACCATCTTTATGGCGGGCGTAAGCCTTTGGGTTTGGGGCCGCGTCAAGTGCAGAAATCAGCCTTGTTTCTTGACTTTGTCGTCTTCTTCATGTTTTCGCTCCTTTTTGGCCAAAAGTGCTTGATTCCAGCAATTTGCTTCAAAAAGACCTAAAATGTGAAAAGGAGCGATTTTAAGCAGTAATAGATATAAAATGTATCGTTTAGGGCTTAAATGACCACTTAAAAACGTATGTTTTAAATCCTTATCACTTCCCTTCTTACTTTCTTCCGGGATGCTGTTATCTTATAATGGATCACGCCACATTGGACGCCGTCCGACCTTAGCTCCAATCTTTTCACCGAAGTTGAAGAACTTCAACAGCTATACCCTTCTCTTTTAACTTTACTCCAATTTCTTTCAAATTATGCTTAAACCAATATACCGGACTGAAAGCCAAGAAACACATGTTGGAAAATTTAGTGCACTTGTGGGAATAGTTCACACCTTGTAATAGGTTAGGAGGTACGAAGTGTACACCCATAAGGTCCATGAACACCCTGACTCTTGTAGTGGTTTGTATTGGTAGTGCTTGGTGAAATTACTGTTGTGGTTACCGATTAAATTGTTTCCTTGAAGCAAGATTCCCTTTGATCGATGTTTCCACTGAGTGGTGTTTCCAAGTAATGTTTCCATGAAGTAGTGTTTACACCTGAAGCGTGGTGTTTCCAATGACAACCACCGATAGCACTATGAAAGTCTTTGTGAAATGGTATGAAAGTACCTGCTAGTGTTAAAGTTGCTAAATATTACAATCGCTTTAATGACCACATTTTAATTGGTCATGTAACCACTAACGGCTATAATGGGGATAATTATGAGGCTATTAATGGGCCGATTAATACTCATAATTCCATTTGACTAGCTAAGAGTAACCTCCTATAAATAGGAGATCTGATTATGCATGATGGACACACAGAAAACACTAAACACTTATAAGTGCAAGGGTTATTGAATTGTGCCTAATTCTATAACTGCATTTGGTCTTATCCCAAGTAGATATTCGTGTAACCCAGGCATTAGGGTCAAATAGTTTACTTTGGAAAGTGATCACACGATTCCAAGTGATATCTGGTAACCACCAAGTGGTATTGCTACTGTCATTGATTGTCTTAACCCTGTTAAGGGAGATACACACCAACATTCAAAGTAAACTATTTGTGATAATCAATGGCTGCTACTGCAATGAAGCACATGGCTTCAAACTTTGCCAAGCTTGATAAGTTTGAAGGGGTGGACTTTAGGAGGTGGAAGAAGAAGATGCATTTCTTGCTGTCAAGCATGAGTGTGGTTTATGTGCTTTGACTACTCCAATTCCTCGATGATGGGGATGATGCTACCGTGGAGCGGATCAGGAGGAGGAGCAAGTGGGAGAATGATGACTACATATGCAGAGGTTTTATTCTGAATGGTATGTCTGATTCTTTGTTTGATATTTATCAAAACTTTGAATCTTCCAAAGAACTGTGGGATTCCTTGGATGCCAAATATATGGCTGAGGATGCATCAAGTAAGAAGTTCCTTGTTAGTAATTTCACAAATTACAAAATGACTGATTCAAGACCAGTTATGGAACAATACAATGAACTTCTTGGAATACTTGGAAGGTTTACACAACACAATATGCACATGGATGAGGCTATTCAAGTCTCTTGTGTTATTGATAAACTTCCTCCTTCTTGGAAAGATTTCAAGCATACCTGGAAACATAAGAAAGAGAATTAACTCGGTTGAGTTGGTGCATCATCTGCGCATTGAGGAATCTCTCAAAGTGCGGATAATGACAAGCCAAAGAGTAGCATATCGCTTGGACCATCTGTTGTCAATATGGTGGAGCATAACAACTCCACCAGGTACAATGACAACAAAGGCAAGCGCAAATATCATGATAACACAAGGGCAGATCCTAACAAGAAGGAAACACCTACTTGTTGGAAATGTGACAAGCTACGGGTCATATTAAAAGGGAATGCAAAGGTGTTAAAATTGGTGGTAAAGCCAATGGATCAGGCACTAATGGTTCGGGGGAGTGGTGGTTCGCCAACTCACTAAAAGGTCGAATATGTTTAATAAGTCTTTTTGATTTATTATGTTACATATGTATCGATCTTTTATGTGCAGGATGATGATGTTGCATGGTGGGTTGACTCTGCATTTTTTAGCAGTTCATGTGTGCAAAGATAGAAGCTGGTTCAAGACTTATGAGTCACTGAATGATGGTTCTATTATTCATATGGGAAATGAGTCAAGCCTTGGTGCATTCGTGGTTGTGTAGATCTTAGGTTTAGTTAAGGAAAGATTGTAACTTTGTTTAATGTTATTCATGTTCCTGATATAAGGAAAAACTTGGTTTCAAGTAGTGTTTTGAATAATCATGGATATAAACAAGTTATTAAGTCTAATAAATTTGTGCTTTCTAAGCATGGTGTTTTTATTGGTTTTGGTTATTTATGTAATCAAATGTTCAGGCTTAATGTTACCACTGATAGTGTTATTTCAGCTTTTGTGACCACATATGACCAGACTGACTCTACCCTTTGGCATGCTAGACTTGGCCATGTTCACTATAAAAGGATGCAAGATATGTCTAGGGATGGTTTAATCCCTGCTTTTGACATGGACACTGAAAAGTGTAAAACTTGCATGTTGACCAAGATAACCAAGAAACCCTTTCAGGGTGTTAGTCGTGAGACTAAGATGTTGGAGCTTATTCACATGACTGTGTGATTTGCATGCCACTCCTTCTTTATGGAATAAGAAGTACTTTGTGACATTTATTGATGATGCTTCTAGATTTTGTTATGTCTATCTGTTACATACCAAGGATGAAGCATTAGATAAATTCAAAGTGTTTAAAACCGAAGTTGAATTACAACTTGGGTCTTTGATCAAAAGATTAAGGACTGATAGGGTAGGTGAGTACATGGATACTCGTATTTCATCTGTTGGAATTATCCATGAAACGGCGCCCTTATACTCCTCAGCAAAATGGTATTTCGAAAGGAAAAGCAGTCTTGAAGGAGATGGTTAATTCCATGTTGTCCTATTCAAGACTGAGTCAAGGGTTCTGGGGTGAAGCTATGTTAAGAGCTTGCTATTTATTAAATAGGGTTCCCAACAAAAGGAACAAGGTTACCCCTTATGAACACTGGACTAAAAGGAAACCCAACTTGAACTATATCAAGGTCTGGGGTTGTAGGGCTGTTGTAAGACTCCCTGATCCAAAGCAAAAGACTTTGGGTGAAAGAGGCATTGACTGCATCTTTGTTGGATATACTGAGCATTCCAAGGCTTATAGGTTCTATGTTATTGAACCTAATGAATATGTTTCAGTTAACTCAATAATTGAATCAAGGGATGCAACTTTCGATGAGAATAGATTGTCATCTATCCCTAGACCAAGTATGAGGATTCCTAATGGAACTCATGATACGGTGTATCGAGAGGTCCCCGATGATGAGCCATCATTGGTCCCTGATGAGGTTGTGGTTCAAATGAACACTGTGCTCAGGAAGAGCAAAAGGGTTAGGACTCCAAAGTCATTTGGACCTGAGTTTCAACTATACTTAGATGAAGGAACCAGGGATGAGGTCTCAGACCAATACTCCTATTGCTTCGTTGTTGAGGATGACCCCAAAACATTTGAAAAAGCAATGAAGTCCCAGGACATTGCTTTCTGGAAAGAAGCAATCAATGATGAGATGGATTCCATCATGGGCAACAACACTTGGGTGTTGGTTGATCTACCACCAGGTTGCAAGCCTCTGGGTTGCAAATAGATTTTCAAAAGGAAAATGAAGGTAGATGGAACTATTGAAAAGTTCAAGGCTAGATTAGTTATTCAGGGCTTTAAACAAAAGTCAGGGATAGACTATTTTGATACTTATGCCCCTGTGGCTCGTATCAGTACCATAAGACTGCTGATTGCTTTGGCATCTATTCACAATTTGGTTATTCATCAAAAGGATGTGAAAACAGCTTTCTTGAATGGTGAATTGGAAGAGGAGGTTTATATGAACCAACCTCGGGCCTCATCATGCACGGCAATGAAAACAAGGTGTGTAAACCGATTAAGTCTCTTTATGGACTTAAGCAGAACCCAACAATGGCATCAAAAATTTGATGAAGTGGTTTTGTCTAGTGGTTATGTTCTTAACCAAGTTGACAAATGTGTATATAGCAAATTTGATGAATCTAGTAAAGGAGTCATCATTTGTCTATATGTTGATGACATGTTGATCTTTGGCACTGACCAAAATTAGGTTGACTGACAAAGGAATTTTTGTCATCAAGGTTCTCCATGAAGGACATGGGGAGGCTGATGTTATCCTTGGTATAAGGATTAAACATGAAAGTAAAAGAATTTCTATCTCTCGGTCTCATTATATTGAGAAGGTGCTGAGGAAATTCAATTACTTTGATTGTACTCTAGTAAGTACACCTATGGATACTGTGAGAAGTGATGCCTAATAATGGCAAAGCTATATCTCGACTTGAGTATTCTAGGGTAATTGGTACACTGATGTATGCCATGACTTGTACAAGACCTCGATATTGGTTTTGAAGTGGGAAAATTGAGCGGTATACTAGTAATCCTAGTGCTCATCAATGGCTTGCATTCAGAGGGTATGAAGTATTTGAAGAGAACTATGGATTATAGTCTCTCATATATCGGCTACCCATCGGTGTTGGAAGGTTACACCGATGCAAGTTGGATCAGATAATGAAGACAATTAGTCTACCGTGGGTGGGTATTCCTACTTGGTGGAGGTGCAATTTCTTGGGCATCCAAGAAGCAAACTTGCATCACAAGTTCAACAATGGAATATGAATTTGTGGCTTTAGCAGCTGCTGGTAAAGAAGTTGAATGGTTGAAAAACTTGCTTCTTAAGATTCCATTGTGGCCTAAACCTATAGCACCTATTTCTATCCGGTGTGATAGTGCAGCTACATTGGCTAAGGCTTATAGCGAGATGTACAATGGTAAGTCTAGACACTTAGGTGTCAGACATATCATGATTCGTGAGCTTATCATGAATGGGGTGGTATCTATAGAGTTTGTGAGATCTCAACAGAACTTAGCCGATCACTTGACGAAGGGTTTGGCTAGAGACTTGGTTATAAAGTCTGCTAAAGGGATGGGTTTAAGTCCAACTTAGTCACTGAATGCTAGGACACCCAACTCCTCCTAAGGAAACTTGGGAGCTGAGTTCAATGTGGAAAGCTGAACATTCAGTGGACTTGAGCACATGTTTTAAATTACATCCCAAGGTTGTGCTGAGAACCTGCTGAAAGGAGGATGAAGTCTTTACTTCTTAATGGTTAATTTTCTTTGAAAAAGTGCTTGGCCGGAGCATGAATAAAGAGGAACCACCTATGTAAATGTTGAAGTTTTGCCGCCTCAGGAAGCTTTGGACTTTTAGCTTTTACAACATTTATGAATTTGGATATGGACACATGGCTTGTATAGTGTCGGGAGCTTTTAAGTGTTTGAAAACTTGTGTGTATTTTATCTTGAGGTATTCAAATGGGTTGAAGGGTTCAATTCTTAGAACACCCTGATTCTCGAATATTTGAAACGTGTAATTTACTAACATGGAAATTAAATCCTCAGGACATTTTTATTTATGCACATGTTTTGTTTGATGTTTATTTTCATGCAAAGGAAGTGAACTAAATTTGGGGAGGATTGTTGGAAAATTTAGTGCACTTGTGGGAATAGTTCACACCTTGTAATGGGTTAGGAGGTACGGAGTGTACACCCATAAGGTCCATGAACACCCTGACTTTTGTAGTGGTTTGTATTGATAGTGCTTGGTGAAAAATCTGTTGTGGTTACCATGATTATCGTGTTTCCCGAAGGCGTACTTCCACTGGATCGTGTTTCCAACGAAGTGGTGTTTCCAGGGTGGTGTTTCACTGAAGTAGTGTTTACACTGAAGCGGTGGTGTTTCCAGGCAGTGTAACCACGATAGCACTATGAAAGTATGCTAGTGAAAGTGCCGCTAATGGTATGAAAGTACCGCTAGTGTTAAAGTAACGATAAATGGCGTTACAAGCGTTTAATGACCACATTTTAATTGGTCATGTAACCACTAACGGCTATAATGGGGATAATTATGAGGCTATTAATGGGCGATTAATACTCATAATTCCATTTGACTAGCTAAAAGTAACCTCCTATAAATAGGAGATCTGATTATGCATGATGGACACACAGAAAACACTAAACACTTATAAGCGCAAGGGTTATTGAATTGTGCCTAATTCTATAACTGCATTTGGTCTTATCCCAAGTAGATATCCGTGTAACCCAGGCATTAGGGTCGAATAGTTTACTTTGGAAAGTGATCACACGATTCCAAGTGATATCCGGTAACCACCAAGTGGTATTGCTACTGTCATTGATTGTCTTAACCCTGTTCTGGGAGATACACACCAACAACACATGCACACAAAACATATAAATACTATTTTTGGAACACACGTGCTTATAATTGAAATGTTGAATTAACAGGCATACCCTCTGGTAAACACATCAATTCTTTTATACATCATATTGTTTCCAAGATACCGATCAACACTCTCAAGTGCATCTATTATGCACATATGATTAGTGCTAAAAAAATTTAAAACCAAACAACAAATCTTGGATCTTAATCCAAAGTTCGTTATTAAATCATTCACAAACCCATATCACAATACTACTAATTGATATCAGTCAGTTATAATCAATCACAAGAACTAATTCAATAAACCAAACCAATATCCTCCACTCCTAATAAGGTGAGGATCTATTATCTATCTTTATAATAGTTCTATTACATTGGCCAATATGAAACAACAATGAATCATAGCTATAACAGCTTTTAGGAGAAGGTTTTTGTATTGAGAGAATATCATAGATAATTGAATTAGGGTTCTGAGAGATATGAGAGAAGAACTAGCTTATATAGCCCAACTTTATAACTTCCTTTACTTGACAGCTTCAGTCCCTCAACTTTTACATTCTTGACTAATCCAACCAATAGATAAAACTCTTCAAAACCGAAACTTACAAATGTACAAAGTTAGTCCCGGAACTAATACAAGACAGAATAAGATCACTTCTTCCATCACCCTCCCTTAATCTTATTCTGAAATAATTCAATAAGATTAAGTCTAGAACATAACAAACTATGTTGTTTTGTATCCAATCCCTTACTTAGAACATCTACTATTTTATTAGAGGTGCCTATCTTAACAATTTCAATTATCCCAGCTATAATCTTTTCCTTTACAAAATGCAGGTTAATTTCTGAGTGCATCGTTCTTTCATGAAAAATGGGATTGGCTGAAATTTTGAGTGTAGAATTACTGTAACAGAACACCTTAACATGCAAAATATTTTTTCATTTTAAATCCTTTAAAACTTTTAGAATCCAAACAACTTCGGAAGTCACAGAAGCTAAGGCTCTATACTCAGCTTCTGTGGAGGATTTTGAAATAGTGTTTTGTTTTTTACTTTTCAAGGATACTAAACACCCACATATAAAAACACAGTAACTAGTCACTGATTTCCTAGTGATCTAGCCCAATCTGAATTAGAATAAGGTTTTAGCTCAATATTTGAACTAGTGCCTTTTTCTACATTCAAACCTTTACCCGGTGAACCCTTAAGGTACCTTATTACCTTTAATGCAACATCCAGATGTGACTTCAAAGGACAATGCATAAACTGACTAAGACAAAAAACTGCATATGCAATATCTGGCCTAGTAGTAGTTAAGTAAATAAGCTTACCAACAAGCTTGTGGTATTTTGGAACATTTTTCAATTTTGGATCACTATCAGTAGGTTCACTGGACATAGCAATATTAGGCTGCAAAGGAACAGAAGCAGGCTTTTTAGTAAGTAAACCAAATTCAGCAAATAATATCAAGACAATTTTTTCTCTGAGTTAAGCATAAACCTTTTTTAGTTTCTAAAACCTACCAAGAAAATATTTCAGTTTACCAAGATCCTTAATCATAAACTTTCTTTTCAAAAAACTTTTAACATTCTCAATTTCATGCAAATAATTACTAATAACAATGATAACATCAACATAAACAAGTAATGCCATAAACACATTGTCATAGTCTTAGTAAACAAAGAATAATCACTTTTTCTTTGCAAGAAACTATTTTCAAAAAGGGCAGCAGTCAACTTGGCATTCCATTTCCTAGGAGCCTGCTTAAGCCCATATAAGTTCTTTTTCAACCTAAAAACTCTTTTGTCATGAGCATCATAATAGCCATGAGGCAAATACATGTAAACAATTTCATTAAGATCACCATATAAGAAGGCATTATTAACATCTAATTGAAAAAAAGTCTAATTATTTTGAACAGCTAGGTTAATTAAGCATCTAACAGTCACAATCTTAACAACACGAGAAAAGGTTTCATCGAAATCTACTCCCACCTTAAATCTATCTACATCTCCATCAGAATTATATTTGATCTTAAAGACCCATTTACTACCAATAGCCTTCCTCCCAGTAGGAAGCTCAACAATCTCAAAAGTATCATTTCTATGTAAAGCATTGATCTTAGGGCCCGTTTGTTAGTGTGGTATGGTATGAAAAGAATGAAATCATATTCAAATACAAACGTTTGGTTTAATTTTGGTTGTGGGTCCAGGAATTAAAAGGTGTCAGTATACCCATAGATTGATTCATGATAATAATGGTAGGTGTCATGTTTTATAATTTGTTTTTAATTCTTCCCTCTCATATATAGAACATAGAATTCATCTTTTATATATTTAATTTTATTCTCTTTTAATTATATATTTATTTTATAATATATATTCTCTCTCCTATATCAAATCTAAATCCAAACCCAAATCCAAATTCAAATCCGAATCCGAATCCGAATCCCAAACCTACCTACAAACCAAACGGGCCCTTAGTATTCATGGCATCGACCCAATGCCTATGCTGAGATGCTTCCCAAAAATTTATAGGTTCAGTATGCTTATTAAGAACGGTGGTAAAACAATAATTTTCTTTTTCTAAGTTGGAATAGTTAACATATTTTTCTAAACCAAACTTGACTTTGGTATCACAACAAAATCATTAAAGTTCTTTGGAAAAACAGAAGGCCTAGAAGACCTTCTAAACACTGATTCTTGATGACTATCTTCCTGAGAATGAATGTTTAACTCATTACCCTCATAATTTTCTTTATTTACATTTTCCTCAAGGGTTGCAGAGCTCTCACCCTTACTGGTAGATGCATTTAAGTCATGAGAATGCCCCCAACATCCTCACTCGTAGACTCAAAAGGACTGCCTAGATGAGGAGGTGGACTGCCATGCCTCTTAAGGCCGAGTTTTCTCATTTCCTCATCATTGGGTGTATCAGGCAGGTCATCAAGAAGGCCAGAACTGAAAAAAATTCAAATGATTTATGTCTTGATTAGATTGACTTTGTGAAGAAAAAGTTTGTATAAAAGGAAAAATATCTTCAAAAAAAATTTCACATCTCTAGAAAAAAACAACTTGTTTTTTTTTATCAAGACTCCAAAATTTATAATCTTTTTTAGAATTTGAATATCCAATTAAGACACACTTTACAGATATACTTCCAAATTTATCATGACTATTAAGAATGGTAGCATAAGCAAGACACCCAAAATCCCTTAGGTGCTCAAGAGGAGGAGGTATATCATGCACAAGCTCATAAGGAGACTTTCCATCTAGCATAGAGAAAGGTAATATGTTAATCATATAATTCGCAGTTAGAATACACTCAGACCACATATTCAAGAGAATCCCTCCCTGAAACAAAAGAGATCTAGCAACATTAAGAAGATGCCTATGCTTCCTCTCAACAATGCCATTTTGTTGAGGGGTATAACTACATGAGGTCTGGTGTAAAATTCCATTCAGATCACAAAACTTAGTAAAATGGTGATTAACAAACTCAGTCCCATTATCACTCCTAAAAGACTTAACATGTTTATTAAAATGAGTCTTAATGTAATTATAAAACACCATTAAGTTTTCAAACACTTCCGTTTTATTTTTTGGCTGATAAACCTAAACTACCCTAGACAAATCATCAACAATAGCAAGAAAATAGCAAGAAAGTATTTGTACCCATCCTAGTGACTTTTTAAGGTTCCCATAAATTTAAGTGAACTAAATCACCCAAATGTTTTAAAACATGATCACTCAAGGGGAAATGTTCTATTGTCTGCTTTGCCTTGTGAAAATTATCACAAGCAATGTCAGATTCTTTATTTGTAAAACCTAAAACTAGTTTTAAAACATATAAGACCTGTTTTGCAGGATGGCCAAGCCTGTAGTGCCAAGTATATTTTGATAAAAAAACAAACATTATTAATAGAAAACCTCTCAAGGTTTTTACCTTGATTTCCATCAAAGTAATATAATCCACCAATCTGTTTAGCCCTAGAATTTTCCCTGCCCTCAAGTCCTGATATAAGATATAACAGTTAGCCTCATCAAATGCAATTATCGACTTACTATCCCTGGAAACCTTATGAGCAGATAGCAAACTGACACAATATTCAGGAACAACCAGAACATCATATATTGTTAAGTAGTTTGTTAATGGCGTGTTTCCAATCTTAGTAATGAAAGCTTCTATCCCATTGGGATGTGAAACTTTGATTCTAAGATAAGAAACATCAACAACATTAACAAGATACTTATCAGTATATGTCGTGCCGGTTAGCACCAAAATCAGTAATAACACCTTTACTAACAAGATTAAAGTGTAATTGATTTGTTTGAGAAAAAAACTTATCAAAGTTTTCATTAAAGACTTTACTAGAGTTATAAAAAGTACCTGCCATATTGGCCTGTACAACTTTTTCAGAAACGAATTTTTTCTTAATAAAAGAAATAAGATTAACCATTTGTTCATCTGAGAAAGTAGAGGAAGAATTGGACCCAACGGAAATGTTAACAACATTTTTCCCTTTAGAGGGTTGGCCATTTTTCTTTTTACCAAAATCAGAAAGGTATCCAATGAGTTTAAAACACTTATCTATAGTATAACCATTAAAACCACAGTGTTCACAAACAAGAGAAGGACCCCAAAAGTCCTTCTATTATCATTAGGTCTTGGTCTAGAACTAGGTCTAGGAGCATTCACAGAGGCTTGACACGTTTGGAAATTTCCTCTATTCCCCACATCAAAAAAGAACACAAAAGACTGGGACCTTTGAGAGGTTTCAGTACTAGAACCAGACACAACAAATCTGTGAGACTCCTCACTAGAGATAATAGCAAAGGCACCTTTAACATCAGGTAATGGATCTCTAGGTAGAATATTACTTCTAATTTGCATGTAAGAATCATCCAAAACCATTAAAAATTTCATTAACTTCATAAGTTGGTGCATGACAAGTGCATCTAGGCAACTTGACAAGAGCATCAAATTGTTTCTACAATGTACTTAATTTGTTGAAATACTCAGCATTAGTTGTCCCATTTTGATTCAAAGTGTTAATTTTCTGATGCAGATTATATGTAACTAGACCATCAACTCTATCAAAAGTTTCTTTTAATTAGTTTCAAACATCTGAGGCCTTTTTTGGAAAACATTGACCCATAAACAATTCCTCAGTTATAGAATTTAAAATCCAACCAAGGACCACAACATTGACCCTATCCCATTGAGTCCCCAATACTTCATCAACATTGGACCTCTTACAAGTACCATCTATAAAGCCAGTCTTATTTTTCAGTTCTAAATCCAATAAAATAGCACAAGACCACACTTTATATTTTTCAGTACCCTTAAGGTTAATAGAAATCACAGTCAATGAGGCAGAATCAATAGGGTGTAAATGCAGAGGGACACTGAAATCCAGGTTTACTTATTAATGTAACATGTTCAAGAACATCATCTTCTTCTTCAGAAGAATGAACAAAAGCAGGTGGAGTATTATGCTCAGAATTATGCACAAACATGATGAAAACAAATACAAAACAATCAAACACACAAAGAAGGCAGAGAAAGAAGTTTCCAGGCTTTCCTTGCCACTCGAGGTAGTAGGTCAAAGGCGTACACAAGCAAACAAACAACAATAAAAAAAATAAGAACAATAGAAAGAAAAAAACAAAACCACAACACCTCAGATAGCACAAAACCACCAACAATAAAACAATCTCAACTTCCAAAAATATCCCAGTTCTATCCTCCAACACACTATGTAAGAAAACAAAACAGAAAATCAATAGAAGAGAAAGGTGCGAGAGGTGTTACAATGCATGCAAACAACAACAATCGCGGAAGCACTCCCCCTATGTTCTTGATTCACTTAGTCAAGAACACAAAAGGAAACCCAGAATCAACTCCATTCTTTCACAAATCAAGAAGATGTCAGATCTTCTCCGAGATCCACAACAACTAACCAAATCACCTTAAGATCTACAGAATGAACCACCAATCTATTAATTAACCACGTTAATCAACCAGAGAGTCTTTGAGAACGAAACCCCCAAAAAACCAAACCCTATTTTTTTCTCAAGAAATTAGGCAGTTTTGAAAAAACTTTTAAATTCGTGCAAATAATCACACAGACAATCAACTAACACTAGTTAATTGAATAGACCAATTTCAATTTTGAAAAACCCTCAATTTTTAGTGTATCCCTAAATTATTTTCAAAAACCCATATAGAGCAGATAGAGAGCCTGCTATGATACCATGAACAAATTTAAAACCAAACAAAAAATCTTGGATCTTAATCCAATTTCTTTATTAAATCAATTACAAACCCAGATCAAAATGTTACTAATTGATCTCAATCAGTTATAATCAATCACAAGAACTAAACCAATATCCTCCACTGCTAATCATGTGAGGATCTATTATCTATCTTGATAATAGTTCTATTACATTGACCAATATGAAACAAAAATGAATCACAACTATAACAACTTTTAGGAGAAGGTTTTTGTATTGAGAGAATATAACTAATAATTGAATTAGGGTTTTGAGAGATATGAGAGAAGATCCAGCTTATATAGGCCAACTCTATAACTTCCTTCACTTGACAGCTTCAATCCCTCAACTTTGACACTATTGACTAATCCAGCCAATAGATAAAACTCTTCATAACTTAAACTTACAAATGTACAAAGTTAGTCCCTAAACTAATACAAGTCAGAATGAGATTACTTCTTTCATCAAGTGTCTACTCGTGCACCTAAGCAACAAATACATCAGACAACGATTTGCAATATATTTAGCCATAATCAAATTATAGAAGCTAACCAAAAATGCTAGACATGATCTTTTGAAGATCTCTAGTAGGTTCAACCAATTGATAAACTTTACTGCCCATTGCCAATATGCCGACACAATTCTCTTAATGAAACTGTAACAAATATATTTTTGTATTGTAATAATTCAACAACATAAAAGAAACCGAAAATAGATGTTAAATTATGATGATTTTTTCTTTATAATAAAGTTCAATAGCTCTGGCTTGAGCCAAAAACCTAGATGATTTGTTGTCGCGTATCCAAGTAGAAGTGTCCGTACAAATCACTGTAATCTGATATGAAAGAACATCAAAAACCTAGTTAGATATATTTTGAAATAGAAAATTAACACAAAGTATTAGATGATAAACAATGCATACCTCGCCAGCTATGGGAATGTCAAATGTAAAACTTGAGTGTTATATGATTGGAGATTTAATGTTTAGGGTTTTGTTTTCTCTTTGTGCGATAACGGTTAGTTTACTTCTTTTGATATTGGCATTCTATATACAGAGACCTTAGTGAGAGCCGTGGATACCATAACGCCGGATCCGACGTTACGCTGAAGTGGCATGGCGTTGGGTGGCTTTATGGTACCTCCTATTTTTTCAACGCCGTTATGCTCCAAGTTGCCATGGCAGCATATCTTGAAACGCAGAAGGGACAACAAAAAAAATTACATAACCACCCCAAACACTTTAAATGGGTTGGTTTTGTGTTTTAGTATTGTGTATGTTCTTTTAGTGTGTGTAATATGTGTACAGCGAGTGTGTGTTGGGGAAGATGATATTAAATGGTTTTTACAGTTTAGTCCGTGTGGTTTTTATAGTTTAGTCCCTGTGGTTTTTGCATTTTTTAAATTAAAAGTAATAAATTTTTATTTTTTATTTAGTTTGTTTAATGAATGAATTATTAGTTTAATGGGTTGATTTGTAACTTGTATTTTATTTTGAGAAAAGTGTGTCCCAAAAGGTGGCGTTAATGTGGTGTTATGATAATGGGTGAATTTTTCGTGTTAATGTTGAAATGTTAAATATGATGTGGCGCTCAGGTGGTGGTATTTTTTTGGTGTTACCGTGTTATGGTAACATGCAAAAACCGATGTTGTGAATATCTATGTTTATTTGGAATCTCATAATTATGTGAATGTCAATGTCTATTCAATAAGAACTAGTTATAATTTTGTGTACGCACGGGTTTTTAAATAAACTTTTCAATATGTATTAATATTCCTCTGTGTTGATCGATACACATAGCTTCAAATTAAATAGGATTGGTACCGTTATAAAGTTGTTACCGATTCTTTGACGAAAAAAGTGCTAGTTGGAGAAACTGAAAAAAGTGCGCTATTATGTCACATGAAAAAATTGAGCCCCTCATTAGTCAATTAAAAGTCAATTCCATCAAACTAAATAAAAACCGTCTTTTTCAAAAAAAATAAAATAAAATAAGTATAAAAATATAGGTGTCGAATTTGAAAAAAAATAAACTTAAAAAATAAAGGAACAAAGATAGGGTAGTAAATAAATCGTTAGTTGTTGAATTTTAAATAAATTATAAACCTTATCATTTTTTATCATCTACAATAAATTTTTAAATTTATCAAATACACACTTATACTTTATACCCCGGGGCGTTATTATATTTTTATAAAAAACATGACTTATATGTTGTTATTTATAAATATTATTCGTATTATCAATATAGATTAAATTAACGTCTATGCACGGGATTATCAATATCAACCGGATAAACAAGACATTGTCATATGTAAATCAATACAAGATATATATACGAACATCTCATGTTATTCCTCTTTGTAAGTTAAGTAAGGATGTTTGGAAAAAATATTGTTCTTACTATCCATGTTCAATAATGACTCATGATATTCCTCTTTATAAGTTTAACCATGTGTGCAGAAGTTTAAAAAATAAATATTAAACTTAAAGAAATGGTATTAATCGATATTAATACATCATCAAAAATTTATATAAAAACTTGTGCATACACGAGTATAGTGACGACTAAAACACAACTAACTTAATGCATCTGTACTAATTTGTTGCATTAGCCTGTTTGTGTCTTAGTGAACTATACGAGTATTATATTTTTCACATTATTTTATAGAAAAGTTTACACGAGGTTGAAAACTGACACGACCAAACTTATTATTAACGACAAAATAAATATCAAAATGAAACCACGGGTTACTATAATATGAAAATAAATAGACTTAAAAAGTATTTAGTAATAGAGGTTTTGGAGCATGATAAATATTAATCAATATTGTCAGAATGAAAGTTTTATGTAAAACTTCGTGTGTACACATGGTACTATCACTAGTATCCATTATATCATTAAAATCGCCAAGTAAAATAGAAATAGAATTTGAAAGTAAGGTTGGTGGTCATAGACAATGAAAGGCAAAGACTAGATTTTGATACTCGTGATATATTTTGGGAAAATTTATAATTTAACCAATACGAGTCCAGGTAAACAAACAAATATATTATGAACCTTGATAAGTGGTCACGAAGAGAAAATTGATCTTATGGAACATGAAGAAAGTGACTATAGTCAGTATCATTTGCGAAAGCAGCTAATGCCTCAAAACTTTCCTTCTTACTTTCTCCCGAGATGTTGTTATCTTCAAACGGACTACGCTTCCTTGACATCGAAGTTTAGAACATCAACAACTACACCCTCTCTTTTATCATCGTTCTAATTTGTCTCAAATCATACTTAGACCAATCTAAAAGAGTAAAGGCAGGAAAGACAGACGCAATAGATAAGTAATATTTTGGAGTAAACATACTTATAACTAAAAGATTGCATAAACAAACATACCCTTCGGTAAACACAAAAATCCTTTAAAATGTTAAAGATAATTGAATGATCGTTGTGATGGTGTAACTTATTTCGCGTAATGCTTGGTTCTTGAGATATATGATTTTTAGAAAAGGCGTGGAAGTGAGTTTTAATTAAAAAAAGTCAATACTATATACTTTTTTATTCTTTGGAAGAATGAGCGGCTAAGACTAGCCCCCGTTTATGTAAGAGAAACTAAGAATTCGAGTGAAAATAACAATTTCATTCACAAATAGTACTCATAAAAATGATGATGGATCGCACCAGTGCATACTAAACAGAACAGGCAAGTTGGTAATGAGAAAGGAGATACAAATCGGAATGGAAATGATTAAGAAATGAGAATATGGAATATTCTCATGGAGGTGTAAAAGAATAATTATCTAGGGCATATATTTAGTTGGGATAAATATATCATGTACATAAAATTCAAAACTACAAAACCTAGGGGATATATGGTTCGACTAGGATCATTAAGAAGAAGAGATTAAGTTTGACAAATTATAAACTTGGGTACTTAGAAGTTCTAATTGTGCTTATAATGATTTTAGCTACCCTATGAATAGGAAGACTTCCTAATAACAATTCATTTACTCCTATACCAAACCATAACCCAAATTCTCCCTTCATCCCTCCTCCATTCGGTCAACTATCTAGTAAACACGTACTCTCCAACTATTCACAGGATCTAGTTTCTAGTTTTATTTGTGAAGTACCGGTGGATACCTGATGCAACCAATGTGGTGATTTTTAATCTGAAAGCCCTAACTTGATCAACCCAAGTGGCAGAGAAAAAAGAAGAAGGTGATTCCGCGTATACAACAAATAACAAACTGCAATTTAAGCTTACATCTTGCCGGATCAAGTAAGTCTTCTATAAAAACTCTTGTTATGTGTCTAGAATAAGTTATATTTGTGATTTAGAGATCTTGATAATTAGGATTTTGGTCTGTATATCCGTTGTGCATGTTTTATAGAGCTGTGCACTGACCGCAAATACCCTTCAAAAACTGTCTCTATATGAAATTTACTCTATTAGTATTTCCTTGTAAAAATTATTTTGACGAACTTAAATAATCCATGCTAAAATAATAAATTTCAAAACATTTAAGAACGGGTTATGATCTGCGAATATAATAAGTCCACAATTATCAAGCACCGTGTCATGGACCAATTTGTTCCGATACCACAAAATCTTTTAAAACACGAGTTATGAACAAACACAATGATAACCTTTTTAACTCGGCCTGTAAATTTTGAAAAAAATTGTAATTATTTGCAAATTGAATATATTTGATGTGAAGATGTTGAATTTCACTTTGAGTTGAAATTTTGTGTTTCATTTTGAAATAAATCTTATAAAATCAAAAAGTTTTAAATCCCTTGGTTGTTTTGGGAACAAAATCATTCTCTTGTTTCATACCACATTGGTGCAAGCTTAAGTAATTTTGAAATGGAATATTTGTAAATTGGTTTTATCCGTGTAGATTTTTCGGAACAAGATTTCTTAAGATTCCATAATTGCTTAATGTTTTGCAAACATAATTTTGTATCATTGGAACAAGATTTCTTAAGATTCCATAATTGCTTAGCCGAAAAGAAAAAAAAATTTGTGAAGTAAATGTTCCATGTGATTAAGGTTTATTATTATACTTCTTATCTTTTGGAAAGGATACCTAGTAAAACTGGACCCCATTTTTGAAACAGATTTTAATGATTTACCACTATAAATCTTTCTTGCAACATTTGCTTGTTGTTTTGCTATTTTGAGAATCTAAGAGAGGAGGGAGTGGAGTCGGGTTCGAGCTCGGCACCGATCGGGTAGGACGGTAACACCGTCCCTTCCCCATCGGTTAAGCCAAATCGGGTAGTGGTTTGGGTTGGGAAGCCGATTTGTGTTGCATGGTCCAAAGCTTGCCAACGGCTACAAAAGGGTTTCCAACGGCTACAAAAGAAATTGGGTAGTTTTGGGTACCACTCCCTCCAAATTGGGTAGTTTTGGGTAGATTTAGGTAGTTTATTGGATAAAGGTGATGTGGCAATTTGGGTAGTTTCATCAAATTGGTGACCACGTACTCCCTCCCCTCTAAGAATTAGAAGTTTCATTTTTCAGTTGAGCATTATTTTCAAACTTTATTTTTTCTTAAACATTAAAAATTAGTTAACTGCTACTAGTTGTACATATAACAATTATCATGACCCCAGTGACTCATCCCAGTGCACACCTGCAGTCACTTTCTATGACCACTTTTATGCATTTTTTTTATGTTAGATTTCTTCTTCTCCACTAGATCTACTATGCCATCTTTTTCGACAAATTAACTGACTTCTAGTTAATTTCTTCTTATTAGCAAGAATAAATTCTAACTGGCATATTCCTATACAATGTTAGTGTGTCTACAGAAGGTGATAAATCTAACACATAACTGTATATATTATAAAAAGGTAGCAATCTTCATTGATATACCTTATTTCCTTATTAAATAAGAATCTACAACATAATTTAGGACAAGAAAACAAAACATAAAAAGTTCCGTAAACTTTATGACTTATGACTAGACATCATACAAAATCGATCAAGCATTAAGTTACCGATACACGCATCTTCATCCAAACTCGATCATCCACTGACAATAAATCTTTGACTTGGCGCATTGTTGGCCTTTCCTGTGGGTTGTTGTTCAAACATGCCCGTGAGACATTCAAAATTAAATGAGCTAGTTTCTCAACTAGAGGTGATGGTCGCGGAATCCGTGTATCTCCTACATTGGCCAGCAATAGATCATCAGTCGACATTGTTGGTAGACATGATATAAGTTCTCCTGGATGCTTTCCCATAATGACTTCTATTGCAACAACTCCAAAACTATACACATCACATTTCTCTGTCGCCACCATCGTATAAGCAAGCTCTACAATGAAGGAAGCAGGACAATCCAAAAAAAGTTGTTATATAACTTGAGAATAAGTATGTATTGCATATATAACTTAAAAATATATGGTAGTTACCTGGCGCAATGTAGCCATAGGTGCCTACAACCGCAGTCCAATTGGATGAATCCAGCTTTAGAAGCTTCGCTGTTCCAAAATCCGAGATATGTGCCTCATAATCAGAATCGAGAAGAATATTAGATCCAGAAATGTCTCTATGAATGATAGGAGGTGTACAATCATGGTGCATATAAGCCAAACCATTCGCTATAGCCCTAACGATTTTTACCCTTTTCAGCCAATCCATTTCCGTTGCTGTGATATCGCTACTTAAGAGCGATTTTAGACTTCCCTTCTCAAGATATTCGTAAATCAAAAATGAGTGACGAGCATGGAAGCAGTATCCATAGAGTTTAACTATGTTTCTGTGCTTTATGTTTGTTAATGCTCGTACCTCATTTAGGAAGCCTTGATCGTCATTCTCAGATGATGAATGAAGTTTCTTGACAGCTACTAAATTGTTGGGTTGTAATTCAGCTTTATACACAGTACCGTATCCTCCGATCCCAATACAATATGCATCATCAAAATCATTTGTTGCCTTGATGATTTCATCATACATCGCCTGTCCATCAAAACTTGTTATAGAGAAAAATTTGCCACCTTCTTCGCCTGATGGTTCCTGTGGAGAAGTTCTCTTTCTACGTCGATAAACGATGAGGCCACACATGCATAAACCAAGTAAAAGAGCCGCAAAAAGTGGGACCGTGATTACAAGGATGAGCTTATGATGAAAATGTTGATTTTTTTTCATTATCTTCTGATTTTCACAAAGTTTCAAACCTGTAACATTTCCACACAAACCATCATTCCCTTGTAATGCTTCTCCAGACACATTTAGAAAGACAGCATAAGGGGGAACCGGACCTGTGAGCTCATTGTAAGACATGTCGATATCAATCCCTCTTGGAAAGTTACTGAAACCATTAGGAATAGCACCAGATAGCTTATTGTGAGAAAGATTCATCATTACGAGACTTTTTAAACTTCCAATTTCTGACGGTATCTCTTCTGTGAGAGAATTCCATGATAAATCAAGCCATTGAGTTGACTTAATTTAGCAATCTCCGATGGGATCTTTCCGCTGAGCTTGTTATTACTAAGATACATGTTATTGATTTGTACCCAATTACCAATATATCTTTGTAATGACCCGTTTAACCTATTTTTGGATAGGTCAAGAGTAAGGAGACCATGCAGTGATCCAAGCTCTTGAGGTATAACACCGGAAAGGTTATTATCACTCACTACTACAAAAAATACTAATAAGATCGGTTAGAAAGCCTCATAAAGATCGGTGCCTAACCACTCTAACTAAGGGTGATCTATTTGAGGGGATACACATATAGATCAGTCCATAACCGATCTTTTTAATGCTATACTTAGATCAGGCAATAACAAAGAAGCGATCTAACATTGTTTGTTGGTGGTCATCTTAGGAATAGTTAACTTCTTCAACCGATCTAGTTAATAACCATGACCTAAAAAAAAATTGGTACGAAAATTTGAATGTTCCAAAATTTAATTATACAAAATGCAGGTTTTTCCAGAACTGCAGGCATTACCATACACAATAATATTCCAATACAAATAACTTTTATAAAGATTCAACATTCAAGTTGCAAACCAAAATAACTTCAACAAAAAGAAAACAATTGCAACATAATTCAAAACTTTCAAAATACGGGCTTCACAAGTGCTAGCAACTACTATCCAAAAATCCAAGATGCTCCGTTGCAAATATATAGGTAAAAGATCGATCCTCCCACCTCAAAATCAGAAAAGCAATAAAGTATGGAAAAAGCGTTGAGCTCGATGATCTTTAGAACCATTTCATGACAGGGTTGTCGTTGTAGTTGCTGTCATTGTTATTCTGTCAACACAACAGCAAATTATAATCTAAAAAGCTCATAACCCGTGTTCAACACGGGCATACAAATTTAAATGAAAAAAAAGTATGTATCTTGAGTTTGTAAATGGAATTAGAAATAAGGGGTAGATTAGGTAAAATGCACAAACCAATAATATTTTCTCTAAAGTATTGGAAGTAATAGAACATGCAATATTTTCTACGAGAGATAATTGAACAAACTCATCTCAGATCATTTTATGCAAACTCTAAGGTAAGTTGTTACGGAGTATTGCATGCATCCTCTATTACCTTTCCATTTTCCAGTATGTCCATTACCTTAAAATGACTAACTTTTTACATCATTTAGAAATTACACTGACCATAAATGTGGCGTAGCCCGTGTCAAAAAGGTCTCGTAAAAGGTGTTAATTTTAATGCTTATAATCGCCTTAATAATCAAGATGAAGCAATAGACTATATTTCAAGTTTGCGGCTCAAAACCATATAAATTGCATCGCATAAACTGGGTCAAAACTCAATACACCTGAAATAAGTCAGCCTATGCAACCATGTTCATAAATAAAAACAAGATTGTCATATTACTGTGAAATACATATACTCATTCCATCCTAATATGAATGTGAATCTTGAGGCTTGGCCGGTTAGAAAGTTGGCCAAGATAGGTTAGTACGCCGTTGAGACATGTTGGGGTTGACTCATTACCAATGTCACAGACCAGCAATATCATACTTTTTACGGTTACCTAACCCTTGTCTATAACCCCAACAAGAGAATTTACAATTTTTCTTACAAATAACATGTAACATGAGAAGATTGTATGTGTAGCAATCTAACCTCGTGACTTGAAGGAGACTTTCTTCCCAGGTTCACAGTCAATTTGCTCCAACTTCCAACGACTTTAACTTGAAGGAGCAGCGTCATATGGTTTTCCCTAAAGAAAATAATACTTTCAGTTAATACAATGAAAAGGCATTGCCTTGAAACCAAAGGCAAGCTTTATACATCAAAATCAGGATTTCTACTTAAAATCCATTAAGTAGGACTTTTACATCAAATATTAGAACTGGGGACCAAATTCAGAATTGTATATCAATATGGAACATTTTAAACTTACTTGGATTGCACATTCAACTTATAAGCCAGTGATTATACAAAAGCACATTTTTATAGCAGCCTACTCACTACTCAACCAAGTGTTTTTTTGCTAAATAAAAGAACTTAAGATAATAGTTAAAGTGTAGGCAACTTTGTTTAAACATTTGATAAGTAGATATATTAAGTTTGACATTGTTTAGTAAATCTCATCCAAAACAATATACTTGTGCATAAACATAATAAACCATGTATAGATTAAATAATACTTAATTCAATAACAGAGCAACATACCTCTTGAACTGACTTGAAGCAAGTTCATATGTATGATTGAAAGAACAAACTTATGTGCCTATGTATATGTCACACAAGGACAAATATTCTTAAGCGTGTACTCAGACCTTGATGTGACCTTGAATGCCCTCCACTTTTGGCCACATGACTTAAGCGTAACACTTTTAATTTTATCATCTTCAAGTCTTATTTTGTTCCTATTTAAGTTGAAATGAACCTTGTTAAAGGTGAATATGTATATTAATAAAGGAAAATGCAGCTAAGAGTCTTAGATAATATACCTTGATAGCCAACCATAACAGCTCTTTTTCTTTGTGATCTATAACAATATTTTTCTGATACTTTTCAAATTTACATCGGTGTTTGCCTCAAGCTGCCCCATGGTTAATGAACATTCTGATTCACCTACGGAAGATATTATACTTTGTTCATCCCTCTCTGTTTTGCGGTTTTCCATAATGAGTTGTCAAGATTAAACACCAACACATATATCATATATAAGTTTTTAAATATAAAACAATTTAGTTAACCAGAATGTGAGTACCAAGGATTTAAGGTACCATCGATAATCAAATTAGTTAACACAAAGAATATGCTTATATATGACTATTAGTTCTACATCAGTTAGTGTATGCACTTTGAGCAAATAAGTGATTACACTTCCCCAAATTCATAAACTAAAGAACTTATTCAACCTTGAGGCCAATTACTTTCATAAACAAAGCTAGTAAATAAGCGATTAAAACCATTATATGCACTTTACTTTCACAACAAAGCTATGTATAAAAAATTTCATAAACAACAAAAAAGTTGGGTACTGCCCAAGTACTTGGAGCCATGAACACACAACTTTAACCCGTAATTCTTGTAATAAACATATGTATAAACAAACAAAAAGTCACGTCATTAGGGCATTTTCACAAAATTAGGATGCAAATTTAAAACTTAACCAAACAAGTCATCAGAAACTATTGAATTAAAATTTATTACAAGAAAAAACCTTAATAAACAATTCATCAACAAATTTACAATTAACTTATACGCAATTTAAATCTTAACTAACTTACATAGAGTGGAGTAAAGGTTAGGGCCCAAAACGTGGTGGTGGTGGAGTGAGAAACCATTATTGAAGACTGAAGAGGGTGATGGTGGTTATTAGGTTTTGTTTGGTGAGAGTGGTGAGGCGCTGGTGTTGGTGAGTGATTTAGGGGAAATGGTATAGGGTTTTGTCGCGTTTAAATTTTTGGTGAGCTGCAAATGAAAAGTTGGAATTTTGGTGAAGCGGCTGGTGAAAATTTGTACCCCGCTAAAAACTATTGGAGTTAAAAAGATCATTTATTTATTAATACCCGATCTATTTTTATTCTTTTCTCTTTTTTTTTATTTTTTTAAAATGATAATTTTTAACTAGAAGTTAGTTAGATCGGTCATTGTCCAAATAACCGATCTATTTATTACACTTTCTCCTCCTTTTCATTTGTTAGATCGGTTTTTAAGAAAACCATTCTATTTGAAGTGATCTTTTTAAGCTTTTGTGTAGTAGTGACTCAAGTTTAAATTTAACAAACTTTTCATTTCCCCAAACTCCTTTGGAATTTGACCAACCAAATGATTAGAAGAAAGGTCAAGCACTTGAATTGAATTTCCAAACTCCCGTGGTATGCTACCGCTGATGGTGTTATATCCCATCATTAATGTAGTCAAATTTTTGCATTTACCCCAGTTATTAGATAGTTGCCCATAAAATTTATTATGACGGACATCAAATAAATATAAGCTAGGGTAGACACCAAAACTATTCGATATATCTCCACGAAACTGATTAAATTCAAACCTTGCTCTTGTTAAGGTGGAACAATTCCATAGCCCTCTTGGAATTGGACCAGAGAGTTGATTATAACTTACAACTAATTGTTGAAGTTTTCCCCCTTGGCACAAATCATCAGGCAATTGGCCAGACAACTGATTGTGGTCCAGCTGTAGCTCAAACAATTTTAGAATTCCGATTCCTTTTGGTATAGGACCAGATAATTTGTTATCACGAAGATACAGAATCTGAAGGCTTGTCAGGTTTTTTAACCATGAAGGAATTGAACCGTTGAGTTGATTTTGGCTCAAAGCTAATATTGTGAGAGACTTCAAATTCCCTAATTCAATTGGAATGGGTCCAGAGAGTTGATTTTTGTACAAATAAAGGCGTTCCAAAGACGTCAAATCACCCAACCATGAAGGGATTGACCCATTGAGTTGATTTTCACTCAAAGCTAATTCTGTGAGAGACTTTATATTCCCTAATTCAATAGGAATGGGCCCAGTGAGTTGATTTGCCCACAAATAAAGGATATTCAAAGACGTCAAGTTACCCAACGATGAAGGGATTGAACCATTGAGTAGATTATTGCTCAATTGTAAATCTGTTAGAGACTTCATATTCCCTAACTCAATTGGAATGGGTCCGGAGAGTTTATTTATGAACAGATAAAGTTGTTTCAAAGAAGTCAAGTTACTCAACGATGAAGGGATTGAACCATTGAGTTGATTATTGTTCAATTCTAATTTAGTGAGAGACTTCATATTCCCTAATTCAATTGGAATGGGTCCAGAGAGTGTATTTTTGTACAGATAAAGCTTCTCAAGTGAGACAATATTATTTATTTCTAGTGGGATTGAACCAGTTAAATTGTTTTTGTAAAGATACAAAATGGTTAACTGGCTTAGTTTACCAATGGTAGGTGGAATTACACCAGAGAATTGATTGGTTGAAAAATCTAGATGGACAAGTTTGGACAGGAGCCCGATTTCTGGTGGGATGGGACCAAAGAAGCTGTTTACACTAAGCTCAAAATGGGTAAGATTGCCTAGAATAGAGAACGGGAAACTGTGAAGCGTACCTTTTAACTCAGAAGTCGAGAGGTTCAACCTGTTAACGTTCCCGTCAGTGTTGCAAGCAATTCCAAACCAAGAAGGGCACGAAGCGGGTGCACTAGTATTCGTTGGAAGGGGTGTCCAAGAAGATACAATTTGAGAGTTGTTTGGGATATTAAGGCTTGCTTTCCATTTAAGAAGAGCATTTGCTTCCTCCAAAGAAGCAGAAGTAAAGTTTGGTACAAATGAGAGAGAAACGAGCAGTAGAGCTAGAGATGAAAGTAAGAACTTTGAAGAAGCCATTACTTGCTTTTGTATGTTTTTTTCTATATAGTGAAGGCCCGTATTTCCCTTATTTATACTTGAGCTACCTTTTTAGGGGGACGTTATTCCACAAAGATTGTTTTACTAGAGAAATTAAAATCCCTAGAAGCATATATATATATATTCTTTTACAGTTTAGTAACTTTCTACAATGAATACATTGCATAAAGTATTTTTTATTTATTTATTTAAGTTTCTTTGCTAAAATATTTTTTCACTACTTTTTTGCTTTCCTCCCCAAATTACAGGGCATGCGTCAAGTTCTTCAAGTGCCAAATCCAAACAAAGAATGTATATGCAAACTCACGTGGATAAAAATTGACGCAGCAACAAATTCTCGGTTCACAGATTTCTTCAATGAAACTCTAGGTGATGAAGAGGATCAAGAAGACGACATAAGTGAGTAAGGATGTATTGTTAATTTTGAACTATTTCCTTATTTGAACTTCTTCGTATTTGTATTGTGATGACGACGACCTATGTTTTTTGTTGAACGACCACCGCGGGATACAGTGAGATAAAAATAGATAGAAAAAATTGTACCATAGCAAAGAAACTTATTTTTTTCAAGGGTCATTTATGTGCTATTAAACACGTATAATGTCTAGAATCTGATCAATAGTTAACTTAAACAAGATCATATTTAACAGAACGCTTGTTAAACAAATTCAAACTTTTCTTACAACAAAATCTATACCAAATATTAATCAATATTAATACATAATAAAAAATTATGCAAAAACCAACACGTGAACAACGGTACCATTAACATCAGAGGTATTGTATATTAAGATGACGAACGCTTTTTTTGTCTACTGATGTTGGATTCGCCATGATGATCTAAGGCCAGGTATTTAAAGTTTTAGCAGTAGTGGCTTTCTGGGTTTGCTTTTCTCTCGGAGGGGCCACAACCAATAAGAACAAAGTAAAATATATTTATTATCATGTAGCTCAAAGAAAAGAATAAGAACAAACGACTTATTAAAGAATCTAGATATGCAAGTTTGTACTTCATTAGAAGGAAACCTGTGTTTAAAAAGCTTACAGGCTACGGCCCATATACCCTATAAAAGTTAAGATAGTTGAGGAGTGTATGAATACATATACAAGTACTAGGCACAGGTGTGAGATACAACTTTGTTTCTTAACATCTTTATACCCTTGTTTAAGGTTCTATTCATATTTTACATGATTATCTTTATAGATTCAATTTTAACATTTTATTTTGGGCTTGCTTTTTAGGGACTTTATATTTTTGTTTATAAGACTATAGTATTGTGTTTAGTTGTTGGTGATACATGTAACTGCAATAAAGATATAAATTTAAGGCTTTACATATATATCCTTGCTTATTTTAAAAATTACATATATATCCTTTGAATGCATTAAAAGCATTGTACTTTATGCATAAAAACCTAGTACAAAGGACATATATGTAATTATTCATTTAGGGAAGGATATACATGTAAATCTCCCTTTTTAATAACAATTTGAAATTGTGATTTTATGTATCTTTTGATAACCAGAATATTGTGTTTGGCACAAGTGATTATCTGCCAACTTATAGAGACGATATTAACCGGGAAAAAATAGTAAATTTTCAACTAAATCACAAGCCAAATTTACATTCTTGAATAGGTTTTTGGCAGATATATATATGTTTACGTATAAAACATATATGTTTTGTATTTGGATTATAAAACATATACGTTTTGTGTTTGGATTATATGTTTACATATAAAACATATATGTTTTGTGTTTGAATTATATATGTTTCGCATACATACAAAAATTGGTCTCATGTTTATTTGTGTTTGCTAATTTAAGCTTGTGCATGTGCCTTATGTTATCTTGATTATTATTTTTTCTAGAGGTGTCAATATGTTGTTTGAAGGCGTGCATACATATTTTAACGAATTTGATGAGAAATTGGAAGTACGCATATGTTCTTAGAGGAGTGCATGTATGTTCTTGGAAGACGTGCACACTGTGTTAGAAAAGAATCTTATGAAACTTCAAACACATATGTTTTGTGCACATATATTCTTAGAAGGCGTGCATATGTTATTCAAAATGATACATTTGATTTGTATTTCATTTGATATAAAAATATGTGTATTATCTTATGTTTTTGGTTTGTAATAAATCTAAAGGTTAGACTATAATTTATGTTTTTAGTTTTTAGTTAAGAAGTTTACAGAATATACCGCAAAAACATATTTACAATTACATTTACAAGTAAAACTCATTTGAAGTTTAAACTATTGAAAAATAAAAACACGTGTAAATTTACATTATTTAAAAGAAACACACATGCACCTTTACATTCTAGAAACATGGATGCTAAGAAACACACACAAAATAAATTAAAAAAAAAGTCAAAAAATTCTGAGATATTTAAAAACGGTATTTAATAAAAAAATCTAAAAAAAAAATGTATTTTACTATAATACCCTTTAGATTAAATAATAATCTTTAATATTTAGAAAAAATAGGAGTTCTCGCAATTCTCGTAATATACATGGTTCTGAAAATAAAGGCCCCAATACATACATATATATATATATATATATATATATATATATATATATATATACTCCCTCCTTCCCAAAATTATTGTCCCCTGTTGACATTTTTTAGTCTTTCTTCTTCAACTTTGACCATAATTATTTTTATTTGTGTTATATAATACTTGATGAAAAATATATGAATGTATTGGGTTTTAAATGTACTTTCATTGGTATAATTTTTATTAAGTATTATATAACACAAATAAATAATTAATGTCAAAGTTGAACAAAAGACTGATCAAATCAAAGTGGATAATAAAAATAGGACGGAGGAGTATATATATATATATATATATATATATATATATATATATATATATATATATACAAAGAATATACAAACTTTCACGGTCTTCTTTCCTAGTGTAAATTATTTAATAAACTTGTACTCATCGGTAGTTTTCTAATCATAATTCTCCAATAATTCAAAGAACGTACTT
Organism: Chrysanthemum makinoi; assembly: GCA_910596185.1. Classification (NCBI taxonomy): domain Eukaryota; kingdom Viridiplantae; phylum Streptophyta; class Magnoliopsida; order Asterales; family Asteraceae; genus Chrysanthemum; species Chrysanthemum makinoi. Next base: position 341,808,139 of record OU343221.1, read on the forward strand.
AAAAGAACCACAATAAACGTAATTGTATTACTCAAAGAATATACAAATTTCCACGATCTTCTTTCCCAGTGTATATTATTTAATAAACTTGTTCTTGTTTTAGTTTTTTAATCATAATACAACAACAATACAAAGAATATACCCAAGAGAACCACAATAAAGGTAACTGTATTATTCAAAGACTATACAAATTTTCACGGTCTTCTTTCCCCATGTATATTATTTAATAAACTTGTGCTCATTGGTAGTTTTTTAAAGGTGGTACTGCAATAATTCAAATAACATTGTTGCCCTTTCCTACGGATTGTTGTTCAAACATGCTCGTGAGACACTCAAAATTAAATGAGCTAGTTTCTCAACTAGAGATGATGGTAGCGGAATCCAACTATCTCCTACATTGACTAGCAATAGATCATCAGCAGACAATGTTGGTAGACATGATATAAGTTCTCCAGGATGCTTTCCCATAATCACTTCTAGTGCAACAACTCCAAAACTATACACATCGCATTTCTCTGTCGCCACCATCGTAAAAGCAAGCTCTACATTGAAGGAAGCAGGAGAATAATAAAAGAAATGTTATATCATATCATAATTAAGAGAAATCTGAAACTTGAGAATTATTACGTATAGTATATATAACTTTTCAAATATATGGTAGTTACCCGGTGCAATATAGGTGCCTACAACTGCAGTCAAGTTGGATGAATCCAGCTTTTGAAGCTTCGTTGTTCCAAAGTCCGAGATATGTTCCTCATGATCATAATCGAGAAGGATATTAGATCCAGAAATGTCTCTATCAATTATAGGCGGTGTGCAATCATGGTGCATATAAGCCAAACCATTCGCTACGGCCTTAAAAATTCTTACCCTTTTCAACCAATCCATTTCCTTTCTTTGTGATATCGCTACTTAAGAGCGATTTTAGACTTCCCTTCTCAAAATATTCGTAAATCAAAAATGAGTGACGAGCATGGAAGCAATATCCATAGAGCTTAACTATGTTTCTATGCCTTATGTTTGTGAATGCTCGTACCTCATTTAGGAACCCTATACGATCGTAATTCTCAGATGATGAATAAAGTTTCATGACAGCTACTAAATTGTTGGGTGGTAACTTAGCTTTATACATGGTATCGTATCCTCCGATCCCAATACAATATGCATCATCAAAATCATTTGTTACCTTGATGATTTAATCATACATCGCTTGTCCATCAAAACTTGTTATTGAGAAAAATGTACCACCTTCTTTGCACGATGGTTTCGTAGAGCGAGATCTCTTTCTACGTCAATAAGCAATGAGGCCACACATGAGTAAACCAAGTAAAAGAGCCGCAAAAATTAGGATCACAGTTACAACGGTGAGCTTATGATGAAAAAGATTATTTTTCTTCATTATTATTTGACTTTCACAAAGTTTGGTTTTTACCAAACACAACACCATTATAGGAGATGAACTAAAACAAAATTTCAAACCAAACGTATCCAAAGCAACATCAATCTATCTCCTTTCAACAGCTCAAAGAAAAAACATAAAAGAAAATGTGCAAGATCTTAGTTCCCATCATAAATCTTTTTTAATATCCGAAAATAATAAAGAGAGATTTATAACAAATGTATCACTGGTACAAAAACTAGTATTCGTTACACCAAAAATCTGTGACGATATGCATATAGTCACACATGTTTTTTTTTGTGTGCCACCAAAGATCAGGCCACTGTAGGTGGCATGTGGTGACATTGTTGAGTTCGTGGTCTTTGTCATTGAAAAAGAGTGAACAAAACCCGAATATGTGTGACAAATTAGGCATAAGTTTTGTTGGATTAATCGGTATTAGTGATCGTAAACACTTTTTTTTTGGGTAAAAGGTCAAAGACCCGGTAAATATATTACTCCAAAAAACATTTAAGTACAAAGGATATGGGTGAATCCCATATCTCAGCCCGTTACATAGGCGAAAAGCTTACATAACAAGATACTTCCTATTCTCTATAAAAGAAAATAAACAACTACTCAAAAGATAAAATTAGACTCCTATGTAAACAAAATTACTTCCTACCAAGGCCTTGGAGCTTGATACCATATGTGTCATAATAAGCATCTAGATTCCCTAGAAGATCGTAGACCTGATCCGCATAGTTATCATAATCATATTCATCATAATCATCTTCACGATCATGACCACCACCAAATAGGTTCGTTGACTCATCAAAAGTGTTCAGAACCTCCTCTTCATCACTATCAGTCAACAATCTCTCCCACCTTAGAGAATGAGTTAACCCTCTTAGTAGAAGAAGTAGATGGGAAATCCTTTTTATTACCTTTATAATCAACTTTTTTAATAGGATTACCATCATCATCAACAAGGGTAGCTATCCCATCAATAAGAAGCTTTTCAAACTCCCCAATGTTTTCAACAATAGGTGTAGGACCAACCTCGTTAGCTTCCATTGAATCACTCACAAGCGGTTCTTGTGATACCTTACCGGTCTTAAGAGACCCAACCTCCTTTGCTTCCATTGTACTACCAGAATCCACTACATCAATAGGAGTGCCACATTCATCAATATCGATCGTATTAAGTGCAGCAAAAGGATTGGTTGTAGCAATATTCGCCCCACCTGTACTAGCCACTTCAGTGGCTTTCTTTTTTGTATTATCCACCTTCTTGGGTTCTGGAGGAGGCACTTTAGGTTGATACCTAAACTTAGGACCCTTACCTGGAATATTTTGACCACCATTCCTACTCTTATTCTTGTTATTGACAGTTTGAAAACCATCCTCAACACTCTGTTTAGGCAGAGTAGGAGGTGGAACACATTTAGGACAATCAAGCAACGTATGACCAAAAAGCTTACACGTATCACATCGAGGCGGTTTCCATTCGTATTCAACCCGAATTTTTCAATAGTGGAACATGTCCCATCAAGTAATGGTATCTCAACAGTGATGCTCTCCCTAAGAGCCTGATCCGCCTTAACTTCAATCAAGCACCTAGAAAAACTACTTTGACCCCATGATTCCAAGCACTTTGACTAGTGTAAGAATCTAACATTTTTGGCGTACCAATCAATGTGGCTAGGAGGCTGAGACCATCATCAGAAAACATAGCAAGGGGCACATCATGGAATTTAACCCATACTGGAATATTAGTCAGATCCTCTTTAAGCAGATTAGTATTCAACGTCCAAGTTTTAAGAATAATTGCCACATTCCTAATTATCCACGGTCCGTTTTCAAGAACATCATCAACACCTTTACGAGTGGAAAACTTAAAGAAAAACAAACCCTTAACATTCATCATAACCTTTTGAATACCATACTTGGCCCACGTATTACGGACGTAATAATCAACAACCGGAAAAACAATATTTTTACCAAGAAAATAACCATAAAGGGTATTCTCATAGGAATAGAGAGATCCACCCCATTAGACTTTTTACTACATTCTAACCTACGAAAATTTGACTTGCGCTTCATCGAATCAATTGAGGTAGTACCCGCATATGAAACCGGCTTCACACTCGGGGCACTCGTTGGATGGGACTGATTATGAACTTTAGGAGACGAGTTAGAAACAACATTAGTACCATTGTTCGCATTCTCCGCATTCTTAACTGCAACACCGCGCATAGCCTCTTCAAAGGTTTTACATGCTTCCAAAACAGCTGGGTCAAGAGCATAATTCGTCTCAGCCACACTTTGCACAAGATCTTCATTGATGGAGCTAGTTTGATTGGCAAAACTAGCAGAAGATCTCTTATTCATAGAATTAGTATCGTTCGAATCAGTAGCAACAGAGTTACCCGCATCTTGCGAAACCTTGGAAGCACTAGCCTTATTGAAGAATCCTTTTTCCATCTCTCAAAACCCCACAACCCACAGCAAAACACTCGAATTCACCAAGTACAATTCAACAGCACCAGCAAACACCAAAGTAAATAGAGATAAAACCCTAACGCAAGGTTAGGGTTTAATACTTTAAAGCTTAAGAACCTAACCCCCCCATCATTCTGATCGTTCCCACGTAATGATAAATCGATTAAACAATCCCAAAAGACTATAAAACTGTACATGATCGATCAAAGAAAATGAGTACTTTGTTGCATGCAGAATTAACACCACATGCAAATCAGACAAAGCTTGGTTAATATTATAATAGATTGTATGTAATCGTGAACAACCAAAGCACAAAAAAATAACTAGAGCAAATTACACCGACCCACTAAACTTAAATAAACAATTTAAATGTACCGACCCACGATAAAGGATGACACAATTAAAGAGTTTCAGATTTAACGTAGGGAAGGTGAATCGTTTTTTAAAAAATGATTAGAAAATTTGTTTTGGGTATTTGTCGCCAGAGAGATTCGTTTAGGATATCGCTTTAGGTTCAGTGACCGTAAACACTTTATAATCACACGAATGGTTTTTTAGAGTAACTATTGTTCGTCCTTTGGCCACTTAAATTGTCACACCCCCAAATTACCTGTTTTGCAGCGGAATGGAATTCCTGGGGATTGACTGTCATAGCATCACAATCACAGTTATATTGAACGACCTAAAGTGTCGTTTGGAAAACACATCATTTGATTTAATAAAACAATCAGAGTTTACAAAGTGTAGGTCCCAAATGAAAATCATCTTGTGCGGAAATAAGTTTGTTACAATTCAAACGATGTTTTAAAGTACGTAGTGAGACGCGTCGTCACCGCGACTCTATGATATGTCCACATGCATGCCATGAAGTGAATGCCTTAGATAACTGAAAATACATTGCTAAAAGTGTCAACACAATGGTTGAGTGAGTTCATAGAGTTTATGTAAATGTTAATACGACTACCACAAGTATAAATTATGTATGACAATGTCGTCACAAAAATGATACAATTGCTTAAGCACATGACACACCGAAGCTCGATGATGTTCGCCCCAACAGAGTGTCTTGCCAAACAACTCAAATAATGTTTATGAAATGAAATGCATCCGTATGACTAGTTGGGATCCACCACCCCGGATGGAGGTGTCACCCTCGATAGATCTATCCACTCACCCACGCTTTTAGGAAATTAACGGTTCATGTTTATGAAATGGGGACATTTAACTGGCAATGAGGTAACTTAAGCAATATAATGAATTTGGTATACTTGGTAGCGTAATAAAATAATGTGCAATGTATTCTCCCCCGTAGGTTTGAAATAAAGTAAAAACTTGAATAAATCGGGGCTATAAAAACTCACATGTTGCAATGATTATGATGACAAAAGTGGATACACTGAAATGTAGCGTGAATCTTGAAAATGACCTATTATGAATGATATGATATGTAATAAGTCATGATGTAATGCTATGCATGCAATTCGGATGATATTTATACCACTTGTGAGTTTTTGAAAATAATACTCTTCGTCGAAAAAAAGAACTCTTTTGACGTCTTGACCATTCTTAAATTACTTTGCAAGTATTTACATCAAAATGACATCCTACAATAGTTTCTTAATGATTTATTGTGAAATTTTAACTTTTCGTCGTAAAATAATGTCGTTGGAAATTTCATGAAAGTGACTAAAATGGCCTCAAAAAGCTAGTCGAAATGGGTACGTCGAACGTTAGGAAACGAACTCAACGGTTTTGGGAAGCTTGTATCATAATCTCAAAGTTTTGGCATTTAAGTTTTTATCCTAGAGGTCTCGTTCATAGAGAAAATATAGGTTAAGTATGGTGATTTTGTCCAAAATGTAGTTTAAAAGTGAATTTCGGCAAAGTTTAAGCAACCGTAGTTAATTCATTACAACTCCGCTATACAAACGGTTGGTCATTTTGGAAAATATGCTTGGTGATCTCACTTTTATTAGAAGACATCTCTGTACAAAAAGTTATACGTCAACGTTAAAAATAGCCTTCAATATAGTCACTTGTTTACCATAACACTTGTCTAATACAAATAATATAGTTTTTCTTAAATAATAAAGTTACGGCAATTTTGTGTAAACGTGTATAGTTTAAGTTCTACAAATCCTTTTTCTACGTATTATACGTCGTCCTTATTTCGTATCAAGGTATACTAATATATTTTTGATAAGTCGAAATAATTTATAACGCTTAAGACTCGTTTTTGACTCGTACAAAACAAAAATAGTTTGCTGAAATTTTCAGGATATATATATTTCGTCGTCAAACTTGAAAAATTCATAACTTCTTCGTTATAGCTCCGTTTTAATCCGTTCAAGTGGCCACGGTTTCGTTTTAAAGTATATTTTCTAAATATCTAGGCCAAAAATTTATGTCTACTGTCGGATTTTCCAGATTTACAAAATAAGATCAGACCCTTTTTAAGACTTGTCGAAATGAGTTTTTCTCGCGTCAAACCTATTCTAACCCATTCAAAACAACTCCGAAGCTATTCTAATCCTACCATACACCTTCTTAGGGTGTCATGGGTTCCTAGCCATCACCAAAACTAATATATAACAAGGGATAATTATAGGATGACTTATATATATATATATCTCTTAAAAACAATGTGAAAATGGTATAAACATCCATAAGACTTGCATGTTAACTCAAATATGATGAAATGACTATGAAATAAATATGAAAGATGAAAAATGGATATGATATGCTTACTAGTTACTTGATGAGGTGACTAGAACAAGGGATAAAACTTAAACACCCTAGGTTTTTATTTCAAAACCTAAACAAGAGTGTATTCTAGATTGTATAAAACTTGATTTGGAAAATTTTGAGAATCTCCTTCTTCTTCACTTGTAGTGGCCGGTTATAGAGAGGAAAAAGGAGAGGAAATTTCTTGACTTGAAACTTGTATTATTGTGAATGAAGTGTGTGAAAGTATGTTTGAGTGTAGATCTTGATATGAAAGAAAAATTTCACCAACTCATTAATGAATCACCCCCCCTTGGTCGGCCAAGGGGGTATGTATTTCTAAAATACATTTTTATTTATTTATTTACTATATATAATAATGTGTGTAAGTAAATGTAGTTAAGTACAAATATGTTGTAACTTGCATATATTTGTGAAATTAGGGTAGTATTGTCTAAAAATAAGTTTTAATAGGCCAAAGTAAAATATATTGTAGTTATAAAAATTGTAAAAATATGTTTCTTGCAAAAAATGATATAATAATTATCGTTGTAGTTTTAAGAAAACGTCGTAATAATATAAATTTAATCAATTTATATACAAAATAAATTTAAAACACTAGGTAAACTCAAAATATTATTTTTATAAACTAAATGTAAGTATAAAATATGTCGGATAGTTTTTTGGAAGTATCGGATTAAACGTTCAAAATAATAACTTACGCGATAGCGTTTATTTAATATGAAATTTACGCGTTTAATGTGAAATGCAAAATCATGAATGAACTAACATGATGGAAATGATGTTAATGAAATGTAGACTAAACCTAGTCTATATGAAATGTACTTGATGATATGATCATGAATTCGCAGCTAAACCATTAAGGTTACGCGAATTTGGAACACGTAAACCTAGTTTACGATAAACGATAAATAATGAAATTTGAGAAATGACCTGAAATTGCGAGTTGTCACATTCGCCCATCCAAAAAGGAATTCACTCCCTGAATTCAGTTCGTGTTAGTCTATCGAATTTTTGAGTTTGTGATGAATAACGAGGAGAGAAGACATGGAGAAGTGTCGTTACGGTTATCGATGATTGAGAGTGTATAAAACATCATAGTGAGAGAAAAATATCGGATGAATCTCTCATAAGTAACACTTTGAATTGGAACATGTGAAAATTTTGCTTGCACTAAGATTTATAAATAACCGCTCCCAACATAACATGATCCCTCGAATTGTGGACATAGTTAGCTAGGCTATGTATAATTAAGGAACCATGACGCAGATCCCGGGTTTAGTTGTTATAACTCTCAATGTTTAAAAAGATTTAAACCGTGTCGTTAAAATGGTAGTTAAAGTAAAAAGAACTAAAATTCTCGTAATGATATCGAATCGAAAGGAAATAAAGTACGATAGATGAGAATATTTTACAACGAGTGGTTTATCAAATAGTAATACATCTTAGGTTATAAAGATTCGGATACGATGGAAAACATAAACTTAGTACGACATAGTTCATAAGGAGAAATAAGATTAGTTTCGAACTTCTTTAGTCTTCCGCGTCGTTGATACCTTGACGAGCTTCTCCTCCTCCTAACATGTATGCATTCCCATGAGCACCTTCAACTTGTTGACCTTGGTTTTGAGGACATTGATTCTGATTGTGTCCTTGCTCCCCATTCAAGCATGTGACCACGACTTTACCTCTACAATTCACGGCTAGGTGTCCCGATTTTTGGCACTTGTGGCACTTAAGTGGGCAAGGACCCGAGTGATGAAAATTACATCGATTACATAGTGGGTGTGTTCGGCATAACCTCTCGCCTTCTATTGGTGCGCAACATAAACCATAGCAGCCTTCTTGCCTTATTCTATTTGTTGGTGATGGTTAGTGTTACGGTTTTGGTTGTTGTTATTATAACCTCCTTGGTCATTTCTTTTCCCATTTTCTTTTGTTGTTGTTGATTTGGTTATCGTCGTTGTTGTTATTGTGGTTTCGGTTGGTGTTGGTGATATTTCCTCTCTTTACTACTTGTGCCATAAGCTTCTGAGTCACTCTAATAGATTCCTCAATCGTTTGTGGATCAAAAGAAGTCACATCACCTTGAATAATCTCAGGAAGTCCTTCAATGAAAGCCTCCCGTAGCTTCTCATTATCCGAAACCATAGATGGGCATAACACGGCCAATTCTTGAAATCTTCGAATGTAAGTATCAATGTCATACCCAATAGTTACCAACTCATAGAATTCGGTCTCCAACTTCTTCACCTCCGTACGCGGACAAAACTTCTTTGTCACCAATATATATCATGGGTGCGATCTGGTTTTGCGAATTTAATCCTATGCGATTGCTTTTGCAATCGGTTTTGAGGGTTTTATTTGTTTGTTTGATCGTCTATTGCTATATGATTATTATTAAACGATCGTTATTGGGGTGTTATGGCCGATCAAAACCTCAATCTAACTGCCTTCTATCTGTTTTGGATCGAATGGTTTGTTAGGGATATCTCATGAACGAAACCCTAATTTTAGGGTTTCGTATTTATTGGTTTTGATTCGATGGGTTACTTGCAAGTTGGATGATGTTCACTATTTCTTGTAGGTCGATCCGTTGATCGTGTTTATCTATTGGTTTTGTGATGTTATTCGAGGAAGTGGGTTGAGAGAGGGAAGGTGATGGTGTTCGCTTGATGTCTTTCGTTATTCAAAGACAAGTTGCTTATCGTTATTTTAATGGGTCTTTTGATTGATGGTGCTGCATGTTATGGAAGTTAAGTTTTAGGGTTCTTATTCAAAAACTCTAGGGTTAGTTGCATGGTGGTCTTGTTGCTGTAGGTGACCATGGCATGTACTTTGCAGGTTTGTTGCATGGATGTTAGGGTTTTCTGGAACCCTATGTGCTTGTTACACTATCTCTTGCTACTAATGGGTTCACATGTATTCACATATTCGGGTAGTAGCTTATCGTCTTTGCTATTGTCGGGGTGTAGCTTATGGATTTAGTGTATGATGGGATTGTTGGAAGTTTTGTTTGTGGTGTTCGTTGCTACTACACACAGATTATATGTTGAAGATCGCTGGATGTTTCTCACGTGATTCTTCACGGAAGTTAAGGTGGACCGCCATAGTGATATAGAAGGCTCAAGTGCTTTTCTTGAGTAGTATTGTCAATTCTTATGTACTTTTGTCATTATTGGTAGGTTCATTTTATTGTTAGATATAAGAATGGTGTGTCATTCTTATATTCGAGGTAAAGTGTCCTAAGGAATTGAGGTGAGGGATATCACCCTCATCCTATGTACTTCAACGTTTTTTGGTGTAATGCATTTTACCGGGGTGAATTAACCCTTTTACCCAAAAAAAAAAAAAAACCTTTGAATTGCTCCCAAGTGAGCTTGAAAGCATTTTCCATTCCCATCGGCTGAGCATAAGAGTTCCACCATGACAGCGCCCCATCAGTAGTGTACTGTAGCAAACTTAACCTTGCTATCATCAGCAATTACATAACAAAACACGGACTCCATTTTCTCGAACCATCTAACCATGGCGGGTGGCCCGCCGGTACCCTTAAACTTAGTGGGATCTCCACTTTTGAATCCTTATCTGAGCGACTTCTAACTCCGGACCCTCTGCATTTCTTTGCGGCAGCAAGAAAAGTCTAGCTGCCGCAGCGGTAAAGCGGCCTCAGCGAGCACCTTTTCCTTTCGATCCTTAAAGCATCGGCTATGCTATCCCTTACCAACTTTTGAATAGCCGCTTGTCAATTCGGTCGCGGCTTTCTTCGGTACCATCTTCTTCAAAATAACAGAAAGGTGAGATGTAGCAAAGTCCGATGTCAATAATAAACGCTGCAAAGAGATGTGATAAGAAATGATAAGTTTGAGGTTATTTTTCAAAATGATCACGGGTTTCCTAAGAAATGGGTTATGAGATGTCGTAAGTGCTTCAAATGTATAATGGTTTAGTGACTTAATGTGTGAATAACGTGTAACTCGACATGTTAGTGGTGAAACAAAGGAGTGAGAGTGACTTTGCCGTACTTAAAGGTTTATCTCGGCATTCGACGTTATCGGTGATGAGTCAACTGATATTAAAATTGTGATAGGAAATGACAAGGCATTCTCCACGTTAGAGTATGAGAAAAGGATAATGGGATGGGTATTTAAGGGCATCCATGTGACAATCGATGTGAAATGAAAGTAAATAACTCGAAAAATGTACGTATAAATCGCATGCAAAGTGAACATGCACTTATGATGAAATGATGGGATGCTATGATGATGTAGTTATAGTCTAGGGTGATGATGCAACCTAGTTCTCTATAACCGGAAGCTCGATGCCAATCATATCACACCCCAAATTACGGCTTTGCAGTGGAATGGAATTCACGGGATTGACTTTCATAGCACAATCACAAGATTATATTGAACGACCTAAAGTGTCGTTTGGAAAACACATCGTTTGATTTAATAAAACAATCAGAGTATACAAAGTGTAGGTCCCAAATGAAAATCATCTTGTGCGGAAATAAGTTTGTTACAATTCAAACGATGTTTTATAGTTTATAAAACCCAAGTGAGGCAGCGTAATCCAGCGACTCTAAGATGTGTCCACATGCCATGAAGTGAATGCCTTAGATACACGAAAATACATTGCTAAAAGTGTCAACACAATGGTTGAGTGAGTTCATAGAGTTTATGTAAATGTTAATACGACTACCACAAGTATAAGATATGTATGACAATGTAAATCACAAAATGATACAATTGCTTAAGCACATGACACTTGAGCTCTGACGATGTTAGCCCCAGCAAGTGTCTTGCCAAACAACTCAAATAATGTTTATGAAATGAAATGCATCCGTATGACTAGTTGGGATCCACCAACCCGGATGGAGGTGTCACCCTCGATAGATCTATCCACTCACCCGCGCTTCTATGAAATTAACGGTTCATGATTATGAAATGGGGACATTTAAGCGGCAATGAGTAACAAGCAATATAATGAATTTGGTATACTTGGTAGCGTAATAAAATAATGTGCAATGTATTCTCCCCCGTAGGTTTGAAATAAAGTAAAAACTTGAATAAATCGGGGCTATAAAAACTCACATGTTGCAATGATTATGATGACAAAAGTGGATACACTGAAATGTAGCGTGAATCTTGAAAATGACCTATTATGAATGATATGATATGTAATAAGTCATGATGTAATGCTATGCATGCAATTCGGATGATATTTATACCACTTGTGAGTTTTTGAAAATAATACTCTTCGTCGAAAAAAAGAACTCTTTTGACGTCTTGACCATTCTTAAATTACTTTGCAAGTATTTACATCAAAATGACATCCTACAATAGTTTCTTAATGATTTATTGTGAAATTTTAACTTTTAAATCAGTAAAATAATGTCGTTGGAAATTTCATGAAAGTGACTAAAATGGCCTCGAAAAGCTAGTAAAAAATGGTAGAATGCGTCGAACGTTAGGAAAGCGAACTCCAGCGGTTTTGGGAAGCTTGTATCATAATCTCAAAGTTTTGGCATTTAAGTTTTTATCCTAGAGGTCTCGTTCATAGAGAAAATATAGGTTAAGTATGGTGATTTTGTCCAAAATGTAGTTTAAAAGTGAATTTCGGCAAAGTTTAAGCAACCGTAGTTAATTCATTACAACTTCGCTATACAAACGGTTGGTCATTTTGGAAAATATGCTTGGTGATTTCACTTTTATTAGAAGACATCTCTTTACAAAAAGTTATACGTCAACGTTAAAAATAGCCTTCAATATAGTCACTTGTTTACCGTAACACTTGTCTAATAAAAATAATATAGTTTTTCTTAAATAATAAAGTTACGGCAATTTTGTGTAAACGTGTATAGTTTAAGTTCTACAAATCCGTTTTCTCATTATTATCGTCCTTAGCTTCAGTATCAAGGTATACTAATATATTTTTGATAAGTCGAAATAATTTATAACGCTTAAGACTCGTTTTTGACTCATACAAAACAAAAACAGTTTGCTGAAATTTTCAGGATATATATATTTTAGTCAGTCAAACTTGAAAAATTCATAACTTCTTCGTTATAGCTCCGTTTAATCCGTTCAAGTGGCCCGCGGTTTCGTTTTAAAGTATATTTTCTAAATATCTAGGCCAAAAATTTATGTCTACTGTCGGATTTTCCAGATTTACAAAATAAGATCAGACCCTTTATAAGACTTGTCGAAAAGAGTTTTTCTCGTGCTAAACCTATTCTAACCCATTCAAAACAACTCCGAAGCTATTCTAATCCTACCATACACCTTCTTAGGGTGTCATGGGTTCCTAGACATCACCAAAACTAATATATAACAAGGGATAATTATAGGATGACTTATATATATATAACTCTTAAAAACAATGTGAAAATGGTATAAACATCCATAAGACTTGCATGTTAACTCAAATATGATGAAATGACTATGAAATAAATATGAAAGATGAAAAATGGATATGATATGGTTACTAGTTACTTGATGAGGTGACTAGAACAAGGGATAAAACTTAAACACCCTAGGTTTTTATTTCAAAACCTAAACAAGAGTGTATTCTAGATTGTATAAAACTTGATTTGGAAAATTTTGAGAATCTCCTTCTTCTTCACTTGTAGTGGCCGGTTATAGAGAGGAAAAAGGAGAGGAAATTTCTTGACTTGAAACTTGTATAACTGTGAATGAAGTGTGTGAAAGTATGTTGGAGTGTAGATCTTGATATGAAAGAAAAATTTCACCAACTCATTAATGAATCACCCCCTTACGTAGGGGTATGTATTTCTAAAATACATTTTTTTTTTTTATTTACTATATATAATAATGTGTGTAAGTAAATGTAGTTAAGTACAAATATGTTGTAACTTGCATATATTTGTGAAATTAGGGTAGTATTGTCTAAAAATAAGTTTTAATAGGCCAAAGTAAAATATATTGTAGTTATAAAAATTGTAAAAATATGTTTCTTGCAAAATTTGAGTGATATAATAATTATCGTGTAGTTTTTAAGAAAAACGTCGTAATAATATAAATTTAATCAATTTATATACAAAATAAATTTAAAACACTGGGTAAACTCAAAATATTATTTTTATAAACTAAAAGTAAGTATAAAAATATGTCGGGATAGTTTTTGGAAGTATCGGATTAAACGTTCAAAATAATAACTTACGCGATAGCGTTTATTTAATATGAAATTTACGCGTTTAATGTGAAATGCAAAATCATGAATGAACTAACATGATGGAAATGATGTTAATGAAATGTAGACTAAACCTAGTCTATATGAAATGTACTTGATGATATGATCATGAATTCGCAGCTAAACCATTAAGGTTACGCGAATTTGGAACACGTAAACCTAGTTTACGATAAACGATGAATAATGAAATTTGAGAAATGACCTGAAATTGCGAGTTGTCACATAAATATATAATATATGTGACATTTGAGATGATTTATTCAAGTAAATGTGTATTATATGCGACTATTTTCCATCCTGTGGCCACATGAATATATAATAAATGTGACGTTTGTGATGTTTAGTCACACAACGAGTGTTGTTTTTTTGGAGTTAGTCACATAAAATTTAAAACAAAGTGGCCAAAAGTGTTAGTAAGTGTGACAATATGGTGTTTTTTTTTGGTAAAGGGGAGTAATCCTGCACCCTGGTAAATATATTAACCAAATAAACATTTAAGTACAATGGATATGAGTGAAATCCCATATCTCAGCCCGTTACATAGGCAAAAAAGCTTACATAACAAATACTTCGTTTCCTAACAAAGAGAAAACAAACCACTACTCAAATGATAACATATGAGAAATAAAATTACTTCCTAGGACCTTGAAATTTTGTGCCATACATGGCATTAAAGGCATCCAAATTCCCCGGAAGATCACGAACCTGTTTCGCATAGTCATCGAAGTCATAGTCTTCATACTCATCTTCAAACTCTTGGCCACCACCAAATATATTAGCAGACTCATCAAATGGGTTAGCAACAACCTCATCTTCAGAATCGGACACTACAATCTCTACCACTTTAGAAAAAGGGTTAACTCTCTTAGTAGAGAAGAAGGCGATATACAAGAATCACTAGTTTGAGGAGCCACTATCGACTCCATCTCTTTCAAATCACTCACAAGAGGCTCTTGTGATGCGATTACCTATCTTAGTAGACTTATCTTTATTAACTTCCATTGTAATACAACCAATCCACATCCTTGATAGTGTCATTAGAAGGAATACCGGCGATCCGTTATGTTCCATATTAAGAGCATCAAACTGGTTAGATGTAGCAATCTTGGTTCCACTCGAACTAGCCACCGTAAGCATTCTTAGTGACTACCACTTTTTAGGTTCAGAGGAGTCTTCGGGTTGGTATTGAAACTGTTACCACAACAGTGTTTGAAAACCCTCCTTGACCCGGAATAGAAGACCCACCTTGCTTTCCCTTCTTCTTATTATTAACCATCTTGAAACCATCATTAGCACGCTTAGAAAGTTGGTAGGAGGTTCAACAACTTTAGGACAATCAATAGGAGTATGACCAAAAATCTTACATTTTTCACAATGCGGTGGTTTCCTCATATTCAACCGTATCGTCTCGATAGTCGACCAGACCCATCAAGTAACGAATCTCAACAAGTAAGGCGTCCCTAAGAAGCTCATCCGACTTCACATCAATCATGCATCTAGCAAAACTACTCTGACTGAGTCCTGCACATTTAGCTAGTGAAGGCATCTAACCTTTTAGGCGTGCTATCAATGTGGCAAGGAGACTAAGGCCATCATCAGAAAACATAGCAAGAGGAAGGTCATGGAATTTAACCCACACCGGGATATTGGTCAAATCCTCTTTAAGTAAGTTGGTGTTCACTGTCCATGGTTTAAGAATAATAGGTACATTATTAATCAACCAAGGACCGTTTTCAATAACGTCATCAACACCTTTCTTCGAATTAAACTTAAAAAATAAGAACCCCTTTGCATTCATCATTACCTTTTTTATACCAAACTTAGCCCACACATTGCGTACAAAGTAATCAACAACAGGAAAGCAAGTTTACCAAGGAAATACCCATACAAAGTATTCTCAAACCTAGTGTTTACCTCTTCAACCACTTTCATCGGGACGGAAAGATCCACACCATTAGCTTTCTTACTACATTCCAACCTACGAAAGTTAGACAGGTGTTTCATTGGTTCAGAGAGTAACACGGCATCTGATGAAGCGGTGTTTGCTTAGCGCACACCATCCTTCTCCATACCAATTATGTGCATTAACATTAGAAGCCATAGGACCACTAGTATCTTGAGGAGGTTTCGAATAACCAATAGCAAAAAGCATCTCCTCAAGCTCCTACGTGATTGTGGCACCTTAAGATGCTCAAACGGATTAGCCAGTAGAAGTAGTAGCATCCACTTATTCCGGTTGGTTTTAATGGTTGCCCATCGTCACCCACAAGAACAAGTTTTCCTTCTAAGATTTGTTTTTCAATAGCAATTTTTCAAGAAAGTATCATGACCCTCGTGCATGTCATGACTAGATGCGTCACGACTAGAGCTTGAACCAAGTGAAACCGGCTCCACTTGTCCATCGAACTTATCTAGGCCGTGGCATACCACCAATCTCCTCTCCCAAATTCGACATCACAACAATCAGAAACCTTAAAAAAAGAAGAAAATAATGTCCGGTCTTCAAACAAACAATTAAAACCCTAGTTTAACAACTAGGGTTATATATAGGGCATAATAGTGATTACATGATATGGTGATGAGATCAGGTCGGTAGAATGATTTGTAATGACAACCAAACCGATAATGATCAAACACTAGCTCGGAAAAGAAAACCAAACAAAGAGCCAATCGATCGAAGAAAAAGCAAAAACAAAAACCGAATAAAGATAGATCATACACAAGCTATAATCGACGGCAATTCAGTGTTGTAATGGAGAAGATAGAAGATCGATTGGTGGAGTAGTAAGGGTTTCGAGTTTAAAGTGAAGAAATGTGTATTTTGTGTGACTATTGTTCATCCAATGGCTACTTGAATTTTATATTTGCGTGGCCATTTGTAATATTTAGTTACATAAAGCATGTTTGTTTTGGGTATTTAGTCACATACAATTAAGCAACTAGAGACCAAAAGTGTTAATAAGTGTGACCATATGCTGTATAAAGTGAAGAAATGTGTATTTTTTGTGACTATTGTTAATCCAATGGTCACATGAAATTTATGTTTGTGTGGCCTTTTGTAATATTTAGTCACATAAAACATGTTTATTTTGGGTATTTAGTGACATACAATTAAGCAAAAAGTGGCCAAAACTGTTAATAAGTGTGGCCATATGTTGTTTAAAGTGAAGAAATGTGTATTTTATGTGACTATTGATCATCCAATGGCCACATTAATTTTATGTTTGTGTGGCCTTTTGTAATATTTAGTCACATAAATCATGTTTGTTTTGGGTATTTAGTCACACACAATTAAGCATAAAGTGGCCAATAGTGTTACTAAGCATGACTATATGCTGTTTAAAATGAAGGAATGTCTATTTTGTGTGATTATTGATCATCTAATGGCCACATGAATTATATGTTTGTATGACCTTTTGTAATATTTAGTCACACAAAGCATGTTTGTTTGGGTATATAGTCACATACAATTAATCATAAAGTGGCCAAAAGTGTTAATAACTGTGACCATATACTACTTAAAGCGAAGAAATGTCTATTTTGTCTGACTATTGATCATACAACTGCCACTTGATTTTTATGTTTGTGTGGGATTTTGTAATATTTAGTCACACAAAACATGTTTGTTTTGGTATTTAGTCATACAATTAAGCATAATGGCAAAAAGTGTTAATATGTGTGACCATATCTTTGTTTAAAGTGAATAAAATATCTATTTGTGTGACTATTGATCATATAATGGCCATTTTATGTTTGTGTGGCCTTTTGTAATATTTAGTCACACAAAGCATGTTTGTTTTGGGTATTTAGTCACATACAATTAAGCATAAAGTGGCCTAAAGTGTTAATAAGTGTGACCATATGCTGTTTAAAGTGAAGAAATGTATATTTTGTGTAACTATTGTTCATCCAATAGTCACATGAATTTTATATTTGTGTGTCCTTTTGTAATATTTAGTCACACAAATCATATTTGTATTGGGTATTTAGTCTCATACAATTAAACATAAAGTGGCCAAAAGTGTTAATAAGTGGACCATATACTGCTTAAATTGAAGAAATATGTATTTTGTGTGACTATTGTTCATCCAATGGTCACATGAATTTTATGTTTGTTTGGCCTTTTGTAATATTTAATCATACATCGAATTAAATAAAGAGTTATCAATTATAGACACACACACATAGAGAGAGAGAGAGAGAGAGAGAGAGAGAGAGTGAATGAGTTGGGTTATTATGAAAAGTTTCTTATAATGAAAAGAATATGAAGGGCAAGTACAAGTTGGCTTATGCTCCTGAGCATAAACCATCTTATGCTCCCAAGCCTAAGATTCCTCCACCACCAAAGAAGGATAATCCTGCTAAGGACGCGACCTGTCACCAATGTGATGAAATAGGTTATTGGAGAAGGAACTGTCCAGTCTATCTCGCCGAGTTGATGAAAAAGAAGAAGCTATCTCCAAGAGCTAGCACTTCATGTATTTTAACCATATAACTTTATTGTTTTCCTAATCCATCTTGGGTTTATGACATGGGTTGTGGTACTCACATTTGTAATACTACTCAGGGTCCTAGTGGAAGTAGGAAGCTGAAGCCTGGAGCTTTAAGTTTGTATGTGGGCAATAGTTAACCAGCAGGAGTTGAAGCTATAGGCGTTTTTCATTTACATCTCCCTAGTGGATTAGTGGTTGTTTTGAATAATTGTCATTATGCTCCCTCTATTACTAGAGGAATTATTTCAGTTTCTTGTTTGCATGACGATGGTTTTGTTAATCGTTTTGAATCGAATAATGCAATTTCAGTTTCTAGAAATAATGTTGTTTATTTTACTGCTATCCCTCGGGATGGTATTTATGAAGTTTATATGTCTTGTTCTAATACAAATGATAGTTCTATGTTTGTTGTTAGCAATAAAAGATCCAAGTCTGCCTTGGATTCTACACTCTTGTGGCATTGTCGTCTGGGACACATTAGCAAGAAACGCATGGAGAAGCTGCGACATGATGGATGATGTAGGTTTTACTGATCAGGTTTTAATATTTATATTAACTCGTTATACCTATGGTCTACCCTAATGGAATAATGGGCATGAACGTTAGTGTAGTGTAGTATTCGGTAAAACCGAGGTCGTCCCAAGAGCTACGTGGATTGGAAATTAACTTAAGTCTATGTCACAATTTTAATTGCTTTTAAGATTGAAATAATAAAATTAACTAATAAAACAAGTGGAAGATAAAAGCAGTGAGGTGTGATCAATGAAGGTTGTGGTGTTAACCTAGTTATTCAACCTAGCTAGTAATGTCTACGTCTAATTACTTCCAATTACTTTAGGTGGGGTCAAAGTTGAGAAAACAGACATCACAGTCAATCGCCTAACCTCTAAGAAAGATGCCACCATAGGAGAAATCAAGCACACCGCATAAGTCCAGTTGTTCCGGTCCCTAAGCGAGTCATTAAAATACCGCTACATGCTAGATTTATAATAGTGAGTGCGTTAGGAACTTAGACACTCACCCCTATTCTTAAGTTCATCCAAACGGTAGGTGATCAGTTGGTCAAATCGCACAAGTAGAAATGGTCGTTAGTTGGTCATATCTTACCCTTCCCATCTCAGTCCGCTCACCTACGATTGGGTTGGTCATATTTCCTAGGCAATTGGCCTCTACCGCCATTCAAAACTACCAAACCAAGGGTGGCTACCAATAAACTATGCATGCATACACTTATAAATAATTTTACGGAAGTAAAGTGAACGTAAGCATAATTATTAAGGAATTATAACAAGGCCAACACCAAGGTGCTTAGCCAAACATATAATAAATCATACCAACGAAAATGAATAAATAATAAATTGAATTGAACATAATGTTTGATACAAATTACATGATGTAGAGCTAATAATGATGATGATTGCGAGTGAATTCTTCCTTCAAAGCGGCTTGATTTGCTGAAAAATGCCCCGAGTGGTGTAATGACCCACTAGGAGAGGGGAAGAAAGATACTAAAAATGCATATTTATAGTTGTATTTATAGGCCATGACATAGTTACGTAATTAAATATATTAATTACGTTGTAACTAAAGTTACGCCGTAACTAATATATAGTTCGTAGTAACTATATAACAATTAGTAACTTCGTAGCTTTTATTGTCAACATCTATTCATGAAACTTATTTGTTCTAGTTGACGCTTTTAGTCCCTCATCGCTCTTGTTACTTTTATAACAAGTCTTTGTACTCAATAAACTTAGAATTAACTTGCGCTTTTAATCCACGGACCTCGAAACTTTGCCAAAGTAATTAATGCGTAACTAATTATCCGAGTTACTGTAAACCTTCCGTCCGTATATGATTATCCTTTCGAAATCATCTCTCTGGTAACTAAATTGCTACGTTAAACAAAAATAATTACGATGTAACCATAAGAATGGTTACGGTATCCTTCAAAGCTCATATTTACCGTAACCTTATTAGCTAGTTATGGCGTAATCTTCATATAAAATCCAAAGGTAGAATTCATCTTTAGAACATATATTTGGCCTTTTTTCACATCTTTTCCGCTCCAACGCCTCATTTATCCTGAAATGTAATTATGAACGAATTAAGTACCATATTAAAACAAATGAGGCCATAAATTTGATATATAAAAAGATTAGGCTAATTTGATGTTATCAAATATCCCTCCACTTGAATCTTACTTGTCCTCAAGTAGACCCTTTAAATAATTCTTAAAAGATATCTCCCTGGATTAATTGGAAGTTATGAGTTTAAAAATCACCTAAGCTAGGAAATCCAAACCGACGCGTCACGAAAAGGGAATTGAAATCACACTCTCTCTCATAATTCACGTGTTTATTTTTGGTGATCATCACAATTGCGATCATGGCGAGTATTCTATCATAGGCTTGGCAAAGATACTAATCTCCACCACTAGAGTATATAGATCATTTATAAAAGGCAATGGGTTGACACAACATAGGCTTATGGGTTTATTTTGTCATTACTAACGAGTTACGGCGAAGGGGACAAAACCAATGATACATGACAAAATCCATGGTCAAGACACCAATGATTACTTGCTTCCTCACCTAAACTCGATTCATGACTAAGGGTAGGATAAGGCATGGGAAATTTTTAATGGGTGTAAATAAAAAGACATGAAACAAATAGATTCCTAAGTCCACAATCACCCCACCACTAGTCGCATTCAATCCCATAGCAAAAATCGAGGGTCAAGAGTCAAGGGGTCTTCAATAATCCAATACACGAGGTAATGCATAAGAAATGTAATGTGGTGCCTCATAATCATAAACTAGGCAAATAAGATGCATTAACTCGGCCTTCATCATCAATGAAAAAAGAATGTGCTAAATAAAAAAAATTAAAATTTGGGTCAATTTAGCACATATTTCTATCAAAATCGACCATTTCTATCTCTCATCCCCCCACTTGAAATGGACAATGTCCCCATTGTACGAATATTGATTAAAATTTGAAAGGCGAGATAGAAATGTTTGGGTTTCTAATTTTATCCGTAAGACAAAACGGATTTGTAAAAAATTTCGCCAGTTGAACAAGGCGAAAACACTTTTTTTTTTATGCAAGACAAGGTATACATGGATATAAACGATACGAACATAAAAAGTATTCCCCCACTTGAGATCAACTATCATCTAAACCCGATCTTCTTCCACAACCCTTTATTCGAACAAAAATTAACCAACAACGCCCGGACGATGGACATAAGGAAACTACAGGGTAGGCTAGGCGATAGGTGTAACGAAACAATTATATTGGGTGAATAAAATGAAAGGAAAGGCTATAAAGGGTGTATCTAGGGGTATCTTGCACTAATGGTGAGTGCAACAAAAAGGGTTTAACAGGAGGATTGACTGATCGGTGTGAAAAGTCAATAAACACAATACATGTATGGGCTATTTGGGTTTAATCCTAAAATTGCCTTATATCCTAGCTGCACTAATCACACCAAGTTACCTCAGTGTAATGCTCATGATAATGGTCTCGAAAAGATATACAAGGCCAAGTTCTAAAGTCTACTACATCCTCCGGCACACTCATGGAAATATAGGGTAGGTGTGCTCAGTCTAGATTAATCCAGTTAAGTAATGAAAAACATGTCAAAATTTTATTAGTGAAACATAAGAGCAAGTAAAATCAAGCGGGTGTCTATGTCTAATCCCTTCCCCCCACTTGGGTCATACTTAAGCATATAAATAAAAGATAAGAAGGGTTAGAATTGGAACAAAAAACTCCCCTGGATTTGCTTGATATGATCGAAGACTCACGAGTAAACGTGTCCCGCTTTGAGATCTATGAGCAAACTTTAATAACCTGAATTCACATAAGACAACCAAACGCATCATACTAGAAAAACAACAAGCAATGAAAGAAAAAGAAAAACCTAACTCACTTTTGTAGGAATCACGGTTGCATTTAGCATATGCAACAAGCCTTTTAAACCACTTGGTGTCCCAAGTGGACGAGTGTAGTCTCGTGAGGGCTTACAGGGAACATACCCACAAAGTTCAATTAGTACTAATACAAGGTTATTGTGTTATTATAGAAAGAATTTGAACTGGAGGATAATTAAGCCGTAACTCATTGACGCAGTTATGCCGTAATTATGGCAAAACCTGGCAGTCGCTACTGGAGGGTAGCTACGGCGTAACCATAGCATGGGATTATGCCATAATCGTTAATGCTCGGAAGATAATCGCTACTTGTGATGTGTTACGGCGTAATCATTGGAATGAGTTACGCTATAACTGATGGACAGGTCAGGTCCCCGTTTAAGTTACTGATGCAATCTTCTCCGATTCCTGCAAAAATGGTTAAAAACACAAAACCCAACAAAAACGAAAAAGAAGCAGAAATTAAAAGGAAAGATATGCATGGGGTACCTCCCACGGCGCTTGTTTTTTGTTGAGTCCGAGCTTGACTCCACCCTTATTTACTAAGTAAAGGGGTGTTCATCCCTCACTTAAAATCAAGTGTGGGTGAAAATATCAATAAACACCAGGAGGGTGTGAATTTGCTATGGGAAGGGGAAATGATGAATTATAGTCATACCTCAGAGGAGAAGTCATTTCCCTACTTACCGGACCCGTGTTCATTGACGGATTAGAGGATTGGCTTGTTCCATGTTGTTGTTGACTAACTTTCTTCAAAACCATATTCGTATCATCAACTGCCAGATGTGCCCTTTCGTCCGTAGAAAATGATGAAGGATCTTTATAAATCGGTTCCTCGAGCTCCTTAACATCTTTAGCAGGGTCACATTCGGCTTCTTCGTCAAACACGGAAATATTCAAAATCTCATCTCCGAATTCCTTTATAAGCTTGTTCAACACTGGGTTGGTAGTTGGTGCTACAGAACAGTCATTGGCAGGTGTGATAGGTGATGTCAAGGGTTGCATTACCGGCTCTGGGATAGGTTCATTAAGCATGGGAGGTGTTAGAATTTGCCTAAGCCTTTCAACATCCTCTACCGTGATATCCCACTTGTCATAAAAATTCCATTCATCACATTCCTCCTCGGCTTCCTCTTCCTACTTTGTAACGTCGAAATTGACATTGTCTGCATCCTGTTCACAAACACTAGCAAAAATATTAGTAATAGGAGAAATAGGAAAGTTAAGAAGGTCCTCACTTCCAAGGTTCACATCCTTAGTAGACTCATCATGAATCTCCTCTTGTTCCATGCGTTGAAGATTTTCGGCACCAATTTTGAACAAATCGTCCAACGCTCTTGCAATCATCAACTCGCTATCATCAGGTTCAGGATCAGGAGTGTTATATGAATAATCACTAAAGCTGTTCATTTTCCGACATCGGTTGGCTGTATATAATTCATATTCATGAATGGTCATGTTATCCATGTCCAATTCATCATACTCTTGAGGAGATACATAATCACCATAGGTATATGGTTGAAAGAAATGCTCTAGGAAAGGCGATCACGTAGAAGTTATCCAAGATTGACGATTCATTATAACTTTTCTTTCCATTTCGCGCTCGTACTCGATATTCTTCCAATGTCATATAATCAAAATCTGGTTCCATTTCCATGATTACCTGAAACGTACTCAAGAAACAAAGAAAACAGAAGAATAGAAAGAAAAATAAAACTTAAAATAAATCCTAAGATAGCACCCCGGCAGCGGCGCCAAAAACTTGATGCAGGTTTTACTGGCCAGGTTTTAATATTTATATTGACTCGTTATACCTATGGTCTACCCTAATGCACTAACGGGCAGTGAACCCGGTCGCGTGTAGTGTAGTATTCGGTAAAATCGAGGTCGTCCCAAGAGCTACGTGGATTGGAAATTAACTTAAGTCTATGTCACGATTTTAATTGCTTTTAAGATTGAAATAATAGAATTAACTAATAAAACAAGGAAATAAAAGAAAGCAGATAAGGGCAAGAGGTGTGATCAATGAAGGATAGTGGTGCTAACCTAGTTATTCAACCTAGCTAGTAATGTCTACATCTAATTACTTCCAATAACTTCAGGTGGGGTCAAAGTCGAGAGGACAACATTTGGTCAATTCACCCTAACCTATCAGCAAAGATGCCACCACAGAAGAAATCAGGTGCACCGTCATAAGTCCTGTTGTTCCTGGTCCCATAAGCTGAGTCATTAAGTACCGCTACATGCTAGATTTATAATAGTGAGTGCCCGGCCATTAGGAACTTAGACACTCACCCCCTAATTCTTAAGATCATCCAAACGGTAGGGGATCACTTGGTTAAATCGCACAAGTAGAAAGGGTCGTCAGTTGGTCATATCTTACCCTTCCTGTCTCAGTCCGCTCACCTAGGGTCAGTGGTCATATCTCCTAGGAAATTGGCCTCTACCGCCATACAAAACAACCGAACCAAGGGTGGCTACCAATAAACTATGCATGCATACACTTAGAAATAATTGTACGGAAGTAAAGTAAATGTAAACATAACAATTAAGGAATCATAACAAGGCCAACACCAGGGTGCTTAGCCAAACATATAATAAATCATACCAACAAAAATGAATAAATCATAAATTGAATTGAACATAATGTTTGATACAAATTACTTGATGTAGAGTTAATAATGATGATGATTGCGAGTGAATTCTTCCTTCAAAACTGGCTTCAGACTGCTGAAAAATGCCCCTGGGTGGTGCCTAATCGACCCTAGGAGAGGGGTGAAGAGATACTAAAAAATGCAGATTTAGGGTGTATTTATAGCCGCGACATAGTTACGGCGTAATTAAATATATTAATTACGTCGTAACTAAAATTACAGATAACTATATAACAATTAGTAACGTAGTTTTATAGTCAACATCTATTTATGAAACTTATTTGTTCTAGTTGACGCTTTTAGTCCCTCGTCGCTCTTGTTACTTTTATAACAAGTCCTTGTACTAAATAAACTTCGAATAAACTTGCCGCTTTTAATCCACGGACCTCGAAACTTTGCCCAGTAATTAATTACGGCGTAACTAATTATCCGAGTTACGCTGTAACCCTTCGTCCGAATATGATTATCCATTCCGAAATCATCTCTATGGCGTAACTAAATTGCTACGTTACGCCGTAACCTTCACAAAAATAATTAGGACGTAATCATAAGAACTGGTTACGGCGTATCCTTCAAAGCTCATATTTACGCCGTAACTTTATTTGCTAGTTACGGCGTAATCTTTACATAAAATCCAAAGGCCCTCGTAAATTCATCTTTAGAACGTATATTTGGCCTTTTCTCACATCTTTTCCGCTCTAACGCCTCATTTATCTTGAAATGCAATTATGAACGAATATGAACGAATTAAGTACCATATTAATATTAATGAGGCCATAAACACGGGAATTTGATATATAAAAGATCAGGCTAATTTGATGTTATGAATGGACTTCTCAACTCAACTAAAATTAAGTCATTTGAAAAGTGTGTTTCATGCATGTCTGGTAAGATGGCAAGGAAACCCTATTCACATCAAGTGGAAAGGGCTAAGGATCTACTTGGACTAATACACACCGATGTATGTGGCCCATTTAGAACTGTGTCAAGACAAGGAGAAAGTTACTTCGTCACTTTTACTAACGACTATAGTCGGTATGGTTATGTTTACTTGTTGAAACATAAACATGAAGTGTTTGAAACATTTAAAGTGTTTCAAAAGGAAGTAGAAAACCAACTTGGGAAAACCATTAAGTCAATAAATTCTGATCGTGGAGGTGAATATATGAGTCAAGAGTTTTTGGATCATCTTAAGGAGCATGGGATTATTGCCCATCGAATACCTCCTTACACTCCACAGTATAATGGTGTGTTTGAGAGGAGAAATCGAACACTGCTAGACATGGTTCGCTCCATGATGAGTCAAACTACTCTTCCAAAGTCCTTTTGGGATTATGCCCTTGAGTCTGCTGTACGCATTCTCAATATGGTTCCAACTAAGAAGGTAGATAAGACACCATACGAGGTATGGCATGGGCAAGCCCCTAAGCTGTCTTACATAAAAGTTTGGGGTTGTGAGGCACTTGTTAAGCGTGATACACTTACCAAACCTGACAAACTTGAAACCATATCTATTAAGTTTATCTTCGTAGGATACCCAAAGGAAACAATAGAATATTATTTCTACCTTCCATCAGAGAACAAGGATATTGTTGCCCAAAATTCTGAGTTCTTTGAGAATAATCTCTTGGATCAAGAAGCAAGTGAGAGTCTAGAAGATCTTTGAATTATTCAAGATGAAGATACAAATCCTTCTGTAGACACTATCTTACATCATGATGAGGATGATCAAGAAATTGATGAACCTCAAAGTGATATCGTTCCTATTCGTAAGTCTGTAAGGACACGCCGTACTCCAGATCGAATGTGTTTATACGTCGATGCTAAGGAACATGAGTTAGGGGATCTTGGTGAACCCAATAACTATAAAGCTGCATTGCTGGATCCTGAATCCAAGAAATGGCTTGATGCGATAAATGTGAAAATGCAATCCATGAAAGACAATAAACTCTGGGAATTAGTTGAGCTTCCTTCTAACTGTAAATCAGTTGGCAGTAGTGGCTATTTAAAAAGAAGA
Organism: Chrysanthemum makinoi; assembly: GCA_910596185.1. NCBI lineage: Eukaryota > Viridiplantae > Streptophyta > Magnoliopsida > Asterales > Asteraceae > Chrysanthemum > Chrysanthemum makinoi. The sequence continues at coordinate 341,835,084 of OU343221.1, forward strand.
CAAACATGGATGGTGCAGCACATACCTTTAAAGCTCATCTCGTAGCAAAGGGCTTCACTCAAACCTATGGGGTTGATTATGAAGAGACCTTTTCTCCTGTTGCAGACATTAGAGCTATAAGGATTCTCATAGCCATAGCTACATTGTATTCCTATGAGATTTGGCAAATGGTTGTCAAACCCGCCTTCCTCAATGGACATCTTTTCAAAGAAGTCCTATAGATCAACCTGAGGGTTTTGTTAATCCTAGATATCTTAACCGGGTATGCAAGCTTAAGCGTTCCATTTATGGAGTTAAGCAAGCATCTAGGCAATGGAATAAATGTTTTGATGATGAGATTAAAAAATTCCGTTTCACTCATAATTAAGATGAGCCATGTGTGTATCATAAAGCTAGTGGAAGTTATGCAACTTTCCTAGTTCTATATGTTGATGACATATTACTCATGGGAAACAACATTCCAAGGTTACAAGATGTAAAATCCTATCTTGGAAGATGTTTTGCCATGAAAGATCTAGGAGAAGCAGCATACATTCTTGGAATCAAGATCTACAGAGATACATCAAAACGATTAATTGGTTTATGTCAAAGTGCTTACATTGAGAACTTCTCGAAAAGATTTTTCATGCAGAATTCCAAACGAAGAACTATCCCAATGCAAGAAGAGCCAAAGTTGAGTAAATCACAAGGTGATGAGACACCTGCTGATAAACAGCGCATGTAAAGAGTTCCTTATGCTTCGGCTATAGGATCTATTTATGTATGTTGTGATGTACTCGTCCTGATGTTGCGTTCGCTCAGAACATGACAAGCCGATTTCAACATAATCCGGGTGAACTTCACTTGACTGCTGTTAAGAATATTTTTAGGTATTTATGCAATACTAAAGACATGTTTCTGGTTTATGGAGGTGATACGAAATGAGAGCTCAGGGTTTCTTGCTACACTGATGCTGGATATCTGATAGATGCTGATGACCTAATATCTCAAACTGGATATGTATTCGTTTTAAATAGAGGTGTTGTTGACTGGAAAAGCACAAAGTAGAGTATTTCTGCAATTTCATCTACAGAAGCTGAGTATATATCTGGTCATGATGCATCTAAAGAGGCTGTATGGATTCGAAAATTCATTTCTAGGCTTGGCATTGTTCCCACAATTTCAAAACCCATAAATATGTATTATGATAATACTGGATCCATTGCTATAGCTAATGAAAGTGGAATCACCAAGGGTGCTAGAAATTACCACACAAAAGTTCATTATATTCGAGAGACCATTGAAATAGGTGACATGGGGATATCAAAAGTTCACACAGATGACAACCTAGCTGATCCATTACGAAGGCTTTAGCATATCCTAAGCATTCTAAACTGACCAGGGGTAATACCAGCTAGTAGTCTTATGTAAATCTGTGTGTAATTAGTATTTAGGTAATTTGGAATTTTAAGGCAGTTTTATTTTCAGATAAATAAAGATACGAGGTATTTATTATTTCATAAATGTAATATGCTATTCCATATTTTCATGTTTAATCCATGAAATGATTTATCCTTCTAAATATGTCTATTGTCGGTTAACAATATGGGAATACTGTTATGTAAGGCAAATGTGAGTATTGGTTATATTCTATGAAGAATTTGGATTGTTCCCGCCAAACTCATGTGTATTCACGAGGGACACATATTGGATACCCTAACTTTCAAACATTTTCTTTTGGATCCCTGTCATGAGTAAATGTTGAAATGGTTTGTTAAGTCGTCTTTAGACTTGAGATGCAAGCAAGTTGTGTTATGTGGGGATATCACTTTTGTATGTATATGCCAAATGTTATCCTGAATAAGGTAGTTATAAAAGTTGTATTTCTGAGTGATGTGAAGCAGCATCCACAACACTTGTAGTCAACAAATGATTTGTTACTCCACTTATGTGCAAAAAGATACCATAGGCCCTCTCCAGAATTAATCAGATAATTGTTTGGCCGAACCCAAAAGGTAATGCAAGATGATTCTTGATTATATTTGGTATATCTAACTAAAATTCTATAACGAGAATCTAAATGGTTAAACTATATGGAATGAGTTAGGATCCATATCCATGGTTTAACGGTATCTATAACAAAGAATGATAAAAGCAAGACATAAATGACCATGCTACTGAGAAAGATTTATGAAACTATATCTCAGAAACCTTTAGTTAAATAACTAGTAAGAGCGTTGCTAGACATTTTGATAAGATCATTTATAAGCTCAGCTAGGGATCAATAACAAAAACTAATAACATGCACAGCGAAATAAACTAATCAAATCTTTGTTATTGACACAAGGTTTCATTCACTAAAACTAACTAATCCTAGACGTTTATAGGAACACGTCTAGATAACTAAACTAATAACCTAGGCGTTTACAAGACTATACACCCTAGGTTACACACACACCCCTTTAGTCGACTATATTATGGAAGACATAATTATTAAAAACCTACACCCCATGTCCTCTTTATATACTAGAGGATTAGGGTTTACAAATCTTTACAAAGGACTAATAAGTAAATCTTCTTTTGCAAGCAAGTCCCTCCATCTTTTTGTAGGTTTGAACTTTGTCACTTTAAGCCCTTGATGTTTCATTCTTTATTGTTCTGTATCATCGAATCAATAAACCCAACACGTTTCGTCGTTGGTATTTGTGCTATATGCTACTCCAACTCCCAAGTGGGAGTTGTTGAAATATGGGAGTTTGATTAGCTAAATATGGCTTAGGGTGTGTGAGCCTATTGGGGGCACACACGGAAAACATTAGAATACGTTTTCACGTTTAAGCTTGAGTTTGACCCAACTATGACCCGAAGAGTACTAGACCCGATTGCACTTAAACCAAGCCCATTGGCCGGTTCCATAAAGGGGTGTTTGGAGTGGGTTTGGGCTAGGAGAGTTGTGATAGTATATGGTATGTGAGCTTAACTTGGAGAACAAGTTGAAGCCCAAGCAAGCTAGGGTTGCAAGGCTATATATACCCTACAACCTAGCTCCTATACCTCACAACATACACGAAATAGGGTTTTGGTTTTGGTTTTTACTTTGAACCGATCACTTGCTTCTTTGATCCAAGAAGGTTTTGATTGGTTTTGTTGTATGTTTTGATCTATTATTGGTTGCTCTATAGCTGCTGACCTGAAGCAGAACCATCAAGTTTCTGTTTTGTTTGTTCTCGGGCAGAAAAGAAACACATAGGGGCACCTTTACCCGATATCAGACAGGCATATTTGGCTCTCGGGTTGTGTTTAGCTCTCGGACAACAAAGGGCTGCTAGGGTTTGTTTGGTTCGAAGGTTTCAAGCTTTACAAGTGTTGTTTGGGTAAACGTGACATGACTAGCATATCAGGGGAAAAAATTATTTCAAAGGTCATTACGGGCTATTAAAGATGCATATATTCTAAAACATGATATGAATATTTATATCAAACAGCATTAACCGCAACACCATGCTAATGAAACAAAATCAAATTATTCTTTCAAAAAATATCTATTCAAAATATTAATCGATAATAATGCATAATGAAAATTTTGAAAAAAACGAGGCGTACACGAGTATTATAATAATATAATTATAAACGATTTTTGCCAAATGTAATAGTAAATCTCGATTTAATAAAACCTTCGTGTATGCACGCAACTCTTTAAGCTTAAATAACTAAAATTTTGATATATTGTGACATGTTAAAACACATGTAAGATGCGCGCACAAAATATATAACTAGTTAATCATCTATTGGAAAAATAGCCTCTAATTTATAACCAATTTATTATTAGAAAGGTCCAGGTCAACTAACGATATGCGGTTGTAATATGCATATATGGTCTGTTTTGTTAATGATGTGTAGTGGTCCTATATGTCCTAATAGCCACCACTTGAACGTGCGAATGAGGGAACAAGGAAAAGAGTAGAATATGTGAATAGGTGAAAATGTTGGCAGTCAACATGGTTAAAAATATAAGCAGCCCCTCTTAAGACTTTCAATGTGACATAAATGAGTTGCTGTCCATATTGATCACATTTTCTTGTCACATTTGATCCTACCCAAACCTCGTGCGTGACGGGTTCTAAAACAAGTATAATATGAGAAGATACAAATTGGACAAACGATTTTTTTTTATTGACCAATGAGAGAGCTAATCTTTAAAATCAAGTATTTTGATTGGTAAATAAAAGTCAAATTCGCTTCCATTAGGTCAAACCTATATTATTACATCCAAAAAAATACGTATAAAAAACACATGGGTCAATTTTGTAAAAAAAATAAAAGAAAAAAGGGGTAACTAATAAAATTTTAGTTGTTAATATTTACATACTATTAAATAAACTTATCACTTTTAATGTTTTTTAAAACTTTATAAAATTATTACATACCCCAGCGACTTTATATATATGTTTTTAAGATATGTATATGTTATTGTTATTTGCATATATGATTTATTTGATGTAAATAGATAGACGAGATTGTACATATACACACGACTCAATTTATTCTTTTTTATTAGATTGAGTAAAATGTTTGGAATTTTGTTTCTACCCACATTCAATAACGATTGATGTTATTGCTCTTTGTAAGTTTAACCCACGCATACACGAGTTTAAAAATTAAATACGGCTAAAATTACTATTAACTCAAATATAAATATTAAAACGAAGGCACAACCTAATAGGTGACTGCAAGATGAAAAGAAATATACAAGATTATGGATATAAGAATTATAGTTTAATTCATCTTTAAACTTTAGATACGATATCAGGAAAATAAATTATTTCAAAGGTCATTACTGGCTACTAAAGATGCATAATTTCTAAAACATGATATTAATATTTATATCAAACAACATCAACCACAACACCATGCTAATGAAACAAAATCAAATTATTCTTTCAAAAAATATCTATTCAAAATATTAATCGATAATAATGCATAATGAAAAATTTGAAAAAACGAGACGTACACGAATATTATAACCATATAATTATAAAAGTTTTTTTGCCAAATGTAATAGATAAATCTGATTTAACAAAACCTTCGTGTATGCACGACACACTTTAGCATGCCAAGATAGATATTTAAATTCTTAACGAAATGTGTTATGAAAATTATATACAGTTTTTCAGTTCAAATAACTAAAAATTAGATATATTGTGACATGTTAAAACACATGTAAGATGAGGACACAAAATATATAACCAGTTAATCATGTATAGGAAAAATAGCCTCTAATTTATAACCAATTTATTATTAGAAAGGTTCGGGTCAACTAACGATATGTGGTTGTAATATGCATATATGGTCTGTTTTGTTAATGATGTGTAGTGGTCCTATATGTCCTAATAGCCACCGCTTGAACGTGCGAATGAGGGAACAAGGAAAAGAGTAGAGTTCGTGAATAGGAGCACATGTTGGCAGTCAACATGGTTAAAAATATAAGCAGCCCCTCTTAAGACTTTCAATCTGACATAAATGAAAGTTCATTGACATCATTTGATCCTACCACAAATTAAGTTGCTATCCATATTGATCACATTTTCTGGTCACATTTGATCCTACCCAAACCTCGTGCGTGACGGGTTCTAAAACAAGTATAATATGAGAAGATACAAATTGGACAAACGATTTTTTTTTATTGACCAATGAGAGAGCTAATCTTTAAAATCAAGTATTTTGATTGGTAAATAAAAGTCAAATTCGCTTCCATTAGATCAAGCCTATAATATTACATCCAAAAAAATACGTATAAAAAACACATGGGTCAATTTTGTAAAAAAAATAAAAGAAAAAAGGGGCAACTAATAAAATTTTAGTTGTTAATATTTACATACTATTAAATAAACTTATCACTTTTAATGTTTTTTAAAACTTTGTAAAATTATTACATACCCCAGCGACTTTATATATATGTTTTTAAGATATGTATATGTTATTGTTATTTGCAGATATTATTTATTTGCAGATACTGTGTTATGTAAATAGATAGACGAGATTGTACATATACACACGACTCAATTTATTCTTTTTTATTAGATTGAGTAAAATGTTTGGAATTTTGTTTCTACCCACATTCAATAACGATTGATGTTATTGCTCTTTATAAGTTTAACCCACGCATACACGAATTTAAAAATTAAATACGGCTAAAATTACTATTAACTCAAATATAAATATTAAAACGAAGGTACAACCTAATAGGTGACTGCAAGATGAAAAGAAATATACAAGATTATGGATATAAGAATTATAGTTTAATTCATCTTTAAACTTTAGATACGATATCAGGAAAATAAATTATTTCAAAGGTCATTCCTGGCTACTAAAGATGCATAATTTCTAAAACATGATATTCATATTTATATCAAACAACATCAACCACAACACCATGCTAATGAAACAAAATCAAATTATTCTTTCAAAAAATATCTATTCAAAATATTAATCGATACTAATGCATAATGAAAATTTTGGAAAACCCACACGTACGCGAGTACTATAACAATATAATTATAAAAGATTTTAGCCAAATGTAATAGATAAATCTGATTTAACAAAACCTTCGTGTATGCACGACACACTTTAGCATGCCAAGATAGATATTAAATTCTTAACGAATTGTGTTATTAAAATTATACAGTTTTTATGCTCAAATAACTAAAAATTAGATGTATTGTGACATGTTAAAACACATGTAAGATGCGCGCACAAAATTTATAACCAGTTAATCATCCATAGGAAAAATAGCCTCAAATTTATAACCAATTTATTATTGGAAAGGTCCGAGTCAACTAACAAGTAACAACTAACGGTATGTGACAGTCAACATGGTTAAAAATATACGCAGCCCCTCTTAAGACTTTCAATGTGACATAAATAAAAGTTCATTGACATCATTTGATCCTACGACAAATTAAATTGCTATCCATATTGATCACATTTTCTTGTCAACTCTTGTAACTGTCACCAATAATTCATCTCACTGTTACAAATAATTCAACACATAATGAATGTTTTCCATATATGTGATTGCGACAGAATAATCCTACCACAATTATTTGTTTTCCCAAAGTTGAAATGAATATGGACCAAGAAGTCGATACGTGTACATTGGTAGTTTTTTATTCTTACTAATATAGTGGTTGCCTCATACATCAAACCAATTCATATTCAACCACGACTCTGTAAAGGAAAAATTGAACATATTCTAGACAATCTCATAGATTTGTGTAAGCTTAAATAGAAACAGCCTTCTAAAAAGGGAAGGAAGAAAATTGAAGATCGTTGTATGCTATTAGACTAGGTCTAATATTTTATCTAGGAACACATAATAATGAAGGCGGAATATTCAAACATAAAATCAACATTATTATAAACAATGTTTTTAATTATCATCTCTAACATACAAACATCTACAGCCCCAATTCTGCTTGATCAAGGTAGAACATGTTACACACCTTGTAACAGGGATCAAGGACTTGACCTTGAGGCTGACTAACCAACTAAACAACTAAACCACTAAACCCTAGGCGTTTTTCCAAATCCCTACGCTTAGGTTCCCACACACACACACCTTTTGGTGTTTACATCATGTACGTACAATGAAACTAATGACCCTATATCTCTTTATATACTAGAGACATCTAGGGTTTACAAGAGGAATCATAATACAATTAGGAAACTAAATATTCTTTTAAGCATATCTTCTAGAATATTTCAAATCCTCCATCTTTTTGTAATTTCCCTTCTTGTAAATTTTACTCCTTCATGTTTCATTCTTCTTGTTTTGTACCATCAAATCTATAATAGACCCAACAAAAATTAACACATGGGCTGCTCCATTCTTCTTACCAGTTCCTCATAATCATCAAACATGTCATGAGACAAGATAGTAGATGTTTCAGAAGTTGCCTATTAAATTTTTGATAACAGTATAGCTATGCACTTTTACAGCAGTTGGCAAATGTTTAGTTTCCTTATTGCTTATTCCAAATACCCTATTTAAAAATTGTTTATCTAAGATAATACAATAGGTACTCCCTAAAATCCTCTGGCAACTCCAATAAACCCTTAATCGTTTTTCTTTCAACAAATCGACCTTCAATTAATCCCTTTCAATCTTGAATCTTGTTTGGTTTATATCCGGTATATGATCTTTCCTGATTCTTAGTTTGTTTAGGTTGTTCTTTTTAGGGTTTAATTTAATCGCTAGTTTTTGGTTTCTTTCAGTCGGTTCAATCTACTATTAATTATTATCAATTCTTCATTATTGATCTGACATTACTATGGGTTAGGTTATCGTGCTTTCAAGATTACGAAACCATAGTTTAAACTAGGGTTTTACCTGATTGAAGTGCGAGTCTTCTGGTTTTTACATGGTTTGCCTTGTTGTGGGAGTTTTCTTGGGTTGTTCGATGTCGAGTTTGGGAGAGGAGATGAATGTGAATATGCCACTTCCGGTGGTCAATATGGACGAATTGGCGGATTCGTCTTCTGCACTAAGTCGATTGGTGATAGTGGTGGGGATGCAGAAGTTGTCTTTACCAATGCACAAGTGGAGCCGATTCCACTTGGTTCTAGCCCTAGTCATGACGCATCGAGGGGTCATGATCAACATTCATTGGCTAGTAATCATGACACTGGTATGTATACTAATGTGACTGAGACTACTAGTACGTTTATTAAGGTTACGTCTAATGTGGATTTTCCTAGTTCTTTTGAACCAACGGCTGTAGAAAATAATGGTATTAATAAGGTGGTGCTAGATGTGTGTAAGGACTTTGAGATGGCTATGCATAATATCCAATTGAAGAACGCAGAAAATCAGGATCAAGTTGGTTCCCTTCAAAACACCCCAAGTGAGTTGAAACAGACTACTATGGCACCTAACGGTGCAAGTTGTGTCAAATCGGTTTCTTATGCAGGTGCTATGTATGTTGATCCTAAGAGACGCATGTCAAACTTTCGCAGGTTGGAGTGTAGTAAGAACAAGAATGGTGTTGACCTTACTGTCCCTATGAAAGTTGTTGAGGAGGTAAACATTAGGTTTGAAAATACTCTTTATGGCTATTTCCTTGGTAAACTATGGCCTTCTCGGTTGTTGATTATTACGTGCGTAATACCTGGGCCAAGTATGGTATTCAAAAGGTTATGATGAATGCGAATAGGTTCTTTTTCTTTAATTTTTCCACTCGTAAAGGGGTTGAAGATGTTTTGGAAAATGGACCGTGGATGATTAGGAATGTGCCTATTATACTTAAATCTTGGACTTTGAATACTAATATGCTTAAAGAGGATTTGACTAACATTCCGGTGTGGGTTAAATTCCATGGTATGTTTTCTGATGACGGTCTCAGTCTCCTAGCTACATTTATTGGTAAGCCTAAAATGGTAAATTCTTACACTAGTCAAATGTGCATAGAATCTTGGGGTCGTAGTAGTTTTGCTAGGTGTCTGATTGAAGTGAAGGCAGATGAGGTACTTAAGGAAAGTCTCACTGTTGAAATACCCCTACTTGATGGGTCGGGTTCTACTATTGAAAAAGTTCGTGTTGAGTACGAGTGGAAACCACCTCGATGTGACACTTGTAAGCTATTTGGTCATACTCTGGATAACTGTCCTAAATTTGTTCCTCCTTTAGTTCAGCCTACTCAAAAGGGTAGTGATAGTTTTCAGACGGTTAATCGCAAAAACAAGGGTAAGAATGGTAGCCAAAGTGGTCCAGGTAGTTGTTTTATTAAACCTGTTGTGGGTCCTAAGTTTAGGTATCAACCTAAAGCGCCTATTAAACCTGTTGTGAGTCCTAAGTTTAGGTATCAACCTAAAGCGCCTCCGTCTGAACCCAAGCAGGTGGATAATACAAAGAAAAAGGCCTCTAATGTAGCTAGTACGAGTGGGACGAAGGTTGCTACATCAAATACATTTGAAGTCCAGAATATGATTGATACTGATGATTGTGGCATTCATACTGATGTCGTGGCTCAGGATGGGGCAGAGTTGGATTATGGCAATACAATGGAAGCTAAGGAGGTTTGTCCTACTCCTATTATTAAGAAAATATGAGAGCTTGAAAAACTAATTATTGATGGGAAAGCTACCTTTGTGGATGATGATGGTCATCTTATTAAAAAGGTTGATGATCTGGGTAATACAAAGAAAGCTATGATGGATGGGCTCCAAAGATAGGTAATTTATCGCAAGAGCCGCTTGTAAGTGTTGTGAATGAGAAGGTGCAGGCCGCGGTTAGTAAATCTAGTTATACTCTTTCTTCGTCTACTTCTTCTACTAAGAGGGTTAACCCATTCTCTAAGGTGGGAGAGATTGTTATCTCCGACAGTGATGAAGAGGAGGTTGTGAATACTTTTGATGAGTCAATGAACCTATTTGGTGGTGGTCATGACCGTGAAGATGATTATGATGACTATGAGTATGATAACTATGCAGATCAGGTCTACGATCTTCCAGGGAACTTGGATACTTATTATGACATGTATGGTACTAAGCTCCAAGGCCTTGGTAGGAAGTAATTTTGTTTTCATACATGTCTAATGTTATGTATTAAGAAGTGGTTTATTTTCTTGATTAGAGAATAGGAAGTATCTTGTTATGTAAGCTTTCCGCTTATGTAACGGGCTGAGATATGAGATTCAATCATATCATTTGTACTTAAACGTTTTTTGGAGTAATATATTTACCGGGTCTTTTGACCTTTTACCCCAAAAAAAGATAATACAATAGGTAAGTAGTTGTAAAAGTTTAACTTATCAATAGGCTCACTACATGTTATAAACGAATCCAATGACCTCCAAATATGTACTTATAAGTCAAAACATTTATCACACAATTTCACTCTCAAACGTTCTAAACCTTCTTATCTAAATCACCGTTGTCACCTATGTTCTTCATACGTAAGTTATTTTGCTTAGTTTTTATCACTTTGTCAAAACTTTTACCTTTTAAATTTGTTTGCTATGCAGGTTTAGATTTTGTTTCAAGTTTTGGGCTTTTGAGCTAGAAGAGAAGAGTTTCATATATACAAATTCCATGTGTAAGAAAACATTGTGTTCTTCATATCTTGATTTGAAACATAAGATTTTGCTCAGATAAATTTTTGAATGATTAGACCACTAGCTTCATTTGTTTTAAGAATCATTTGACATGACATGTAAAGCTTGAGTTTAGGTGGTGATTTCCTATATTATATTTTCAATACTACAAATGTATGTAAGCATGCATTTTGTTACTGAATGATGTGCTGTGCTCTAGTGCTCCTATTTTCGGAAATCAAGAGGTGGTAGTGGTGAAAGTATGAAACGAGGTATGGTGATTAAAACCACTTGGCCGGGGCAGTTGGTTGGAAAATTTTGAAATTATTTAATTTCGTTTGTATCTATAGTTAAATAGTTGTAACTTTATAACATAGATTATAGTTACTTCATTAATCAATTGTAGTCACTGGATATCAGTTACATTTTGTATATTTGAGCAAAACATGATTGTCTTAACCCTGTGAATTATCTAGTTATTGTATATGTGTGATCGAGTTACTGTTAAACTGATGTTATGGTTTATAACTACTACTAACGAATCAAGAAACTACAATATGTTGAGGTTATTATATTTGACATACAAAATAATAAACAAAGACACCACATAGTATACATAGCGGAAGACTTCATATAATTGCAATTAATTAACTGAAAAATAAAGCATAACATACCTCTTGCAATTGACTAGATCTCTTCAATTCAAGTAGAATGGTTTAAAGAGTTATCCTTTATTGTTTTATAACTCAAACCAATTGATATAACAATAATGTGTTACACCACATTCTTGTACACACGAATTAACAAACGAATTAAAGAGATTGCTAGATCTAACAACACATGGACCATTTCTGTCATTTTTGAAAGTTTGTGACCTGGTAACTTGTTAGTTACCGGTCATATTGCGTACATTGTTCCAAATTTGAAAGTATATTGCGTACAATGGTAATTTTCAAAATTCGTTGCGTACATCGGTAGTTCTGAAAAATCACGTTGCGTATCTTTAGCTTTCACCCCTTTTTTTTATTTGTAACGTTTTTATTTTGTATTGTAATGTTTAACTTTATTAATGAAGTTTTAGGTTATTTAATGAATGAAATAGCTGAGGGTTAATATGTAAATTGTAATATTTTAAATTGTAGGTTCTAAAAAGATGATGTTATTTAGTGTTATAATAAAGGGTGATTCTTTGGTTTTGAATATTTGGATGTTACTTTTTAGTATTATTGTACCTAGAGCTCTTAGATATGTAAGGTAATACCCAAACTTTATTTTGACATTCTTTTAAGGATACTTACACATTTTATAAATTGACACATCAACCAAAATAACATTTTAAAGACCCTTGATTATCATGCTTAAAAAAACACCCTTGATTATTCTTTTCAAGACAATTCATGACAAATGCATTCACCTATTCATGACAAAAACACCCTTAACTCAAACTCCATTTTTAAAAATTCCAGTTTAAAGTTCTCCACAGGTAAACAAAAGCTATATATTTGGAGTTAATTATATCTCTTTTATAACTATGGTTTTCAACTATTTCTACCGTTGAATACACACGATTTGAGCATGCCACCACATATGCTCGGCTCAAACCAGGTAAATCTCATGTAAATCTCTTCTTTTTCACTAAATTGACGTTCCAACTTCATAATAAGTCTTGCTAACCGTTGGTCAAATGAACTTTTCATAAATAATTTTAGCGAATTTGTCTTATGGCGTTGCTTTTGTTCACGTAGGTTGTGCATATGCACAACCTTATACTTTATTGGTACGTAGATAAAGCATACATTCATTCAACATCAATTTAACAAAAAAAGGTAATAAATGAAAATAAAAATGTTATCCATATATTCAATGCACGTAAGCCAATTGATCCAATTATTCATGCGAAATTGGCTATTTGGTCCCTCTACTTAATTTGCCCACGTTCAATTGGGGACCAAAGTTTAAATGTATCACGACAAGGAAAATTTTGATCTAAACCAAAAAAAAAAAAGCCAAACAAGATTGATACAGGTTCACGATCTTCAAAAAAATAGGAGGAAAAACTCATTTTTTTTATTAGGAATACGTCATTTTTTTAAAAAGAGAAATTTCATCTATATGCTTAAAAACTTCAAACTACATTAATATCATTACAAATTTTATAATTACGTTAATTGTTTTTAAAACTTAAAAATTCACGTATTTCTTTAATCGCTACATAGTATCATGGCACAACACAACACGTGTCTCCTATTATTCGGGTGGGCCAAAATATATATGAAGATGTTCAAACTTAGACTAATTATAATTTAGTTAAAAAAAAACATTACACGAACATTATTGTATATATATGTTACCTTGTGAGATGATTCTTTAAATATAGAAAGGTAAAATATAAAGTTGTAAAAGAGTTTTCTCAATAGTTACGCTATTTGTTTTGTCATTTTCGAGGGGCTTCGAGTATTTTGTAGACCAAGGTAATACTAATATCTACTCCGTATGATGGGTTGGCCATGGCTCATCCCAAGCCTAATTTGGCTACGTCCATGTTCTCATTTCTTTCAAAACTTATCTTTATCTTAATTTTAGTTTTGAAAATCATTCAAAATAACAAAATTACTTTTTGATTTAGGGTGTGTTTGTTTCATTAAGATGTTTTGGGTCTGAATCTGATTACCGCATCTTACTGGTAAGAGGTGACTAGAAAGTCTAAATCTGAACGAAATAATGTTGTTTGTTTTTGTATAATTGTCCAAATGATTTTAAGTGCTCGTTTTTGCAATTTGTTTATTAAGCCAACACAATGCGATAATAAGTAACTTATGTAAATATGAAACAAGACTTTTTATCATAAATATAACATAGTTAATAAATGATGAGTGCTTATTCACTCATCGTTTTTACCCATCTAAGACCTAAAAAAATGACTAAAAACACCCAAATACGATAAAAATATGTTAAAAATATCCTCGGAGTGTGTTTTATGTCTTTCAGGTACAAAAAGATTGAAAACAGAGCGAAAACGGGAAAAATCGAGCTTTATCTGGAAAAGGTGCAGTCAAGACGTAGCCGGGAAGCAATTTTCTACATTCCTGAAGCCCGAGACGCGTTTTGAGAGTGATCAAGGGGGAAAAACAACCAAAATCCTATCCCGAACCCAAAAGTCTCATTTCACCCTTTTCCGATACCGATAATTTCCAAAATACCTTTTAAACCAAAAATCCCATGTTAGCCCTTAAAACCATTTTGTAAAAACTTATTTTTCATAAAACCAATTTCAGTTTTTCAAAAAAAAAAAAAAAAAAAAAAAAAACTACAAAATTAAAACTACAAAAATATTTTTACTTAAAACCATTTTACAAATAAACAAACCTAACCTTTTAAAACCCAACGACCCTTTTAACCCCAAAACCAGTAATAAGAAACACCCATATCTTTCCCTCCTTCTTCCCCAAATCATCCCAAACCAGTAAACCCAATCCCGCCCATTTGCCCGCCAAAATCCCACTCAAAGCCTTGTCATTCCCCACTAACCCCCTTGTCACTCTCACCCTAGGAAGATGCACAAGGATGAAGCCAAGACCCTTCACATGTGGTCAAGCCACTTTGGCAATCCTGGAAGACCCCATTGGAGCTCAAGATTCATGGTTGGATTTGATGGCTGTGATCATATGGCTGACTTCTCCAAAGCTTTTGGATGGTCAGGATTATGCTCAAGAAAGCACAAATGCTCCTACAGTCTCTTTTTCCCTCACTGAAGAAGCACACCATGAAGACTTGAGGACATGAAGCTCTAGTATAAATAGGATCTCCTTGTAGCCATTTGAAGGCACCCCTAGTCTTAATGTTATCTCAGTTTTTTTTTTACTTCAATTGTAACATTTTCTAGTTAATGAAAAATTATTTTGGTTCAAGTTATGTTTACTCATTTCATTTTAAATGCTTATTGTTTTTAGTTTTCAGTTACAACAAGTTTTAATTCTCATTCATAAACTAGAGGCCAAGTTCGTTTGTAAAAGAAGTCAGTTGCAAACTTTTATAAAACATTACAGGGGTGTTTGGTTATTGCTCATAAACAAGTCAAAACCAATTTTTACCCACTTTGACCTTCAAGGTCAAAGTGTTTTTCAAAAGTTTTAGTTTATTTTCGGGGTGAGAAACGTTTTTAGGGAGTTAGAAGTAGTTTGACAAGTGAAAAAGCATTTTAGAGTTCCAAATAAATCGGCATTTTCATCATGTTTTGGGTCCTGCACCAGCAGCGAATTAAGCCCACAAGGGCTGATCTCAGCTCATTTTGAAAAGTTTAAACAAGGAGTTCTTGGGATCTAATGAGTATTTTTAGAATCTCTAACAGCTAACCATTATTTTCTGTAGCATGCCCTGATTTTGGAAGCTCCTTTCCTAGCTTTAAATAAGCTCAAAACAGACCCTTGGGCTGTTCTCAACTGCAGCCAACAGGTCACTCTTTTTCCCTGTTTTACTAGCTTATCAAGTAGAATTGGGTAGCTTATTTAGGATCCTTGTTGTGCCCTAGTGTTAATTAGTTAGATTGGCTCAGATTATATCATAGTTAGCTCCCCTAGGCTTATTTTTTTTGTTTTCACCTTGTACTTCGAAGCTGTTGTACAGCAGACCCCATATAGCAGTTTTTGTCACATGTTCTAGTGCTTAGTTTGAGCTTATTCTCATTCCTTAGGATCCCTTTAGTTAGGTGGGTTTCTTATCTCAGCTTACTAGGTGCTTAAATGCGGATTTCAAATGCTATGTGTATGCTTATTCGACCACAAGTTCTGATTTAGGGGTGTTTGGTTGGTTGAGAAAGGTGTTTTGTATGTGATTAATGAAAGAGTTTGCACACAGCTCAGAAAAGAGTTTTTACAAAAGTTCTTATACTCAAAAAAGGTTTTCAAAAAAAACAAGCAAGAGGAAGGATTCGAACACCTGACCTCTTGCCTGCGAAAGCACTAAGACAGCACAACGCAACCAACTGCCCTTGGGACTTGTCTCATTCCTTTTTTGCAAAATCTAATCTTTAATTATCATTAGCAGTTTTTGCCTTAAGCACTTTTTAGCTTATTTGGTAGCTTATTTGCTTAACAACACACTGTTTTCAGATTTTGATTAAATTCAGTAACACTTAAAGTACTTTTAGGGATTTTTCCAGATTTTTATAAAATGGTTTAATATTTTTAATTAATTAATTAGATTAAATTAGTTTTTAATTCGTAGTAATTATTTTAAAAGTCGAAAAAATTCCCGGCTTTTTTCTAAAATTATTTTTAGTCAAATAGAACGTAGGAAAATTGATTTCACACCCGTCGCCTTTAAATTGCAAAAGTTTTACGTTTATGGCTCGGGTGATTACCGGTTTTTACGTTTTTTAGTTTTAGCACCCTAGGACTTAGTTTAGCTTCAATTTATCATTCCTTAGGCTTAGAAGTAGTTAATTTATAGTTTATTAGGTTTCCCTTGCCTTAATTACCTTCCCGTTAATTAATTTGTAGAAAACATAATTCAAATCAAACAAATCATTAAAGCCAATTCAAGTTCTAATCACGAAACTCAACGAATCATTCCATTCACACCTCGTTGGGTCACGACCCGGGAAATCACTTTTCCGGTATCACTTTTATCACACCCGTAAGGTTTGGTACGTTAACCCTTTTCCTAAAAGGTTAATTTGTCAAATATTACGGTTAATTTGATATATATTGATATTGTGTTTTTCACGACACTCACATCAACGAATCAATAAACAATCAAATATATTGTATAAAGTTTGCAAAACGAGTAAGAGGCAGTAAGACAAGTCCCCCACCTCTTACTGAGTAAGATGTTATATGTCTAACTGGGTCTTACTCAAAAGAAAAAAACAAACAACCAAAACGTCTGCCCACCTCTTACTGGTAAGAGTAAGAGGTCTAGTAAGACTTTTTTTTTAAAAAACAAACACACCCTTACATTCAATTTCATCATATTCCTTTAATCGCTACAAAATACAACTCTTTTCAAGAATTCAAATTTCGTCAAAAGTAACGTTTCATTCAATTGAGGTAAAACGAAATTATTATGACAAATCTTAAAACATCAAACCTTAAATTAACATCTGATGTGCTCTACCGTGTACAAGTTTTAAATTTATAAACACGATTTACCGGATAATTAATTTAACACATACGAGCAAGTATACTCGTCCATGATAGTAAAGGTGGGTAAGTCGAGATCATCCCAAGGGATTTCTGGCGATTCGATTCGTTTAAACAAGAAGGTTTGCCAAGCCTCCTACGCAATTCGTTATTCTAAAAACCAATTAAAGAAAACATATACTTGTGTGCAAGTCGTAACCAATTGTCTAGAGTGTTCACGATAGTTTGGGTGTAAACATGAAGTAATGCACACATCATAGGCAAATGATTCACAATTGATGGTTTATGTTATGTAAAAATCATTTGTAGAATACAATCACATAGGTAATCCTTTCGGCTTATTAACCAATTTGATTATTTTCTGAAATCCATTTGTTTGAAAATGATTCTTATCTAACTTGTTCTTACAAACCCTTTCGACCTTTTTCGTGATGAAATCGTTTCAATTCCATTTTAATAAGCAAATATGATGAGTATCAATTATCATATCCCATACTAGTTCTTGCACTAACGTTTTGGAATAAAAATATTAAGAGAAATCCTTTCGGCTTTTTTATCTTTTAATATGTTAATACCAACTAATTAAGCAAGACTAGATGTTATCTCAACAAACTCATTAAACAAGAAGAATTCTCATGCATCACATAGATAAGAACACTCAAACAATTGTTTACATCTTACAAACAAGTATATCCAAGAACTACTCCATCATAACAATCATAACGAAACACAAGTAACAAATATAACTTTCATATAACTCATAAAAAACAAAATTTCATTGTAAAGTAACAAAGTATACATATCTTTGGATTACAAGAACTAATTTCGTGGAACTATAGCAACCCACACTCCTCCAATCGCCTTAGATGAACCGTAACAACTCCAAAACACTACCAAATGATTGAGACTTGAGCTCATTACCTTCCTGGATGTTTTACAGCTTCTATGAGACTTTTGGGCCGAATAAAAATGGTTAGTAATAGCTTGGGTGTAAGTCTATTACTTTCAAGGTTGTGTCACTCCTTAGTACATAGGTCTAGGTTCAATATATAGCCAATAACCCTTAACCAACAAGCCAAAAACATTCTCCAGGAGTTACTATCAAGAAATGATCGGACTCTAATGATTAATGGAAGTTAATTCTTCATTAAATGCGAAAATTGTAACTATAGAACCGACCAGCCGAATCGGTTGTGAGTTGTGACCGATCGGCTCCTCCTTAGATCTTCATCCAGCCGGTCTGGTTACAGGCTCCGACCGATCGGCTGAGTCCATCCGTACAACATTTTTGACTTTTTTTCTCGTATCGGCTTGATTCATGCTTTTTTCTTCGCTTCCGGCACTGATATCTATGATAGAACTTGATATTTTATTTGGGTAAAAGGTCAATGACCCGGTAAATATATTACTCCATAAAACATTTAAGTACAAAAGGATATGGGTGAATCCCATATCTCAGCCCTTTACATAGGCGAAAAGCTTACATAACAAGATACTTCCTATTTTCTAAAAAAGAAAATAAACCACTACTCAAAACATAACATCAGACTCCTATGAAAATAACATTTACTTCCTACCCAGGCCTTGGAGCTTGATACCATAAGTGTCGTAGTAGGCATCCAAATTACCTGGAAGATCATAAACCTGATCCGCATAGTTATCATAACCATAGTCATCAAAGTCATCTTCACGATCATGACCACCACCAAATAAGTTACTCGACTCATCAAAGGTGTTTACAACCTCCTCATCATCACTGTCGGATACCACAATCTCTCCCACCTTAGAGAATCTACGTGCTTAGAACTTGATATTTTATTGGTGTAGACATAGAAATCTACGTGCTTCAAATCATTGAGTCCTTGTGTAGTTTCTTCTTTCTTCTCCTTCCTGGGATTTATCCAAGTGTGCATATATTCATCATTTCTTCGTCTATTCTGATACCTGGATACATTTACATACAAATACACTTCCTTTGCAATTTCGCAACAATTATGTATAAATATAACCAATTATCATGCACAAAACTAACAATAACGCAACTAAAAACATGCTTATTCTGAGCGTTATCAACATCAATTCTTCATCTCTAAAGCGTTTCTCATAATTTTTCAAAGAAATCATGTTTTTTTTATGAAAACACAAATAAGGTGTTCGATGAAATGTCACAACGAAGCAAATTTGTGATTTTAGATTGAAAATGTTTAAATATTTTAGTAATTCATAAAAGCTTCAATATAAAAGAAGTTGTTCATAAAAGAATGTGGATGAAACAAAATTGTTCATCAAGTAAATGTTCATCAGGTAAATGTTCATCAAGTAAATATTCATCAAATAATATTTAATTAAAAAGTTTTTCATAAAAAAATTAATAAACAAAAAGTAATGATAAGGAGACCTAATTCATATGACTAAATTCATGCCTAAATAATTTATCATGTAAAATGTGGAATATAAATTGTTAAAAACAAAAAAGCTTGCTATGTTCATCAAAGAATACCAAAATGTGTCGTATATTCATAAATACTAAATGTTCTTCAAATTTTTTCATGTTCATCAATACAATTTTTTTTATGTGTAGGGTTGTATGTTTGGCCAAGCTCAAGAAAGAGTTGAGCTATAGCTGGAACTCAAGCTTATATAATAAGTTGAAAGTTGAAGTTTATATATTTTCCTAATTGTTTGGTGAATTTGTTAGCTTATAGTATTATACAATCATATAAATATACATCAACTTAGATTCACATATATTTCAAACTTTTTCATGTTAATCTATTATGGTTTGAATAATATTTAAATAGTTTGACTAACTATATTATTTTTAAGAGCCCTTTTCAATTGGTTTGGCTTATTAAACTTTATAACTTATGAAAGCATCCATATTTTTGTGACAAACAAAGCTTATTTTATAAATTAGCTTGTTTAAAAAGTTGATGTGCTTTTTATTGTCTATAATTTTCTACCATGTTTTAATTTTGTTTATTGTCGAACTAACCTATAGACTTAAACACTAACGAGCAGTATACCCGATCAATATATATAGTTTTAAAGGTAAGCAAGGGTCATTCACTAGGAGCAAAGCTAAAGTGATCTAAAGGTATTTACACTAATATAAACTAAACTAAAACTATCCTAACCTAGAAAGCAATTAAAGATTTAGGGTGGTTTAGCCTGAGAGACTAGCACGAGTTTTATATGTTTGTTTTCTAATTAACCTTATTACTAGAAAATAAATATTAAGCTAATTAAACTAATACAAAGTAAAATAGATCGATATAAATAATGAAGAACGGGTGGGTTAGTCAAGTCTAATCCATCGTATAGTTATGAATATATTCGTTTCTACTTGTTTTACTTCATTCAATTGTTAATCGGCATATCAATTACGAAATTCTATCACAATTAAGTAACTAGCCGTGAGGCGGATATGACGATAGATTGTAGTGACTCATCTAGTATCAATACTAATTTATTGCTTTATACCATCTAACCTAGTTCGGTAATACACGCTACTAGTCCTATTAGGTTGTAGACACATTCCGTTTATGCCATACGATGATTCCTAATAAAGATTCGGGTTAACACACATATGACTTAACCAAAGTAATCACTATTGCAGGAGATAAATTACATCAATTAAAATCAAAAGGATAATAACCTAGTTACATAGACTTCTACTAGTAATAAGCAATAAATGAGTTTTTATCGATAAGCACCCAATCCAATAACAAAGCAAACAAGAACACAAACACATATATAACTAAAGAGATTTCATAAACTCGGATAACACCTATGGGTGTTAGCCCATAATCTCAGCAAAATATAGAGTGTACATTGAAAGTAAACATAAATAATACATAGAAAAAATATTATGCTAACCGAATGATACACAACGTCGTTAAATCTAGAGATGTTCTTCATCGATCTTCAAAGATGGATGGAGGAGGTGTTATGGACGAGTTTGGGGTGTTCCCAACTAAGTGATACCAAAGTCGTCCAAGGCTTTGGTATTTATAGAATTAAGTAAGAGTAGCCTCCAAGGTTTACCAAAAATAACTTGCTGCTGTTCCAACCCTGATACAGCGCATGCACAAACCAAATCAAAGGTTTTAAATACTTTTCAAGAACTATTCCTAAAAACATAATGGCTTGTAAGTATTTCAGCTTGCAACCCGATCTTTAAAGAAAGGAAAGTGCTACGCAAAATTGATTTTCATACATATCGAGCACTTATCCTAAATCAAATGAAGATAATTTTTCTCTAAATATCTTCAAAAGATTTTTAAAATCTTCATCTTGCGTACCATTGATTCAAAATTTTTCAAAAAGATTTTTCAAAATCTCTCACATTTGGTACCAAGATAACTCCCTCTAAACCCTTAATTGTTTTAAATTTTCGTTAAGGGGGAGTATTAAACCAAAATTGTTCCAAAATTCATGCTAAATCAGTTTCTCTCCAAATGCTTTTCGAAAAACATATCTTTTAATCATTTTGTTTCAAAAACATCATGGATATGCTATTTTTGAGGGGGAGAAACGTGATTAAAATGTGATCAAAAAAGTTTAATGTTCGTTGTTTGAATCTCAAAAGTGCTCAACTCAGTCGAAACCATTGAATTGACGAGGAATAATGTACCATCTCGAGAAACTTTCTATGGACTTGACTAGGACGGGTAATAATTTCAAGCTAGTTCTCTAGTGATGTAAACGTGTCTCGAATCGGTCTTGTTCATTTAAAGTCGATCAATTCAAAACGTGCGAACTCTACCCTCTATGTGCAGATTTCTGTCAAAACTTATAAGCACATGTGAAGGGGGAGTGTTTACGAAAATATAAAACTCTTGGAGTGTCTCAAACATGTTTTCAATCATAAACACTCTGAGAGATTCAAAGAAAAATGGTTTTATGGCAACAATAGGACAGTCATGGAGTTATAAGGTGACTAAGGATAGGAAATCCGTCCTATGATCCGCCAGAACCGGAGGGATCTACCCAAGGACACCACCAATAGTTAGTATTAGAAGTCCTTAGGTATGATTGAAAAAAGGAGCAATGTGAGAAAGGAGAAAGAAGGGGTTGAAGAATTAAAAAGACGTGTAAGAATTGTAGGATCGATAAAACTAGTGATTTATGTGGTTCGGGGGGTCGGGGAAGCTCAAAGAATGAATAAGACATGGTATTATTTAGATTGAAGAAAAGGGAAGATGTGTGTGTTTCTAGAGAGAAGAAGAAGAAACCACACACACTTCTTTACAAAATATGAACTTCCTACCCTCCTAGTTGGGACTAGGAGGGGTATTTATACTTCAACAAGCCTAACTTAGCACTATTGACTAAACTAGTCCTTGTGAATGAGTAAAAGAAGAAACTAATGCAATTCCCGTAATGACTTCACTTTAGCGAGGCTAACAATCTCTCCCCAAGTGATGTCATATGGGAGTTGCTTACAATGTTCCCTACAAGCAAAATCAAATACATAACATAAGCGCAACAGCTCCAAGAGTGTCTTCATAGTCTTCAAACTTCATGAATCTTCTCAGCTGCCATCTCTTTACTTGCAGAAGAACAATATGAGCAAATCTAATTAGGGATTAAATCTGACCTTTTGCTCTCCCCTAATTAGTGCTCTCCCCCAAACTGACAACCTTTCTGATGAATTTCCTGAATTCGAAGAAGTCTTTTGATAATTAAATTAGAACCGTCTTTAGTCTTCTAACACGCAGCGGAAAATGTAGAAAAGACTGTCGACTCGACTTTCTTCAAGATTGTCCATTCGGGGGAATAAGATATCAACATCTTCATCTCACCAAATGCATTCCAGTTATCTTTCATATATCAAATCAGCCCATAATGTACACATTTCTCTCCCCTGATGGTTACGATTAATCGGAATCAGCATACAATTGTGTACATGAAGCATTAACTGGAAGCATTCTATCATAAATCAAATCAGCCCGTGAGAAGATGTCGATGAACAATACCATTTGAAATTGTCTGACTCATTTCAACCCCCTGTATCAAAATTCAACGGCTGTCTGTAGTAACCACATGTGAGAATAACCCAATATGACGAACTTGAGGATGAAGTAAAATCTCCTGAAATAGTTACTTAAGCTTGTACTATCCTTGTGAAAAAGAACGGTGTACGCATTGTACAGAACCTCTTGACATATCCTCAACTACGTGAGACACCGAAAGTGATAGCTACTTTGTGGGTTAAGAGAGAAAGAATCACAAAAGTAACTAGATAGCAAGTCTTCATCACACTCAATATATTTGCCCAGACAAGTCATCTTCGCGGAAGGGAAGAAAGAAAGAAGACGAAATAAGTAAACTCGCCCATTAAACTTCACTTCAAACCCAAATAAATAATAAAGAGTCATCTCCGTGGTCACATTAAAATTCATCGAAAACTTTAGCCGTGGAATAGTAACCTCGTGAAATTTTTCGTGAACCAAAATACCATTCTCTTTTAACAATATTAAAAGAATTTGTATCCAAAATTTTTGTGAAAAAAAATGTTCGGATAACATATTCTTTTACTATAAACAGATCGCCCATGTTTCATTTGCATAATGTATCCATTGTATAGTCCAATACACGATCCATAAAAAGTATAGGCCCGGTTTAAGAGAAGAAGCCCGATCCAATACCCATTAGCAAACCCGGATCCAAGCACACATACCACAATACTAGACATGCAACTATAAACCGGTTTTCAAAAAAACCGGACGACAAAACCGAAACCGGTTTTCAACAAAACCGGTTTTTACAAAACCGAAACCGGTTTTAGTAAACCGAACGGTTGTACGGTTTTAAGTTTTCCAGCGGACGGTTTTTACGGTTCTAAACTGGGTAAAACCAGTTTTGAAAAACGGTTAAAACCGATTTTCTTTTTTTTTGCAAAACCGCTAAAAACCGGTTTAAACCGGTTTTAAAAACCGGTCAACGCAAAGTCAAACTAGCTGTTGGATTTGAATACGGCGAAAACGGCGAAAACCGGTGAAAAGGTCAAAACCGGTTTTAAAACCGGTTTTAACGGTTTTCGCCGGTTTTAAAACCGGTCAGCTGGAAACGTGCACTGTAGCACAGTAGACGTTGGAACATGTTTGTTACCGTTTTTTCTTGTCTTTTTTTTGATTTTTTTAGTATTTTGAAGCTAGAACTTGTAGTATAAATATGTGTTTTGGGTTGAGGCTTAAAACACATCGAATCTCTCTTTAATCTCTCTATTATCTCTAATTTCTTTATAATGGAAAACACACAATCACAACAAGCTTCCACTAATCCTCCCTCCGTTGAGTCTTCCCGGTCACGAAAACATTACACACAAGATGATGTTCATCATGTTAAACCAACCGCACGAAATCCCGAGGTTTTTAATCATATGGATTTGTGTGTTATGAAGGATGGGACGGAAAAGGCGCGTTGCAAAAAATGTTTGAGCTTTTATGCTTCCGGGGCTAACACTACACTAAAGGGTCATATAGCCAAATGTTCCGCGGTACCTCAAAATGCCGACGGTACTATTGGTGAGGATGGTCAAATTTGTGTATATGATAATGATGCGCTTCAAAGAGATTTTGCGGGGTGGGTCATTCAATATACTTATCCATTCAACCTCTTCGACAACGCCAAGCTTACGGCCATCATCAAAAAGAGGCTACACGGGCGGTATAAACAAGTAAGTCGTACTAAACTTAGAAGTGATGCTTTTAAATTATGGGAAACGGCTAAAAATGATATTATTAATGGTTTTCATGATTATAAATATGGAGTTTCTATAACTACGGATGTTTGGACCGCACCACATGGTTCGGCAAATTCTTATCTCGCCGTTACGGCTCATTGGTTTAATCCCGAATCTTGGTTATTAATGAAACGGACAATTTCTTTTAAACTATTTGGTTATCCACATACGGGATCTAATTTAAGAAAAATTTTACATGACACTTTAATTGAATATAATTTAGATGATAAAGTTTTTACGATTTCACTAGATAATGCATCTAATAATACTAGAGCTATGGAATTGTTAAAATTACGTATAAAACCCATTTTAGATGGTGCTTTTTTTCATTCCCGTTGTGTTGCTCATGTTATAAATTTATCCGTTCAAGCGGCATTAAAAATATGTGAGAGATTACGTTTGGTATTTAGGGGTATGTTAACAAATATATATCGCTCGAGTAATCAACGACAAATGAACTATAAACGTTTTCGTAAACAATGTGGTAAACCATGGCTAGGACCGAAATTAGATACACCTACTAGGTGGAATTCTACTTGCATTATGTTTGAAAATATATTACGACAACGTACTACTTTAGATGCTTTTAATGAATTACTTGTTGAAAAAACGTTCTACGATAGATGAGCAAGATTGGGATCGACTAAATGCTTTAACTATTTTTTACAAGTTTTTAAAGAGGCAACAACTATAGTATCAGGTGTTTATTACCCAACTAGCCCATTAGTTTTAAATCAAGTTTATGCTATGACGGAAAAATTAGACTAATTAAAAGACTCACCTACTCAAATGTTTAGAAAAATGGTTAAAGTTATAAAAAGAGATTTATAAAATATTTTGCTAGTTTACCTTTGGTTTATACTTGTTCCGCCGCACTTAATCCATGTTTAAATGTTAGAGGCGTAGAATTTTTAATAAGAAGAATAATGGAAAATTTAGAATTATCTTTTGGGTTGGACGGTGAAGATCCCAACTATATAGAATCTCAAGTATTTAAATTTAATGATTATTTTAAAAATTGTTTGAAATTTATGCAACAAAATATGGTCAACAACCAAACCCAATTATCGACCCAATGCGGGCGGTTCGTCCGAATGACAAGGGACATTAACATAAACCTTTATAATACTTTACGTGAAGACGCTACAAAGCGTCAACGATCATCGGTCCCGACAAGCGAGTTGGGACAATATATGGCTACAAACTTTTTAACAACTTTAAGTCCCGATGAGTTTGCAAACTTTGACATTTTGGCTTGGTGGAAAGAAAGGGAAATCCAATTTCCAATTTTAGCCGCTATGGCTCGTGACTTATTAGCGGTCCAAGCTTCGACGGTAGCTTCCGAATCGGCCTTTTCTCATAGTGGTCGAATTATATCGGATAAAAGGACAAAACTTAGCCCCGAATCCGTGGAAGTATGTGTATGTTTGAAAGATTATATGGACGGAGTAGATAGGGTACAACATCAAACATCGTTGGAAGGTTCGATTGAAGAAGTTGAAGAAACTATAGCACAAGAAGAAGATGACATGGGGATATCACCTCGGCTACCGAATTAGATGAAGGTGAATTTGAACCATTTGATGTTGAAGAGTTAGATGTAGAAGAATTTTTGGATGATTTAATTTCTTGAGTATACACGGGTGATGGCAATGCCGAAGCTCGATATACTTGAGTATACTAATATGTTTTTTGGTGATGGCCATGCCGAAGCTCGAAATGTATTAGTATTTATTTATTTTAGTTCTATAATTGTATTGTTTAAATAAAAGTTATGATTGTATTCGAAATGTATTAGTATTTTATAGTTTTAGTTGTATGATTGTATTGTTTAAATAAAAGTTATGATTGTATTCGAAATGTATTAAATGTTTTAAATTCCGAGAAAAAACCGAACCGGTAAAATACCGATAAAAAACGGATCCGAACATTTAAAACCGAAAGAACCGAACCGGTAAAAACCAATTCGAACATTTGAAACCGAAAAAAACCGATTCCGAACATTTAAAACCGAAAAAAACCGATTCCGGAAAAAACGAAAAAACGAAACTGATTTTTGGCAAAACCGGTTTTTTAAAAACCGGTTTTCCAAAAACCGAAAACCGGTAAAAACCGGTTTTTTTGCACCTCTACACAATACCCGATCCAAAATTTAAGTGATATAACTGGGACTTTTTACTCACATATGAGTTGACCTAACCCTAAATACACTCTTATGATAAAAGCGCCTCTCACCCAAATCTGCTCTCATAAAAAAACTCTTCAAAAACACAATCTCATCTCAATCTCAGATCTTAACCATCAATACAAACAATCCGAATACACCCAATTAGACTATCACATGAAGACCTATCCGTACCTTGATTAATTCCTTTTTCAGTACCATTCGAATAAAGAAACTAATTGACAAGCTTCAAGATCCAAGGGGTCTCAGGTAGGTTTTATTGCATGTGATTTCTCGTTATAAACGAACCAAGGAAAACATATAACATAATTGTTATTGTGTTTCTCTTTAATTTTTCGGATAAGAAATGAAGTGAATCTTCAAAAATTGATCAATGATGTTACTCTTCTTTCGTTAGACCTTGAAAAGTCTTGATGCATCTTTGTATACCACGAAAGAAAAAAAACTGAGATCATATAATTAACTTTTTCATTTCGAGTCGTGTTTGAAGTGATGATGGGAATAAAGTAGATTAGATTAATTGTTGATCAACGAGTGATAGAAGGGTGTTATGTTGAGTTAGGGTTGGGTTAATTTTTGGATTGTTATGGCTGTTGTAAGCTTCGAGTCACCATCAGTCTCGTATTTTATTTTTTCAGTTTTGATATTGACTTATGATGAGTAGACAAAAGTCAAAGAGTAGTATGGTATATTTGGTTTTGGTTGTGGTCGTGGTCAAGGTTCAGTCAAGTTTACGCGTAACTGCTTCTTTCATTTTCCTTATGCGTAAAATAGAGATTACTTAGGCGTAAAAACTGAATCTTACACGTAAGTGAAGGCTTATGCGTAAAACATACGCGTAACTTTTTCTTACGCGTAACTTCACAGCTACGCGTAACACCTCTGTAGACGGATCCTTATGCGTAGAAAACTAGGGTTTTGACCCTTTGACTATTTCCGGCGAGTATTTCCGACCAATATTCCGTCAATCTTCATAAAAACCCAGAAAAAGCATAAAAATGCTTCCTTTTGACTGTTTGACCATGAGAAGATGAACGGTTTGACCACAAAAAATTGTCACGAGTTTGGTACAAAAATAAGTCACAAAAATATATGTTACCAAAAACTGAATCTTGGACAGAAAGGTACAAAAAACAGGAACTGGAAACACTGCAAATAACTTGTTGACTTTCTTTGACCAAAAAGATACCAATATATGCGTAAACTGTTAACAGCAAAAGAAGGAAATTTTTTTTTCCAACACATAAAACTTGGTTAAAAAACAGTTTAAACACATATTCAAACCACACGAATCTGTAAAAATACACAACCTGGCTCGTTATACCAATTGTAGGATCGATAAAACTAGTGATTTATGTGGTTTGGGGGGTCGGGGAAGCTCAAAGAATGAATAAGACATGGTATTATTTAGATTGAAGAAAAGGGAAGATGTGTGTGTTTCTAGAGAGAAGAAGAAGAAACCACACACACTTCTTTACAAAATATGAACTTCCTACCCTCCTAGTTGGGACTAGGAGGGGTATTTATACTTCAACAAGCCTAACTTAGCACTATTGACTAAACTAGTCCTTGTGAATGAGTAAAAGAAGAAACTAATGCAATTCCTGTAATGACTTCACTTTAGCGAGGCTAACACTAATACACCGCATCTCCTTTAGGAATAGATATATCTCCTTTTCTCTTTCCGTGGCCGCTTGAACGGACTAAATGGAGTCCGGATGAAGATTTTACGGCCAAAATACGAAAGCATCTTCGAGTGTTGTCATGTAATCTTGATTTATTCTTTTGGCTTCATTTCTTCTCCTGAATTCTCGGCTAAGGCTCGTGTATGGCATATTCTTCAAATATGGTTGATACGGCTATTTTAATATTAGTCTGATACGGCATATCATAATAGCTTCACGTGGGGTCCAAGTTACAATATTTGAGAATACTCGTATACTATCTTCCTTATACGACACATCACATAAGTTCATACGACATTTCAAGTCTTCTATATCTTGGATTTCAGGTGAAGTCTTCGAAATTGATATGTCGCTTCTTCAGGATGTCATGCGGCGTATTTCGTATTCTCAATGTCAGGCAACGGTCTTCATATTCGTCCAAGTCATGTTATACGGCGTATCCTTCGTCAGTTCAGTAGACTTTTCTAACTTGATCCATTTTACTCAAATTTACATCTATAATAGCTAACTTTAACCAAATGCTTGTTTATAAATGAGATTTACAAAAGTAAGCGATTAAGTATCAATTCTCATATAAAATAATACAAAACAAGCAATATACATAGGATAAATGATGATAAAAATATGTTGTTATTTGATATCATCAAAAGTTGAAGCCATTATAAGCCCTCATAAGGCCCTACACAACCTATGTCCAGAAATTACAATTAACCTTCTTAACAATATATGTAACTTGTTCAGAAATTACAGACAACAAGTATAAGTCACTCGAAGAATATTCCATGTAAAAAACACTCCCAAAACTCTTTGGCGACTTTGGTGATCCACGATACCCTAAATCGCTTCTTCCATTAACACTAGCGATCTTCAATCTCTCCTTTTACAAGTCTTTAGTATCTTGTATTCAAATTGATTTATGATCGCTGGTTCCTCTGCTTAGGGTTTCTATTAATCGCTAGTTTAGGGTTTATAAGTCGGCTAGATTTGCAATCATTAAACTGATTTGTGACATCAATTACGAGATTATACTAGGGTTTTAATCGTTTGGCCTAGGCTAGGCGTGTTTTCATTGGTTCTGTTTAAGGGTCGAGTTTTTGGTGTGATGTCGAATCTAGGAGCCCAAAATAATAGTATACCACGGCCTGTGGTTAACGTGGATGAACCTGCAATTCGTATGAATCAGTTGATGGGAATTGATGAAGGTAATAAGGGTGTGACACATGTAATTGATGAAGGTAATTCGGGTATGAATTGTATGTCACAACCCCATGCAAAGTCTGTTGAACTAGCGGAGCCGATTCCACTTGTTTCTTGCCTTAATGAACCACTAACGCAATCTGGTTTGTTGAACTTTGATTCAACAGCTGCTGTTACTCCTACTTTGGTATCTAATTTGCATACAAGTGGTGCGGGTTCATTATCCTCCATTGTTAGGAGTGTTGGATCTAGTGATCAGGTTGATACGAGTGGAAATGAGGCTGAGAGGATACGCGTGTAAGGCCTTTGAAGAGGCTATGCCCGGTGTTGAAGTTACGAATGCAGAGAATGCAGACAATGGTACTAATGTTGTTTCTAATTCGTCTCCCAAAGTTCATAATCAGTCGTGTGAAGCCGGTTTCATATGCGGGTGCTATGTCAATTGATTCTACGAAGCGCAAGTCTAATTTTCATAGGTTGGAATGTATTAAAATGTCTAATGTGGTGGATCTCTCCATTCCTATGAAAGTCGTCAAGGAGGTAAACTCTAAATTTGAGAATACCCTTTATGGTTATTTTCTTGGTAAACGTATTGCTTTTCCGGTAGTTGACTATTATGTTCGTAATATGTGGGCCAAGTACGATATTCAAAAGGTTATGATGAATGCTAAGGGGTTATTTTTCTTTAAGTTTTCTACTCGTAAAGGTGTTGATGATGTTTTTAAAAACGGCCAGTGGATGATTAGGAATGTGCCAATTATTCTTAAAACTAGGACGTTGAATAGTAATCTGCTTAAAGAGAATTTGAATAATATTTTGGTATGGGTTAAATTTCATGATGTGCTCCTTGCTATGTTTTCTGATGATGGTCTCAGCCTCCTAGCTACATTGATTGGTATGCCAAAAATGTTAGATTCTTACACTAGTCAAATGTGCTTGGAATCATGGGGGCGAAGTACTTTTGCTAGGTGCTTCATTGAAGTTAAGGCGGAATAGGTTCTTAGGGAGAGCATCACTATTGAGATACCATTACTTGATGGGACAGGTTCTACTATTGAAAAGATTCGGTGTGATACGTGTAAGCTTTTTGGTCATACACTGCTTGATTGTCCTAAATCTTTTCTACCTCCTACTCAGCCTAAACAGAGTGTTAATAATGGTTTTCAAACTGTTAATAACAAGAATAAGGGTAGGAATGGTGGCCAAAGTGTTCCGGGTAATGGAGGTTTTACTAAACCTAGTGTGGGTCCTAAGTTTACGTATCAACCTAAAGCACCTCTAACGTATCAACCTGAAGTGGATAGTACGAGTGGGACGAAGATTGCTACATCTAATCCTTTTGATGCATTTAATATGATTGATATTGATAAATGTGGCACTCCTGCTGATGTAGTGGATTCTGGTAGTACAATGAAAGCAAAGGAGGTTGGGTCTTTGAAGACCGGTAATGTGACACAAGAATCGCTTATGAGTGATCCAATGGAAGCTAACGAGGTTGGTCCTACCTTTATTGTTGAGAAAATTGGGGAGTTTGAAAAGCTTCTTATTGATGGGAAAGCTACTCTTGTTGATGATGATGGTAATCCTATTAAAAATGTTGATTATCCAGGTAATAAAAAGGATTTTTTGTCTACTTCTTCTACTAAGAGGGTTAACCCATTCTCTAATTTGGGTGAGATTGTTGACTCCGATGGTGATGAACAGGAGGTTGTGAACACTTTTGATGAGTTATTGAACCTATTTGTTGGTGGTCATGATCGTGAAGATGATTATGATGACAATGCGGATCAGGTCTACGATCTTCCAAAGAATTTGGACACTTATTACGACACGTATGGTATCAAGCTCCAAGGCCTTGGTAGGAAGTAATTTTGTTTCCATAGGAATCAAATGTTATCTTTTGAGTAGTGGTTTAGTTTCTTGTATAGAGAATAGGAAGTATCTTGTTATGCAAGCCTTCCGCATATGTAACGGGCTGAGATATGGGAATCACCCATATCCTTTGTACTTAATGTTGGTTTGTGGGAGTTATAAACACGAAAAAATGACTGAGAGTGTGTGAGCCGATGGGGGCACACACAATAAACACGAGTATACGTGTAGAACGTAATATAACTTGAATATAAAATTACCCGATATACATGTATTTGACCCGATCAATATGTACGACCCATGGGCTGTTTTTGGACATGAACTTTGGTCGAATTGGGGATTGCCTTGGGCCTAGATTCTGCCAAATGATTGGGTAAAGAGTGAATGGGTTTGCTTGGGTTTATAACTTGTCAACCAAGTCTAAAGCTCAACCAATGGGTCGGTTTGGTTTGCTTTATAAACCACCACATCACTGCCATTCATACGAGATATACAATCTATCCCTTAAAGGATTCACAAAATTTCCCAGCTTCTTAAAGACATCTAATCGGATCATCTTATAAACGATTAAGGTTTTTGCTAAAACCTAAAATCTTGCATTCGTATGATTCAAGTGATTTTAGGGTTCAATAACTTTGGTCTAAGCTTGTTCAAGTTCCTTGTTGAATTGCTAATGAAACAAGTTAGTTTGATTTCTGTTTCTGGTCATGGTGCTTATCGGACTGAAAAGGGTGCTGGATATCGGTCACATATTGTCCCATATCGGGTAAGAAGCAAACATATTCTTTGGTAGCTTCTGTTCTCAGACAGGAGTTTATTGGGCAGAATGTTGACTTGTTCTTGGAGGTTTCTTGTCTATATTATATTCAAGGTGGTCACTTGTTGATTGGTTTATTATTACGTTCTCGACTAGCTTCATATATCGAATGTATACGGTTATCGGGTTTGTGTGTGATACTCACTCAGGCATCTATTTTAGGTGCTTAGTTTCGTATTGGTTTTATTGTCCGTTACACTTGCGTTCAAATAGCCACGAAAGGTTAGGTTTTCTTTTATCCCTTTTAATTAATTAATTGTTAATTAATAAATTGTTTATTAATTGCGTGTTTAACCTAATTGCGATTACTAGATCCTTATCCGCTGTGTACTCTTAGAGGTTAATGGTTAACTTAGTTCTAAAATCTCAATATTTAAATGTTTTTTCGAGTAATATATTTACCGGGTCTTTGACCTTTCACGCAAAAAAAAAACCTATGCCCTAAACGTGATAAAAGACTATCGTGCCCTCAAATTTAAAACTTATAAGATACGTAAAATTCGTCAAGTTCATTTAATGTAACTTAATCTAACTTATAAGAAATTATAAGACCTAGTGTACGAGATTTATTTAAAACACTTACGTCTAAATATTTCATCACACATTTATTTTTTTTGTTCTTTCTTTAACTATTGCACGAACCGCAACTTGGCCTAAAACACCAAATGCACTACAACTTAATTATAGCCCATCAAAATTGAACTTAGCCCAAACTTTCTTTCCTTTGGCCCATCTAATGACCAAGGCCGGTTCTTTTTCCCCTCCCCTTTTCTTTTGTACGAACCATAAGCAGAAAAAAAAAAGAAAACCCAAGAACCCCAAAAGTGACGGCTACCTCTTTCTTGCTTCACTTCCATTCGATTTCAAGGCACCAAGGAGATCAGAAAATGTTCCAAGGAGGCTGTGGTGATCGTGGGTTGCCTCTCGAAGTTACCGTGGTCGTGGGTTTGATCGAAAGGGTTTTGATTTTTGTTATTTGAGTCCTTGTTTCATCCGTCTTGATCGACCGAAGAGGTATCCTCGTCTTTGCTTTATTCTTGATTCGAGTTAAAACATAAATATGTATAAGACATCATAACTTAATCTCTTGACTCATTAAATATAAATAAACGAATGGTTATGTGAGCATACAAGTAACTTATGTTTTGGTCATTAATATGGAATCACAAAGGTAGAAACCCTAAGTCGTTATTTTATGGATGTTTATAATTTATGTGAGGTATCGGTTGTTTGGTTCATTAAATATTATAATGGGTGTGTAGAAAGTTGAAAGGTGGAAAATATGAAAGGTTAGGATGCTATTAAAATAGGTCATATGGCTTTCATGGGTCATGGGTGCGTTTGGGTAGGTTAAACATGTGCTTATATTGGTTTTAATAAACCCTAAAACTGGACAGCATCATATGTCGAACTTGTGTGTGTCATAGATCGAATTTTACAAGTGCAATAATCTAGGGTTTTTGTTGGAAAAGTTTATTTTATGTCTTAGTTAAGTTTTCCAAGTGGTTTGGTCGAATTTGGAGTTGTCTAAGTCGTATTTTTGAATTTTACAAGATCAAGTGTCAAAGCTGAGAAAACGGGTCTGAAATTTAGGTTGGATTCATCTAGGTGTTATCTGCTGATACTTGCATGTTTTTGGGTGATTCTTGAGCCTAAATTGTAGTACTTTGAAATAGCTTTCTGGAAAAATAAGTCTTGTATCATTTGCCAACGTGGAAGTATGATTTTTATATTTTTGGAGTTAGGGTGTCTGAATCTGAATTGCTGAGTTGAAATTTATAATGTAGTAAAGGATTTTTAGTATTTAATCTATGAGGTTCTGGAACTTTTCCTTTGGTGGATATGATATTTATATATGGTGTGACACCTGTAGCTTTTGGTTTGATGCGTTGAGTAGGGTGAGTGTGTTTGTTGGGGCCATACTTTTGGTGTGTGTAAATCTGGGTGAGTTCTGGACTGGTCTGGACTTATGATTTTCTGTAGGCCATTTAGCATGGAAATAGAACCCACCAATTTTTTTAGAGTCTCTTATCTCATATGGGAACCCCTGGGATTTTGCTTGATTTCATTTGAGCTAAGTATGTATTTTATAAAAATCGCTAAATTCTGGTCCGAATATAAGTTTAAGAAACTGAAAGATAAAATATGATATCAATAGGTAACACACTTACAAATGCATAAGAAGCTTATAAAATGAGAATATACTTATAACTCTAAGAATGTTAATGCGATTAATCCGTTATAGCTTTAATGATGCTAATAAGTATTAAACAAATCCTAATCCGTGTAGATTCGTTGAAGGAGACGCGACGTTGTATCTTCGTGTTCATTCATTCGTTTGTTTTTCTCTCAATTGCGTTAAGGTACGAGATATTGACTTTTTCAGAAAGGTTTCTCATGGTTTCCTTTCTTCGTCATTTCTCTTATGCTTATTCGGATTTCCTATGCCATTGCTATGATTCCCTTCTTTATGTGAATCTCGTTTGTCTGAATCTCATGTTTGTTGAACTTGCTATGTTTGATTATGAACTTCCGATTATGAACATTTGATTTTGATCTTCTGATTATGAATATTTGATTATGAACTTTTGATTATGAACATCTGATTATGAACCTCTGATTATGAACGTATGATATGTGACTGTGATATGAACCTTTGATTTCTGAACATTTGATATGAACCCTTTCTGATTTGTTTGATCTGTTGCTTATCTGAAATCTCTGTTTATTGAACCATGAAACATCTGATTTGAACTTATGATATGAAAACTCCGATTTGTAAATCTGTTTGACCTTTATGATGAATTATGATCTGTGTCATTTATGACAATCTGTTTGACCTAAGTTAGTTTGACACCCGAGCCAATATTTCACTAGTCATGGAGGTTCCATGTCCGTGTCGTGATGCACCGTGACATGACTCTAGGCGATAGAGTGATGTTCGCCACGTCCCTTTCTGTTATCTTTTATTTATAGTATGGCCACTATCTGCTTTGGGGCGTATGGATGCATCCTAGATCTCGATCGTTATCGATATGATTTGTCGGTGAATGATGTCGTGTGCAATACGCGTCTTCACAAATTCCGGGAGCTAGCTACTCCATTTGTTATTGAGGTCTCCCCTCATATTATATAAGGTATTCCGAGGTCACCCCTCCGAATAAGAAAGTTACTTCTGATATGATATGTTCTGGGCTCGTGGTAGATAACTAAATATGTATCTGTTATTTCTGTGTTAGATATTCTGTTTATGATTCCGTATTTGTCAATGTTTCCGTTTACATACTGAATTATTATATGTTTATTGAATGTGTTTATGCTTTGACATGTTTATGTGACTACCGTTTGCCATGCTAGGATATGATTAATATGCTTAAATGTGATTCGCATGTTGTCATCTGATTATATGTTAGTTTACCATTATGTGACCTTGTTGATCTGTATGATGATTATGCTAGTGTATAATTGATTGTTCTGTAAGTTCATTATGTATAATTGTTCAGATAATTCGTGAACTTTGATTATCCGTTGGTGTTCGTATCTGCTTATGTTTGATCTGCCATGTTTAAATTCTGTCTATACTAAAGTTTGATCTGGGAAATGGTTTAACTTATGATATCTGACTTGATAACTTGCTAATTGCTATGCTATGTCTTTTGCTTATTTAGTTATAGTTTTCCTACTGTGTTTTCTATTTGTATGTGTGACTGCCACGTTTGACTGCTATTGTTCCGCTGCTACGATATTGGATAAGTGTGTTAAATGTAGATTAATTGACTTGTGTAAAGGACATGTTTACTTCTAGTAGTTGTTTCTGCTAGCTTTCGGTATTTCGTTTGACTTATATGTACTTAAATTGCCTGATTCATTAATTGCATGTTGGTTATGATGTGCTGTTTTGTGTCATCAATATGCTATGTGTTTTGTTCTTATTTGTTGTTTGTTCTTCCGGATTTCTGTGTGTCTGTGTTTCAGCAGAATCCTCAGTGATTCATTATCCTTATTCCGCTGTGACTTCGTTATTCGTTTCTTTATTTCATTTCGTATTTCTGTTTTGTTAGTTTTCGTTTTGTTAGATCTGTTCACTGGGCTTTGTAAGCTCAGCCGCATTTTCTTTTCCTGCGGCAGGTTTTAAGCATTCAAGATGAGCTTATGGGATAGCTGATCTGGGTTTGAGAGTAGAGCCGATAGCAAGACTTTACCATAGAGATCTTAGATTTATTTTGATTATTAAGTTATTTATGTTTTCTTTTGATTATTTTGTAAAGGTTTCCACTATTGTATATTATTTAAAGTTCTGATATGAGACCGTATTGTGATATCTTTACCCTTGTCGGGTTGCGGTGTTACAATTTATGGTATCAGAGCTCTAGGTTTTAGGACCCTTAGAGCTTAGGCTATGACCTGTGAGGATCGGGTAGACATTATGTTTCCGTCTGTTCAGATATCTTTCAATTCCTTTTGATGGTCGTTCAGATTTGACGTCGATATTCTTTTGCCTTTACTGAATTGGCCCTCCTCTTTTCACATCGAATTTTGTTATTTTGTTTTCGCTCGTCCGTTTGTCGATCGTTAGATGGAGACTACCCGCAGAGCCGAAGAAGATGGTGTCGACCCTGCGTTGCTGCAACAGTTCCTGTGCTGGAGAGGCTCGTGAAGCAGAAGCCACACTCGACTGCCGTGCTGCTGGAGGCATCAGGATGCTGCTGGAGGAAGCTGGACGGACCAACCAAAGGCGCAAAAGACGGAGACAAGATTCAACCGGTGGCTGAGAAGGTTCATCTACTTCATATGATTTGGGCGCGACTTATGTCACTCTGATTCGTTTGTCATGCATTTTGTGACGGTTTGATATTCTGCTAAGTGATTCTGATCTGTATTACTTTTCTTTGATTCGTTCAGAACTCGGTTCGAGTCGTGAAGTTTTATCGTTTAGCATTCTGGTAGATCTCTGCTTTTCTTTCTGGATCGTCAGTAATGAGTCATGAGGAGCCGTTTTATGCAAGTTGGTGGCTTCGTTTGTTTGGTAATATGGTAAGTTTTCTGATGTGTTATATGCTGCATGAATGTGTACCTGGTCTGTTTTGGTATGTTACTTGTTATCTATATGTTATCCGTTTTGTTATGATATTAGTTATGTGGTTTGTCATGACCCGAGACAGAATATGATGATAATGAGGACTTGTTATGTGATGCAAGTATTATGACGCCTGATCAACGTGATAATACCGAGATCATATAATTTGAACTTATTGAAATTATATGACGTCTGGGGAAATGCCTGTGGTTGATACGTGAAAAGAATATGACTTGTATCCGTTATTTGGCACTCCTCATGTTCGTTTGAAATTTTGTACCTATTTGTGAGATTTCGTCGATATCTGTTACGTGTAACTTTTGTGCGCGTTGGACCGAAATTGTTATGATTTGTGTGAACTATGGATTTCTACGTTTGCTCTAAATGTGTACGTCTCCGTGTACCCTTATTGTGATCATTGGATACTTCGTGAAGTGTTTGACGAACATTAGATCCTTTTAGTTTGATTATCTGCGACTAGTGAGACCGTTAGGATTCGTTTTGTCTATGTATATGTTTGTTCTCCTCATTAGATATCTGAATAAGTTAGAGCGTGTTGTTTGATTTTCGGCACCTCATCTGTTATCTGCCATTACTTTGATAAGTATATGATTATCTGTTATAAGTATTTGACTGTTGAATTGATTTCTGAAAAGTATAAGTATGAATGTTCTGACAAGAATCTGTTTGTTCTAAAATAAGTTTCGCGTTTGCTTTATTTCCTTGAAATTCTGAAATCCGGTTTGTTTTCTGTCCTGTTCCGTCTTGTTCAATTTTCGAGGACGAAAATTTTCTTTTTAGAGGGGAAGAGTTGTAAAACCCGAAAATCATAAACGTGATAAAAGACTATTGTGCCCTCAAATTTAAAACTTATAAGATACGTAAAATTCGTCAAGTTCATTTAATGTAACTTAATCTAACTTATAAGAAATTATAAGACCTAGTGTACGAGATTTATTTAAAACACTTACGTCTAAATATTTCGTCACACATTTATTTTTTTTGTTCTTTCTTTAACTATTGCACGAACTGCAACTTGGCCTAAAACACCAAATGCACTACAACTTAATTATAGCCCATCTAAATTGAACTTAGCCCAAACTTTCTTTCCTTTGGCCCATCTAATGACCAAGGCCGGTTCTTTTTCCCCTCCCCTTTTCTTTTGTACGAACCATAAGCAGAAAAAAAAAACCCTAGAACCCCAAAAGTGACGGCTACCTCTTTCTTGCTTCACTTCCATTCGATTTCAAGGCACCAAGGAGATCAGAAAATGTTCCAAGGAGGCTGTGGTGATTGTGGGTTGCCTCTCGAAGTTACTGTGGTCGTGGGTTTGATCGAAAGGGTTTTGATTTTTGTTATTTGAGTCCTTGTTTCATCCGTCTTGATCGACCGAAGAGGTATCCTCGTCTTTGCTTTATTCTTGATTCGAGTTAAAACATAAATATGTATAAGACATCATAACTTAATCTCTTGACTCAATAAATATAAATAAACGAATGGTTATGTGAGCATACAAGTAACTTATGTTTTGGTCATTAATATGGAATCACAAAGGTAGAAACCCTAAGTCGTTATTTTATGGATGTTTATAATTTATGTGAGGTATCGGTTGTTTGGTTCATTAAATATTATAATGGGTGTGTAGAAAGTTGAAAGGTGGAAAATATGAAAGGTTAGGATGCTATTAAAATAGGTCATATGGCTTTCATGGGTCATGGGTGCGTTTGGGTAGGTTAAACATGTGCTTATATTGGTTTTAATAAACCCTAAAACTGGACAGCATCATATGTCGAACTTGTGTGTGTCATAGATCGAATTTTACAAGTGCAATAATCTGGGTTTTTGTTGGAAAAGTTTATTTTATGTATTAGTTAAGTTTTCCAAGTGGTTTGGTCGAATTTGGAGTTGTCTAAGTCGTATTTTTGAATTTTACAAGATCAAGTGTCAAAGCTGAGAAAACGGGTCTGAAATTTAGGTTGGATTCATCTAGGTGTTATCTGATGATACTTGCATGTTTTTGGGTGATTCTTGAGCCTAAATTGTAGTACTTTGAAATAGCTTTCTGGAAAAATAAGTCTTGTATCATTTGCCCACGTGGAAGTATGATTTTTATATTTTTGGAGTTAGGGTGTCTGAATCTGAATTGCAGAGTTGAAATTTATGATGTAGTAAATGATTTTTAGTATTTAATCTATGAGGTTCTGGAACTTTTCCTTTGGTGGATATGATATTTATATATGGTGTGACACCTGTAGCTTTTGGTTTGATGCGTTGAGTAGGGTGAGTGTGTTTGTTGGGGCCATACTTTTGGTGTGTGTAAATCTGGGTGAGTTCGGACCGGTCGGACTTATGATTTTCCGTAGGCCATTTAGCATGGAAATAGAACCCACCAATTTTTTAGAGTCTCTTAACTCATATGGGAACCCCTGGGATTTTGCTTGATTTCATTTGAGCTAAGTAAGTATTTTATAAAAATCGCTAAAGGCTGGTCCGAATATGAGTTTAAGAAACTGAAAGATAAAATATGATATCAATAGGTAACACACTTACAAATGCATAAGAAGCTTATAAAATGAGAATATACTTATAACTCTAAGAATGTTAATGCGATTAATCCGTTATAGCTTTAATGATGCTAATAAGTATTAAACAAATCCTAATCCGTGTAGATTCGTTGAAGGAGAGGCGACGTTGTATCTTCGTGTTCATTCATTCGTTTGTTTTTCTCTCATTTGCGTTAACGCTACAGATATTCTGACCTTTTCAGTAAAGGTTTCTCATGATTTCCTTTCTTCGTCATTTCTCTTATGCTTATTAGGATTTCCTATGCCATTGCTATGATTCCCTTCTGTTTATGTGAATCTCTGTTTGTCCGAATCTCATGTTTGTTGAACTTGCTATGTTTGATTATGAACCTCTGATTATGAACATTTGATTTTGATCTTCTGATTATGAATATTTGATTATGAACTTCGATTATGAACATCGATTATGAACCTCGATTATGAACGTATGATATGTGACTGTGATATGAACCTTTGATTTCTGAACATTTGATATATAAACCCTTTCTGATTTGTTTGATCTGTTGCTTATCTGAAATCTCTGTTTATTGAACCATGAAACATCTGATTTGAACTTATGATATGAAAACTCCGATTTGTAAATCTGTTTGACCTTTATGATGAATTATGATCTGTGTCATTTATGACAATCTGTTTGACCTAAGTTAGTTTGACACCCGAGCCAATATTTCACTAGTCATGGGGGTTCCATGTCCGTGTCAGTGATGCACCGCTGACATGACTCTAGGGTAGTAGAGTGATGTTCTGCCACGTCCCTTTCTGTTATCTGTTTATTTATAGTATGGCCACTATCTGTCTGTTGGGGCGTATGGATGCATCCTAGATCGATACTGTTATCTTATGATTTGTCTGGTGAATGATGTCGTGTGCAATACGCGTCTTCACAAATTCTGGGAGCTAGCTACTCCATTTGTTATTGAGGTCTTCCCTCATATTATATAAGGTATTCCGAGGTCACCCCTCCGAATAAGAAAGTTACTTCTGATATGATATGTTCTGGGCTCGTGGTAGATAACTAAATATGTATCTTATTTCGTGTTAGATATTTGTTTATGATTCCGTATTTGTCAATGTTTCCGTTTACATACTGAATTATTATATGTTTATTGAATGTGTTTATGCTTTGACATGTTTATGTGACTACCGTTTGCCATGCTAGGATATGATTAATATGCTTAAATGTGATTCGCATGTTGTCATCTGATTATATGTTAGTTTACCATTATGTGACCTTGTTGATCTGTATGATGATTATGCTAGTGTATAATTGATTGTTCTGTAAGTTCATTATGTATAATTGTTCAGATAATTCGTGAACTTTGATTATCCGTTGGTGTTCGTATCTGCTTATGTTTAATCTGCCATGTTTAAATTCTGTCTATACTAAAGTTTGATCTGGGAAATGGTTTAACTTATGATATCTGACTTGATAACTTGCTAATTGCTATGCTATGTCTTTTGCTTATTTAGTTATAGTTTTCCTACTGTGTTTTCTATTTGTATGTGTGACTGCCACGTTTGACTGCTATTGTTCCGCTGCTACGATATTGGATAAGTGTGTTAAATGTAGATTAATTGACTTGTGTAAAGGACATGTTTACTTCTAGTAGTTGTTTCTGCTAGCTTTCGGTATTTCGTTTGACTTATATGTACTTAAATTTCCTGATTCATTAATTGCCTGTTGGTTATGATGTGCTTCAGTTTGTGTCATCAATATGCTATGTGTTTTGTTCTTATTTGTTGTTTGTTCTTCGGATTCTAGTGTCGTGTTTCACAGAATCCTCGATGATTCATTATCCTTATTCCGCTGTGACTTCGTTATTCGTTTCTTTATTTCATTTCGTATTTCTGTTTTGTTAGTTTTCGTTTTGTTATATCTGTTCACTGGGTTTTGTAAGCTCAGCCGCATTTTCTTTTCCTGCGGCAGGTTTTAAGCATTCAAGATGAGCTTATGGGATAGCTGATCTGGGTTTGAGAGTAGAGCCGAGAGCAAGACTTTACCATAGAGATCTTAGATTTATTTTGATTATTAAGTTATTTATGTTTTCTTTTGATTATTTTGTAAAGGTTTCCGCTATTGTATATTATTTAAAGTTCTGATATGAGACCGTATTGTGATATCTTTACCCTTGTCGGGTTGGGGTGTTACAACACATGTTGTGTTTGTTTTTTATCTACATAATAGGCTGAGATGCGGAATTTCACCTACATTCTATGCGTGTATTTAAAGGTTTTTTGAACCCTTTAAGAAAATAGCCTCTAATTTATTTATTATTATGAAAAGTCTGGTCAACAACAGCTAGAGATATATGGTTGTAATATCCGTACTAGGCCCATTTAGTTAATGATGTGTAGGGTCGTATGTCCTAATAGCCATCGCTTGAACATGCGAATGAGGGAGCAAAAATGGTGGATAGAAAAATTTATCTTTCTTTCAAAATGCAAGGCTTTATTTAAAAACACTACGACCAGGGACGGAATCAAGGAGTCCCGCGGGTGCCCAAGACCCCTATGAATTTTTCAGTCTAGTGTTAATTTTAGAAAAAAACATTAGTTATTCTTAAATGCATCTTAAATGCACCCGGTCTGTCGAAATGTGTTTCTATATTACGGTTCCAAAAAATTTATGCACCCGGTCATATTTGGTCCTTGTTCCGGCTCAGACCACGACTATAAGGGGGAAGGAAAGAACACGAAAATGCTTCCAAGATAGAAGCTAAAAACATACAAAAAGGCTTAATAGACAAAGATGTCACTAAACTTTTTAAAAAATGTGACTAAATTAACGAAATTTCATTTTGTTCACTTGGGTTACTAAAGTTATTAAACATGACATTTAAGTCACTCAACTTGAAAAACACAACATTTATGTTACTTAACTTATCTTAAAATATGCGTTCAAGTCACTCTCA
The DNA here is from genome assembly GCA_910596185.1 of Chrysanthemum makinoi. Lineage (NCBI taxonomy): Eukaryota > Viridiplantae > Streptophyta > Magnoliopsida > Asterales > Asteraceae > Chrysanthemum > Chrysanthemum makinoi. The sequence continues at coordinate 341,878,373 of OU343221.1, forward strand.
TTAACACTAAAATTATAGGTTTGGTTAGCTAGTAAGTTTTACAGCTTCGTTTTGTTATTTTGTCTGTTTGTCTAATGTCGAATAATTTTTGTGTTTGTGAATACCATGAAAGTATTAAATTAATGGTAAGCTTAAGAAGGAGCTAATGTCAGTTAATTTGTAAGTGTGATGGGCGTAAAATTGAACATTGTATAGCACCAACATCTTTTTTATATGGTTCCGCTTTGTAAGGAAAACCATGGGGGCATGTTCATTAAGTAGGAGCATAATTCATACTGAATCTATTCACCAACCAAGTTAAATTTGTGTGAAATAATTACACACTCACTAATATGTTAGTTTCATTGTAAAATTTTCAATTGATTATCGAATATATAGTTGCAAAAGTCTTTTTATGGAAGTAGTAGAGCGAGAATCCACTGATGATTTGTTCATCCATCATAATTTTATATCATCTTCATCTTTAACCTCATCATTCTGTTCATCCATCATAATTTTCCAACAGGGGGTATATTGGTTTTATGGATATAAATTAGTACACGTGAGTTAGGATCGAACTCGAGACCACGGGATTGCACACTTTACGTATGAGAATTAAAGTTAATAATTAAATTTAATAGTTATATTTATTTATTAATTATACGAAATAACATAACGAGCGTTAAGTAATTACCTGTAATGGACTAACGGACGTTAAATATAATTAGAAAAGGACTAAGTTGTAAATATTTGGAAGGTTCTGGAATCCCCTTGGGGATGATTAGCACCGATCGGCCAAAGGGAACCAAACCCAAACCATCTACAACTCAAACTTGTTCACCAAGTTAGTTTGGGTATAAATACAAAACCAAGGGTGTTTGTAATTAATCTCTTGTACTCATTAAGCTAAACCTAAAATTGTTTTGTGTGGGTTTTGCTCTAAACCGATCGTACACCTCCCTTGGGTATCGATCACCATCTTTTTCCAACTCAAGTTATTTGGTTTGATTAAAACTAGCATTGCTTTAATTCGGTTTAGTAATTGTGTACAAGAAAGTGGTACTAACACAATATTGTTAGTATTCTTGGATTGAATTACTAAACGGTAAGGGGTAATTCACATAATCATAATAAAATCAAATTAGGGTTCTTCCAATTGCTAGTTTGTGAATTTGATTCTTGTTCGGCTAGAATCAAGTAAGGTACGCATATTCTTCTTATGTTAATTAATTATTCGTTAATAAATCCTTTACGCTTCCGCATGTATACTTTGATGTTTTGTGATTATTTATTGATTGTCATGTTATATAATTCCAACAGTGGCATCACGAGTCATTGGTTTTTAATGAGTAATTAATTACATAAACACGTAATAAAACAAATAATTGTATGTTGTTTGATATGGTTAATCTAGGGTTTATGTTTTATATTTTTTGGGTCGATTTGATTTTTTTTGGAGTGTACCCCATATTTTTTTTAGTCGACTCATATAAAATTTTTTAGGGTTTGAAAATTTTTTGCTAATCTTATCGAAACCTAGAATTAATATATATGTTACGTGATTAATTCATGAATAATGAGTTATGTGACATGGAATTTTGATATGCGATCTTGTGACTATTTGTATAATTGTTGTGATTTATCCATGATGATACATGCATGTTTGTCATGGATAGTTGCTTGAATGATTGTTTAATTGTTAAGATATATTTATCACATGTTTATTCACGATAAATCTTGAATTGGGAAAGACTCCAATTATATACATTAAAGAAGCAATTATATGCTAATTGGTATATTTTAATTATGGGTTTACGCAATCGATTTATCGATGTATGTGGCTCACTTTCTATCGCTGGAGTGAAAGCCCTAATTAATATATACAATAATTTAATGTAGACATTGATTATTAATAGGTTTTATCAAATAAGTTGCATGTGCCTACTTGTTTACACGTATTAATTGTTAGTTATGTGCGCATTGTTTTTTTTAGCTGTTTATTTTTTATTTGTTTACTTGTTTGTTTATTATGTATGACAGTTTTAAGCAAAGGGTAATTTTTGAATAGAAAAATAATATGGACTAAACAATGGCGAAATTTGATATGTTTTTTGAAGAGTTAAGTTTTCAATAGTTTAATTGATTGGTGATTTTGGTACAAAAGTGACCAAACTCTCCGCTTGCTTCAGCGCTGACCAAACTCTCCGCTTGCTTGCGAGTCAAATTGGAGTTACCAAGTAGGCTATGCGTACAAAATCATCTTAAGGGCAAATTAGTTTTAATTCCATGCGCCACTTTGGTGGTAATTACCCGAAACACTAAGTGTTTACACTTATGCAAAAGTACGGTATAATGGACGATAATTAACGCTAAATTCCTTGATTGGTGAACCAATACCTCAATCAAAACTTTGATAATTTGATCTTTATGAATTGGTAATAAAAAGTTTTTTATTATATTTATGCTACAAGATGAATGCATGACATCTTTGTACATATTTGATTTGACCACATAAAATCAAAACTAGTACCCTTATAAATTAAGTTATATGCCATCTAATTAAAGGGACACTTGAAGTTGCAATTTACGTCATGACAGTACTTGGCGAGATTGTGATGGAGAGGTAAATCTCTATGTAAAGTCAGACCTTACATGGACATATTTGCAGTTCTTTAAGTTAGACACTTAAATTGAGTAGGAAGTGAGAACTGGACTCAAGACATAAGATGGGATGAAACATGTTTGTATTTGCAATAGCGTTGGAAAATATAAATCCCATAATGATCTAGGAATTGGAAATTGTTTGCCAATTATTGCTCGACAGATTACCTTATTATGTGCTTTCATTGCTAGCAGATCAACTGATGTAATGAATCTATGATAATCTGGATCCTAGTTTTCGAGAAAATTATATGGCTATATATTTATATTACCTTGGGTATATTTTATTTTCTTGAAAAGTGTATTATCGAAAATACTAATACTTGAACTTTTTTCCTGTAGAAATGGCTCAAAACAACGATAACACTAACACTGCACTAAGTTCTGCGTTCAAAAGCTTTTTCGATCAAGAAAAGTTGACTGGCTCTAAGAACTTCAATGATTGGCACCGCTCTTTGAGAATTGTCTGTAGAGTTGCTGACATGTTGAAATATCTTTATGAACCTTGTCCTGCTGAACCAACCAGACCTACAGCTACTCAAGCTGAAAAGGACGCTTGGCAAATTGAGTATAAGCGTTATAATGATGTGGCTTGTCTTATGTTGGGAACGATGGAATCTGCTCCTCAAAAGCAATTTGAAAACTATTTCCCATATAACATGCTCAATGAACATCGAACTATGTTAGAAACCAGTGCTGTCGAGATTTATGGCTTGACCGACGCATTACATAGCCGTGGGACAGGGAGAGTAAACCCATAAGTGCTCATGTCTTTGGAAATGAAAGGTTACATGGACCAATTAAGGGCACTTGGCAAAACTTATGATGATGAAATGGCTGTGAATCTGATTAATAGATCCCTTAACAAGGATTTTAATGGTTTTATCAGAAACTTCAATATTCACTGCGTGGGGAAGACAGTTACTGACCTACATGCATTGCTTATTGATTATGAAAAATGGTTACCTCAAAAGGTTCCAACTCCCCAGGTACTGGCGAACAACAAGAAGGTGAAGGGCAAAGGGAAAGTTGATAAAGGTAAACAAGTTATGGCCTATCAACCACAACCCAAGAAGAACCCTACTCCTAGGAAGGAAAATCCTAAAAAGGATCAAGCATGCAACAACTGCAAGGTCGTTGGGCATTGGAAGAGAAATTGTGCTCTCTATCTTGATGAATTGCGGGCAAATAAGATGAAGTACGAAGGGTCCTTGGGCGCCGGTTCTTCAGGTAATTTATTTGTCATTGAATTATTTACTCTAAATCATAAAAATTCCTAGGTATATGATACTGGATGTGGTATTCATATTTGTAATACACTGTAGGGGTTTAGAGTGGAAAGGAAGCTAGCCTGTGGGGAGCAATATCTGCACATGGGAAATGACGCACATGCAGTTGTTGAAGCCATAGGAACGTTTAGTTTAGTATTTCCTTCGGGCTTAGTAATGTTATTGAACAATTATCATTACGCACCTTCTATAATTAGGGGTGTTATTTCCTTTTCTATTTGTTGGATGATGGTTTTATTCATACTATTTCACGTAATGGAATTTCTGTTTCTTTAAATGGTGTATTTTATTTTAATGTGATTACTGTGAATGGTGTGTTTGAAATTGATGTGATTGGAAATGAATCTAACAAATATAATAATAAGATGTTTAGCATCAATAAGAAAATAAAGTTGGACTTGAATTCTTCTTATCTTTGGCATTGTCGACTTGCTCATATAGGCAAGGCTCGCATACAAAAGCTGCAACAAGAAGGGCTTTTGCAAAGTATCAATGATGAATCATTTGATAAATGTGAGTCATGCATATCTGGGAAGATGACAAAGAAACCTTTTCATAGCAATATGGAGAGGGCGACTGATCTACTTGGTCTTATTCATACTGATGTGTGTGGACCACTTAGACATGTGTCAAAGAGAGGTGCTAGCTACTTCTTAACCTTTACTGATGATTTCAGCCGTTATGGTTATGTTTATTTACTTAAGCATAAACATGAGGTGTTTGAAACATTTAAGGTTTTCAAAGCGGAAGTAGAACTGCAATTGGGAAAGAAGATTAAAGCTCTTCGATCCGATAGAGGAGGCGAGTATCTAAGCCAAGAGTTTAAAGATTACTTAGCTGAGAATGGAATTGTCCAGAATCTCACTTCTCCATATACTCCACAACAAAATGGTGTATCTGAGAGAAGAAATCGTACATTGTTGGACATGATACGATCTATGTTTAATCTTACTAGTCTACCTTTATACTTTTGGGATTATGCTTTAGAATCTGCTGTTCGCATTCTAAATCTGGTTCCCACAAAGAAGGTTGATAAGACACCATATGAAATATGGCATGGTAAAGCTCCTAACCTGTCTTATTTAAAGGTCTGGGGTTGCGAGGCGTATGTTAGACGTGACTTAGCAGATAAACTCCAACAAAGATCTGTAAAGTGTAACTTCGTAGGATACCCTAAGGAAACTATGGGTTACTACTTTTACTATCCAACTGAAAATAAAGTAATTGTTGCTAGGTCAAGAATTCAGTGGGAGGGTTTATGATCTGGAAGATGATCATGAAGATGCATTACCTTTTGAAAACACTAACGTACTTCTGGTAGAACCTGATAGTCTGGGTCCTCCACCAGAAGTTGAAGTGATTCCCGTTCGTAGATCCGTAAGGTCTACGCGTGCACCTGAGCGTCTATGTCTTAACGTAGAGGTTGAGGAAACTATGTTAGGAGATCTTGGAGAGCCTACTAGTTGTAAAGCTGCCATGGCAAGTCCTGAAAAGGAAAAATGGCAAGTTGCAATGAATGGGGAAATGCAATCCATGAGATAAAATGAAGTCTGGGAAGAGGTCGATTTACCTCCAAACGCCAAGGTGGTTGGAAGTATGTGGCTCTATAAAATTAAGACTGACATGGATGGAAATATACACGTCTATAAAGATCGTCTAGTTGCGCAAGGTTTTACTCAAACTTATGGCATAGATTACGAGGAGACCTTTTCTCCTATAGCATACATTAGAGCTATTAGAATTCTCATAGCTATAGCAGCATACTATGACTATGAGATATGGCATATGGATGTCAAAACCGCCTTCTTGAATGGTCGCTTAGATGAAGACATCTATATGAAGCAACCTGAGGGGTTCGTGATTCCACAATTTCCAAATCGTGTATGCAAACTTCAAAGGTCCATTTATGGATTGAAGCAAGCATCTAGGAAATGGAATAAGAGATTTGATGAAGAAATCAAAAGGTGTGGATTTATTCAAAATCTTGATAAGCCATGTGTATATCACAAAGTTAGTGGGAGTGATGTAATTTTCCTTATCCTTTATGTCGATGACATGTTAATTATGGGAAAAGACATTCCAAGTTTGAAAAATGTTAAGGCATATCTTGGGAAGTGTTTTTCCATGAAGGATTTAGGTCAAAGCGGTTAATTGGTTTAAGTCAAAGCGCTTACATTGATTAAATATTGAAGAGATTCAATATGCAAAATTCCAAGAAAGGATATTTGCCGATGGAAGTAAAGCATGGCTTATGTAGCGATATGTATGCATCAACACTTGCTGAGGTGGCACGCATGCAGAAAGTTCCTTATGCTTCGGTAGTAGGATCTAATATGTATGCTGTGAGATGCACAAGGCCAGATGTAGCGTTCGCTCAAAACATGACCGGTCGATATCAGAAATCCGGGTGAACTTCACTGGACTGCTGTTAAGCATATTCTAAAGTATCTTAGAAATACTAAAGATATGTTTTTGGTGTATGGTGGAAATCCGAACACGTGAGCTTGGTGTTACTGGTTCTGTGATGTGTCTGGCAGTGTGATAAAGATGATACGAAGTCTCCGACGGGTTATGTCTTTGTCATCAATGGAGGAGCAGTTGACTGGAAGAGCAAGAAGTAGAGTACGATTGTAATGTCTGACCAGCGAAGCGAATACATATCCGCTCCGAAGCGTGCAATGGAGGTGTTTGGATTAGGAAATTCATTTAATGGCTTGGTTTTATGCCTTCAATTGAATCATCTATTGATATGTATTGTGACAATTCTGCTGCAATCATATTTGCCAATGAACCTGGAGTCATGAAGGGCACCAGACATTTTCTACGGAACTATCACTATGTTCGGGAACAAGTCCGCGAAGGTGAAATAAATCTATTGAAAGTTCACACAGATGACAACTTAGTTGATCCTTTCACTAAGGCGTTGGCTAGAGACAAGCTTATTGGACTTGCCAATGAAATTGGACTTCGTTTAGCTAACAGTTTCATGCAGAACTGTGATTAGTATTTGGATAAAGGATATTGTAAACATTTATTATTTTGATGAAATAAAGTTTGGATTATGTTTATTTTCATTTATAATATTGTTGTCCTATATTTGCATGTTTAATCCATGAGTAACTAAGTTATTCTAAATTATCCGTTGTCGATTAATGATATGGGAGTATCATTAAATTAAGACAAATCTGAGAGATGTGATAGAATATAAAAGTATATTGATGAGAATGCATACCAATTTTAGATGATATTCAATGAATTGAATATAGGACTTATCCAACCTACATAATTTACTTTGTGGATATGGTTATAAGTAAATTATGAATAGTTATCCTCAGACTTGAGATGCCAGATAAGTGTCATGAATGTAGTGCATTTCTGTGGAGCAACTTAACACTATACGTAACTGGTAGTCATAAGGGTTGTTTTAAAAAATGTTGCAAAGTTTGTGGGTTAGTCTTGTAGTCAAGATAGAATTTGCTCGTTCAAATTTATTTGGAGTTTAATACTGCTGGGCCCCTCGTAGGGTTGACAAGATGTTTGTGCTGCCGCACCCAAAATCTCCCCTAAATATGTTTAGAAGATTTGGCAATCATGGTCAATCACTTACAACGAGAAACATAATAGTTTTATAAAGAATGACTTAATTCCATATCTTTATTTAACGTGGTATTAGAAACAAAAGGATAAAAATAATGAGAAATCATTAAAAGGTTTTCGAGGAGCCTTACTCGAGTTGTACTAGATGCATTGAAGTGTTGCTAGACGCTAACCGATGTGATCACTCTATTAAGATATATCCAAGTGGGAGTTGTTGGTTTTATGGATATAAATTCGTAGACGTGAGTTAGGATCGAACTCGAGACCACGGGATTGCACACTTTACGTATGAGAATTAAAGTTAATAATTAAATTTAATAGTTATATTTATTTATTAATTATACGAAATAACATAACGAGCATTAAGTAATTAACTGTAATGGACTAACGGACGTTAAATGTAATTGGAAAAGGACTAAGTTTTAAATATTTGGAAGGTTCTGGAATCCCCTTGGGGATGATTAGCACCGATCGGCCAAAGGGAGCCAAACCCAACCCATCTACAACTCAAACTTGTTCACCAAGTTAGTTTGGGTATAAATACAAAACCAAGGGTGTTTGTAATTAATCTCTTGTACTTATTAAGCTAAACCCAAAGTTAGAGTTTGCATGAATGCTAGGAAATGATTTTGTTGCCGGTGCGTGAGTGACTAATTTCCTTACAGCTAGATGTGCCATTTTCAACCCATTTACCTATGAATGGGTCGAATTAGGTTAAGTTGTATTGTAGCAGGTCTAATGGGTAAAAAATGTTAGAAGACGAAAATGTTAGAAAAGGGGTCATATGGATCTCAGAGGATCAAAGTCACCAAAAGTGTGTATTTTATGGCAAAATGCCCTAAATTAAGTTATTAAGTAATTAGAACCTTATTGTTCGAATTACATAATCTTTTGTGATCTTATTTAATACACTAATTATTTATAGACAAGAAGCGTTTCTTATCCTCCTCACTCGACCATGTTCTGGCCCAGTTTTTTTTTATTGTTTTGACACTTTACCCGAACCACCCTGTTTTTCTGACCCACTCCGGCAGGATTGGGTATGTGGTTGTTTTAGACTTAGTTCGGCTACTTGGCATTTGTACAGAGGAAAGAAATCGGTATTTGGTTTATGAGCTAATCCCAAATGGAAGCGTTGAATCTCACCTTCATGGTATGAAATTCTTGATTTTCCAAAGTCAAATGTTTGACTTTTGCAAAAGCCAACTGTTTTGGCTTTTTTGTGTTTTATTTTTAGTTTATGAAGATGGTTTTATTTCATTTGACATTTTGACAATTCGGTTGGTTAGGGATTGAAAGGTTTGACTTTCAGAAGTCAAATATTTTGACTTTAATCCTTTTTAATGGCGATGGTTTATGACTGGAGTGAAATATTGATTGATTGGATTGATAAGGGAGTCGCACCACTGGATTGGGGGGCACACTTGAAGATAGCTTTGGGTGCGGCTCCTAAAGTTTAGCAACATTCTAGCCCAAGAGTCATACATAAGAGACTTCATGTCTAGCAACATTCTGCTCGAACATGACTTTACTCCTAAAGTTTCTGATTTTGGTCTGGCTCGTTCCGCTTTAGATGAAGAAAACCAACATATTTCGACACGTGTCATGGGCACTTTCGGGTACGCTTTTCTTTTTCTGTAAATGAGTCAGATTATATGTCCTGGCCCGTTAGGGAACCCGCCGCGTTCAAATTTTCTTAAAATTCTTTTCATTTGAATTCAGGTATGTGGCTCCCGAGTATGCAATGACAGGCCATCTTCTTGTAAAGAGTGACGTATATAGCTATGGAGTGGTACTCCTTGAGCTCCTAACAGGAAGAAAACCCGTTGACATGTCAATGCCATCGGGCCAAGAAAACCTTATCGCATGGACCCGTCCCCTCCTCCCAACACCAGAAGGTCTAATCTTGCTTATTGATCCATCACTATCCCCTGAAGTTCCATTAGACAGTATTGCTAAAGTAGCAGCAATAGCATCAATTGTGTGCAGCCCGGTGTCACACCGACCCTTCATGGGTGAAGTGGTTCAGGCCTTGAAATTGGTCTGCAACGAGTGCGAAGAAACACGAGACTTGGGCTCAAGGACATGTAGCCAAGAGGATTTAATTCCCATGGACTTTGATCCACGAGCCAGTACAAACTCAGGCCTCGGCCCTGGCCCAGACCCAGGTTCATCGCATTCCACCTATCCAGAATCTCCACTTGATGTGGAGAGCGGGTATTCGGGTCTTGGGCTAGATGTACATTCGTATAGGATTACCTCAAGTTCAGGCCCGTTGAGGCCTACGAGACGTTTGCAGATTTGGGAAAAGATGAAGAGATTTTCAAGTGGTAGTATGAGCGATTATGGAGACTTTTTGAAGTTGTTGTCTCGATCACGTTGACTTTTTTGAGTTATTTTTTTCCTTACTTTGACCATGGTCATCCCAACCGTTGGGTTTGCAGGAAAACTGCTGAATGAGATGTACAGAAAAAGTGTTGCATTGTATTGGGAATGTATTTCCTTGGTATAGTTGTAAATACAAACTGCAACAGCAAATACAAGAGGTTCGGGTTGTCTATAAAAGTAGAAATCTTTGTGTAAATTTTCTTAAAATCACTATGACATGTTTGCTAATTTCAACTTGAGTTTCATTTCAAATCACATCTTCTGTTAGGTTAATACCCACAAATATTTTGGTAAAATGCAAAATAAATAAGGTAAACTTTTATGTGAGATTGTTGATAAAGTGTAACGGAATAATATGAAACAGATGAAACAGAATAGGGGTTTAAACACCCCTTAGGGGCATTCTATGAAACCAAATCAAAATTTATGTTTATATAGAAGTTACAGATTATCAGTTAAGAAATTTTGTAAACTCACGATTGAATTTGATTTTAATTCAGCATGTCAGGGTTGGCGTTTGCAAGGCGTAATCAAGATGCTACTTAGAAAAGTCATAAATCAACCAGGGTCAAACTATCTTTTAATAAAAAAACATAAAAATTCAAATTTTCTGAATAATCATCAACAGTTCAGCAGCGGACATAGATCAACAATTCAGAGAAGCACGGCCTTGTACCTTGTCGAAAAACTTAGAAAATTCTGTACGGAAGAATTCCAACTCTCGCTTCAGGTTTTCATTCTCTTTTTTAAAGATGTCAATTTGCCATTTTTTCCTTGAATTGATAGACTGCGAGCTGCTACTCTGCTCCCACCGTCTCCAAGAGAGAATTGGAGATTCGTAAATGTTTACAATATACATATATAAGTCAAAAGAAGTAGCATTTCCAATACGGATCCAGTTAAGCAAAAAAAGTATATGTTAGAACAAGGCAAACAGAACATATGAAAGAAGAAGGATAGGACTGGTTTATTGAAGAACAATGAGAATCTGAACAAAGAACTCCAATGAAATCAACTAGTCCCTATGGAGAGGACTCTAATTCAAATACAAATGATTGATGATCATGCTCTACCTTCAGCCTTATTTTATAGCTAAGAAAAGTAACTAAAAACTGAAATATGGTATGTAAATTGCTGGAGATCAGGGAATGCTTAATGTGCTTGCTCATAATAGAATGCTGAAAATCAGGGATTGATTTTCAGTAAAATCAATGGTTGATCTGTGATCCGTATTCTTCTCTCTTTCCCTGATTTCTTCCATTTAGAATATGTAAGCTTCCTATGGAAACTTGCCTTGTCCTCAAGGCAAAAGTGTGGAAATTGTCCAGAAAGTAAATCATAATCTTCCCAAGTGGCTTCTTCAAGAGGTCGGTTTTGCCATTGCACCAACAATTCCAAGGTATTGGATCTGGATATCCAGCGGTGTGTTAGAATCTTATCAGGACAAGAATCTGTCCCAGTCAGCAGTGATGGGTAAGGGTGCAGGGTGTTGAGAAACCAATTGACCGTGTGCTGGATCAAGTCCACAGGTCTTGAATCACATGCGCTGAAACAAGAACATAAACAAGTAAACTGGAACTATCACAAACAATCACACATGAGATATCCTGGAATATGCTTTCCAATTAATCAGAAAAATATATGCTCAAACAACTGATCGGTTTTTTCATATATCCAACCACAAGCTCGGCTGGTATATATAGGTGTTAGAATTTGCTTTCTAATCCTACTACAATTCTAATAAAGCAAGATAGTCCTTAACAAATAAGGAGTCCTAATTAAACTAGAATTGTAAATGTCCATATGCTTGGAATCTGTTTTGTCTTTCCATATGCTCGGTCAGACATTGCCAACATTCACCCCCTAATTTCTGACTCGAGATAGGTAGGTCTTCAACTCCGAGTAACTCTTGCATCTCCTTGAACTTAATCCTTGCGAGAGCTTTCGCCGAGAATATCGACGTTGTAACTCACCTCTTACAAATTCAACTTGTACTTGGTATCTTTCAACACACTCTCGGATAAAATGATAACGTGTGTTTATATGCTTGCTTCTTCCGTGAAAGACTGGATTTTTCATAAGTGCAATAGCCGATTTGTTGTCAACAAATAAGACCACCACTTTCTCTTCCATTCCGGTTTTTTCACTCAACAACCCACGTAACCATATCCCTTGACACGCGGTTGCAGCCATGAACTCGGCTTCACAAGACGATAGAGCCACCGTGTTTTGCTTTTGTGAGCACCAAGTGATAGGTGATTTCCCTTGATAAAATACGTGCCCGCTTGTGCTTCGACCATCATCTTGGTCCATAGCAAAACTACTATCACTAAACCCCACTAACTCCTTGGTCTTCTCTTGGTTGTATCGTATTCCAAAATTTAAACTACCTTGGATATACCTTAGTATTTGTTTCACGCGCCATATGTGATTCTTTTGGTTCTTGCATGTAACGACTAACCAAACCAACTGAATAAGATAAATCAGTGATCGAGTGTGTAGTAAATACCTTAGACAACCAACTCGTCGTCTAAACAGAGTTGCATCAACTGGTTTTCCTTCCTTGTCCATGCTTAACTTCATTCCAGGTTCTAATGGACATTGAGTATGATTCGCTTCATGCATCCCAAAGATCTTTCAAGATCTTCTTTGCATAGCTTTCTTGACTTATTGAGATACTCGAATCCTCTTGCTTTACTTCAATGCCAAGATAATAGCTCAATTTTCCCAAATCACTCATATCGAACCTTTCTTGCATTTGTCTCTTAAATTCACCAATTTCGACAAGCTTCGAACCGGTTACTAAGAGATCATCTACATAGACCTCAATAATCAAGATTGACTTGTTTGTCTTCTTCACATACACCGCTTGTTCGTGTTGGCATCGTTTGAAAGACATTTGCTTGAGTTCTCTATCAAGTTTTGTATTCCCGCGCCTTGGTGCTTGTTTAAGTCCATAAAGCGCCTTTTACAACTTGTAGATCTTCCTTTCTTCTCCTTTCTTCACGAACCCTCCGTTGTGTAACAAACACTTGCTCTTTTAGTTCTCCATGTAAAAAGCTGACTTTACATCCAGATGATGTAGCTCCCATGCTTCTTTATGCCAATGAGATCAATAAACGCACCGTTTCAATCCGTGCTACAGGCGCAAATACCTCATCATAGTCAATTCCTTCTTTTTGAGCATAACCCTTTGCTACTACCCAAGCTTTAAACTTATTAATTGAACCATCCGGATTTCTCTTAATTTTGAACACCTACTTTAATCCAATGGGATTAACATTAACCGGAGCTTCAACTAATTCCCATGAATCATTCTTCTCGATAGACTCAATCTCTTGCTTCATAGCAACCATCCACTTGCTTGAGACTTTTGCTTCTTGGAACGTTCTTGGTTCATCATCTTTAATCAAAAGTAGATTTTGATCTTCATTAACAACTGAGGTTCTAGAACTAGACCCCATGATAAAATCATTAAATCTTGTTGGCCTAGTTGAAACCCTCGAAGAACGCCTCATAATTGGTTGAGTTTCCGTCACAGGATTAGGGTCATTACCCGCCTCGATTTGGTCTTCTTGTTCGGTATTGACCGGTTGATTTTCATCAACATCATGATGATTTTCAGCCTCTTGATCTTCAACTTCAACTTCATCGGTCACACCTGGGTTAACAAATCCACAACCCGTATCAATAGAACCGTGCCATTCTATGATAAACATATTTTAGCTCGGTGTTTCGCTTCCGTGCCAACATACTTCAGCCAAGTTCCTCATTAAACTCTCCATCGACCATACCACTATCTTCTTTAGTTTTGGATTGAACAGTAAAACCTTTTGTACCGCCTCGTTTTCGATGTAAATGAGTCGTGTTGACCTGTCGTCTAACTTATGTAAATATGGCCTTGTTCCCGTTGTATAAGCCACACATCCAAATACCCGCAAACCCTCCAAGTTAGGCTTTTTTCCTTTGAAAGCCTCGTATGGAGTTTCATTAACTAGAGCTCGCGTTGAAACTCTATTAATCAAGAATGTAGCGTGTCTAACTCCTTCAGCCCACATATAGTTTGGTACGTCTCGTGCTTTCAAGATGCTTCTAGTCATTCCCATAAGAGTCCGATTTCTCCTTTCCACGACTCCATTTTGTTGTGGTGTGTAGGGAGTGGTTAGATGTCTTGTTATACCCTCGTTTTCACAAAATTTGGTAAATTCTTTTGAAGTGAACTCACCTCCTCTATCGGTCCTTAGGGTTATAATCTTCCTTCCCGACTTCTTCTCAACTAAAGCTTTGAACTTTTTGAAGTATTCAAATGCCTTACCTTTTTCCTTCAAGGTAAAAGTCCACATAAACCGTGAGAAGTCATCAATAAGAACAAATATGTACCTGTTTCGTGCTATGGATGGTGGAGAAATTGGTCCACATAGGTCGGCATGTATGAGTTGAAGAGGATGTGTTGCCTTAAATTTTGCAGCTTTTAGGAAACGCCTCTTGGTTTGTTTTCCTACCAAGCAAGATTCACACAACTTGTTCTCTTGATGAATTATTGGCAACTTTTCAACCATGCCCTTCCTTGCCATTAATTCCATCGTCTCGAAATTAATGTGACCCATCCTAGCATGCCATCACCAAGCATCATCTTCCATCTTTGCTTTGAGACACACCGGACTTCCAACTTGGAGCTTAATCTTATAAAGTCTATTACTTGTTCTAGGAACCTTCATCGAAGCTTGCCATCGAGTCACGCATAGTAAGAAGGTTACCTTTCATACGAATGTCACATCCGCCTTCGGTAGCTTGCCCAAGACTAATTATGTTGCTTTTAAGCTCGGGTAGGTAATAGACTCCAGATTAACCGTTGCTCTCCGTTTTCCTTCAATGATTATCGAACCCTTTCCTTTTATCTCGATGTAGGAGTTATCACCAAACTTCACTCTGCCGGAGATATTCTCATTCAACTCCGAAAAGTATTCTCGAATCCCCGTCATGTGATTACTTGCTCCATTATCCAAATACCAAGTGTCTTCCTCATTTGGCTTAGTATTCAATTGGTTTGGGATAATCTTTTCTTCATTCAATAAAACTACTTCTTGAACGCTTTTCATCATAAAAAGTGTCGGGTCATCATCATCCTCCGTTTTCAAAAGGTTTGCTTCATGCTTTTTCTTTCGTACACTGCGTTCGGGACAATTAGAAGCAAAGTGACCATATTCATCACATCTAAAGCATTGAATCTTTGAAAGGTCTCGACTTTTGTTTTTCTTTTGAGTATTGCTCCCGAGTTGTTCGTTGTGGTTATTAGCTTGACCACTACCACGAGATTTGTTTTGAGAAGAAAAGTTTTGACCTTTACCGTTGCCACCAGAGGAATTCCTTCCTCGACCTTTCTTATCATCTTTTCAGCCCTTCCGAACATCAACTTGCCTTGATCTTCAGAAGTGGTGTCAACACCCTTCATTCTTCCTTCAAAAGCTTTCAACCTTCCAATTGCTTCTTGAAAAGACATAGTATTCAAGTCAGCAAATTGTTCTATTGAGGCAACAATTGCAACATACCTATCCGGAACGGATGCAAGTAGCTTCTTAACAAGTTTCTTGTCTTCATAAACTGCTCCCAAGCTATTGACTTATGTTACAATTTTGCCCAACCTAGCCGCAAAGTCATCGATTGATTCGTTGACTTTCATCTTTAAAGATTCGAATTCCGCCTCCAAGGTTTGCAACCTGGCGTCTCGAACCCGAACAACCCCAATACGGTCTTCAAAGCTCCCAGATTTCTTTGGCGTGGTTGAATTGTGAAACTTGAAAACAAGTTCTTTCGGAATCGCCTGAAAAGTAACGCACGCCATGTGATCTAGCTTAGCAACAACTTGTGTTCCTTCCCCTAGTTCCAGTGCATCGAGTATTCCATGGACTCGGAATACCGCTTTAACTCTTATTGCCCATATGTTATAGTTCGTGCTTGTTAACATTGGACATTGAAGAGCCGTTTTAGAATGTTCAATAGGTGGTTGACTCGACTCGCCTTGCACCATCCTTCTTGTACGTCTTCGTAGTTACAGGGTGTTGTTTGTTCGCCTTCCAGCCCTAGGTTCTAGAGGTCGAGTGATTTACTTCCTGCCCAAGTAAACCAAGTCGAAAGTTTGAAACTTTGATCGACTTCTTGCTTAAGTCGAACCCTAGTAAAACCCTTGTGATCGACTTCCTGGTAAACCCTTGTGATCGACTTCTGCTGTTGAATAACCTTGCTCTTGATACCAATTCAAGTCCACAGGTCTTGAATCACATGCGCTGAAACAAGAACATAAACAAGTAAACTGGAACTATCACAAACAATCACACACGAGATATCATGGAATATGCTTTCCAATTAATTAGAAAAATATATGCTCAAACAACTGATCGGTTTTTTTCATATATCCAACCACAAGCTCGGCTGGTATATATAGGTGTTAGAATTTGCTTTCTAATCCTACTACAATTCTAATAAAGCAAGATAGTCCTTAACAAATAAGGAGTCCTAATTAAACTAGAATTGTAAATGTCCATATGCTTGGAATCTGTTTTGTCTTTCCATATGCTCGGTCAGACATTGCCAACACTGGACGTAGTAGGGAAACATGGAAGATAGGGTGTACTTTGGAGTCTGCAGGAAGAGCAAGTTCATAGGCTACAAGACCTGCTCGTCGAGTCACAGTGTCCGGTCCAAAGTACAGTGGTGAAAGCTTCTCAAACTTTCGCTTAGAAAGAAGCGTGACGGAATGGCTGAATTCGAAGAAGAATTACATCCCCCACCTCAAATAATACCGCTCTTCGCTTCAAATCGACTCGCTTTCATACGTGACTATGCTTTAAGCAAGTTGGTTCACAAAAGCGGATTGCATCATCGAAGCAACCAAATGTTCCTCTAAGTAGGCATTATAAGTTTCACCTTGAACATACAAGTTAAGTGAGGCCACGACCATAAACTGACTTCAAGAAGTATGATAATCGCCAGTATTGAGCAGTATTCCCAAGCCAAAAACTTGCTCCAAGAAGAGGGTAGCTCATGAGCAAAACACCGAACTTATAGGCAACAATTAACCACTTCCATCTTACCATCAGATTGTGGGTGATAAGCGGGGCCCATACGTAGTCGGGGTTGACTAAGACGGAACAACTCTTGCCAGAAGTTGTTTCGAAAAATAACATCTCTATCAGATATGATGCAACGAGGCATACTGTGTTAGCGAACGATTTCCTTACAAGAAAGTGCAGCCATCGACTTAGCTATAAATGGGTGAGCCAGTGCTAAAACGTAAAAAGTATACATGATTTAGTCAATCATCAATCACAACTAGAGGTATCAACACCTCCTGATTTCGGAAGCCCAACAATGAAGTCTAGAGAGATATCTTCCCAATCACAACATAGAAACGGTAGAGGCAATAGTAGACCATTTGGAGCAAGTGTTTGGTATTTGTTCTGTTGACATACCAAGAAATTTTTGCACAAGAATTTTTAAATCACTCTTCATTTTTGGCCAACAGAAATTTTAGAGAGGTGCTTAAGCGTTTTAAGATAACTACCATGACCTCTTGTTAATGAATCATGGCACTCAGAAAAAAGTTTATGTTGGACAAAACCGCCAACAACCCGAAGCTCGATCTCGGAAAGCTAGATCGGGAGTTGTATCGAGCACACGTAGCAAACACGAGATATTACAAAGAACCGACAAGAATATTGCACACGTTATACCCTCGTACCAAACCTTATTAAAAACCCTAATAAAGCTATTAAAACGAGGAAGAAGAATGAAAAAAAAAACCCTAAAACCGATCTACCCTCTGGCGATCTAACTCCTGGCAATCTCCGATCACATATAACCCTAACAATCCATACGTTCTATTCCTATTCTCAATTATTTTGACCTTGGTCTGTTCTACTTAACAAACCATACGTGGGGTGTTAATTGGTTCTGATTTAAGCGAATAAGTCTTGTTTTTAGGGGTCGATCTATTGTTTTTTAGGGTTTACTCTTCTAATCGCTGCTTCTGTTGGATCTTACTATCGTTATTAATTACCGAACCTGTTATAATGATTGACGTTGGTTAGTATCTTGTGCTTTAATCATGCCTTAGTGTTACTAAGGTTATCATGACTGAAGATTGACGTAGATCTTCTTGTTCTTTTGGTGTTTCGTTTTATTAAGGTTTCGGCTACTACTTTCTGGTTTTCGTTTTTTAGGGTAGATTTACTTTCTTGTTTGTGGTTATGGACAAGGTTGATGATTTAAACAATGATGAGCCTACTGTTAGTCCTGGTGAGTCGATTCTCCAATCGACAATGAACCCTAATAGTATGAATGATGAGCTGACTGGTAATGCATCTGATTCTCGTTCTGATGGACAAGTGGAGCCGGTTTCACTTGTTCCTAGCCCTAGCCATGACGCACCTAGTCATTCCTCGCCTGAGGGACATGATACTTTATTGAAAATCCGTGCTATTGAAAAACAAATCTTTGAAGGAAAACTGGTTCTTGTGGGTGACGATGGGCAACCATTAAAACCAGCTGTGACAGTGGATACTACTACTTCTACTAGGGCTCATCCATTTGAGCAACTTAAGGTTCCGCAGTCGCAGAAGGAGTTTGAGGAGATGCTTATTGCTATTGGTTTCACAATCTCCTCAAGATAAGAGTGGTCCTATGGCTTCTAATGCTAATACGAATGCACATGGGGCTGTAGGTATTGAGAAGGTTGGTGTTTTGAAACAACCTTCTTCATCGTATGCTGGTGTTACATCTACTGAACCAAAGAAACACACATCAAACTTTCGTAGGTTGAAGTGTAGTACGAACGCGTATGGTGTGGATCTTTCTGTCCCGATGAAAGTGGTTGAAGAGGTGAACACTAGGTTTGAGAATACTTTGTATGAGTATTTCCTTGGTCAAGCTTTCCTGTTGTTGATTACTTTGTACGCAATACGTGGGCTAAGTTTGGTTTACAAAAGGTAATGATGAAAAGGGTTCTTCTTTAAGTTCAATTCGAAGAAAGGTGTTGATGATGTGCTTGAAAATGGTCCGTGGTTGATTAGAAATGTTCCTATTATTCTTAAACCATGGACCTTGAACACCAACTTACTTAAGGAGGATTTGACCAACATCCCGGTGTGGGTTAAATTCCATGGTGTTCCTTTGGCTATGTTTTCTGATGATGGCCTTAGTCTCCTTGCCACATTGATAGGCACGCCTAAAAGGTTAGATGCCTTTACTAGCCAAATGTGCAAGGACTCGTGGGGCCGTAGTAGTTTTGCAAGATGCATGATTGAAGTGAAGTCGGATGAGGTGCTTAGGGACATTCTTGTGGAGATACCGTTACTTGATGGATCGGGTTCGACTATTGAGAAGATACGGTTGAATGCAGTGGAAACCACCTCATTGTGATAAATGTAAGATTTTTGGTCATACTCTTATAGAATGTCCGAGAAGTTGTTGAACCCTCTTGTCATATCTATGACAGTAAGATGGATTCAAGACGATCAATAATAAAGAAAGCAAGGGTTGCTATTGGGAAAGAGGGGTTTACTAAACATTTGGGTAAGCGCTTCAATATCAACCCAAAAGGCTCCTCCCGAACAAGAAAGTGGAAGTCACTAAGAAGAATGCTTCGTGTGGAGTTCAAGTGGAACTAAGATCTCTACATCTAACCAGTTTGATGCTCTTAATATGGAATCTA
The DNA here is from genome assembly GCA_910596185.1 of Chrysanthemum makinoi. Classification (NCBI taxonomy): domain Eukaryota; kingdom Viridiplantae; phylum Streptophyta; class Magnoliopsida; order Asterales; family Asteraceae; genus Chrysanthemum; species Chrysanthemum makinoi. Next base: position 341,897,996 of record OU343221.1, read on the forward strand.
CGGATGTTTCTGGTACTCCTCCTAATGACACCAACAAGGATGTGGATTCGGTGCATAATGGAAGCTAATGAAGATAAGTCTACTAAGACAAGTAATGCATCACAAGAACCCCCATGAGTGATTTGAAGAGAGGGGATGTGGCTCCTACAACTAGTGATTCTTCTATTCCGCCAGCTTCACTACTAAGAGAGTTAACTTTTTCTAAAGTGGGAGATATCGTGGTGTCGATTAGAAGATGAGGTGATTGCTAACCCATTTGATGAGTCCGCTAATCTATTCGAGGTGGCCAAGAGTATGAAGATGAATATGATGACTATGACTATGATGACTATGCGAAGCGTGTTTCGATCTTCGGGAATTTGGATGCCTTTAATGCCATGTATGGCACCAAGCTTCAAGGACCTAGGAAGTAATTTTGTTTTTGTTAAGTCCTATGTTATCATTTGAGTAGTGGTTAAATAGGTAGTATCCTGCTATGTAAGCTTTATGCCTATGTAACGGCTGAGATATGGATTTCACTCATATCCATTTACACTTAATATTTGGTTAATATATTTATATATGCAAGATACCCCTCCCCTTACCCAAAAAGAACGAGGAAGAAGAATGAATAAATAACATCCCCCGTCATCTCTATGAGGGGGTAGAATCCCTATGGAATACGAATTCCATATGACGGTTACATGCTTGGCTAGCAAGCCAAGCAACTAGTTTCCTAATCTAAGTACATTCCTAAACTTTATTTAAACTAAATATGATTAATCCCCTTATTATTGTCTAAGTCACATTTATCCCTCCTAAGTATTGCTACTAACACATAACAATTTCCACCTTAGAGTAATACTTAGGCATTACCGATACTCAACATCTTCATCCAATGCTAGAACCTCGAACCGGGGACCGCCTTGTAAACCAGGCCTTGTACTTTAGTAAATTCCCGAGTTTAGCTTTCTTAGAATCCTACACTTTTTTCTTTCCAAAGATTATCCTCTGCACCCTCTTGACCAGTACCCGGTTACCATAATGTCGCCCCTACCTTTATACCAAGGTGTACTTTTCCCTGCTCCCTTACCAAGCTGCTCGGTGTTTTCTTTTCTTCAAGTTGCTTGTCCTCCAACTTCTTTCTCCTGCTCCCTCATCAATTACTATCTGAACAACTCAACTTCACGAGTTCTGAGCTCCCTCCGGTTCCACCTCAAACCAAACACGTTCATCAACACGACTCCCACTGGACTCTGCTTTAACACCAGGACCAAGTTGTTTGAACCCAACTTACTTAGAACCAAGTTTCTTAAACCCAACTTGTTTATGATCAAGTTGCTTGAATCCAACTTGTTTTAAACCTTCATGCTTTTGTACACCAAAAGTCATTGCTTTTGCTTCCAAAGTATACACACACTTCTTTTTCCTTATCCCAGTCATCATAACCCGACAACCTTTGATCACCTTGATTCTACCCAAATGCATCTTCACAGTATAACCCTCTTTTTTAAGAATACCCAATGAAATAAAACTTCTTCTTAGCCCTAGAACATACCTGATATCCTCGAGTATAAAGTTTGAACCATCATTCAATTGTATTTTCACTTTTCGTGTTCCTCTGATAGTGCATGTCCTGTTATCACCTAACTGAACCGAACCACCATCAATATCCTCAAATTCATACAAGAAATCCCTCCTAGGTGTCATATGATAGGACCTACCTGAATCCATTACCAATTCAGCCATCTCATCATTCCCGGCTACCACCAAGGCTTCTCCAAAGTAGTTACCCTGCGTCATCAAGAATCCCGATCATGCTTACCCTTCTTGGCGAACCCACTTGAGTTTACGGATGACCCTCTCAATGACATATGAAGCACTTGAGTTTACCAGTTCCACCTCTTGACTTAAACCGTGAACTTCCACCAGAATGAGCTTTCCATGAATGATCGGACCTCCCCTTTATATAACCCGTCACCGCCTTATTCCTTTATGTATTCATTCTTTTCTTCACCTCCTTAAATCGTGGTCGCAAAGAACATCTTCCATTGTCAAGGATTCCCTCGTACAACAATGTCTCCACAAAGTTTTCGTAAGACGATGGCAACGACTTAAGTAACATAAGTGCCTGATCCTCATCCTCAATCTCGATATCAATATTCTTCAATCAAGTATCAAATTATTAAACTCGTCTATATGATCACCTAGTTTCGTACTGGACTCATATATGCGTTAATGTGTCTTCTTCTTCTGATACGTTTGCTAAGGACTTAGTCATATACTGACTAGTCAACTTTGTCCAAATTCCTGCAGCAGTTGTTTCCTTGGTAACTTCCCGTAAAACTCGGTCTCCCAAGCATAGAATCAAGGTACTGTATGCCTTCTTCATCGAAGTAGCCTTTTTGACCTGCTTCCATGTCCCCGGGTAATGTCTCTAATGTAGCATCACAACCTTGCTGTACCACTAAATCACACATCTTTATTTGCCATAACCCGAAAAAACCGTGCTCTAATACCATTTGTTGGACAAAACCGCCAACAACCCAAAGTCATTCTTCCCATCAAATTTATCGATGTCAAACCTAGTTATCGAACTAGCCATTCTTCTTATACCTTGCTAAAAAACTTGTCAAGTTGTTTCTTAACCAACTTTACCGACAAGCCTCACAAGCCGTGTGCAATATTCCCCTTGTTGCTACTAACCCTTCTTGCAAATCGAATTAATTAGAATAACCCTAAACCCTCGATTACGAAAAAGCAAACCCGGTTGTAAATTTCAACCCCATGCGAACCACGATCGAAACTTGAACCACAAGAAAACCCACAACAACAAAAACCTTTGTTTTAATCGAAATTTAAAACCAAAAATACGATAACCCAAAATATTTTTTTTCTTTTTTTTTAATTAAAAAAATCGATACCTTTTTTGTTGATGCTTCAACTAATATTTAGTCAAATCTAGACCAAATATTATGACTTTTACTAAACAAGATTTCTATTACCTTTGTAGCTATTCACACGTGAGGGGTAAAACAAATACAAATATTAAACTGTGTAGAATATAAGGAGTAATATTAATCATCTTTGTTTTAAAAACACCTCGCGTCAAAAGTATCTTTTAATCGTGCTATCGCCGCTACTTTCTGAACTATGACTTAGAAACCTCGGATTAACTCGAAACCTAGATCTAGCACTCGAACTTCGATGACCACAATAACCACGGCTCTTGATACCACTTGTTGGACAAAACCGCCAACAACCCGAAGATCTATCGCAGAACGATCGGGTTGTATCGAGCACACGACAAACGGTGAGACTACAAAGAACCGACAAGAATATTGCACACATTATACCCTCATACCAAACCTTATTAAAAACCCTAATAAAGCTATTAAAACGAGGAAGAAGAATGAATGAATAACATCCCCCGTCATCTCTATGAGGGGGTAGAATCCCTATGGAATACGAATTCCATATGACGGTTACATGCTTGGCTTGCAATCAAAGCAACTAGTTTCCTAATCTAAGTACATTCCTAAACTTTATTTAAACTAAATATGATTAATCCCCTTATTATTGTCTAAGTCACATTTATCCCTCCTAAGTATTGCTACTAACACATAACAATTTCCACCTTAATACTTAGGCATTACCGACTCAACATCTTCATCCAATGCTAGAACCTCGAACGGGGACGCTTGTAAACCGTGCCTTGTACTTTAGTAAATTCAGTTTAGCTTTCTTAGAATCCTACACTTTTTTCTTTCCAGCAGCATTATCCTCGCACCCTCTTGACCGGTACCCGTTACCATAATGTCGCCTACCTTTATACCAAGGTGTACCTTTCTCCTCGCCCTTACCAACTCGTGTTTTGTCTTTTCTTCAAGTTGCTTGTCCTCCAACTTTCTTTGAGCCACTGCAGCTCATCGCTACTATCTGAACAACCTCAACTTCACGAAGTTTCCTGAGCTCCCTCCGTTCCACCTCAAACCAAACACGCTCATCAACTCGACTCCGGACTCGTTTTAACACCAGGACCAAGTTGTTTGAACCCAACTTACTTAGAACCAAGTTTCTTAAACCCAACTTGTTTATGATCAAGTTGCTTGAATCCAACTTGTTTTAAACCTTCATGCTTTTGTACACCAAAAGTCATTGCTTTTGCTTCCAAAGTATACACACACTTCTTTTTCCTTATCCCAGTCATCATAACCCGACAACCTTTGATCACCTTGATTCTACCCAAATGCATCTTCACAGTATAACCCTCTTTTTCAAGAATACCCAATGAAATAAAACTTCTTCTTAGCCCTAGAACATACCTGATATCTTCGAGTATAAAGTTTGAACCATCATTCAATTGTATCTTCACTTTTCGTGTCCCTCTGATAGTGCATGTCCTGTTATCACCTAACTGAACCGAACCACCATCAATATCCTCAAATTCATACAAGAAATCCCTCCTAGGTGTCATATGATAAGACCTACCTGAATCCATTACCAATTCAGCCATCTCATCATTCCGGCTACCACAAAGGCTTCTCAAAGTAGGAGTTACCCTTTCTTGAAAGAATCAATCCGATCACGCTTTATACTTAACGAACCCACTTTCTTCTTCATTGGACAGTCTCTCTTGATGACCTCCCATGACATATATGAAGCACTTAAGTTCTTGGTTCCACACTCTTGACTTAAACCTTGAACTTCCACCAAAATGAGCTTTCCATGATGATCCACTCCCACAAATAACAGTAATAAGTTTCTTCCTTTATGTATTTAGTTCTTTCTTCACCTCCTTAAAATCGAGTCGCAGAACATCTTCCATTGTCAAGGATTCCTCCCATACAACAATGTCTCCCAAATTTTTCGGCAGGCCGTTGGCAACGCAAGGTAACATAGTGAGTCATCCTCCCAATCTCGATCATCAATATTCGCCAAATCAAGTATCAAATTATTAAACTCATCTATATGATCACCCAGTTACGTCACTGACTCATATAAAATGCGGTACAACTTCTTCTTCTGATACCATTTTGCTAAGGACTTAGTCATATACGACTAGTCAACTTTGTCCAAATTCTCGGCAGTTGTTTCTGGTAACTTCCCATAAAACTCGATCTCAATCATAGAATCAAGGTGATGCCTTCTTCATTGAATCAGCCTTTTGACCTTCCATGTCCTCGGGTAATGTCTCTAATGCAGCATCACAACCTTGCTGTACCATTAAAGCACACATATTTATTTGCCATAACCCGACAAAGCCGTGATCTGATACCATTTGTTTGACAAAACCGCCAACAACCCAAAGTCATTCTTCCCATCAAATTTCTCGATGTCAAACCTAGTTATCGAACTAGCCATTCTTCTTATACCTTGCTAAAAACCTTGTCAAGTTGCTTTACCAAGCTCCGGCCATGTGCAATAGCCCTTGTTGCTACTATTCTTGCAAAATCAATTAATTAGAATAACCCTAAACCCTCGATTACGAAAAAGCAAACCCGATTGTAAACTTGAACCCCAAGCGAACCACGATCAAAACTTGAACCACAAGAAAACCCGCACCAACAAAAACCTTTGTTTTAATCGAAATTTAAAACCAAAAATACGATAACCCGAAATATTTTTTTTTAATTAAAAAAGTCGATACCTTTTTTGTTGATGCTTCAACAAATATTTAGTCAAATCTAGACCAAATATTATGACTTTTACTAAACAAGATTTCTATCACCTTTGTAGCTATTCACACATGAGGGGTAAAACAAATACAAATATTAACCTGTGTAGAATATAAGGAGTAATATTATTCATCTTTGTTTTAAAAACACCTCACGTCAAAAGTATCTTTTAATCGTGCTATCGCCGCTACTTTCCGAACTATTACTTAGAAACCTCGGATTAACTCGAAACCTAGATCTAGCACTCGAACTTTGATGACCACAATAACCACCTTGCGTTGGACAAAACGGCCAACAACCCGAGATCTATGCAAGGCTGGATCGGAACGTCGTGCGGCAAACAGAGACTACAAAGAACCGACAAGAATATTGGTTATGCCTATACGCAAACCACCTTTAAACCTAATAAAGCTATTACAACGAGGAAGAAAAATGAATGAATAACATCCCTCCTCATCTCTGTTTATAGAGATGAGGGGGTAGAATCCCTATGGAATACGAATTCCATATGACGGTTACATGCTTGGCTTGCAAGCCAAGCAACTAGTTTCCTAATCTAAGTACATTCCTAAACTTTATTTAAACTAAATACAATTAATCCCCTTATTATTGTCTAAATCACATTTAACCCTCCTAAGTATTGCTACTAACGCATGACAGTTTCTTTCGCAAGGACGATCCATCTGGGATAACAAGACGATTCTCATAGAACAACTTATTGTCACTTATTGAAAACCCAGGATGAGTTGTTGGGTCTTGTCTAATAGAGGTGATGATATTCTTGGTGTATGGATTGTTGAGAAAATTAAGCTTCTTGGAGATTTTAAAAATGAATGTTAACTGGTATTGCAAGGGCTAGAAAATCAGCATGTAGTGGCCCTATTGAAAGAGCATTAGCTCCTTGATTTTCCTTTCCAGATTTATAAAAAAATGGTGAAATCGAAAGGAAGTAACTTCACAAGGAGGTGTTGTTGTTCACTTGTCGTTACTCGTTGAGCAAGTATGTGCTTTAAACTCAAGTGATCCGTCTACACAAAAATTTCCTACCCATTAAAGAATGTCTCTATTTATGCAAAGACCAAGGCCAAGATTTCTATCATATGTTGATTTTAATCGATTAGAAAACTTTTACTGAAAAATGGGATGTAACAGGTTGTAGCAAAATAACTCCCACTCCCACCGAAGAAGTGTCACACTTTCACCATGAAAGGTTCAAGAAAATTTGGAAGTTGTAAACCAGGTATTGTGTTTAGAGTCAACATCAGTTTTTTGAAGGCTGATTGTGCTTCCTCGTTCCACGAAAACCATTCTTTGCAATCAATCCATAACCATTTAAAAATCGGCAATAATATTCTGTTAATCCAACGAGTTCGCGTACTTATTTCGCATCACAGGGAAATGGCCAATTCAAAACAGCCTGGACCTTTTCTGGGTCCACGGCTACCCTATCTTTTGACAGAACTTGTCCTAAAAATTGAATTCGTCGCTGACCAAAAGCACATTTTTTGCATTGGCAAAGAAATTATTGCTGCGTAAAAGATCTAAAGCAATATGCAAATGTTGTAAATGATCTTTTATGTTTGCACCGTAAATTAAGATATATTTGAGAAGGCGAGGCCAAAACATGTCATTCATGGCTGATTGAAAGGTTGATGGTGCGTTCATCCACCCAAAAGGCATGACAAGAAATTCATAATGTCAGGAGTGGGTTCGAAAGGTTTTTTTGTGTATATCAGAGGGTTCATGCGAATCTAGTGGCATCCCAACTTGAGATAAATTTTGGAAAAAATGGTAGCACCATGGAGTTCATCAAGGAGTTTGTCTATGTCGGGGATCGGTATTTATCGGGGATGGTTTGTTGGTTTAATTTTCTATAGTCGATACAAAATCACCATGACTTGTATTTTTTTCTGAACCAACATAACATGAATAGCAAATGGACTCGAACTAGGTTGAGCGAAACCACATTTTAATAATGCTTTAAATTGTGCTTTGATCTCAGTTTTTGGTTATAAGGATAACGGTAAGGTCTATTATTAGGTGTGGTTAAGTTGGGTAGGAAGGTAATAGAATGAGTATGTGATCAGTTTGGGGGTAATGTGTTGACATCAACAAAACATCTTGATAAAACGATAGAAGTGATTGAATGCCTTGTATTTCAACTCGTGCTTGTGGTGAATCTGAAGTGGCATCAGGGAAGTTTTGATTAAAATTGAAGGGACACATCTGTTTTAGCGACCTATGGTACTCATCGCAATTTATATTTCTTCCCATTCGCATAAAAAATCATGAGCATCTCATTCCAGTTTGCTTGTACCGTGTTTAAAGATGCTAGCCATTTGATTCCAAAAATAAGATCTGCTCCTCCAATGGAAAAAGAAAAATAATATTCTATAATTTTCAACCCTCGTAATACCAAAGAAAAGTCTCGACAAATTTGATTGCACTGAATTATTTGTCCATTCCTAATTTGAACTCCAAAACAAGAAACAGTACTCACCTTCAATCCCATTTGTTTCACAAGTGACGCTGAGATGAAGTTGAGAATTGAGCCACTATCGATCAGTATAAATACTTTTCTTCCCTCAAGTGTTCCCTCAACCTTCATAGTTGTTCCAGAAGTCTTGCCAAGGATGACATGAAAAGATATTTCAGCCATGTCTTGCTGATTTATACTTTTTTGTCTTTCGCTCTCCTAATTCTTAGGTCTCGAAGATGATGTATTTTGGGATATGGCATGTGGGTTGCGCGGGTCACGAGAAGAAATTGAGGAAGAATTCAGTTTGTTGTAACTGAATGCATTGGGTACTCTCGGATTGCTAGTCGGTGGAGACTTAACTTCAAACTCTAGTGCCAAACTCACAGCATTAAAAACATTCCTTGGCTTGTGAATTTGAGCATTGATTTTGAGAAAGACTCCCAAACGACAATGATCGAGCTAGTCGTGAACTTGTGAGACAATTTTTTCAAATTCTTATCTATATTCTTGTACCATTCCTGTTTCCTTAATGTTATAAAGATGTTCATCTGGATTTTGAAATTCTGTTGGACCATAATTTTCATGTAATTTTTTTCACCAATTATTCCCAACAAAGATGATTAAGCTCGACGCTGATCCATGCAAAGAGAACGAGTGCATCACCCCTCTTAGTACATGGAATAAATTTCCACCTTTGCTTCATCAGGGGTTGATAATAACAAAAATATTTTTCCGCTTTTAGGATCCAAACACGAGGGTCGCCTCCAACCACGAGGGTCAGCTCCCTCAAATTTGGAAATTCCATCTTGGTGAACGGTCTCCTTGTTGAGTTACGGTACCAACCACTAATTTCTAAATCATCATCCTCGTGACGAGATCCAAAGGTGGTTTCTTTTGACTTACCCTCTTTGGCCCGCAGCCGTCTTGTGCCTTAAGAACTACTATGTAAGCAGCAAGGATATCAAGAGCATTGAGTTTGGAAGCAATAGAAGACAATTGTTGTCCGAGGTTGTCGATATTTTGTGTAGGTGAAGAAATGTGGGTGTGGTTTGGTTGTTCGTTGTGAGAAGTTGAATTTCTGGTGTTCACCATTCTGGATCATGGACTGCCCTGATACCAAATGCTAGAACAAGGCTAGCAGAAGATATGAAAGAAGATTGATAGGACTGATTTATAAAGAAGAATGCATAATCTGAACAAGAACTCTGATAACGCTCAAATTGTGCATGTTTTTAGTAGTGTTATCCGTGCTTTTATGTGTGTTATTTGGCTATAATCATATGCTTTTGATGCTTAATCGTACAAAAGTGCGCTTGCTAGTTCATTTGTAGCCAAGTACGTGAAAGGGAGAAAAAAAGACGGAAAAAGAAGTAAAATACTAAGGTTTTTCCAAATACCTAAGAATTCCACAAAAAAGCAAGACTTGTGGAGTATATTCGAGAAGATAAAGTCATCAAGTTAGTGGTCCAAAGACTCAATAATAAAGTTCAAGAAGGGAAACGAGAAAGAAATGAAGAAAAGAAGCTAAAACGAAGACATATTGGAAGACTTGTTGTTCCCGACACACCTTCACCATTTTGGCCATAACGTTTGCATACGGACTGCTTTGACCCCCGTTCAGGCCACGAAAGCTAAGAGAAAGATCTACATCTTTGCCGTTTATGACTTTTTAGATTTTGCTCCAACCGATCGGTCGAGCCCCGTAACCGATTCGGTTGGAGAGTTGTCAAGAAGACCAACCGATTGCTTGAGCCCAACCGGATCCGGTTGGAGGTCCTGTTTCAGCCATTTTTCCATCACTAAGATCCCAAACTTGTTCCAAACGATTCTAGTCCCTTCCTACATGGTTTCTAGTCCCTTCCAAGCTCCTTGGCCTCCAAATGGTTTCTAGTACTTGTGCATGTTTATAAAGATGGTTTCTAGTTCATTTCTAGGTGTGAAATTCAAGCCTCCACCCTTAAGGACGAATTTCCACCTAAAACAACATCCCTCTCTCAACTTACCTTCCCCAAAGGTGTGAAATTCAAGCCTCCACCCTTAAGGACGAATTTCCATCTAGAAAGCAAACCATAACTTGAGAGAACACACACACTCTCAATACCTTCCCCAAAGGTGTGAAATTCAAGCCTCCACCCTTAAGGACGAGTTTCCACCAACTATCCTATCCCAACTTGTGTGAAATTCAAGCCTCCACCCTGAAGGACGAATTTCCACTACTACACCAACTTATCTTCCCCAAAGACCACAAACCTCTTCCAAATTGTGTAGTGTGCTCAAAGGTTGTTGAAGGCGCTTTGGACATCATTTTCCCGCTTGGTAGAACTATTGTAGTTGATTGAGGCTTGAAGGAGTGCTATAATCCTTCATCTTTGCCTATTGTAATTCATGCTTTGGGTAAACCTTGTTACTTTTCTATTTAAAGATGTTTGTTATTGATATGATTATTGAGATTTTGTGTTTGATTGGAATAATGATGAATATCTTGATACTGCTTGTTCTTATATTGCTTTTCTTGTTGGTTTGATATGTGACAATCATAACCATCAACTTGTTACTTGTTCTTATCATGCTTTTCTTGTTGGTTTGATCCGTGACAATCATAACCATCAACTTGTTACTTGTTACTTGCTTAAACAAACAAACGACACTTGTAGTGCAACCAAGTCTCTTGGGACGAACTTGATTTACCATATACTATACTACAACTTGACTAGGGTATACTTGCCCGAATGTGTTCCTAGTTAACCGGTAATTCTTGTTTACAAATTTAAAACCCCGATGAAGCACATCAAACTCCAATAAAATCAACTAGTCCCTATGGAGGGGACTAAAATTGAAATAAAAATGATTGATGATCATGCTCTACCTTCTGCTTTATTTTATAGCTAGAAAAGTAACTATAAAGTTAAATATGGTAAGTAAATTGCTGGATCGGCGAATGCTTAATGTGCTTGCTCATAATAGAATGCTGAAATCAGAGATTGATTTTCAGTCAAATCAATGGTTGATATATGATCCAGATTCTTCTCTCTTTCCCTTTGATTTCTTCTTTCTAGAATATGTATACATCATCTTCCTATCAGTATATTATGAACCTTGATAACTGGTCACGGAGAGAAAATTGATCTACTGGACATGAAGAATGAAATTATTTTCCATATGATTCGCAACACTAATCAACGCCTCAAGACTTCCTGATGGGTGAGTTGGGGGTCAAAAGACTTCCTTTTCAACGAGCAAGCTTTACAACCCACTAGGCAGTGTACCTAATCGTCGCAGTGTAGTATGGGTAAGCCCACGGGGTTGATCGTTCTCTAGGGGAATAAAGATGCTAGTAGAGATGTATGACAAGAAGGTGAGGTTGAGGGTGATTCTTTTTAGCTTTTTATATTTTTTATGAAAACAAGGAAAATCTCGGGGTATAGGAGTGTAGGGTGGTACTTCTACCAATTTTAACTACTTACTAATAAAGATTAAAAACTAATAAACTAATGAAAAGAAGAAAATAATCTATGGATTATATGGTATGTTCTTATGATAATTAAAAGCTTGTTTACTTAGATGTTCTTACTCCCTAGTTATCTCTTATTGGTCGGTTGAATTGTCACATCCTCATTCTAATTGGTGCCTTGTATTCCGTGTTGGTAATAGAGGTGTGCCTAATTCCCTAGTTCTATGAATTGTAACTTTCCTCTAGACTATCCAGGATCGTCAAGTACCGTAGTATCTCCCCCGAATACTATATTATCCTAAAGTTACAACTCACACAATAAACACAACGATGGCTCAAGTTCACTTTCAAGCTTTGTGCTATTTAGGACGTTCAAGCTCGCAACAATTAAAGAAGAAGCCAGTTTTCCTTACTCTAGCGTCTACCAATCAAAACAAGAGACAACCTACCAATAATCAACGACTAGGTTTCATTAATCTAAGCAAACACAATAATAATTTAGCTACTCATGATATATAAGCATGCATACAAAAAAACAATTGAACATATGATAAACTAGTGATATAATGGATTAACAAACTTATCTTTGAGTGTATAGAAGGGTTTGGAACCCTAAAATACTGCCCAAGTCGGACTATGAACGAACTAGGGTTTGCTCTCCAAAATATTACACTTTAAATGCAGAAAAATCGAAGTCTATATATAGATTTACAAATGTGACTGTGTCGCCTTTTGACGGTGATGCTGTTTGGTCGTCGTCATTAGGGTTTCGTTTGGGCCAAGTCATCAGGGGACGACATCAGTTGAGGAAGTGTGACGCCGTCTGGCTTCAATAGGGACGTCATCTTGGAATGGGTCTTGGTCATCAGGTGTAAAATAAAGGGAGATGTATGGCTTGACGCTGTAATGTTGTAGAACCAAAATCAGGTCTGAGTCGTCGTTTGAAATTTTATTAGAAAACATTCTTATCGACGGGGTCGCCCTTTGGGTTGGGATGCCATCAGGTGTAGAAATCAGCGTTGTCTCTTGAATTTGTCGTTTTCTTTATGTTTTCACTCCTTTTTGTCCAAAAGTGCTTGATTCCAGGAATTTGCTTCCAGAAGACCTAAAATGTGAAAAGGAACAATTTGAAGCAGTAACAGATATAAAATGTATCGATTTAGGGCTTAAATGACCCCCTAAAAACGTATGTTTTAAATCCTTATCAAATATCCCTACACTTGATATTTGCTTGTCCTCAAGCAAATATGCTTTTGACCAATGAATTTTTAAGTTAGGGGTCATTTAGCATTGGTTTAAAATAGTTTACAACAAGTACAAGTGCCACAATAGGCATAACAAGCACGAAAATTATACACTAGAACCTCACAAGTGGTGTTTGGATTCTTTCATCTCTCGGGTTTATATGAAATATAACATGTAAGGAAATGGAAGATAAACACTCACTACCTGTCATAGTACATAGATTACCATAGGCTTGAGAATAGATCAAACCTCCACCGCTTTAGCGTAAGAACCTAGGAATAACTATCTAATGGGTCTTTACAAATGGTTATAATGTTAGGTTTAGAGTAGGGAAATAAAGGGTTTTGTTGGATAAGCGGATATTTAGTGGTGGCAAGTCAAAAATCTTATGTTACAAGCATGTGAGACGCGGCGTTGCTAAGCCAAAACTAGACTCATTAACACTAAATAATGACTTGAAACAAAATTAAAAGACATAAACTTAAAAACATAAAACATTAAGATAGACGTAGGATGGTAGCCTTTTTTTTGCATGCCTTTTCACTCTACCATCCTCTACGATAACATCAAAATAAAGGGATTCATAAGAGCATCCTTACACTTGAATTTTTATTTCACTAACACTAATTGACCCGATTTGAAAAGATCAAAACACTTGGAGTACTTAATTACGTAGACAAATGGAATTTGAATTTTTCGTTCCTTCCTGTTACTCCATAAAATAGTACTTTAACCCATGAGTCTCAATCGTCCCAAATCTGTATACAAAGGATATGACTCGACTTAGCAACCACGCAAGTAACTAGATAATTGAACTAAGGGTTAAAACAATGATTACAATAATGCACTAAATATGAGTGCATACAAGGTAGGCTAAGGCAATTTGGGTGTAACATTTGGGGGTGGATTGTAAACTATGCTCTTCATTGATTTTGGGAAATCGGAACATCACGAGAACCGTGAAAAGGATAGGCTCTGAGGGGTTCACTTTGGGTATCGTGTACTAAAGATGAGTACATCGCAAGGGTGTGGGGAAAATTACTCAACCGATGTGGATGGCGTAATTAAATTACACATTTAAAAAAAGGGTTATCCTAATGCCTGTTATCATTTAGTTAATCCTAACTACATTAATGTAGTCTCACTAGCGACCTTGAAATACATCACAAAACAAGTTCTAGAATCTATTATACTACCGGTATTCGACTCAAGCATTAAAGATGAATGCTTTTATTCCTAAAGATCTAGGGGCGAGCCTCATATTTTTGGGGTGGAATTTGAGTGGTATATGGTTTTTTGTGCTAGTCATATAATTCCTATCCATGAGATGCTTTATTAAGACTAAAGTTTTACTTGTAAATGCCATAAAAAATTTTAAATTTGGTGCTAAAATTACCCTAACAAATATTTCTCATAGTTTATTACACAATTTACCAAGGACAAGACAAAAATTAAGTGAGTGAATAGTTTCTAAGTTCCTGTTTTATTCTTCCTCCCTGCACTTAAATTGAACATTATCCCCAATGTTCCCAAAAAATATCAAAGTTATGATAAAGGAAGGTTGTAACACCCTCAAATTTACATAGCGGAATGGTATTGAGGAGCATTACATATGTAGCACACATCACAAGATAATAAAGAACGTACTCTATATGAGACATTTTGAAAATAGTACATTCAGGTTTTTGTAATAAAATGTTTCAGCAGTGTCAAGTTACACTTCATACACTAATGCAATAATTAAGTAGTTCCACTGAATGTACTCAAACATAATAAAGTCTTGAAAAGAAGTTGCCAAGCATGTGATCACTGTGAATGGTGCTACATACACTTCCATTAGTTACCTGAGAATAACATGCTAAAATTTGTCAACAATTATATTGGTAAGGTCATAAGTTTAAATTAAATGATATTATTGAACCACAAGATTTTGTAAGGTGTGACCAATGTAACCCAATGGCACGAAACAAAGTATTCTACTGTCTAAGCTCATGACACCAAAACGTTAACGATTTAATGAATGCCCAAATACAAGTGTCTAACCCGCATTACACTTGTAATTCACTCAATATTATAACCACAAACTTCCTCGCATCAGTGGTCAAGAGAGCTTTATCCTACTATGGACGGGGAGTCAACCCCAATAGATCTATTCATAGCATTTACGCTACTTACAAAAAAAGTAACTAACGGTTCATGATTATGGGCGTAGTAATAGGTAATTGATTATCGGACTTAGACCAGTATGCAACATAAATTTTGTACTTGCGTTCAATCGTAAAAACAAGAATGTATTCTCACCCCAAGTAATAAAAGATTCATAAAATACGGGCTATTAACTCACCTTAGTGAAGCAAATCAGAATTGAGTAAAGTCAATTAGTAGTAGTGTGAAGCACCTATATTTAATCTATAATGATGGTTCATAGTTTAATTGAGTTTAAAATGTTTATATTATCTTTTCTTGTGTGGTAGTGTTTTCGTTTAAGTAGTTTTGGCAAGTATTGGCTAGGCTTTCGGAAGTGCTTAAGTATGTATG
Organism: Chrysanthemum makinoi; assembly: GCA_910596185.1. NCBI lineage: Eukaryota > Viridiplantae > Streptophyta > Magnoliopsida > Asterales > Asteraceae > Chrysanthemum > Chrysanthemum makinoi. The sequence continues at coordinate 341,913,366 of OU343221.1, forward strand.
TACATATAATAGAAAGTATCACAAACGATAAGTCTTTGGTTCGTCGGGTAACCGAAGACTCCATGACTGAGTATCACATATAAACAGTAAAAGCATTTGAATTATAGAAATGTCGTTTAAAGTATATATGTTTATGTATAACCAAATAATAGTTAATAAGAAAAGTATAAAAATTATATTTCAATTAATAGTTTTATTATAAAAGTTTAAGTTAAAAATTACGTTTATAAGTTATAATAGCTTTTTATAAAATTTGGTATGACCCGTATATAGGTTTTAAATTTTATGTGGCGGCTAAGTGTTGCTATAAATATTAACCCGTTGTTGTATTACTAAAACAATCCGCTTAGTGCCATAATATGAAATACTAACTTATTAATTCAAATATTAAGATTTTAGTTCATTATCCGTTTATATAGTATGTTTAATGCGTTTAAAGCATGTTGTCGAGAGTAAATAATTTGAGTGAGTCGGCAAATGAGACGTGAAATATGTTTAGAAAAACAATGGGCCATGAC
>OU343221.1:341913983-341966436 GCA_910596185.1 Chrysanthemum makinoi
GGCACTATGAAAGTACCTGTGAAATGGTATGAAAGTACCGCTAGTGTTAAAGTATTGATAAATGGCGCTACAACTGCTTAATGACCACGCTTTTAATTGGTCATGTAAACCACTAATCTGGCAGGGATATTTATGAGGCTATTAATGGGCCGATTAATACTCATAATTCCATTTGACTAGCTAAGAGTAACCTCCTATAAATAGGAGATCTGATTATGCATTGATGGACAAAACACACTAAACACTTATAAGCACAAGGGTTATTGAATTGTGCCTAATTCTATAACTGCATTTGGTCTTATCCCAAGTAGATATTCGTGTAACCCCATTAGGTCAAATAGTTTACTTTGGAAAGTGATCACACGATTCCAAGTGATATCCGTTAACCACCAAGTGGTATTGCTACTGTCATTGATTGTCTTAACCCCTGTAAGGAGATACACACCAACATTCAAAGTAAACTATTTGTGATAATCAATGGTCACGCTGCAATGAAGCACATGGCTTCAAACTTTGCCAAGCTTGATAAGTTTGAAGGGGTGGACTTTAGGAGGTGGCGTAAGAAGATGCATTTCTTCATTGCATGAGTGTGGTTTATGTGCTGAGTACTCCAATTCCTGATGATGGGGATGATGCTACTGTGGAGCAGATCAAGAGGAGGAGCAAGTGGGAGAATGATGACTACATATGCAGAGGTCTTATTCTGAATGGTATGTCTGATTCTTTGTTTGATATTTATCAAAACTTTGAATCTTCCAAAGAACTGTGGGATTCCTTGGATGCCAAATATAAGGCTGAGGATGCATCAAGTAAGAAGTTCCTTGTTAGTAATTTCACAAATTAAAAAATGACTGATTCAAGACCAGTTATGGAACAATACAATGAACTTCTTGGAATACTTGGAAGGTTTACACAACACAATATGCACATGGATGAGGCTATTCAAGTCTCTTGTGTTATTGATAAACTTCCTCCTTCTTGGAAAGATTTCAAGCATACCTTGAAACATAAGAAAGATGAATTAACTCGGTTGAGTTGCATCATCTCGCATTGAGGAATCTCTCTCAAAGTGCAGGATAATGACAAGCCAAAGAGTAGCAATGCTGCTGGACCATCTGTTGTCAATATGGTGGAGCATAACAACTCCACCAGGTACAATGACAACAAAGGCAAACGCAAGTATCATGACAACACAAGGGCAGATCCTAACAAGAAGGAAACACCTACTTGTTGGAAATGTGACAAGACTGGTCATATTAAAAGGGAATGCAAAGGTGTTAAAATTGGTGGTAAAGCCAATGGATCAGGCACTAATGGTTCAGGGAGTGGTGGTTCCAACTCACTAAAGGTCAATATGTTTAATAAGTCTTTTCAGATTTATTATGTTACATATGTATCTAAATCTCTTTATGTGCAGGATGATGATGTTGCGTGGTGGGTTGACTCTGGTGCAACAGTTCATGTGTGCAAAGATAGAAGCTAGTTCAAGACTTATGAGTCACTGAATGATGGTTCTATTCTTCACATGGGAAATGAGCCTTCGCATGGTCGGTTGTGTAGATCTTAGGTTTAGTTAAGGAAAGATTGTAACTTTGTTTAATGTTATTCATGTTCCTGATATAAGGAAAAACTTGGTTTCAAGTAGTGTTTTGAATAATCATGGATATAAACAAGTTATTAAGTCTAATAAATTTGTGCTTTCTAAGCATGGTGTTTTTATTGGTTTTGGTTATTTATGTAATCAAATGTTCAGCTTAATGTTACCATTGACAGTGTTATTTCAGCTTTTGTGACCACATATGACCAGACTGACTCTACCCTTTGGCATGCTAGACTTGGCCATGTTCACTATATAAAAGGCAAGATATGTCTAGGGATGGTTTAACCGCTTTTGACATGGACACCTGAAAAGTGTAAAACTTGCATGTTGACCAAGATAACCAGAAACCCTTTTAGTGGTTAGTCGTGAGACTAAGATCTTGGAGCTTATTCACAGGACCTGGTGATTTGCATGCCACTCCTTAAGAAGTACTTTTGACATTTATTGATGATGCTTCTAGATTTTGTTATGTCTATCAGTTACATACCAAGGATGAAGCATTAGATAAATTCAAAGTGTTTAAAACTGAAGTTGAATTACAACTTGGGTCTTTGATCAAAAGATTAAGGACTGATAGGGAGGTGAGTACATGGATACTCAGTATTTTCACTGTTGGAATTATCCATGAAACCTTGCCCCTTATACTCCTCCAAAATGGTATTTCGAAAGGAAAAACAGGGTGTGAAGGAGATGGTTAATTCCATGTTGTCCTATTCAAGACCGAGTTAGGGTTCTGGGGTGAAGTTATGTTAACAGCTTGCTATTTATTAAATAGGGTTCCCAACAAAGGAACAAGGTTACCCCTTATGAACTCTGGACTAAAAGGAAACCCAACTTGAACTATATCAAGGTCCGTTGTAGGTTGTAAGACTCCGATCCAAAGCAAAAGACTTTGGGTGAAAGAGGCATTGACTGCATCTTTGTTGGATATACTGAGCATTCCAAGGCTTATAGGTTCTATGTTATTGAACCTAATGAATATTCAGTTAACTCAATAATTGAATCAAGGGATGCAACTTTTGATGAGAATAGATTCTCATCTACCCTTAGACCAAGTATGGATTCCTAATGGAACTCATGATACGGTGTATCGAGAGGTCCTGATGAGCCATCATGGTCCCTGATGAGGTTGTGGTTCAGAACTCTAACTGTGCTCTCGGAAGAGCAAAGGGTTAGGACTCCAAAGTCATTTGGACCTGAGTTTCAATATACTTAGATGAAGGAACCCGGGGATGAGGTCTCAGACCAATACTCCTATTGCTTCATTGATGAGGATGACCCCAAAACATTTGAAAGCAATGAAGTCCCGGGACATTGCTTTACGGAAAGAAGCAATCAATGATGAGATGGATTCCATCATGGGCAACAACACGGGTGTTGGTTGATCTACCACCGATTTGCAAGCCTCACGGGTTGCAAATGGATTATCAAAAGGAAAATGAAGGTAGATGGAACTATTGAAAAGTTCAAGGCTAGATTAGTTATTCAGGGCTTTAAACAAAAGTCGAGGATAGACTATTTTGATACTTATGCCCTGTGGCTGCATTATCGATTACCATAAGGCTGGTTTCTTTGGCATCTATTCACAATTTGGTTATTCATCAAATGGATGTGAAAACAGCTTTCTTGAATGGTGAATTAGAGGAGGTTTATATATGAACCAACCTCGTGGGGCTTCATCATGCTGAGCAATGAAAACAAAGGTGTTAAGCCGATTAAGTCTCTTTATGGACTTAAGCGGGAACTAACAATGGCATCAAAATTTTGATGAAGTGGTTTTGTCTAGTGGTTATGTTCTTAACAAAGCTGACAAATGTGTATATAGCAAATTTGATGAATCTGGTAAAGGAGTCATCATTTGTCTATATGTTGATGACATGTTGATCTTTGGGTGCTGACCAAAATCTGAGGTTGACACAAAGGAATTTTGTCATCAAGGTTCTCCATGAAGGACATGGGGTGATGTTATCCTTGGTATAAGGATTAAACATGAAAGTAAAAGAATTTCTATCTCTCGGTCTCATTATATTGAGGGTCTTTGAAATTCAATTACTTTGATTGTACTCGATGAGTACACCTATGGATACTTGTGAGAAGCGATGCCTAATAATGGCAAAGCTATCTCGACTTGAGTATTCTAGGGTAATTGGCGCACGATGTATGCCATGACTTGTACAAGACACGATATTTGGTTTGAAGTGGAAAATTGAAGCGGTATACTAGTAATCCTAGTGCTCATCATTGGCAGCGGTTAAGAGGGTGCGGTATTTGAAGAGAACTATGGATTATAGTCTCTCATATCTTGGCTACCCATCGAAGTTTGGAAGGTTACAGCGATGCAAAATTTGGATCGATAACAACGAAGACAATTAGTCTACCGATGGGTGGGTATTCCTACTTGGTGGAGGTGCAATTTCTTGGGCATCCAAGAAGGAAACTTGCATCATAAGTTCAACAATGGAATATGAATTTGTGGCTTTAGCAGCTGTTGGTAATGAAGTTGAATAGTTGAAAAACTTGATTTTTGAGATTCCACTGTGGCCTAAACCTGTAGCACCCATTTCTATCCGGTGTGATAGTGCAGCTACATTGGCTAAGGCTTATAGCCAGATGTACAATGGGAAGTCTAGACACTTAGGTGTCAGACATATCATGATTCGTGAGCTTATCATGAATGGGGTGGTATCTATAGAGTTTGTGAGATCTCAACGAGAAGGCGATCACTTGACGAAGGGTTTGGCTAGAGACTTGGTTATAAAGTCTGCTAAAGGGATGGGTTTAAGTCCAACTTAGTCACTTAATGCTAGGACACCCAACTCCCTCCTAAGGAAACTTGGGAGCTGAGTTCAATGTGGAAAGCTGAACATTGGGTGGACTTGAGCACATGTTTTATATTACATCCCAAGGTTGTGCTCAGAACCTGCTGAAAGGAGGATGAAGTCTTTAACTTCTTAATGGTTAATTTTCTTTGAAAAAGTGCTTGGCAGGAGCATGAATAAAGAGGAACAACCTATGTAAATGTTGAAGTTTTGCCGCTTGAGGAAGCTTTGGACTTTTAGCTTTTACAACATTTATGAATTTGGATATGGACACATGGCTTGTATAGTGTCGGGAGCTTTTAAGTGTTTGAAAACTTGTGTGTATTTTATCTTCAGATATTCAAATGGGTTGAAGGGTTCAATTCTTAGAACACCCTGATTCTCAAATATTTGAAACGTGTAATTTACTAACATGGAAATTAAATCCTCAGGACATTTTTATTTATGCACATGTTTTGTTTGATGTTTATTTTTCATGCAAAGGAAGTGAACTAAATTTGGGGAGGATTGTTGGAAAATTTAGTGCACTTGTGGGAATAGTTCACACCTTGTAATGGGTTATGAGGAGTGGAGTGTACACCCATTAGGTCCATGAACACCCTGACTTTTGTAGTGGTTTGTATTGGTAGTGCTTGGTGAAAGCTGTTGTAGTTACCAGCGATTATCGGTGTTTCCATGAAGCGGTACTTCCACTGGATCAGTGTTTCCACTGAAGTGGTGTTTCCACTGAAGTGGTGTTTCACTGAAGTAGTGTTTACTTGAAGCAATGGTGTTTCCAGGCGGTGTAACCACTGATAGCACTATGAAAGTGCTTGCTAATGGTATGGAAACCTAGTGTTAAAGTACTTGATAAATGGCAGTTACAACTGTTTAATGACCACGTTTTAATTGGTTATGTAAGCACTAACGGCTATAATGGGGATAATTATGAGGCTATTAATGGGCCGATTAATACTCATAATTCTATTTGACTAGCTAAAAGTAACCTCCTATAAATAGGAGATCTGATTATGCATGATGGACACACAGAAAACACTAAACACTTATAAGCGCAAGGGTTATTGAATTGTGCCTAATTCTATAACTGCATTTGGTCTTATCCCAAGTAGATATCCATGTAACCCAGGCATTAGGGTCGAATAGTTTACTTTTGAAAGTGATCACACGATTCCAAGTGATATCCGGTAACCACCAAGTGGTATTGCTACTGTCATTGATTGTCTTAACCCTGTTCTGGGAGATACACACCAACAACACATGCACACAAAACATATAAATACTATTTTTGGAACACACGTGCTTATAATTGAAAGGTTGAATTAACAGGCATACCCTCCGGTAAACACATCAATTCTTTTATACATCATATTGTTTCCAAGATACCGATCAACACTCTCAAGTGCATCTATTATGCACATATGATTAGTGCTAAAAAAATTTAAAACCAAACAACAAATCTTGGATCTTAATCCAAAGTTCGTTATTAAATCATTCACAAACCCAGATCACAATACTACTAATTGATCTCAGTCAGTTATAATCAATCACAAGAACTAAAACAATAAACCAAACCAATATCCTCCACTCCTAATAAGGTGAGGATCTATTATCTATCTTTATAATAGTTCTATTACATTGGCCAATATGAAACAACAATGAATCATAGCGATAACAGCTTTTAGGAGAAGGTTTTTGTATTGAGAGAATATCATAGATAATTGAATTAGGGTTCTGAGAGATATGAGAGAAGAACTAGCTTATATAGCCCAACTTTATAACTTCCTTTACTTGACAGCTTCAGTCCCTCAACTTTTACATTCTTGACTAATCCAACCAATAGATAAAACTCTTCAAAACCGAAACTTACAAATGTACAAAGTTAGTCCCGGAACTAATACAAGACAGAATAAGATCACTTCTTTCATCACCCTCCCTTAATCTTATTATGAAATAATTCAATAAGATTAAGTCCCGGAACATAACAAACTATGTTGTTTTGTATCCAATCCCTTACTTAGAACATCTACTATTTTATTAGAGGTGCCTATCTTAACAATTTCAATTATCCCAGCTATAATCTTTTCCTTTACAAAATGCAGGTCAATTACTGAGTGCATTGTTCTTTCATGAAAAATGGGATTGGCTGAAATTTTGAGTGTAGAATACTGTAACAGAACACCTTAACATGCAAAATATTTTTTCATTTTAAATCCTTTAAAACTTTTAGAATCCAAACAACTTCGAAAGTCACAGAAGCTAAAGCTCTATACTCAGCTTCTGTGGAGGATTTTGAAATAGTGTTTTGTTTTTTACTTTTCAAGGATACTAAACACCCACATATAAAAACACAATAACTAGTCACTGATTTCCTAGTGATCTAGCCCAATCTGAATTAGAATAAGGTTTTAGCTCAATATTTGAACTAGTGCCTTTTTCTACATTCAAACCTTTACCCGGTGAACCCTTAAGGTACCTTATTACCTTTAATGCAACATCCAGATGTGACTTCAAAGGACAATGCATAAACTGACTAAGACAAAAAACTGCATATGCAATATCTGGCCTAGTAGTAGTTAAGTAAATAAGCTTACCAACAAGCTTCTGGTATTCTGGAACATTTTTCAATTTTGGATCACTATCGTAGGTTCCTTTGGACATAGCAATATTAGGTCGCAAAGGAGCGAAGGGCTTTTTAGTAAACCAAATTCAAAACCAATAAATAATATCAAGACAATATTTTCTCTGAGTTAAGCATAAACCTTTTTTAGTTTCTAAAACCTCAATACCAAGAAAATATTTCAGTTTACCAAGATCCTTAATCATAAACTTTCTTTTCAAAAAAATTTTAACATTCTCAATTTCATGCAAATAATTACTAATAACAATGATATCATCAACATAAACAAGTAATGCCATAAACACATTGTCATAGTCTTAGTAAACAAAGAATAATCACTTTTTCTTTGCAAGAAACTATTTTCAAAAAGGGCAGCAGTCAACTTGGCATTCCATTTCCTAGGAGCCTGCTTAAGCCCATATAAGTTCTTTTTCAACCTAAAAACTCTTTTGTCATGAGCATCATAATAGCCATGAGGCAAATACATGTAAACAATTTCATTAAGATCACCATATAAGAAGGCATTATTAACATCTAATTGAAAAAAAGTCTAATTATTTTGAACAGCTAGGTTAATTAAGCATCTAACAGTCACAATCTTAACAACACGAGAAAAGGTTTCATCGAAATCTACTCCCTCCTTAAATCTATCTACATCTCCATCAGAATTATATTTGATCTTAAAGACCCATTTACTACCAATAGCCTTCCTCCCAGTAGGAAGCTCAACAATCTCAAAAGTATCATTTCTATGTAAAGCATTCATCTTAGTATTCATGGCATCGACCAATGCCTATCTTTGAGATGCTTCCCCAAAAATTTATAGGTTGATGCTTATTAAGAACAGTGGTAAAACAATAATTTTCTTTTTCTAAGTTGGAATAGTTAACATATTTTTCTAAACCAAACTTGACTTTGGTATCACAACAAAATCATTAAAGTTCTTTGGAAAAAGAGAAGGCCTAGAAGACCTTCTAAACACTGATTCTTGATGACTATCTTCCTGAGAATGAATGTTTAACTCATTACCCTCATAATTTTCTTTATTTACATTTTCCTCAAGGGTTGCAGAGCTCTCACCTTTACTGGTAGATGCATTTAAGTCATGAGAATGCCCCCAACATCCTCACTCGTAGACTCAAAAGGACTGCCTAGATGAGGAGGTGGACTGCCATGCCTCTTAAGGCCGAGTTTACTCATTTCCTCATCATTGGGTGTATCAGGCAGGTCATCAAGAAGGCCAGAACTGAAAAAAATTCAAATGATTTATGTATTGATTAGATTGACTTTGTGAAGAAAAAGTTTGTATAAAAGGAAAAATATGTTCAAAAAAATTTCACATCTCTAGAAAAAAACAACTTGTTTTTTTTTATCAAGACTCCAAAATTTATAATCTTTTTTAGAATTTGAATATCCAATTAAGACACACTTTACAGACATACTTCCAAATTTATCATGACTATTAAGAATGGTAGCATAAGCAAGACACCCAAAATCCCTTAGGTGCTCAAGAGGAGGAGGTATATCATGCACAAGCTCATAAGGAGACTTTCCATCTAGCACAGAGAAAGGTAATATGTTAATCATATAATTCGCAGGTTAGAATACACTCGGACCACATATTCAAGAGAATCCCTCCCTGAAACAAAAGAGATCTAGCAACATTAAGAAGATGCCTATGCTTCCTCTCAACAATGCCATTTTGTTGAGGGGTATAACTACATGAGTCCGGTGTAAAATTCCATTCAGATCACAAAACTTAGTAAAATGGTGATTAACAAACTCAGTCCCATTATCACTCCTAAAAGACTTAACATGTTTATTAAAATGAGTCTTAATGTAATTATAAAACACCATTAAGTTTTCAAACACTTCCGTTTTATTTTTTGGCTGATAAACCTAAACTACCCTAGACAAATCATCAACAATAGCAAGAAAATAGCAAGAAAGTATTTGTACCCATCCTAGTGACTTTTTAAGGTTCCCATAAATTTAAGTGAACTAAATCACCCAAATGTTTTAAAACATGATCACTCAAGGGGAAATGTTCTATTGTCTGCTTTGCCTTGTGAAAATTATCACAAGCAATGTCAGATTCTTTATTTGTAAAACCTAAAACTAGTTTTAAAACATATAAGACCTGTTTTGCAGGATGGCCAAGCCTGTAGTGCCAAGTATATTTTGATAAAAAAACAAACATTATTAATAGAAAACCTCTCAAGGTTTTTACCTTGATTTCCATCAAAGTAATATAATCCACCAATCTGTTTAGCCCTAGAATTTTCCCTGCCCTCAAGTCCTGATATAAGATATAACAGTTAGCCTCATCAAATGCAATTATCGACTTACTATCCCTGGAAACCTTATGAGCAGATAGCAAACTGACACAATATTCAGGAACAACCAGAACATCATATATTGTTAAGTAGTTTGTTAATGGCGAGTTTCCAATCATAGTAATGAAAGCTTCTGTCCCATTGGGATGTGAACTTTGATTCTAAGATAAGAAACATCAACAACATTAACAAGATACTTATCAGTATATGTCATGTGCCGGTTAGCACCAGAATCAGTAATAACACCTTTACTAACAAGATTAAAGTGTAATTGACTGTTTGAGAAAAAAACTTATCAAAGTTTTCATTAAAGACTTTACTAGAGTTATAAAAAGTACCTGCCATATTGGCCTGTACAACTTTTTCATAAACGAATTTTTTCTTAATCAAAGAAATAAGATTAACCATTTGTTCATCTGAGAAAGTAGAGGAAGAATTGGACCAAACAGAAATGTTAACAACATTTTTCCCTTTAGAGGGTTGGCCATTTTTCTTTTTACCAAAATCAGAAAGGTATCCAATGAGTTTAAAACACTTATCTATAGTATAACCATTAAAACAACAGTGTTCACAAACAAGAGAAGGACCCCAAAAGTCCTTCTATTATCATTAGGTCTTGGTCTAGAACTAGGTCTAGGAGCATTCATAGAGGCTTGACACGTTTGGAAATTTCCTCTATTCCCCACATCAGAAAAGAACACAGAAGACTGGGACCTTTGAGAGGTTTCAGTACTAGAACCAGACACAACAAATCTGTGAGACTCCTCACTAGAGATAATAGCAAAGGCACCTTTAACATCAGGTAATGGATCTCTAGGTAGAATATTACTTCTAATTTGCATGTAAGAATCATCCAAAACCATTAAAAATTTCATTAACTTCATAAGTTGGTTATGTTTTTTAAAGTCTTCTACTGCATGACAAGTGCATCTAGGAAACTTGACAAGAGCATCAAATTGTTTCTACAATGTACTTAATTTGTTGAAATACTCAGCATTAGTTGTCCCATTTTGATTCAAAGTGTTAATTTTCGTCAGATTATATGTAACTAGACCATCAACTCTATCAAAAGTTTCTTTTAATTAGTTTCAAACATCTGAGGCCTTTTTTGAAAAACATTGACCCAAAAACAATTCCTCAGTTATAGAATTTAAAATCCAACCAAGGACCACAACATTGACCCTATCCCATTGCCTCCCCAATACTTCATCAACATTGGACCTCTTACAAGTACCATCTATAAAGCCAGTCTTATTTTTCTCTTCTAAATCCAATAAAATAGCACAAGACTACACTTTATATTTTTCAGTACCCTTAAGGTTAATAGAAATCACAGTCAATGAGGCAGAATCAATAGGGTGTAAATGCAGAGGGACACTGAAATCCAGTTTACTTATTAATGTAACATGTTCAAGAACATCATCTTCTTCTTCAGAAGAATGAACAAAAGCAGGTGGAGTATTATGTTCAGAATTATGCACAAACATGATGAAAACAAATACAAAACAATCAAACACACAAAGAAGGCAGAGAAAGAAGTTTCCAGGCTTTCCTTGCCACTCGAGGTAGTAGGTCAAAGGCGTACACAAGCAAACAAACAACAATAAAAAAAATAAGAACAATAGAAAGAAAAAAACAAAACCACAATACCTCAGATAGCACAAAACCACCAACAATAAAACAATCTCAACTTCCAAAAATATCCCAATTCTATCCTCCAACACACTATGTAAGAAAACAAAACAGAAAATCAATAGAAGAGAAAGGTGCGAGAGGTGTTACAATGCATGCAAACAACAACAATCGCGGAAGCACTCCCCCTATGTTCTTGATTCACTTAGTCAAGAACACAAAAGGAAACCCAGAATCAACTCCATTCTTTCACAAATCAAGAAGATGTCAGATCTTCTCCGAGATCCACAACAACTAACCAAATCACCTTAAGATCTACAGAATGAACCACCAATCTATTAATTACCCACGTTAATCAACCAGAGAGTCTTTGAGAACGAAACCCCCAAAAAACCAAACCCTATTTTTTTCTCAAGAAATTAGGCAGTTTTGAAAAAACTTTTAAATTCGTGCAAATAATCACACAGACAATCAACTAACACTAGTTAATTGAATAGACTAATTTCAATTTTGAAAAACCCTCAATTTTTAGTGTATCCCTAAATTATTTTCAAAAACCCATATAGAGCAGATAGAGCACCTATGATACCATGAACAAATTTAAAACCAAACAAAAAATCTTGGATCTTAATCCAATTTCTTTATTAAATCAATTACAAACCCAGATCAAAATGTTACTAATTGATCTCAATCAGTTATAATCAATCACAAGAACTAAACCAATATCCTCCACTGCTAATCATGTGAGGATCTATTATCTATCTTGATAATAGTTCTATTACATTGACCAATATGAAACAAAAATGAATCACAACTATAACAACTTTTAGGAGAAGGTTTTTGTATTGAGAGAATATAACTAATAATTGAATTAGGGTTTTGAGAGATATGAGAGAAGATCCAGCTTATATAGGCCAACTCTATAACTTCCTTCACTTGACAGCTTCAATCCCTCAACTTTGACACTATTGACTAATCCAACAAATAGATAAAACTCTTCATAACTTAAACTTACAAATGTACAAAGTTAGTCCCTAAACTAATACAAGTCAGAATGAGATTACTTCTTTCATCAAGTGTCTACTCGTGCACCTAAGCAACAAATACATCAGACAACGATTTGCAATATATTTAGCCATAATCAAATTATAGAAGCTAACCATAAATGCTAGACATGATCTTTTGAAGATCTCTAGTAGGTTCAACCAATTGATAAACTTTACTGCCCATTGCCAATATGCCGACACAATTCTCTTAATGAAACTGTAACAAATATATTTTTGTATTGTAATAATTCAACAACATAAAAGAAACCGAAAATAGATGTTAAATTATGATGATTTTTTCTTTATAATAAAGTTCAATAGCTCTGGCTTGAGCCAAAAACCTAGATGATTTGTTGTCGCGTATCCAGGTAGAAGTGTCCGTACAAATCACTGTAACCTGATATGAAAGAACATCAAAAACCTAGTTAGATATATTTTGAAATATAAAATTAACACAAAGTATTAGACGATAAACAATGCATACCTCGCCAGCTATGGGAATGTCAAATGTAAAACTTGAGTGTTATATGATTGAAGATTTAATGTTTAGGGTTTTGTTTTCTCTTTGTGCGATAACGGTTAGTTTACTTCTCTTGATATTGGCATTCTATATACAGAGACCTTAGTGACAGCCGTGGATACCATAACGCCGGATCCGACGTTACGCTGAAGTGGCATGGCGTTGGGTGGCTTTATGGTACCTCCTATTTTTTCAACGCCGTTAAATGGGTTGGTTTTGTGTTTTAGTAGTGTGTATGTTCTTTTAGTGTGTGTAATATGTGTACAGAGTGTGTGTTGGGGAAGATGATATTAAATGGTTTTTACATTTTAGTCCGTGTGGTTTTTATAGTTTAGTCCCTGTGGTTTTTGCATTTTTTAAATTAAAAGTAATAAATTTTTATTTTTTATTTAGTTTGTTTAATGAATGAATTATTAGTTTAATGGGTTGATTTGTAACTTTTATTTTATTTTAAGAAAAGTGTGTCCCAAAAGGTGGCGTTAATGTGGTGTTATGATAATGGGTGAATTTTTCGTGTTAATGTTGAAATGTTAAAGATGATGTGGCGCTCAGGTGGTGGTATTTTTTTGGTGTTACCGTGTTATGGTAACATGCAAAAACCGATGTTGTGAATATCTATGTTTATTTGGAATCTCATAATTATGTGAATGTCAATGTCTATTCAATAAGAACTAGTTATAATTTCGTGTACGCACGGGTTTTTAAATAAACTTTTCAATATGTATTAATATTCCTCTGTGTTGATCGATACACATAGCTTCAAATTAAATAGGATTGGTACCGTTATAAAGTTGTTACCGATTCTTTGACGAAAAAAGTGCTAGTTGGAGAAACTGAAAAAAGTGCGCTATTATGTCACATGAAAAAATTGAGCCCCTCATTAGTCAATGAAAAGTCAATTCCATCAAACTAAATAAAAACCGTGTTTTTCAAAAAAAAAAAAAAATTAAGTATAAAAATATAGGTGTCGAATTTGAAAAAAAAAGAAACTTAAAAAATAAAGGAACAAAGATAGGGTAGTAAATAAATCTTTAGTTGTTGAATTTTAAATAAATTATAAACCTTATCATTTTTTATCATCTACAATAAATTTTTAAATTTATCAAATACACACTTATACTTTATACCCCGGGACGCTATTATATTTTTATAAAAAACATGACTTATATATTGTTATTTATAAATATTATTCGTATTATCATTATAGATTAAATTAACGTCTATGCACGGGATTATGAATATCAACCGGATAAACAAGACATTGTCATATGTAAATCAATACAAGTAAGATATATATACGAACATCTCATGTTATTCCTCTTTGTAAGTTAAGTAAGGATGTTTGGAAAAAATATTGTTCTTACTATCCATGTTCAATAATGACTCATGATATTCTTCTTTATAAGTTTAACCATGTGTGCAGAAGTTTAAAAAATAAATATTAAACTTAAAGAAATGGTATTAATCGATATTAATACATCATCAAAAATTTATATAAAAACTTGTGCATACACGAGTATAGTGACGACTAAAACACAACTAACTTAATGCATATGTACTAATTTGTTGCATTAGCCTGTTTGTGTCTTAGTGAACTATCACAGTATTATATTTTCACATTATTTTATAGAAAAGTTTACGGGGTTGAAAACTCCACACGACCAAACTTATTATTAACGACAAAATAAATATCAAAATGAAACCACGGGTTACTATAATATGAAAATAAATAGACTTAAAAAGTATTTAGTAATAGAGGTTTTGGAGCATGATAAATATTAATCAATATTGTCAGAATGAAAGTTTTATGTAAAAATTCGTGTGTACGCATGGTACTATCACTAGTATCCATTATATCATTAAAATCGCCAAGTAAAATAGAAATAGAATTTGAAAGTAAGGTTGGTGGTCATAGACAATGAAAGGCAAAGACTAGATTTTGATACTCGTGATATATTTTGGGAAAATTTATAATTTAACCAATCGAGTCCGAGTAAACAAACAAATATATTATGAACCTTGATAAGTGGTCACGAAGAGAAAATTGATCTTATGGAACATGAAGAAAGTGACTATTGTCGATATCATTTCTTGCGGCGACTAATGCCTCAAGACTTTCCTTCTTACTTTCTCCCGAGATGTTGTTATCTTCAAACGGACTACGCCCCAACAAACACCGCCTGACATGTGGTCTTTCCTTGACATCGAAGTTTAGAACATCAACAACTACACCCTCTCTTTTATCATCGTTCTAATTTGCCTCAAATCATACTTAGACCAATCTAAAAGAGTAAAGGCAGGAAAGCCAGACGCAATAGATAAGTAATATTTTGGAGTAAACATACTTATAACTAAAAGATTGCATAAACAAACATACCCTTTGGTAAACACAAAAATCCTTTAAAATGTTAAAGATAATTGAATGATCGTTGTGATGGTGTAACTTATTTCGCGTAATGCTTGGTTCTTGAGATATATGATTTTTAGAAAAGGCGTGGAAGTGAGTTTTAATTAAAAAAAGTCAATACTATATATTTTTTTATTCTTTGGAAGAATGAGCGGCTAAGACTAGCCCCCGTTTATGTAAGAGAAACTAAGAATTCGAGTGAAAATAACAATTTCATTCACAAATGGTACTCATAAAAATTATGATGGATCGCACCAGTGCATACTAAACAGAACAGGCAAGTTGGTAATGAGAAAGGAGATACAAATCGGAATGGAAATGATTAAGTAATGAGAATATGGAATATTCTCATGGAGGTGTAAAAGAATAATTATCTAGGGCATATATTTAGTTGGGATAAATATATCATGTACATAAAATTCAAAACTACAAAACCTAGGGGATATATGGTTCGACTAGGATCATTAAGAAGAAGAGATTAAGTTTGACAAATTATAAACTTGGGTACTTAGAAGTTCTAATTGTGCTTATAATGATTTTAGCTACCCTATGAATAGGAAGACTTCCTAATAACAATTCATTTACTCCTATACCAAACCATAACCCAAATTCTCCCTTCATCCCTCCTCCATTCGGTCAACTATCTAGTAAACACGTACTCTCCAACTATTCACAGGATCTAGTTTCTAGTTCTATTTGTGAAGTACCGGTGGATACCTGATGCAACCAATGTGGTGATTTTTAATGTGAAAGCCCGAACTTGATCAACCCAAGTGGCAGAGAAAAAAGAAGAAGGTGATTCCGTGTACACAACAAATAACAAACTGCAATTTAAGCTTACATCTTGCCGGATCAAGTAAGTCTTCTATAAAAACTCTTGTTATGTGTCTAGAATAGGTTATATTTGGTTAATATATTTACCAGGGTGCAGGATTACTCCCCTTTACCCAAAAAAAAGAATAGGTTATATTTGTGATTTAGAGATCTTGATAATTAGGATTTTTATGCATATCCGTTGTGCATGTTTTATAGAGCGTGCCATAATACCCTTCAAAAACTGTCTCTATATGAAATTTACTCTATTAGTATTTCCTTGTAAAAATTATTTTGACGAACTTAAATAATCCATGCTAAAATAATAAATTTCAAAACATTTAAGAACGGGTTATGATATGCGAATATAATAAGTCCACAATTATCAAGCACCGTGTCATGGACCAATTTGTTCCGATACCACAAAATCTTTTAAAACACGAGTTATGAACAAACACAATGATAACCTTTTTAACTCGGCCTGTAAATTTTGAAAAAAATTGTAATTATTTGCAAATTGAATATATTTGATGTGAAGATGTTGAATTTCACTTTGAGTTGAAATTTTGTGTTTCATTTTGAAATAAATCTTATAAAATCAAAAAGTTTTAAACCCCTTGGTTGTTTTGGGAACAAAATCATTCTCTTGTTTCATACCACATTGGTGCAAGCTTAAGTAATTTTGAAATGGAATATTTGTAAATTGGTTTTATCCGTGTAGATTTTTCGGAACAAGATTTCTTAAGATTCCATAATTGCTTAGTGTTTTGCAAACATAATTTTGTATCATTGGAACAAGATTTCTTAAGATTCCATAATTGCTTAGCCGAAAAGAAAAAAAAATTTGTGAAGTAAATGTTCCATGTGATTAAGGTTTATTATTATACTTCTTATCTTTTTGCAAAGGATACCTAGTAAAACTGGACCCCATTTTTGAAACAGATTTTAATGATTTACCACTATAAATCTTTCTTGCAACATTTGCTTGTTGTTTTGCTATTTTGAGAATCTAAGAGAGGAGGGAGTGGAGTCGGGTTCGAGCTCGGCACCGATCGGGTAGGACGGTAACACCGTCCCTTCCCCATCGGTTAAGCCAAATCGGGTAGTGGTTTGGGTTGGGAAGCCGATTTGTGTTGCATGGTCCAAAGCTTGCCAACGGCTACAAAAGGGTTTCCAACGGCTACAAAAGAAATTGGGTAGTTTTGGATACCACTCCCTCCAAATTGGGTAGTTTTGGGTAGATTTAGGTAGTTTTGAGTTGGAGGATTTTTATTAGATAAAGGTGATATGGCAATTTGGGTAGTTTCACCAAATTGGTGACCACGTACTCCCTCCCCTCTAAGAATTAGAAGTTTCATTTTTCAGTTGAGCATTATTTTCAAACTTTATTTTTTCTTAAACATTAAAAATTAGTTAACTGCTACTAGTTGTACATATAACAATTATCATGACCCCAGTGACTCATCCCAGTCACACCTGCAGTCACTTTCTATGACCACTTTTATGCATTTTTTTTATGTTAGATTTCTTCTTCTCCACTAGATCTACTATGCCATCTTTTTCGACAAATTAACTGACTTCTAGTTAATTTCTTCTTATTAGCAAGAATAAATTCTAACTGGCATATTCCTATACAATGTTAGTGTGTCTACAGAAGGTGATAAATCTAACACATAACTGTATATATTATAAAAAGGTAGCAATCTTCATTGATATACCTTATTTCCTTATTAAATAAGAATCTACAACATAATTTAGGACAAGAAAACAAAACATAAAAAGTTCCTTAAACTTTATGACTTATGACTAGACATCATACAAAATCGATCAAGCATTAAGTTACCGATACACGCATCTTCATCCAAACTCGATCATCCACTGACAATAAATCTTTGACTTGGCGCATTGTTGGCCTTTCCTGTGGGTTGTTGTTCAAACATGCCCGTGAGACATTCAAAATTAAATGAGCTAGTTTCTCAACTAGAGGTGATGGTCGCGGAATCCGTGTATCTCCTACATTGGCCAGCAATAGATCATCAGTCGACATTGTTGGTAGACATGATATAAGTTCTCCTGGATGCTTTCCCATAATGACTTCTATTGCAACAACTCCAAAACTATACACATCACATTTCTCTGTCGCCACCATCGTATAAGCAAGCTCTACAATGAAGGAAGCAGGACAATCCAAAAAAAGTTGTTATATAACTTGAGAATAAGTATGTATTGTATATATAACTTAAAAATATATGGTAGTTACCTGGCACAATGTAGCCATAGGTGCCTACAACCGCAGTCCAATTGGATGAATCCAGCTTTAGAAGCTTCGCTGTTCCAAAATCCGAGATATGTGCCTCATAATCAGAATCGAGAAGAATATTAGCTCCAGAAATGTCTCTATGAATGATAGGAGGTGTACAATCATGGTGCATATAAGCCAAACCATTCGCTATAGCCCTAACGATTTTTACCATTTTCAGCCAATCCATTTCCGTTGCTGTGATATCGCTACTTAAGAGCGATTTTAGACTTCCCTTCTCAAGATATTCGTAAATAAAAAATGAGTGACGAGCATGGAAGCAGTATCCCTTAGAGTTTAACTATGTTTCTGTGCTTTATGTTTGTTAATGCTCGTACCTCATTTAGGAAGCCTTGATCGTCATTCTCAGATGATGAATGAAGTTTCTTGACAGCTACTAAATTGTTGGGTTGTAATTCAGCTTTATACACAGTACCGTATCCTCCGATCCCAATACAATATGCATCATCAAAATCATTTGTTGCCTTGATGATTTCATCATACATCGCCTGTCCATCAAAACTTGTTATAGAGAAAAATTTGCCACCTTCTTCGCCTGATGGTTCCTGTGGAGAAGTTCTCTTTCTCGTCGATAAGCGATGAGGCCACACATGCATAAACCAAGTAAAAGAGCAAAAAAGTGGGACCGTGATTACAAGGATGAGCTTATGATGAAAATGTTGATTTTTTTTCATTATCTTCTGATTTTCACAAAGTTTCAAACCTGTAACATTTCCACACAAACCATCATTCCCTTGTAATGCTTCTCCAGACACATTTAGAAAGACAACATAAGAGGGAACCAGACCTGTGAGCTCATTGTAAGACAGGTCGATATCAATCCTTCTTGGAAAGTTACTGAAACTATTAGGAATAGCACCAGATAGCTTATTGTGAGAAAGATTCATCATTACGAGACTTTTTAAACTTCCAATTTCTGACGGTATCTCTTCTGTGAGAGAATTCCATGATAAATCAAGGCCATTGAGTTGACTTAATTTAGCAATCTCCGATGGGATCTTTCCGCTGAGATTGTTATTACTAAGATACATGTTATTGATTTGTACCCAATTACCAATATATCTTTGTAATGACCCGTTTAACCTATTTTTGGATAGGTCAAGAGTAAGGAGACCATGCAGTGATCCAAGCTCTTGAGGTATAACACGGGAAAGGTTATTATCACTCAAGTTTAAATTTAACAAACTTTTCATTTCCCCAAACTCCTTTGGAATTTGACCAACCAAATGATTAGAAGAAAGGTCAAGCACTTGAATTGAATTTCCAAACTCCCGTGGTATGCTACCGCTGATGTTGTTATATCCCATCATTAATGTAGTCAAATTTTTGCATTTACCCCAGTTATTAGATAGTTGCCCATAAAATTTATTATGACGGACATCAAATAAATATAAGCTAGGGTAGACACCAAAACTATTCGATATATCTCCACGAAACTGATTAAATTCAAACCTTGCTCTTGTTAAGGTGGAACAATTCCATAGCCCTCTTGGAATTGGACCAGAGAGTTGATTATAACTTACAACTAATTGTTGAAGTTTTCCCCCTTGGCACAAATCATCAGGCAATTGGCCAGACAACTGATTGTGGTCCAGCTGTAGCTCAAACAATTTTAGAATTCCGATTCCTTTTGGTATAGGACCAGATAATTTGTTATCACGAAGATACAGAATCTGAAGGCTTGTCAGGTTTTTTAACCATGAAGGAATTGAACCGTTGAGTTGATTTTGGCTCAAAGCTAATATTGTGAGAGACTTCAAATTCCCTAATTCAATTGGAATGGGTCCAGAGAGTTGATTTTTGTACAAATAAAGGCGTTCCAAAGACGTCAAATCATCCAAAGCGTACCTTTTAACTCAGACGTCAAATAAACCCATTGAGTTGATTTTCACTCAAAGCTAATTCTGTGAGAGACTTTATATTCCCTAATTCAATAGGAATGGGCCCAGTGAGTTGATTTGCCCACAAATAAAGGATATTCAAAGACGTCAAGTTACCCAACGATGAAGGGATTGAACCATTGAGTAGATTATTGCTCAATTGTAAATCTGTTAGAGACTTCATATTCCCTAACTCAATTGGAATGGGTCCGGAGAGTTTATTTATGAACAGATAAAGTTGTTTCAAAGAAGTCAAGTTACTCAACGATGAAGGGATTGAACCATTGAGTTGATTATTGTTCAATTCTAATTTAGTGAGAGACTTCATATTCCCTAATTCAATTGGAATGGGTCCAGAGAGTGTATTTCTGTACAGATAAAGCTTCTCAAGTGAGACAATATTATTTATTTCTAGTGGGATTGAACCAGTTAAATTGTTTTTGTAAAGATACAAAATGGTTAACTGGCTTAGTTTACCAATGGTAGGTGGAATTACACCAGAGAATTGATTGGTTGAAAAATCTAGATGGACAAGTTTGGACAGGAGCCCGATTTCTGGTGGGATGGGACCAAAGAAGCTGTTTACACTAAGCTCAAAATGGGTAAGATTGCCTAGAATAGAGAACGGGAAACTGTGAAGCGTGCAACAACTCTCAGAAGTCGAGAGGTTCAACCTGTTAACGTTCCCGTCAGTGTTGCAAGCAATTCCAAACCAAGAAGGGCACGAAGCGGGTGCACTAGTATTCGTTGGAAGGGATGTCCAAGAAGATACAATTTGAGAGTTGTTTGGGATATTAAGGCTTGCTTTCCATTTAAGAAGAGCATTTGCTTCCTCCAAAGAAGCAGAAGTAAAGTTTGGTACAAATGAGAGAGAAACGAGCAGTAGAGCTAGAGATGAAAGTAAGAACTTTGAAGAAGCCATTACTTGCTTTTGTATGTTTTTTTCTATATAGTGAAGACCCGTATTTCCCTTATTTATACTTGAGCTACCTTTTTAGGGGGACGTTATTCCACAAAGATTGTTTTACTAGAGAAATTAAAGTCCCTAGAAGCATATATATATATATTCTTTTACAGTTTAGTAACTTTCTACAATGAATACATCGCATAAAGTATTTTTAATTTATTTATTTAAGTTTCTTTGCTAAAATATTTTTTCACTAATTTTTTGCTTTCCTCCCCAAATTACAGGGCATGCGTCAAGTTCTTCAAGTGCCAAATCCAAACAAAGAATGTATATGCAAACTCACGTGGATAAAAATTGACGCAGCAACAAATTCTCGGTTCACAGATTTCTTCAATGAAACTCTAGGTGATGAAGAGGATCAAGAAGACGCCATAAGTGAGTAAGGATGTATTGTTAATTTTGAACTATTTCCTTATTTGAACTTCTTCGTATTTGTATTGTGATGACGACGACCTATGTTTTTTGTTGAACGACCACACGGGATACAGTGAGATAAAAATAGATAGAAAAAATTGTACCATAGCAAAGAAACTTATTTTTTTCAAGGGTCATTTATGTGCTATTAAACACGTATAATGTCTAGAATCTGATCAATAGTTAACTTAAACAAGATCATATTTAACAGAACGCTTGTTAAACAAATTCAAACTTTTCTTACAACAAAATCTATACCAAATATTAATCAATATTAATACATAATAAAAAATTATGCAAAAACCAACACGTGAACAACGGTACCATTAACATCAGAGGTATTGTATATTAAGATGACGAACGTTTTTTTTGTCTACTGATGTTGGATTCGCCATGATGATCTAAGGTCAGGTTTTTAAAGTTTTAGCAGTAGTGGCTTTCTGGGTTTGCTTTTCTCTCGGAGGGGCCACAACCAATAAGAACAAAGTAAAATATATTTATTATCATGTAGCTCAAAGAAAAGAATAAGAACAAACGACTTATTAAAGAATCTAGATATGCAAGTTTGTACTTCATTAGAAGGAAACCTGTGTTTAAAAAGCGTACAGGCTACGGCCCATATACCCTATAAAAGTTAAGATAGTTGAGGAGTGTATGAATACATATACAAGTACTAGGCACAGGTGTGAGATACAACTTTGTTTCTTAACATCTTTATACCCTTGTTTAAGGTTCTATTCATATTTTACATGATTATCTTTATAGATTCAATTTTAACATTTTATTTTGGGCTTGCTTTTTAGGGACTTTATATTTTTGTTTATAAGACTATAGTATTGTGTTTAGTTGTTGGTGATACATGTAACTGCAATAAAGATATAAATTTAAGGCTTTTACATATATGTCCTTGCTTATTTTAAAAATTACATATATATCCTTTGAATGCATTAAAAGCATTGTACTTTATGCATAAAAAACTAGTACAAAGGACATATATGTAATTATTCATTTAGGGAAGGATATACATGTAAATCTCCCATTTTAATAACAATTTGAAATTGTGATTTTATGTATCTTTGGATAACCAGAATATTGTGTTTGGCACAAGTGATTATCTGCCAACTTATAGAGACGATATTAACCGGGAAAAAATAGTAAATTTTGAACTAAATCACAAGCCAAATTTACATTCTTGAATAGGTTTTTGGCAGATATATATATGTTTACGTATAAAACATATATGTTTTGTATTTGGATTATAAAACATATACGTTGTTTTGGATTATATGTTTACATATAAAACATATATGTTTTGTGTTTGAATTATATATGTTTCGCATACATACAAAAATTGGTCTCATGTTTATTTGTGTTTGCTAATTTAAGCTTGTGCATGTGCCTTATGTTATCTTGATTATTATTTTTTCTAGAGGTGTCAATATGTTGTTTGAAGGCGTGCATACATATTTTAACGAATTTGATGAGAAATTGGAAGTACGCATATGTTCTTAGAGGAGTGCATGTATGTTCTTGGAAGACGTGCACACATGTTCGAAAGAATCTTATGAGAAACTTCAAACACATATGTTTTGTGCACATATATTCTTAGAAGGCGTGCATATGTTATTCAAAATGATACATTTGATTTGTATTTCATTTGTTATAAAAATATGTGTATTATCTTATGTTTTTGGTTTGTAATAAATCTAAAGGTTAGACTATAATTTATGTTTTTAGTTTTTAGTTAAGAAGTTTATAGAATATACCGCAAAAACATATTTACAATTACATTTACAAGTAAAACTCATTTGAAGTTTAAACTAATGAAAAATAAAAACACATGTAAATTTACGTTATTTAAAAGAAACACACATGCACCTTTACATTCTAGAAACATGGATGCTAAGAAACACACACAAAATAAATTAAAAAAAAAGTCAAAAAATTATGAGATATTTAAAAACGGTATTTAATAAAAAAAATCTAAAAAATAAAAAATAAAATTGTATTTTACTATAATACCCTTTAGATTAAATAATAATCTTTAATATTTAGAAAAAATAGGAGTTCTCGCAATTCTCGTAATATACAGGGTTCTGAAAATAAAGCCCCCAATACATATATATATATACATACATACATACATACATATATATATATATATATATATATATATATATACTCCCTCCTTCCCAAAATTATTGTCCCCTGTTGACATTTTTTAGTCTTTCTTCTTCAACTTTGACCATAATTATTTTTGTTTGTGTTATATAATACTTGATGAAAAATATATAAATGTATTGGGTTTTAAATGTACTTTCATTGGTATAATTTTCATTAAGTATTATATAACACAAATAAATATATTAATGGTCAAAGTTGAACAAGAAAGACTGGTCAAAGTCAAAGTGGATAATAAAATAGGACGGAAGGAGTATATATATATATATATATATATATATATATATATATATACAAAGAATATACAAACTTTCACGGTCTTCTTTCCTAGTGTAAATTATTTAATAAACTTGTACTCATCGGTAGTTTTCTAATCATAATTCTCCAATAATTCAAAGAACATACTTAAAAGAACCACAATAAACGTAATTGTATTACTCAAAGAATATACAAATTTCCACGATCTTCTTTCCCAGTGTATATTATTTAATAAACTTGTTCTTGTTTTAGTTTTTTAATCATAATACAACAACAATACAAAGAATATACCCAAGAGAACCACAATAAAGGTAACTGTATTATTCAAAGACTATACAAATTTTCACGGTCTTCTTTCCCCATGTATATTACTTAATAAACTTGTGCTCATTGGTAGTTTTTTAAAGGTGGTACTGCAATAATTCAAATAACATTGTTGCCCTTTCCTGCGGATTGTTGTTCAAACATGCTCGTGAGACACTCAAAATTAAATGAGCTAGTTTCTCAACTAGAGATGATGGTAGCGGAATCCAACTATCTCCGACATTGACTAGCAATAGATCATCAGCAGACAATGTTGGTAGACATGATATAAGTTCTCCAGGATGCTTTCCCATAATCACTTCTAGTGCAACAACTCCAAAACTATACACATCGCATTTCTCTGTCGCCACCATCGTAAAAGCAAGCTCTACATTGAAGGAAGCAGGAGAATAATAAAAGAAATGTTATATCATATCATAATTAAGAGAAATCTGAAACTTGAGAATTATTACGTATAGTATATATAACTTTTCAAATATATGGTAGTTACCCGGTGCAATATAGGTGCCTACAACTGTAGTCAAGTTGGATGAATCCAGCTTTTGAAGCTTCGCTGTTCCAAAGTCCGAGATATGTTCCTCATGATCATAATCGAGAAGGATATTAGATCCAGAAATGTCTCTATGAATTATAGGCGGTGTGCAATCATGGTGCATATAAGCCAAACCATTCGCTACGGCCTTAAAAATTCTTACCCTTTTCAACCAATCCATTTCCTTTCTTTGTGATATCGCTACTTAAGAGCGATTTTAGACTTCCCTTCTCAAAATATTCGTAAATCAAAAATGAGTGACGAGCCTGGAAGCAATATCCATAGAGCTTAACTATGTTTCTATGCCTTATGTTTGTGAATGCTCGTACCTCATTTAGGAACCCTATATGATCGTAATTCTCAGATGATGAATGAAGTTTCATGACAGCTACTAAATTGTTGGGTGGTAACTTAGCTTTATACATGGTATCGTATACTCCGATCCCAATACAATATGCATCATCAAAATCATTTGTTACCTTGATGATTTAATCATACATCGCGTGTCCATCAAAACTTGTTATTGAGAAAAATGTACCACCTTCTTTGCCTGATGGTTTCTGTGGAGCAGATCTCTTTCTACGTGCATAAGCAATGAGGCCGCACATGAGTAAACCAAGTAAAAGAGCCACAAAAGTTAGGATCACAATTACAACGATGAGCTTATGATGAAAAAGATTATTTTTCTTCATTATTATTTGACTTTCACAAAGTTTGGTTTTTACCAAACACAACACCATTATAGGAGATGAACTAAAACAAAATTACAAACCAAACGTATCCAAAGCAACATCAATCTATCTCCTTTCAACAGCACAAAGAAAAAACATAAAAGAAAATGTGCAAGATCTTAGTTCCCATCATAAATCTTTTTTAATATCCGAAAATAATAAAGAGAGATTTATAACAAATGTATCACTTGTACAAAAACTAGTATTCGTTACACCAAAAATCTGTGACGATATGCATATAGTCGCACATTTTATTTTTTTTGTGTGCCACCAAAGATCAGGCCACTGTAGGTGGCATGTGGTGACATTGTTGAGTTCGTGGTCTTTGTCATTGAAAAAGAGTGAACAAAACCCGAATATGTGTGACAAATTAGGCATAAGTTTTGTTGGATTAATCGGTATTAGTGATCGTAAACACTTTTTTTTTGGGTAAAAGGTCAAAGACCCGGTAAATATATTACTTCAAAAAACATTTAAGTACAAAGGATATGGGTGAATCCCATATCTCAGCCCGTTACATAGGCGAAAATCTTACATAACAAGATACTTCCTATTCTCTATAAAAGAAAATAAACCACTACTCAAAAGATAAAATTAGACTCCTATGTAAACAAAATTACTTCCTACCAAGGCCTTGGAGCTTAATACCATATGTGTCATAATAAGCATCTAGATTCCCTAGAAGATCGTAGACCTGATCCGCATAGTTATCATAATCATATTCATCATAATCATCTTCACGATCATGACCACCACCAAATAGGTTCGTTGACTCATCAAAAGTGTTCAGAACCTCCTCTTCATCACTATCAGTCAACAATCTCTCCCACCTTAGAGAATGGGTTAACCCTCTTAGTAGAAGAAGTAGACGGGAAATCCTTTTTATTACCTTTATAATCAACTTTTTTTAATAGGATTACCATCATCATCAACAAGGGTAGCTATCCCATCAATAAGAAGCTTTTCAAACTCCCAAATTTTTTCAACAATAGGTGTAGGACCAACCTCGTTAGCTTCAATTGAATCACTCACAAGCGGTTCTTGTGATACATTACCGGTCTTAAGAGACCCAACCTCCTTTGCTTCCATTGTACTACCAGAATCCACTACATCAATAGGAGTGCCACATTCATCAGTATCGATCGTATTAAGTGCAGCAAAAGGATTAGTTGTAGCAATATTCGCCCCACTTGTACTAGCCACTTCAGTGGCTTTATTTTTTGTATTATCCACCTTCTTGGGTTCAGGAGGAGGCACTTTAGGTTGATACCTAAACTTAGGACCCTTACCTGGAATATTTTGACCACCATTCCTACTCTTATTCTTGTTATTGACTGTTTGAAAACCATCCTCAACACTCTGTTTAGGCAGAGTAGGAGGTGGAACAGATTTAGGATAATCAAGCAGCGTATGACCAAAAATCTTACACGTATCACATCGAGGCGGTTTCCATTCGTATTCAACCCGAATTTTTCAATAGTGGAACATGTCCCATCAAGTAATGGTATCTCAACAGTGATGCTCTCCCTAAGAGCCTGATCCGCCTTAACTTCAATCAAGCACCTAGAAAAACTACTTTGACCCCATGATTCCAAGCACTTGACTAGTGTAAGAATCTAACATTTTTGGCGTACCAATCAATGTGGCTAGGAGGCTGAGACCATCATCAGAAAACATAGCAAGGGGCACATCATGGAATTTAACCCATACTGGAATATTAGTCAAATCCTCTTTAAGCAGATTAGTATTCAACGTCCAAGTTTTAAGAATAATTGGCACATTCCTAATTATCCACGGTCCATTTTCAAGAACATCATCAACACCTTTACAAGTGGAAAACTTAAAGAAAAACAAACCCTTAACATTCATCATAACCTTTTGAATACCATACTTGGCCCACGTATTACGGAAGTAATAATCAACAACCGGAAAAGCAATACTTTTACCAAGAAAATAACCATAAAGGGTATTCTCAAATTTAGAGTTTACCTCCTGAATGACTTTCATAGGAATAGAGAGATCCACCCCATTAGACTTTTTACTACATTCCAACCTACGAAAATTTGACTTGCGCTTCATCGAATCAATTGAGGTAGTACCCGCATATGAAACCGGCTTCACACTCGGGGCACTCGTTGGATGGGACTGATTATGAACTTTAGGAGACGAGTTAGAAACAACATTAGTACCATTGTTCGCATTCTCCGCATTCTTAACTGCAACACCGCGCATAGCCTCTTCAAAGGTTTTACACGCTTCCAAAACAGCTGGGTCAAGAGCATAATTCGTCTCAGCCACACTTTGCACAAGATCTTCATTGATGGAGCTAGTTTGATTGGCAAAACTAGCAGAAGATCTCTTATTCATAGAATTAGTATCGTTCGAATCAGTAGCAACAGAGTTACCCGCATCTTGCGAAACCTTGGAAGCACTAGCCTTATTGAAGAATCCTTTTTCCATCTCTCAAAACCCCACAACCCACAGCAAAACACTCGAATTCACCAAGTACAATTCAACAGCACCAGCAAACACCAAAGTAAATAGAGATAAAACCCTAACGCAAGGTTAGGGTTTAATACTTTAAAGCTTAAGAACCTAACCCCCCCATCATTCTGATCGTTCCCACGTAATGATAAATCGATTAAACAATCCCAAAAGACTATAAAACTGACTCAAGATATTAAGGACAGGTACATGATCGATCAAAGAAAATGAGTACTTTGTTGCGTGCAGAATTCACCACATGCAAATCAAACAAAGCTTTGTTAATATTAATATAATAGATTGTATGTAATCGTTAACAACCAAAGCACAAAAAAATTCCAAAAGCAAATTACACCGACCCACTAAACTTAAATAAACAATTTAAATGTACCGACCCACTATAAAGGATGACACAATTAAAGAGTTTCAGAATTAACGTAGGGAAGGTGAATCGTTTTTTAAAAAAATGATTAGAAAATTTGTTTTGGGTATTTGTCGCCAGAGAGATTCGTTTAGGATATCGCTTTAGGTTCAGTGACCGTAAACACTTTATAATCACACGAATGGTTTTTTAGATTAACTATTGTTCGTCCTTTGGCCACTTAAATATATAATATATGTGACATTTGAGATGATTTATTCAAGTAAATGTGTATTATATGCGACTATTTTCCATCCTGTGGCCACATGAATATATAATAAATGTGACGTTTGTGATGTTTAGTCACACAACGAGTGTTGTTTTTTTGGAGTTAGTCACATACAATTTAAAACAAAGTGGCCAAAAGTGTTAGTAAGTGTGACAATATGGTGTTTAAAGTGAAGAAATGTGTATTTTGTGTGACTATTGTTCATCCAATGGCTACTTGAATTTTATATTTGCGTGGCCATTTGTAATATTTAGTTACATAAAGCATGTTTGTTTTGGGTATTTAGTCACATACAATTAAGCAACTAGAGACCAAAAGTGTTAATAAGTGTGACCATATGCTGTATAAAGTGAAGAAATGTGTATTTTTTGTGACTATTGTTAATCCAATGGTCACATGAAATTTATGTTTGTGTGGCCTTTTGTAATATTTAGTCACATAAAACATGTTTATTTTGGGTATTTAGTGACATACAATTAAGCAAAAAGTGGCCAAAACTGTTAATAAGTGTGACCATATGTTGTTTAAAGTGAAGAAATGTGTATTTTATGTGACTATTGATCATCCAATGGCCACATTAATTTTATGTTTGTGTGGCCTTTTGTAATATTTAGTCACACAAATCATGTTTGTTTTGGGTATTTAGTCACATACAATTAAGCATAAAGTGGCCAATAGTGTTACTAAGCGTGACTATATGCTGTTTAAAATGAAGGAATGTCTATTTTGTGTGACTATTGATCATCTAATGGCCACATGAATTATATGTTTGTATGACCTTTTGTAATATTTAGTCACACAAAGCATGTTTGTTTGGGTATATAGTCACATACAATTAATCATAAAGTGGCCAAAAGTTTTAATAACTGTGGGTAAAGGGGAGTAATCCTGCACCCTGGTAAATATATTAACCAAATAAACGTTTAAGTACAATGGATATGAGTGAAGTCCCATATCTCAGCCCGTTACATAGGCATAAAGCTTACATAACAAGACACTTCCAATTCTCTAAACAAGAAAACAAACCACTACTCAAATGCTAACATATGACATAACAAAATAAAATTACTTCCTAGGACCTTGAAACTTTGCGCCATACATGGCATTAAAGGTATCCAAATTCCCGAATCCGAACCTGTTTCGCATAGTCGTCGAAATCATAGTCATCATACTCATCTTCAAACTCGTGTCCACCACCAAAAATATTAACAGACTCATCAATTGACTAAATATTAACTGTGACCATATGCTACTTAAAGCGAAGAAATGTCTATTTTGTCTGACTATTGATCATACAACGGCCACCTGATTTTTATGTTTGTGTGGGATTTTGTAATATTTAGTCACACAAAACATGTTTGTTTTGGGTATTTAGTCACATAAAATTAAGCATAACATGGCAAAAAGTGTTAATATGTGTGACCATATGCTGTTTAAAGTGAATAAAATATCTATTTGTGTGACTATTGATCATACAATGGCCATTTTATGTTTGTGTGGCCTTTTGTAATATTTAGTCACACAAAGCATGTTTGTTTTGGGTATTTAGTCACATACAATTAAGCATAAAGTGGCCTAAAGTGTTAATAAGTGTGATCATATGCTGTTTAAAGTGAAGAAATGTATATTTTGTGTAACTATTGTTCATCCAATAGTCACATGAATTTTATGTTTGATTGGCCTTTTGTAATATTTAGTCACACAAAGCATATTTGTATTGGGTATTTAGTCTCATACAATTAAACATAAAGTGGCCAAAAGTGTTAATAAGTGGACCATATACTGCTTAAATTGAAGAAATATATATTTTGTGTGACTATTGTTCATCCAATGGTCACATGAATTTTATGTTTGTGTGGCCTTTTGTAATATTTAATCATACATCGAATTAAATAAAGAGTTATCAATTAGGTGATATATATATATATATATATATATATATATATATATATAGACACATAGAGAGAGAGAGAGAGAGAGAGAGAGAGAGAGAGAGAGAGTGAATGAGTTGGGTTATTATGAAAAGTTTCTTATAATGAAAAGAATATGAAGGGCAAGTACAAGCTGGCTTATGCTCCTAAGCATAAACCACCTTATGCTCCCAAGCCTAAGATTCCTCCACCACCAAAGAAGGATAATCCTGCTAAGGACGCGACCTGTCACCAATGTGATGAAATAGGTTATTGGAGAAGGAACTGTCCAGTCTATCTCGCCGAGTTGATGAAAAAGAAGAAGCTATCTCTAAGAGCTAGTACTTCATGTATTTTAACCATAGAACTTTATTGTTTTCCTAATCCATCTTGGGTTTATGACACGGGTTGTGGTACTCACATTTGTAATACTACTCAGGGTCCTAGGGGAAGTAGGAAGCTGAAGCCTGGAGCTTTAAGTTTGTATGTGGGCAATAGTCAACGAGCAGGAGTTGAAGCTATAGGCGTTTTTCATTTACATCTCCATAGTGGATTAGTGGTTGTTTTGAACAATTGTCATTATGCTCCCTCTATTACTAAAGGAATTATTTCAGTTTCTTGTTTGCATGACGATGGTTTTGTTAATCTTTTTGAATCGAATAATGCAATTTCAGTTTCTAGAAATAATGTTGTTTATTTTACTCCTATCCCTCGGGATGGTATTTATGAAGTTTATATGTCTTGTTCTAATACAAATGATAGTTCTATGTTTGCTGTTAGCAATAAAAGATCCAAGTCTGCCTTGGATTCTACACTCTTGTGGCATTGTCGTCTGGGACACATTAGAAAGAAACGCACGGAGAAGCTGCAACATGATGGATGATGCAGGTTTTACTGATCAGGTTTTAATATTTATATTAACTCGTTATACCTATGGTCTACCCTAATGGAATAATGAGCAGTGAACCCGGTCTCGCGTGTAGTATAGTATTCGGGAAAACCGAGGTCGTCCCAAGAGCTACGTGGATTGGAAATTAACTTAAGTCTATGTCACAATTTTAATTGCTTTTAAGATTGAAATAATAAAATTAACTAATAAAACAAGGAAATGAAAGAAAGCAGATAAGGGCAAGAGGTGTGATCAATGAAGGATAGTTGTGCTAACCTAGTTATTCAACCTAGCTAGTAATGTCTACGTCTAATTACTTCCAATTACTTTAGGTGGGGTCAAAGTTGAGAAGACAGCATCTGGTCAATTCGCCCTAACCTCTCAGCAAAGATGCCACCATAGGAGAAATCAGGCACACCGTCATAAGTCCAGTTGTTCCTGGTCCCCTAAGCCGAGTCCTTAAGTACCGCTACATGCTAGATTTATAATAGTGAGTGCCCGGCCATTAGGAACTTAGACACTCACCCCCTATTCTTAAGTTCATCCAAACGGTAGGTGATCAGTTGGTCAAATCGCACAAGTAGAAATGGTCGTCAGTTGGTCATATCTTACCCTTCCCGTCTCAGTCCGCTCACCTACGGTCAGTTGGTCATATCTCCTAGGCCATTGGCCTCTACCGCCATTGAAAACTACCGAACCAAGGGTGGCTACCAATAAACTATGCATGCATACACTTATAAATAATTTTACGGAAGTAAAGTAAACGTAAGCATAATTATTAAGGAATTATAACAAGGCCAGCACCAAGGTGCTTAGCCAAACATATAATAAATCATACCAACAAAAATGAATAAATAATAAATTGAATTGAACATAATGTTTGATACAAATTACTTGATGTAGAGCTAATAATGATGATGATTGCAGTGAATTCTTCCTTCAAAACGGCTTCGATGCTGGCGAAAAATGCCACCTCGGAGGTGGTGCCCTAATCGACCACTAGGAGAGGGGTGAAGAAAGATACTAAAAAATGCATATTTAAAGCTGTATTTATAGGCAGCGACATAGTTACGGCGTAATTAAATATATTAATTACGTTGTAACTAAAGTTACGCCGTAACTAATATATAGTTACGCCGTAACTATATAACAATTAGTAACTTCGTAGCTTTTATTGTCAACATCTATTCATGAAACTTATTTGTTCTAGTTGACGCTTTTAGTCCCTCATCGCTCTTATTACTTTTATAACAAGTCCTTGTACTCAATAAACTTAGAATTAACTTGCCGCTTTTAATCCCTGGACCTCGAAACTTTGTGCCCAAGTAATTAATTAAGGCGTAACTAATTATCCGAGTTACGCCGTAACCCTTCGTCCGAATATGATTATACATTCCGAAATCATCTCTACGGCGTAACTAAATTGCTACGTTACGTTGTAACCTTCACAAAAATAATTACGATGTAACCATAAGAACTGGTTACGCCATATCCTTCAAAGCTCATATTTACGCCGTAACCTTATTAGCTAGTTATGGCGTAATCTTCACATAAAATCCAAAGGCCCTCGTAAATTCATCTTTAGAACATATATTTGGCCTTTTCTCACATCTTTTCCGCTCCAACGCCTCATTTATCCTGAAATGTAATTATGAACGAATTAAGTACCATATTAATATAAATGAGGCCATAAACACGGAAATTTGATATATAAAAGATTAGGCTAATTTGATGTTATCAAATATCCCTCCACTTGAATCCTACTTGTCCTCAAGTAGACCCTTTAAATAATTCTTAAAAAGATATCTCCTAGGATTAATTGGAATGAGTTTAAAAATCACCTAAGCTAGGAAATCCAAACCGAGCACCTCACGAAAAGGGAATTGAAATCACACACTCTCTTCTCATAATTCACGTGTTTATTTTTGGGTGATCACTCAATTGCTCAGTCATGGCGAGTATTCTATCATAGGCTTGGCAAAGATACTAATCTCCACCACTAGAGTATATAGATGCAGCTATTCTAAAAGGCAATGGGTTGACACAACAAAGGCTTATGGGTTTATTTTGTCATTACTAACGAGTTACGGCGAAGGGGACAAAACCAATGATACATGACAAAATCCATGGTCAAGACACCAATGATTACTTGCTTCCTCACCTAAACTCGATTCATGACTAAGGGCAGGATAAGGCATGGGAAATTTTTAATGGGTGTAAATAAAAAGACACGAAACAAATAGATTCCTAAGTCCACAATCACCCCACCACTAGTCGCATTCAATCCCATAGCAAAAATCGAGGGTCAAGAGTCAAGGGGTCTTCAATAATCCAATACACGAGGTAATGCATAAGAAATGTAATGTGGTGCCTCATAATCATAAACTAGGCAAATAAGATGCATTAACTCGGCCTTCATCATCAATGAAAAAAGAATGTGCTAAATAAAAAAAATTAAAATTTCGGTCAATTTAGCACATATTTCTATCAAAATCGACCATTTCTCTCTCTCATCCCCCCACTTGAAATGGACAATGTCCCCATTGTACGAATATTGATTAAAATTTGAAAGGCGAGATAGAAATGTTTAGGTTTCTAATTTTATCCGTAAGACAAAACGGATTTGTAAAAATTTTCGCCAGTTGAACAAGGCGAAAACATTTTTTTTTTTATGCAAGACAAGGTATACATGGATATAAACGATACGAACATAAAAAGTATTCCCCCACTTGAGATCAACTATCATCTAAACCCGATCTTCTTCCACAACCCTTTATTCGAACCAAAATTAACCAACAACGCCCGGACCATGGACATAAGGAAACTACATGGTAGGCTAGGCGATAGGTGTAACGAAACAATTATATTGGGTGAACAAAATGAAAGGAAAGGCTCTAAAGGGTGTATCTAGGGGTATCTTGCACTAATGGTGAGTGCAACAAAAAGGGTTTAACAGGAGGATTGACTGATCGGTGTGAAAAGTCAATAAACACAATACATGTATGGGCTATTTGGGTTTAATCCTAAAATTGCCTTATATCCTAGCTGCACTGATCACACCAAGTTACCTCAGTGTAATGCTCATGATAATGGTCTCAAAAAGATATACAAGGCCAAGTTCTAAAGTCTACTACAGCCACCGGCACACTCATTTTTATGTAATTATATATAAGGGGAAAACGGAAAGGCTTATCCTCACACAATGGAAATATAGGGTAGGTGTGCTCAGTCTAGATTAATCCAGTTAAGTAATGAAAAACATTTCAAAATTTTATTAGTGAAACATAAGAGCAAGTAAAATCAAGCGGGTGTCTATGTCTAATCCCTTCCCCCCACTTGGGTCATACTTAAGCATATAAATAAAAGATAAGAAGGGTTAGAATTGGAACAGAAAACTCCCCTGGATTTGCTCGATATGATCGAAGACTCACGAGTAAACGTGTCCCGCTTTGAGATCTATGAGCAAACTTTAATAACCTGAATTCACATAAGACAACCAAACGCATCATACTAGAAAAACAACAAGCAATGAAAGAAAAAGAAAAACCTAACTCACTTTTGTAGGAATCACGGTTGCATTTAGCATATGCAACAAGCCTTTTAAACCACTTGGTGTCCCAAGTGGACGAGTGTAGTCTCGTGAGGGCTTTACAGGAACATACCCACAAAGTTCATTTTAAAACTAATACAAGGTTATTGTGTTATTATAGAAAGAATTTGAACCGGAGGATAATTAGCCGTAACTCATTGACGCAGTTATGCCGTAATTATGGCAAAACTCGCAATCGCTCTTGGAGGGTAGCTACTGGCGTAACCATAGCATGGGATTACGCCATAATCGTAATGCTCAAGATAATCGCTACTTGTGATGTGTTACGGCGTAATCATTGGAATGAGTTACGCAGGCGATGGACGTGTCAGTCCCGTTTAAGTTACTGGTGCAATCTTCTCCGATTCCTGCAAAAATGGTTAAAAACACAAAACCCAACAAAAACAAAAAAGAAGCAGAAATTAAAAGGAAAGATATGCATGGGGTACCTCCCACGAAGCGCTTGTTTTTGTTCGAGTCACGAGCTTGACTCCACCCTTACTTACTAAGTAAAAGGGTGTTCATCCCCTCACTTAAAATCAAGTGTGGGTGAAAATATCAATAAACACCAGGAGGGTGTGAATTTGCTATGGGAAGGGGAAATGATGAATTATAGTCATACCTCAGAGGAGAAGTCATTTCCCTACTTACCGGACCCATGTTCATTGACGGATTAGAGGATTGGCTTGTTCCATGTTGTTGTTGACTAACTTTCTTCAAAACCATATTCGTATCATCAACTGCCAGATGTGCCCTTTCGTCCGTAGAAAATGATGAAGGATCTTTATAAATCGGTTCCTCGAGCTCCTTAACATCTTTAGCAGGGTTACATTCGGCTTCTTCGTCAAACAAGGAAATATTCAAAATCTCATCTCTGAATTCCTTTATAAGCTCGTTCAACACTGGGTTGGTAGTTGGTGCTACAGAACAGTCATTGGCAGGTGTGATAGGTGATGTCAAGGGTTGCATTGCCGGATCTGGGATAGGTTCATTACGCATGGGAGGTGTTAGAATTTGCCTAAGCCTTTCAACATCCTCTACCGTGATATCCCACTTGTCATAAAAATTCCATTCATCACATTCCTCCTCGGCTTCCTCTTCCTACTTTGTAACGTCGAAATTGACATTATCTGCATCCTGTTCACAAACACTAGCAAAAATATTAGTAATAGGAGAAATAGGAAAGTTAAGAAGGTCCTCACTTCCAAGGTTCACATCCTTAGTATACTCATCATGAATCTCCTCTTGTTCCATGCGTTGAAGATTTTCGGCACCAATTTTGAACAAATCGTCCAACGCTCTTGCAATCATCAACTCGCTATCATCGTGTTCGGATCGGAGTGTTATATGAATAATCACTAAAGTCGTTCATTTTCCCGACATCGGTTGGCTATGTATAATTCATATTCATGAATGGTCATGTTATCCATGTCCAATTCATCATACTCTTGAGGAGATACATAATCACCATCGGTATATGGTTGAAAGAAATGCTCTAGGAAAGGCGATCACGTAGAAGTTATCCAAGATTGACGATTCCTTAAAACTTTTCTTTCCATTTCGTACTCCCAGTATTCTTTCAATGTCATATTATCAAAATCTGGTTCCATTTCCATGATTACCTGAAACGTACTCAAGAAAAAAAGAAAACAGAAGAATAGAAAGAAAAATAGAACTTAAAATAAATCCTAAGATAGCACCCCGGCAGCGGCGCCAAAAACTTGATGTAGGTTTTACTGGCCAGGTTTTAATATTTATAGTGACTCGTTATACCTATGGTGTACCCTAATGCACTAACGGGCAGTGAACCCTGTCGCGTGTAGTGTAGTATTCGGTAAAACCGAGGTCGTCCCAAGAGCTACGTGGATTGGAAATTAACTTAAGTCTATGTCATGATTTTAATTGCTTTTAAGATTGAAATTATAAAATTAATTAATAAAACAAGGAAATAAAAGAAAGCAGATAAGGGCAAGAGGTGTGATCAATGAAGGATACTGGTGCTAACCTAGTTATTCAACCTAGCTAGTAATGTCTACATCTAATTACTTCCAATTACTTCAGGTGTGGTCAAAATCGAGAGGACAGCATTTGGTCAATTCACCCTAACCTATCAGCAAAGATGCCACCACAGAAGAAATCACGTGCACCGTCATAAGTCCTGTTGTTCCTGGTCCTATAAGCCGAGTCATTAAGTACCGCTACATGCTAGATTTATAATAGTGAGTGCCCGGCCGTTAGGAAGTTAGACACTCACCCCCTAATTCTTAAGTTCATCCAAATGGTAGGGGATCAGTTGGTCAAATCGCACAAGTAGAAAGGGTCGTCAGTTGGTCATATCTTACCCTTCCTGTCTCAGTCCGCTCACCTAGGGTCAGTGGTCATATCTCCTAGGAAATTGGCCTCTACCGCCATACAAAACTACCGAACCAAGGGTGGCTACCAATAAACTATGCATGGATACACTTAGAAATAATTGTACGGAAGTAAAGTAAATGTAAACATAACAATTAAGGAATCATAACAAGGCCAACACCAGGGTGCTTAGCCAAACATATAATAAATCATACCAACAAAAATGAATAAATCATAAATTGAATTGAACATAATGTTTGATACAAATTACTTGATGTAGAGTTAATAATGATGATGATTGCGAGTGAATTCTTCTTTAAAAACTGGCTTCGGACTGCTGAAAAATGCCCTGGAGTGGTGCCCTAATCGACCCCTAGGAGAGGGGTGAAGAGAGATACTAAAAAATGCATTTAGGGTATTATTTATAGGCCGCGACATAGTTACGGCGTAATTAAATATATTAATTACGTCGTAACTAAAGTTACGCCGTAACTAATATATAGTTACGCCGTAACTATATAACAATTAGTAACTTTGTAGTTTTTATAGTCAACATCTATTCATGAAACTTATTTGTTCTAGTTGACGCTTTTAGTCCCTCATCGCTCTTGTTACTTTTATAACAAGTCCTTGTACTAAATAAACTTCGAATAAACTTGCCACTTTTAATCCCTGGACCTCGAAACTTTGCACCCAAGTAATTAATTACGGCGTAACTAATTATCCGAGTTACGCTGTAACCCTTCGTCCGAATATGATTATCCATTCCGAAATCATCTCTATGGCGTAACTAAATTGCTACGTTAACTGTAACCTTCACAAAAATAATTACAACGTAATCATAAGAACTGGTTACTACAGATTCAAAGCTCATATTTACACCGTAACTTTATTAGCTAGTTACGGCATAATCTTTATAAAATCCAAAGGCCCTCGTAAATTCATCTTTAGAACGTATATTTGGCCTTTTCTCACATCTTTTCCGCTCTAACGCCTCATTTATCTTGAAATGCAATTATGAACGAATATGAACGAATTAAGTACCATATTAATATTAATGAGGCCATAAACACGGGAATTTGATATATAAAAGATCAAGCTAATTTGATGTTATGAATGGACTTCTCAACTCAACTAAAATTAAGTCATTTGAAAAGTGTGTTTCATGCATGTCTGGTAAGATGGCAAGGAAACCCTATTCACATCAAGTGGAAAGGGCTAAGGATCTACTTGGACTAATACACACCGATGTATGTGGCCCATTTAGAACTGTGTCAAGACAAGGAGAAAGTTACTTCGTCACTTTTACTAACGACTATAGTCGGTATGGTTATGTTTAATTGTTGAAACATAAACATGAAGTGTTAGAAACATTTAAAGTGTTTCAAAAGGAAGTAGAAAACCAACTTGGGAAAACCATTAAGTCAATACATTCTGATCGTGGAGGTGAATATATGAGTCAAGAGTTTTTGGATCATCTTAAGGAGCATGGGATTATTGCCCATCGAACACCTCCTTACACTCCACAGTATAATGGTGTGTTTGAGAGGAGAAATCAAACACTGCTAGACATGGTTCGCTCCATGATGAGTCAAACTACTCTTCCAAAGTCCTTTTGGGATTATGCCCTTGAGTCTGCTGTACGCATTCTCAATATGGTTCCAACTAAGAAGGTTGATAAGACACCATACGAGGTATGGCATGGGCAAGCCCCTAAGCTGTCTTACATAAAAGTTTGGGGTTGTGAGGCACTTGTTAAGCGTGATACACTTACCAAACCTGAAAAACTTGAAACCATATCTATTAAGTTTATCTTCGTAGGATACCCAAAGGAAACAATAGAATATTATTTCTACCTTCCATCAGAGAACAAGGATATTGTTGCCCAAAATTCTGAGTTCTTTGAGAATAATCTCTTGGATCAAGAAGGAAGTGGGAGTCTAGAAGATCTTTGAATTATTCAAGATGAAGATACAAATCCTTCTGTAGACACTATCTTACATCATGATGAGGATGATAAAGAAATTGATGAACCTCAAAGTGATATCGTTCCTATTCGTAAGTCTGTAAGGACACACCGTACTCCATATCGAATGTGTTTATACGTCGATGTTGAGGAACATGAGTTAGGGGATCTTGGTGAACCCAATAACTATAAAGCTGCATTCTTTGGATCCTGAATACAAGAAATGGCTTGATGCGATAAATGTGAAAATGCAATCCATGAAAGACAATAAAGTCTGGGAATTAGTTGAGCTTCCTTCTAACTGTAAATCAGTTGGCAGCAAGTGGCTATTTAAAAAAAAAGACAAACATGGATGGTGCAGCACATACCTTTAAAGCTCATCTCGTAGCAAAGGGCTTCACTCAAACCTATGGGGTTGATTATGAAGAGACCTTTTCTCATGTTGCAGACATTAGAGCTATAAGGATTCTCATAGCCATAGCTACATTGTATTCCTATGAGATTTGGCAAATGGTTGTCAAACCCGCCTTCCTCAATGGACATCTTTTCAAAGAAGTCCTATAGATCAACCTGAGGGTTTTGTTAATCCTAAATATCTTAACCGGGTATGCAAGCTTAAGCGTTCCATTTATGGAGTTAAGCAAGCATCTAGGTAATGGAATAAATGTTTTGACGATGAGATTAAAAAATTCCGTTTCACTCATAATTAAGACGAGCCCTGTGTATATCATAAAGCTAGTGGAAGTTATGCAACTTTCCTAATTCTATATGTTGATGACATATTACTCATGGGAAACAACATTCCAATGTTACAAGATGTAAAATCCTATCTTGGAACATGTTTTGCCATGAAAGATCTAGGAGAAGCAGCATACATTCTTGGAATCAAGATCTACAGAGATACATCAAAATGATTAATTGGTTTATGTCAAAGTGCTTACATTGAGAACTTCTTGAAAAGATTTTTCATGCAGAATTCCAAACGAAGAACTATCCCAATGCAAGAAGAGCCTAAGTTGAGTAAATCACAAGGTGATGAGACACCTGCTGATAAACAGCGCATGTAAAGAGTTCCTTATGCTTCGGCTATAGGATCTATTTATGTATGTTGTGATGTACTCCCCGATGTTATGCCGAACATGACAAGCCGATTTCAACATAATCCGGTGAACTTCACTTGACTCTTTGTTAAGAATATTTTTAAGTATTTACGCAATACTAAAGACATGTTTCGGTTTATGGAGGTGATCTGAAATGAGAGCTCGGGTTTCTTGCCACACGATCTTTGGATATCGATAGATCTGATGACCTAAAATCTCAAACCGGATATGTATTCGTATTAAATAGAGGTGTTGTTGATTGGAAAAGCACAAAGCGTAGTATTTCGCAATTTCATCTACAGTAAGCCAGTATATAAGCGGTCATGATGCATCTAAAGAGGTCGTATGGATTCGAAAATTCATTTCTAGGCTTGGCATTGTTTCCACAATTTCAAAACCCATAAATATGTATTATGATAATACTGGATCCATTGCTATAGCTAATGAAAGTGGAATCACCAAGGGTGCTAGAAATTACCACACAAAAGTTCATTATATTCGAGAGACCATTGAAATAGGTGACATGGGGATATCGAAAGTTCACACAGATATGACAACCTAGGACCCATTACGAAGGCTTTAGCATATCCTAAGCATTCTAAACTGACCAGGGGTAATACCAGCTAGTAGTCTTATGTAAATCTGTGTGTAATTAGTATTTGGGTAATTTGGAATTTTAAGGCAGTTTTATTTTCAGATAAATAAAGATACGAGGTATTTATTATTTCATAAATGTAATATGCTATTCCATATTTGCATGTTTAATCCATGAAATGATTTATCCTTCTAAATATGTCTATTGTCGGTTAACAATATGGGAATACTGTTATGTAAGGCAAATGTGAGTGTTGGTTATATTCTATGAAGAATGTGGATTGTTCCCGCCAAACTCATGTGTATTCACGAGGGACACATATTGGATACCCTCCTGTCATGAGTAAATGTTGAAATGGTTTGTTAAGTCGTCTTTAGACTTGAGATGCAAGCAAGTTGTGTTATGTGGGGATATCACTTTTGTATGTATATGCCAAACGTTATCCTGAATAAGGTAGTTATAAAAGTTGTATTTCAGAGTGATGTGAAGCAGCATCCACAACACTTGTAGTCAACAAATGATTTGTTACTCCACTTATGTGCAAAAAGATACCATAGGCCCTCTCCAGAATTAATCAGATAATTGTTTGGCCGAACCCAAAAGGTAATGCAAGATGATTCTTGATTATATTTGGTATATGTAACTAAAATTCTATAACGAGAATCTAAATGGTTAAACTATATGGAATGGGTTAGGATCCATATCCATGGTTTAACGGTATCTATAACAAAGAATGATAAAAGCAAGACATAAATGACCATGCTACTGAGAAAGATTTATGAAACTATATCTCAGAAACCTTTAGTTAAATAACTAGTGAGAGCATTGCTAGACATTTTGATAAGATCATTTATAAGCTCAGCTAGGGATCAATAACAAAAACTAATAACATGCACAGCGAAATAAACTAATCAACTCTTTGTTATTGACACAAGGTTTCATTCACTAAAACTAACTAATCCTAGACGTTTATAGGAACACGTCTAGATAACTAAACTAATAACCTAGGCGTTTACAAGACTATACGCCCTAGGTTACACACACACCCCTTTAGTCGACTATATTATGGAAGACATAATTATTAAAAACCTACACCCCATGTCCTCTTTATATACTAGAGGATTAGGGTTTACAAATCTTTACAAAGGACTAATAATTAAATCTTCTTTTGCAAGCAAGTCCCTCCATCTTTTTGTAGGTTTCAACTTTGTCACTTTAAGCCCTTGATGTTTCATTCTTTATTGTTATGTATCATCGAATCAATAAACCCAACACGTTTGTGCTATATGCTACTCCAACTCCCAAGTGGGAGTTGTTGAAATATGGGAGTTTGATTAGCTAAATACGGCTAAGGGTGTGTGAGCCTATTGGGGGCACACACGGAAAACATTAGAATAATTTCACGTTTAAGCTTGAGTTTGACCCGACTATGACCCAAAGAGTACTAGACCCGATTGCACTTAAACCAAGCCCATTGGCCGGTTCCATAGAGGGGTGTTTGGAGTGGGTTTGGGCTAGGAGAGTTGTGATAGTATATGGTATGTGAGCTTAACTTGGAGAACAAGTTGAAGCCCAAGCAAGCTAGGGTTGCAAGGCTATATATACCCTACAACCTAGCTCCTATACCTCACAACATACATTACTAATTCACAGCCAAACACATACATCGATCATCATCATCTTCAGCCGATTGAAAACCCTAATCACGAAATAGGGTTTTGGTTTTGGTTTCTACTTTGAACCGATCACTTGCTTCTTTGATCCAAGAAGGTTTTGATTGGTTTTGTTTTATGTTTTGATCTATTATTGGTTGCTCTATAGCTGCTGACCAAGGAACCATCAAGTTCTGTTTTGTTTGTTCTCGGCAGAAAAGAAACACATAGGGCACCTTTACCCCGATATCACGCCAGTGCATATTTGGCTCTCTGTTGGTTTAGCTCTCGGACAACAAAGGGCTGCTAGGGTTTGTTTGGTTCGAAGGTTTCAAGCTTTACAAGTGTTGTTTGGGTAAACGTGACATGACTAGCATATCGGGGAAAATTATTTCAAAGGTTACACGGGCTATTAAAGATGCATATATTCTAAAACATGATATTAATATTTATATCAAACAACATTAACCGCAACACCATGCTAATGAAACAAAATCAAATTATTCTTTCAAAAAATATCTATTCAAAATATTAATCGATAATAATGCATAATGAAAATTTTGAAAAAAACGAGCATACAGTATTATAATAATATAATTATAAACCATTTTTGCCAAATGTATATAGTAAATCTCGATTTAATAAAACCTTCGTATGCACTAACTCTTTAAGCTCAAATAACTAAAATTTTGATATATTGTGACATGTTAAAACACATGTAAGATGCGCGCACAAAATATATAACTAGTTAATCATCTATTGGAAAAATAGCCTCTAATTTATAACCAATTTATTATTAGAAAGGTCCAGGTCAACTAACGATATGCGGTTGTAATATGCATATATGGTCTGTTTTGTTAATGATGTGTAGTGGTCCTATATGTCCTAATAGCCACCGCTTGAACGTGCGAATGAGGGAACAAGGAAAAGAGTAGAATTCGTGAATAGGAGCAAATGTTGGCAGTCAACATGGTTAAAAATATAAGCAGCCCCTCTTAAGACTTTCAATGTGACATAAATGAGTTGCTGTCCATATTGATCACATTTTCTTGTCACATTTGATCCTACCCAAACCTCGTGCGTGACGGGTTCTAAAACAAGTATAATATGAGAAGATACAAATTGGACAAACGATTTTTTTTTATTGACCAATGAGAGAGCTAATCTTTAAAATCAAGTATTTTGATTGGTAAATAAAAGTCAAATTCGCTTCCATTAGATCAAACCTATAATATTACATCCAAAAAAATACGTATAAAAAACACATGGGTCAATTTTGTAAAAAAAATAAAAGAAAAAAGGGGCAACTAATAAAATTTTAGTTGTTAATATTTACATACTATTAAATAAACTTATCACTTTTAATGTTTTTTAAAACTTTGTAAAATTATTACATACCCCAAATGACTTTATATATATGTTTT
The DNA here is from genome assembly GCA_910596185.1 of Chrysanthemum makinoi. NCBI lineage: Eukaryota > Viridiplantae > Streptophyta > Magnoliopsida > Asterales > Asteraceae > Chrysanthemum > Chrysanthemum makinoi. Next base: position 341,957,992 of record OU343221.1, read on the forward strand.
AAGATATGTATATGTTATTGTTATTTGCGATATTATTTATTTGCAGATACTGTTATGTAAATAGATAGACGAGATTGTACATATACACACTCAATTAATTATTCTTTTATTAGATTGAGTAAAATGTTTGGAATTTTGTTTCTACCCACATTCAATAACGATTGATGTTATTGCTCTTTATAAGTTTAACCCACGCATACACGAGTTTAAAAATTAAATACGGCTAAAATTACTATTAACTCAAATATAAATATTAAAACGAAGGCACAACCTAATAGGTGACTGCAAGATGAAAAGAAATATACAAGATTATGGATATAAGAATTATAGTTTAATTCATCTTTAAACTTTAGATACGATATCAGGAAAATAAATTATTTCAAAGGTCACATCGGCTACTAAAGATGCATAATTTCTAAAACATGATATTAATATTTATATCAAACAACATCAACCACAACACCATGCTAATGAAACAAAAACAAATTATTCTTTCAAAAAATATCTATTCAAAATATTAATCGATAATAATGCATAATGAAAAATTTGAAAAACGAGACGCATACCGAATATTATAACCATATAATTATAAAAGTTTTTTGCCAAATGTAATAGATAAATCTGATTTAACAAAACCTTCGTGTATGCACGACACACTTTAGCATGCCAAGATAGATATTTAAATTCTTAACGAAATGTGTTATGAAAATTATATACAGTTTTTCAGTTCAAATAACTAAAAATTAGATATATTGTGACATGTTAAAACACATGTAAGATGAGGACACAAAATATATAACCAGTTAATCATGTATAGGAAAAATAGCCTCTAATTTATAACCAATTTATTATTAGAAAGGTTCGGGTCAACTAACGATATGTGGTTGTAATATGCATATATGGTCTGTTTTGTTAATGATGTGTAGTGGTCCTATATGTCCTAATAGCCACCGCTTGAACGTGCGAATGAGGGAACAAGGAAAAGAGTAGAGTTCGTGAATAGGAGCACATGTTGGCAAATAACATGGTTAAAAATATAAGCAGCCCCTCTTAAGACTTTCAATCTGACATAAATGAAAGTTCATTGACATCATTTGATCCTACCACAAATTAAGTTGCTATCCATATTGATCACATTTTCTGGTCACATTTGATCCTACCCAAACCTCGTGCGTGACGGGTTCTAAAACAAGTATAATATGAGAAGATACAAATTGGACAAACGATTTTTTTTTATTGACCAATGAGAGAGCTAATCTTTAAAATCAAGTATTTTGATTGGTAAATAAAAGTCAAATTCGCTTCCATTAGATCAAGCCTATAATATTACATCCAAAAAAATACGTATAAAAAACACATGGGTCAATTTTGTAAAAAAAATAAAAGAAAAAAGGGGCAACTAATAAAATTTTAGTTGTTAAGATTTACATACTATTAAATAAACTTATCACTTTTAATGTTTTTTAAAACTTTATAAAATTATTACATACCCCAGCGACTTTATATATATGTTTTTAAGATATGTATATGTTATTGTTATTTGCAGATATTATTTATTTGCAGATACTGTGTTATGTAAATAGATAGACGAGATTGTACATATACACACGACTCAATTTATTCTTTTTTAATAGATTGAGTAAAATGTTTGGAATTTTGTTTCTACCCACATTCAATAACGATTGATGATATTGCTCTTTATAAGTTTAACCCACGCATACACGAGTTAAAAAATTAAATACGGCTAAAATTACTATTAACTCAAATATAAATATTAAAACGAAGGCACAACCTAATAGGTAACTGCAAGATGAAAAGAAATATACAAGATTATGGATATAAGAATTATAGTTTAATTCATCTTTAAACTTTAGATACGATATCAGGAAAATAAATTATTTCAATGGTCACATCGGCTACTAAAGATGCATAATTTCTAAAACATGATATTAATATTTATATCAAACAACATCAACCACAACACCATGCTAATGAAACAAAATCAAATTATTCTTTCAAAAAATATCTATTCAAAATATTAATCGATACTAATGCATAATGAAAATTTGGAAACCCACACGCATACCCAGTATTATAACAATATAATTATAAAAGATTTTAGCCAAATGTAATAGATAAATCTGATTTAACAAACCTTCGTGTATGCACGACACACATTAGCATGCCAAGATAGATATTAAATTCTTAACGAATTGTGTTATTAAAATTATACAGTTTTTATGCTCAAATAACTAAAAATGAGATGTATTGTCACATGTTAAAACACATGTAAGTTGCGTGCACAAAATATACAACCAGTTAATCATTCATAGGAAAAATAGCCTCAAATTTATAACCAATTTATTGTTAGAAAGGTCCGAGTCAACTAACAAGTAACAACTAACGATATGTGACAGTCAACATGGTTAAAAATATAAGCAGCCCCTCTTAAGACTTTCAGTGTGACATAAATGAAAGTTCATTGACATCATTTGATCCTACGACAAATTAAATTGCTATCCATATTGATCACATTTTCTTGTCAACTCTTGTAACTGTCACCAATAATTCATCTCACTGTCACAAATAATTCAACCCATAATGAATGTTTTGCATATATGTGATTGCGACAGAATAATCCTACCACAATTATATGTTTACCCAAAGTTGAAATGAATGTGGACCAAGAAGTCGATACGTGTACATTGGTAGTTTTTATTCTTACTAATATAGTGGTTGCCACATACATATGCTCAGCTCTTTTATAACTAATTTTTTGAAATTCCAGTTTAAAGTTCTCCAAAGTTAAACAGATCTTCTATTTTTGGAGTTAATAATATCTCTTTATAACATGGTTTTTAACTAGTTCTACCGTTGAATCTACTTTTAATTTATCAACGCACAAACACAAACGATGACATTTCTTACAACAAAAACAGTTTTTAGTTCAATATTTGTTAACAACCCACCTATCAAACTCTCATGCAAAAATTCGGACACAAGCCCAACAAAGATAATATAAGAATATGAGGCCTAAAAGTCCAAATAACAATACAACTAACCACCCTAATATTTTGGATATAAGCACTTGCCCTAATTTTTAAACCTAATCCAATATAATCACTGCCTCTATGTAGTCACTCACATTTCCTCTTCTCTTGCTGATAACATCAAATTAGCCTGATCTTTTATATATATCAAATTCCCGTGTTTATGGCCTCATTTGCATTAATATGGTACTTAATTCTTTCATATTCGTTCATATTTGCATTTCAGGATAAATGAGGCGTTGGAGCGAAAAAGATGTGATAAAAGGCCAAGTATATGTTCTGAAGATTGATTTACGAGGGCCTTGGATTTTTATGTGAAGATTACCGTGAACTAGCTAATAAGGTTACGACATAAATATGAGTTCAAGGATACGGCGTAACTAATTCTTATGGTTACGTCGTAATTATTTTTGTGAAGGTTACGCGTAACGCTGCAATTCAGCCACCGTAGAAATAATTTCGAATGGATAATCATGTGTGGATCGAAGGGTTACTTCGTAACTCGGATAATTTGTTACGCCGAATTTATTGCTTGGGCGCAAAGTTTTGAAGTCCGTGGACTAAAGGCTGTCAAAATAATAACAAGTCACTTATCACAAGGACCGAAGGTAAAAATAACAAGAGCGATCAGGGACTAAAGGTGACAACTTATATGAAGTTTATTTACTTCAAGGACTTGTTATAAAAATATGAAGTACGATGAGGGGCTAAAAGCGTCAACAAGAGTATATAAGTTTCAATATAAATGGATGAGTTGAAAAAGTAACGGTTGAGATTTATCAGTAAGTAGTTACCATGTAACTTAGATACGCCGTAACTATTTATTTTAGTTACAACGTAACTATTCGAGATCCGTAATTCTTTACGCAGCCTTTAGTTACGCGCATTTGTAATTCTTAAGGTTACGCCATAACTATGTCGCGCCTATAAATACGCCTAAATATGCATTTTAAGCATCTCTTCACCCCTCTCCTGTGGGTCGATTAGGGCACCACCTGTGGCATTTTCCGCCAGCTCAAGGAAGATTTGAAGGAAGTTTCGTATAACACCCCAACCCGATAAGGGTAGAAGTATTACAAAATGGTGTCATATCAAAGCATACATAATAAACATAACAAAGCAGCGGAAGTCTTATATAAATAACCAAAGGAAAAATCCAGCCAACATGGCTAAAACATTACATAAGTTCAAAGGAAATCAAAGGAATAATCCAAGACATAAATAACATAATCCGAGTCTAATGAATGTCAACATAATGAAGTAGAAACTAAGATGACTAAAGCCATAAGTCCGCATATCCGCTCATCACTCAAACCCAGCTAAGAATCCCAACATCTAGCTTAATTACCTGCCGCATGGAAAGAAAAACCGGCTGGAAGCTTTAAAAAGCCCAGTGAACAGATATATATATAACAAACGAATATAATCAAGGTTAAGTAACTAAGGTAGCATAATCATAAGGTGCAAATGGAAATATCAGGCATAACAAAGGATAAACTAATAGAAATAGAATGAAAGGTCAGTCCTCAACCACGAGCCCATATCATATCAAACACATAACATATCATATCATATCATTTGTATCCCGAGGTGACCTCGAATACCATATATATAAGAGGAGACCTCAAGTAACCATGGAGTGATCAACTCCGTAAATGTGAAGACGCGGATTGCACCCACATCATTCACCAAACAAAGCTCCAATCATTAAATCCCTCAAACAAATCAAATCTAGGATGCGCCCATACCCAAAACATATAATGGCCAAATCATATACATATAGTGAGCTCATAATCATATCAAAAATGGGGACGGTGTGCAACATCACTGTGTGCACACCGAGTCATGCCATTGGTGCATCAATGACACGGTCAGTTACCTTCCCGACTAGGAAACATATTTTGCCTCGTATCGATCAAGGGTCAAAGCATATCATATCATAAGGTTCATATCATATTTCATACCAAAGTTTCATACCAATGTTTCATATCAAAGGTTCATATCAAAGGTTCATATCAATAGGAGCATAGCAAAGTCATAGGGAAGCCCTAATCAAGAGGCTTAGAGTACAACGTAACAGTTCAAGCTAATATCGAAAGATGTATAAGAATCACGAGAAACCTTAAGAGATAAGGTCGCAATATCTGCATCTATTCAAGCAAGCAAACAATGAAAGTAAAGTCAAGAAATGAGATCAATCACCGAACCTATATGAATTAAATAACGCCTATAAGAATAAGATTACCGCTTAAGACGGCTTTCCATTTTTAGTAAGTTCCCGTTTTAGTAATCTTTCCATTTTAAGTAACTTTCTATTTTAGGAAACTTTCTATATTAGGAAACTTTCTATAATTAGCAGGTTTCCATATTTAGCAGGTTTAGTCACTTATCTATAGTTAAATAATGAAAATGAGTATTAATATGATTTAAGGATCATTTATGACAGTTTACAAAAGTTTAGGGTTTAAAATGTCAATAATGCAAAGTATAGGGTTAAAAGTGTAAATATAGTAAGTTTACTCATTTTACTCATTAAATCCATTTAATTACTGTATTAACAAGTTAATCCATCAAGTTTCATAATTTACCAAACAACCCTTAACTTTATTAAATCATGAATTACAAAACCCTAGTTTTAGATTTTGATTACGTATTCGTTTTAAACCATTCTAGCTCGATTATTACAAGATCAAAATACACCTTATGTGATAACATTTTAATTCGAATCACCCATCCCCAAGATCAGATTTGTAGGCCCCAAAATCATGACCAAAACCCTTTCATAAATCATTCGTTATCAAATCCGTTATCACATACATATACGCATAGTTCACAAGCTCATTAAACCCTTTATTGTTGTACATATAATTCGACATAAAGAAAGACAAATTTTCAGTTTCATATTCATTTTATCATGTCATACGTCATACTATTTATAAAGATTAAGAATCAAGGTTTTTATGTATATTTATGTTATCATTTTATGTAACAAAGGAGTCATGATTTTATGTGATATAAGAATCGAAAACAAGCCCTAGAAACATCATTCAAGGTCACGAATTGGAAGAGAAACACAAAGGAAAAGATGTGAGATGATTATACGTTACCCTCGTAGCGTGTACGTGACAAGGAACAAAAATCAAAGCACCAAAAATCAAAACCAAGCCTCCTTGGTAAATCCAAACCCACGGCTACAAACTAAACCACAAAACCAAGCTCCTTTTCGAACCAATCCACAATCACCACGTCCTCCAAGCGATCATACACTATCACGAGCCTTCAAGGAACCTTTTGTTTGGTAGAAATTCGGATCAAATGATGGAGAAATAAGGATGGCCGCCACTCTTTTTGGAGAGAATTAGTTCTAGGGTTTTCTTGATAATTTTGAAATGAATAGTAAATGGTTAATGAGACTTAAATAAAATTGATTGGGAATTAATGGGAGGAGCCTCATTAGGCCGGTCATGGGGGGAAAAGGAAGACCAATTCATAACTTTCCTTCTTATCTATTTATCATGTATCTAGTCTTCTTCATAGACCAAGTTAACTTGTACACATTTTGGTATTCTTATTTGTTACTTAGGTTTTAATCTTTCATGTTCATTTAATTTATAACATAAGTTTATTATTTCATAATGTGCATATATTATTAATGAGATAATTGTTAAACGATGTTGAAGTGTTTCCCGAGTTTTTTTAAAATTTTTAGTTGGAGGGCAAAATTGTCATTTCACGCGATTTAGATTTTAGGGTTTTACAACTCTTCCCCTCTAAAAAGAAAATTTTCGTCCTCGAAAATTGAAAAGGAACGAAGCAATAAACGAAGACATACCCGATGATGAAAAGAAATGCGGATAACTAGCTCGCATAGATTCCTCGGTCTCCCCGTAGCTTCACGCCTGGTGATTCTTCCAAAGAATCTTAACAAACGGAATTAATTTGTTTCGTGATTCGATCCGCCGATCTAAAATAGCTTCGGGTTCCTCCCTAATGACATATCCGTCAATCGATCCAAAGGATAGGAAACCACATGCAACGGATGGTAGTTGTATCCCCGCAGCAGAGATACATGAAACACGTCATGAACATGAGATAACCGAGGGAGAGCTAACCGGTAGGAAACCTCCCCACACGCATCCGTAATTTCGAAGGTCCATGAATCGAGGACCGAAGCTTGCCTTGATTCCAAAACGCTTAATACCACGCAGACGCTAAACTTTCAAAACACGATCACCAACATTAAACCTGTGTCGCTGCCTATGCTTATCGATAACTCTTTGCCGTGAACGGCCTCCTTCAATTTTTCCCTAGCGACGCCACCTTCTCATTAGTGACCTCAATAATCTCGTGGCCCTCAATCAAACGCCACCTACTTCATCCCAACAAATAGGTGCTCTACACTTCCTCCCATATAACAACTCTCAGACGGTGCTCCTTGATGCGCTCCAACTATTGTTGTAGGCAAACTCCACCAAGCACAAATACTCATCCCAACCCCGGCCCATTCCAATGCACAAGCCCGTAACATGTCCTCAAGAGTCCTGAATGGTCCTCTCCGCTTCACCATAAGTTTGAGGATGAAAAGCAAGATCGAACTTAAGACGGCCCCAATTTTTCTCGCAGACTCTTCCAAAATGTGACGTGGAAGCGGATCTCTATCAATAATAGCAGGGAGTACCATGCATCTAACAATCTCTGCCGAAAAATCTCCTCGCCAACCTACTAACGCTGATAGTCTTTCCTGATAGGAAATGAAAGCGACTTGTTAGCCGATCAACGACCACCCAAATCGCATCATGTCTTTTACGAGTGAGAGGCAAACCGGTGACAAAATCCATAGAGATCTGATGAGTGTCTAAATACTCATCATTTTTGTACAATCTAAACTGCAAAATCATCTGAAAACACTCAGAAACACATTAAAATGATCAAAATATCACAAATCAGTGTTTTATGAGTTTTAAATGCAAAAATATCAAAATCAGATGAAAAATGATTCAAGTTTGCAAAATTGGCGCTTTAGTCCCCTAAGTTTTAAAAGTTGTCAAATCTAGTCCCCCGAATTCAAAATGTGAAGTTTTGTCATTCAAGGTCCCTAAAATATTCTAAGTTGTCAAAATGATCCTTGAATGATTCTTGGTCAAATGGCTGAAAAAGGTCCTTAAACTTTGAAAAATTGCAAAATTAGTCCTCGATGTTTTAAAATGGAATTTTATGCAAAAGTTATCCTTGTACTATCAAAGTTTGTCAAATTTGGTCCTTATGATATCTTTGGAAAAGCTACATTTTCAGTCCTCATGTTTGGCCGATTTGCAAAATTGGTCCTTGGGTTAATAAACTACACCAAACGGATCCTTTTAATAAACACAAGCCCAAATCCAATCCTTAGCCCAAC
>OU343221.1:341966834-342010444 GCA_910596185.1 Chrysanthemum makinoi
ATTATTCTCTATAAACCCCCTTCTTTGCTCAAAACGAAACCCTTGCACACCGTTAGGAATACGAGACGACCCATTAGCTAATATGTTTAACAGATTTAACGTATATATGAGCAGGGATGGAGCTGGAAATCTGAGTTAAGGGGGCCATAACTATTTATTATATAATAGTAACATACATTTTATAGATCGTCAAAACTCTAAATATTTATAAACGTGGTCGTTTTTATATTTCATTATACACTGAATTATAGATATGTTACTCTAACAAAGATAACTTGTGCATTTCAATGTCTTATTTATCTTTGGTTTTCATAAAATACGTCTTTTAAATTATGAACTACTACATCCGTCCCAAAATTATAGTCTCTATTTGACTTTTTTGGTCTTTCTTTTTCAACTTTGACCTTAAATATTTTTGTTTATGTTATACAACAGTTGATGAAAATTATACTACATGAAAATACATTAAAAACCCAATCCATTCATATATTTGATATCAAATATTATATAACACAAACAAAAATATTTAAGGTCAAAGTTGTAAAAGAAAGACCGAAAAAATCAAAAGTGGACTATAATTTTGAGACGGAGGGAGTACTATAATAGACAAAATCTCAGTGATATGTCTCCAACCAAATTTTTGAACAATATATCTAAAATGAGTTAACTTTGTCAAGTATTAAATGCTCAGGGGCAAAAGTAACACTATGCATCAAAATAAGATTGGTCTGACCACAAACAAACACATACACGTGATATTATATTTCGTCTTATCTTTGACTTTCTTTCTCTCTATCTCTGGTTCATCTTCTTCACAAGAACAGGATTTAATAATTAGATCTTCATCTTCTCATCTGTTTTTCCTCTATCATTTTCTATTAAATAAAGGCGATGCCCCTAAAATTTTGATGACCTGGGCCGTCGCCCACCTCGCTTGACACTAGGGCCGGCCTTGTTGGCAGGGGCTGGATTAACGAATTTGTGAAACGTTGGCCGAAAATCAAGCTACATGGTTGGCTGGTTGAGCCAGTTGGGGGTGGCCGAGCACCCGCCAGCCCCCTCATTGGCTTCGTCTCTGTATATGATGTATAGCATTGATAAATACATCATGATTTGATATATCTAATTACAGTAGATCATAATTCAAGAAGATCAACTAAGTAATGCAACAAGTGAACAAACAATAAAGGTAAGTTAGTTTATTATTTGGTTGGAACTTCGAACTTAAGTGAGAAGATCAAGTGGGGGTAGATCTGCAGTTGCTTTTTCTCTTTTTATCGAGTCATTTATTTGACGAAATCAACAAAAAAAGTGAAACAAATGGTTGAAATTTGTGTGTGTATTTGTAAGTGGGTATTTATATAAGTGGGTATTTATTTGAAAAGATGAAGATGAAGATGATGAGATATATATTTGCATAAAAAAATAAAAGAAACAATGGTTAACACCATTGGAGCCTTGGTCCAGTGGTAATGTGTTGGTTTTGTAAGCGTTATCCGAGTTCGAGCCTTGCCAATGAATTTTAATTAGCCCAAATAATTGGATAAAAGAATAAAAGAAAAAATTATTAATTACAAGCGCTTGGTCCTGTGGTAAGGTGTTGGTTTTGTAAACATGGTGACTTGAGTTCGAACCTTGCCAAGGGAATTTTAATTATGTTTAGGTTCTGCCACATCACGCGTCTATGTCAGCCAGCTAAACCTATTAGTGACTGTCAACATCACGTAAGCCGGTCAAAGCTAGTTGTACCAAAATAATTAATTAAAAGAAAAAAAGGCGATGATATGAACATTTTGGCCTCATGTGCAAGGCACATGGGAGATTTAACGGATGTTGAGGGTGACTTTAAATTTTCTGACTTCACGCGTCTACGCCAGCCAGCTCATCCCATCAATGACAGTCAACCACGTAAGCTGGCCAACGCTAGTTGTACCAAAATAAAATAAAAATGATGAAATGACAATTTTGCTCTCATGTGCTAGGAACATAGAGGATTTAATTGATATTGAGGGTGACTCTAAATTTTCTGACGTCACGCGTCTACGCCAGCTACGCGGCCAGCTCATCTCGTCAATGACAGTCAACATGACGTAAGCCCTTCAACGCTAGTTGAAACAAAATAATTAAATAAAAAAAAAAAAGAAGATGAAACGACCATTTTGCCTTCATGTGCAAGGCACATGGGGATTTATCGGATGTTAAGGGTGACTTTAAATTTTCTGAATGACTCACCTAGTGAATTGGGTACATATTCAAGAACAAAAGATGTATTTTACCTCTAAAAACAAATAAATAAAACTAACTTTACCTCTAAAAACAAATAGATAAAACTTTGTCAATCACTTCCACCACACATACATGTCTTTTCTCACTTTCTTATCCTCTCTCTACATATTCTTCCCTTCTTTATCTCCAATTCTCCATCATTTAATCACATTTCCACCAAAAAACCACCTCTCACCATTAATGCCTGTCTATAATATTACTCAAAGAAAAAAGGAGAAGTTAAGTAAATCATGAATTTTGAGAAGTCAACAGTTGGCGGTGTCATTATAGGTGGTGACGGTGGCAAATTTTGGTTGTGGGTTGTTTTAGTAACAAATTGGTCATCATCATCAACATGTCAAACCCACAAAGAATTAAAAATAAACAGTTACAATAAAACAACATTATCATCAACAAACAACTTCTATCCATAATCTAAAAAAAAAATACAACAAAACCAACAAAATTAGTGTCTTAAATTTAGAGGCCACCGTTTTTTAAATACCGAGTATGGTTCTAGCGACTTATGTTTTTTTATTTCTTTAAGGTAATATTTATAATTTCATGATTATTTTATTACTTAAGAGGCCTATAGTTTAATTAGCGCACAAGGTCGAATGACGTAGTTTACTCTTAATTTTATAAAGTTTTAAGAAAACATGAAAAGTGATAAGTTTATTTAAGCCAATATAGTTTATTTGAATTTTAACAACTAAAGTTTTATTAATTATAATCCATTCTTTCTTATTTTCTTTTTTTACAAAATCGACACATATGTTTTTATATATATTAAAGTTTGTTGGATGAAACTTGTATAGGTTTGATTAAATTGAAGCTAATTTTAACTTTAATTTTCCATTAAGCATGCTCGATTTTAAAATGAGCTCTCTCGTTGGCCAATAACAAAATCCAGTTGTCCATTTTGTATCTTCTCCTATTATACTAGTTTTATAACTCGTGCACACATGAGGTTTAGGTGAATAGTATAAGAGGTAATACTATTTTACTAACTTTGTTTTGAAGTTAAATATTGTAATAAATAAAAAATCCATAATTTTGTAATGTCTAAGATTTCCAACAAAATTCTATTAAATTTTTGATACTTATATACTTATATTGGCCATGCACATGCTGTTTTTTTTTACAAATTATTTCATTATGCATGTTTAGTAGCACATAATGACCCTTAAAAAATATGTATCGTTGCTATATGTACAATTTCTTTTAATTATTTTTATGTAACAGTAACCCGTGAGGTCGTGCATTCGTTTTATTATTTATATTCCTGTTAATAATAATTTTAGCCGTATTTAATTTTCAAACCTGTCTATGCGCGGGTTAAACATACAAGAAAGAATAACATGAGTTATTATTAAATATGAATAGGTAAAAAAAATACTTTTTCAAATATTCTTAATATCATAAAGAGGAATAACATAACTCCTTCGTATATGTATAATCTCGTGTATTCATTTCATGTCACAGTAACCCGTGCTTTCATTCTGAAATTTATTATTTCGTGCAAATACATTAATTAATATATATTGATAATAATATTTATAAACAACAACTTATACGTTGTACTTTTTTTTTAAAATATAACAACAAAAGTTTTTTTTAAAATATAAAAACAAAAATTTATAAAGTAATTAAAAACATGAAAATAGATAAGTAAATTTATGTCTTTATAATTTATTTAAAATTTAACAACAAAAGTTTTATTAATTACCCACTTATTTTTTTAGTTTTTTTACAAAATCGACACACATGTTTTTATTCATATTTATTTGTTTAATGAAACTTAGATGGGTTTAACCAAATTGAAGTCAATTTTTTACAATTATTTGCCAATAGTAATGCTAATTTTGTGGGCAAAATGGTTCAGTCTCATTAGTCCAATTAAATTTCTCAACAAACATTGTTTTTGGAAATCTCTTCTTGTATAAGAGATAAGAGATGTTAAACTTTTGATTTACAATTAGAAATGCCCTTCTAATACTTACTACTCCTTTAGGAGTTAAGGGTCTCGAGTTTGAAACAACAAATAGGATTTGCACGTACTTATTTTCGATTTGTATACAACATTTTATGTTTTGCATATTTGTTACATTATGCTTATTTTCCTTGTATAGTGTTATGTGCAAATCTTAAGTAATCATGTGCAAATCTAAAGTATATGTGTACGTAAATCACTTCACACTAAACCAAACAAGTTTCATTGCCGAGACCCTTTAAATAACACAAGACTTGATAAACTTATAAACCTTTTCAAATACGTATGTTACATGTATAATAATATGCATTTTTTTGAACTTGTAATATGCATTATCAACATAGGACCCTACACATCATTGACTAAAGCATATTACAACCGGCTATCGTTTTGCCGGGGATATTGACTCCTGAACTAACATACTTAATGTTTGTCTATCGCTTAATATTAGTCTTTTCATAACAACGACAAATGTTAGCTATTGTTGACCCGCACATTTCATAATAATAAATAAATTAGAGGCCATTTTTTCCTATAGATAATAAACTTGTTAATATCCTATGCACACACGGGGCTTTTGCATAAATCTTACATAATGTGTTATATATCCAACGCATAATGCGAACTTTAGAACTCTAGAAGCTAATCTCTTAGTTTCGTTATATTATATGGTTACTTTATAGGAAAAAGGCCAGCTTTTCCTATTGTGGAGAATTACGTGAAGAATGCTTGGGTGAAATATGGTATTCGAAGAGTCACTATGAATTCAAATGGGTTCTACTTCTTCAAATTTAATACAAAAACAGGCATGGAACAGGTTCTTGAAAACGGCCTATCGATCATTAGGAATGTTACTATTATCCTCAACATATGGTCTCCAAGCCTTAAAAAGGAAGTTCTTACACGAGTTCCTGTTTGGGTCAAGTTATATAATGTTCCTATTGCGGCGTTTACGAAAAATGGCTTGAGTATGATAGCAACTAAGATTGGTAAACCAGTTATGTTAAACGCCTATACTAGTACAATGTGTTTGGAGTCATATGGTCGTAACAGTTATGCAAGAGCACTTATTGAAATTAGCTCATAACAGGTTTTGGAAGACTCGTTAGTACTTGCTATACCTATGCTTGAAGGGTCTTACATGAGTACCTGTTGCAAGCCTTAACATATGGTCTCCTAATGCAAGCCTTAAAAAGTAAGATCTTACATGAGTACCTGTTTGCGTTAAGTTGCATAACGTTCCTATTGCGGCGTTTACGGAAGATGGCTTGAGTATGATAGCAACTAATATTGGTAAACCAATTATGTTAGACGCCTATACTAGTACAATGTGTTTGGAGTCATAGGGTCGTAACAGTTATGCAAGAGCATTTATTGAAATTAGCTCAGAACATGTTTTGAAAGACTCGTTGGTACTTGCTATACCTTATATGCTTGAAGGGGATGGTTGTATTAAAGATACTATCACGATTAAATATGAATGGCAGCCACCTCGGTGTGAAACATGCAAAACTTTTGGACATTTTGATGAAGACTGTCCAAAAATGGTTCGTGTTAATCAACATGGGAGGAAGGAGGATAGCAGCGATGGGTTTGTGGAAGTAACTAGGAAAGGAGGAAAAGGGAAGCAGATTGTTAAGCAATCTCCTCGTCACATTGATGGGTTGAGGTTATCTAAACCAAAACCTAACTACTGTCCTAAGCAAAAAAACGCCACTGTGAATGCTAATAATGCTTCTACTTCCAATCATATTAACATGGTGACTATGAAAAACTCATTTGCCGCTTTGTCTAACGAGGCTGATTATGTGTGGGGAACTAGATATATATGATGTAAAAATTGAAGATACACCTAAGATTAATAAGACGCTTGGGGATGAGCATGTATGGACCCACATGTATGCCATTAGGTGACGAAGTGCAAAAAAAATTCAAAACTGCCGTTTTCGTGGTATGTGCAACCCCTAAATTTTTTTTTTTGCAACTTTCGTTTCTTACGATATAACTTTAGCAAGCTCAACATTTCTTTTGTTCAACACCCTCTAAAAAATCTGGGTCCGTCCTTGGGGATGAGATTGAAGATGTGGAAAATGTTTTTGATGAAACCTCTAAATTTATGGAACACGATGCATTTAGTGATCCGAAGGGGGCCAGCCACTACAAGGATATTGAGCTATAATGACGAAATATGTCATCGCTAAAAGTATTTATTATGAATTAAGAAACATATTTAATATTTTAAAATTAATATACTAAGAAAATCATTTAATAGGCACTATTAGATACGAGACAAGTCGTCACTAAAAGTATTTATGAAATAAATAAAAACAAAATGATAAATACTTTCGAACAACGAACATATCTCGTCGCTAAAAGTGACCTACAACATTTCCATATGCGGTTGCGTGCATTTATATTTAGGTTTTTGGAGACTATTTCGGAAACCAAATTTTCATATTTTTTCCAGAAACGTGCTAATCCCATTTAAAAGTTCAAAGTTCACCAAAACATTGGTCGTCGTCACAATACAAATACGAAGATGTTCAACAAAGAAAATAGTTCAAAATCACAATACA
Source organism: Chrysanthemum makinoi (assembly GCA_910596185.1). Lineage (NCBI taxonomy): Eukaryota > Viridiplantae > Streptophyta > Magnoliopsida > Asterales > Asteraceae > Chrysanthemum > Chrysanthemum makinoi. The sequence goes on from OU343221.1 coordinate 341,973,669, forward strand.
ACCTTACTCACTTATGTCGTCTTCTCAATCCTCTTCATCATCTAGAGTCTCACGGGGATCGGATGGTGCATGCACAATAATATTAATGTTCGCGGCTTGTATCTCATCGAAGAAATGTGTGAACTGACAATTCGTCGCCGCGACAACTTTATCCACCTGAGTTTGGGTATACATTTTTTGATGGGATTTGGCGCTTAAAGAACTTGATGCATGCCCCGGTAAGTTGGGAGGGAAAGCGAAAAATAGGTGGAAAAATATTTTGTAAAAGAAAACATAAATAAATAGATAAAAATACTTTACGAGATGTAATGTCATCATAGACTTTTCACTTTCAAAGGAAAAAATAAATTGAAAATGAAAATATATATGCTTCTAAAAGTACCGGTCAAAATTGTATACAAATCGACGTCTGGCCGTCGTCGCTAAAAGTACCAGTCAAAAAGGTAACCTTTTTGTCGTTTAGTTAACTTTCAGCGACGAAAGATGTCGTCACCAGCAGTCCCGATTTATCATTACGCCGTAACAGAGCGTGGGCTCAGAAAACCAACTCAACTGAAGATTACGGCGTAACTCTCTTCCAAGATTAAAACGTAACCAATTAGGTCAAATGAGGTTCCGCGCTGCTGCAAGATACGCCGTAACTAATTCCACAATTACGGCGTAACCATGATTTATTGAAGATACCGGGTAACTCCTTCCAGATGTTACGCCGTAACCATCATTTTCAGTGCAAAAATTGAAGATAAGGGTGTTACGGCGTAACTCTAAACTTAAGTTACCCCGAAACCAGATTTGGCCTTTCTGATCATTCCATTTCACACACAACATCAGTAAACGTGAGTACAAGGTTGAAGGCAGATCTTAGGGAGCATACAGAGCTATCTCCACGGGAGAAATCACAACCCTACGATAGCATTAGCATTTTATCTTTTCTTTACTTTAAATTCATGTATTTTGTAATGTTAAACATTGAATCGATTGTTTCAGTTAATATGAGCGGCTAAGCACCTCTGGTGCTAGCCTAGTTATGATTCCTTAATTGCTTTGTTTATGATTACATTGCTTCTGTATAATTGTTTCTAGTGTATGCATGCATAGTTTGTTGGTAGCTACCCTTGTTTCGGTAGTTTTGAATGGCAGTAGTGGCTAGTTATTTAGGAGATATGACCAACTGACCCTAAGTAGGTAGACTGAGTGGGAAGGGTAAGATATGACCAACTGACGACCCTTCTTCGCTTGTGCGATTTGACCAACTTATCACCTATCGTTTGGATGAACTTAAGAAGTCAGGGATGAGTGTTTAAGATGCTTGTGCTCGGGAACTCATTATTATGAATCTTGCATGTAGCAATACTTAATGACTTGGTTTAGGGGACTAAGAACAACTGGACTTTCAACGGGTCACCTGACATCTCCAGTGGAACCCTTTGCTGAAATGTTAGGACAAACCGACAAAATACTGTCCTAGCGACTTTTACCCCCACTTGAAGTAATTGGAAGTAATTAAACATGAACTTAACTTGGTAGGATGAATAACTAGGGTAGCACACTTCTCCCCTATTGATCACAACCCTTGCCTTTACTTGCTATCTTTTATTTTCTTGCTTTTAGTAGTTAATTAATCTTTTCAACCTTAAATCCTATTAAAATATATGACACCTAGACTTAGTTTAAATCCGCACACATAGCTCTTGGGACGACCTCGGTTTTACCGAAATACTATACTAAACACGACCGAGTACATTGTCCGTTAGTGCATTAGGGTAGACCATAGGTATAACGAGACAATATAAATATTAAAACCTGATCAGTAAAACCTGCATCAAAATACAAGACTCTCAAGGGGTTAACAAAATATGTTTTATAATCATAAACACTTTGAGATATTTTCAAGGAAAAAGGTTTTATGGCAACATAGGATAGTCATGGAATTATAAGGTGACTAAGAATAGGAAATACGTCATATGATCCACCAGAGCCGGAGGGATCTACCCAAACACATGACCAATAGTTTAGAACTAGAAAGTCCTTAGGTATGATTGAAAAAAGGATTAATGTAAGAAAGGAGAAAGAAGGGGTTGAATAATTAAAAAGAAAAGTAAAGAAAATGGTGAAAAGAAATAGCCCACCATAATTCAACGGAGGGCAGAACCTGGTTCAATTCATCTGCTACTAGTTGTCATTAAGATGACGCCGGTATTAAAGACAAAGATGTCACGCAATGCACCTAACCTTCCAGCAACTCAATTCCTCTTAAAATGATTTGTTTCATTCGCACGGGAAATCTTGCATAATATATCGACCTCTCACTCTGAGATGTGTTAATATAGAAACATGAGACACCGCTCCAGTCTCCAACTAGTAAAATCAAAACACACAAATTGAGTCTAGAGCCACGAGATTCATCAAAAGATCTCTTAGGAACACTGAACACTTCTACACTGGTTGTTCAAAATTAAGATCACAAGTTGTAATTTCTAGAGTCCTTCGCAGATCTTAGTAATCTTGCCAGAACATTTATCAGAGGATTTACATATGTGATCCTCTGAATGGAAAGTCCTGCCATGGTTAACATCAAATAATCCTAACAGTAGGTCACTTCGCTAATTCTTTACAAGTTATGCTTAGTGTTCATGGTGGTTACAAACGGTCTACAGTCATGGGGTGATACCTTGGTGTACTCCCGCGACTCACAACGACAGTGTGAAGATCCGGTTTGAGATTCGTCAAAGAACGCGCCATCGATCTGGGATGTACATGTACAAAATATCTAAACACTTACGTCAGGAACTCTATTGCTAACTGTTTTCATGCAGGTATTCATGAAGGCCCGGAGTTCCAGAAGAAACTACTACCACCATCATTATCATCAACATCTATTTCCGCATGCTCATACCCACATCACAAAGACATTCTCATTTCAGAAAGATTCTATGTCAAATTCCAAGAATCTACAAAGTTAAAAGACAAAGATAAAAGTTAAAAGTTGAGAACTACACTAGTATAAAGAATCAAAGTTATCAAGAAGTATGAGCAGGTCAGAAAGGAAGATAACGCACCAACAACAAAGACATTGATGAAAGGCAGACAACACCATTATCTGATCACAAGGCATGAAGGAAAAAAGGATCAAGACTATTCTATGTCGACACACAAAGTTCTAGCTCAAAAAGACAAAAGACTTAATCAAGTAAAACATCTTTTGAATGACCACCCCTTAGGGGGAGATTGTTAGCCTTAATACAAAGTGATGGTCATTTACGACTAGGAACTTTGTAACGTGTCTTAGATATTGTAATAGAATACTCAATGGGCTCGTGGATTGGGCTAAGCTAATAGGTTTATAGTTGAGATAAGCGAGTCCATTTAGATAAAGTTGTAATCCAATCCAAGTCCAATGAGCCCCTGACCAACCCCATTAGGGCATTTTCTATTTTAGTAAAAAAGCCACCACAAGTCTCATTTGTAAGGTGTGCTTGAGTGTGTAAGTGTGTGTTTTGTGAAATAAAAGTTCTCTCTTCCATCTCTCTAGTTTCTCTCTAAAAATCGCATATATCTCAAGTCACCATACCACACGAGCTTCATAATATAGTGATAAGGTTGATATATCTAAGGTCCTACAAATTTAATACAAAAATAGGCATGTAAAAGGTTCTTGAAAATGGCCTGTCGATCATTAGGAATGTTACTATTATCCGTAACATATGGTCTCCTAATACAAGCCTTAAAAAGGAAGATCTTACACGATTTCCTATTTGGGTCGACTTATATAATGTTCCTATTGCGGCATTTACAGAAGATGGCTTGAGTATGATACCAACTAAGATTGGTAAACCAATTATATTAGATGCCTATACTAGTATAATGTGTTTGGAGTCATAGGGTCATAACAGTTATGCAAGAGCACTTATTGAAATTAGCTCAGAACATGTTTTCAAAACTCGTTGGTACATGCTATACCTATGCTTCAATGGGATGGTTGTATTAAATATTCTATTACGATTAATATGAATGGCAGCTACCTCGGTGCGAACCATGCAAAACTTTTGGCGATGACGACTATTCTAAAATGGTTTGTGTTAATCGACACACGTGTTTTTATTCATACTTATTTGTTGACTGAAATTTAGATGGGTTTAACCAAACTGAATTTAATTTTGACTATTATTTGCCAATAGTAATACTAATTTTTGTCATGTAGTCATAATGGTTCACTCTCATTAGTCCAATTAAGGTGTTGTTTGTTTGTTAAAAGGCTATGAGTCTGAATTTGATTTGCACATCTGAATATGAATGTGCGATTGAAAAATCTAAATCTGATTCTACCTTAATGTGAATAAGTGGTTGAGAAATATCTATGTGACTGATATAAAAGTGTTTGTTTTTATAAGAATATATGAAGGTGTTAGATTATTATGGTTTACAATTAAAATACAAATTTTTTTTATTAGGGATGAAAATTTTTCATCCGCCTTAAAATATGACTTGATACCCACACAATAATAAACGAGTTATGTTTGTAGTTAAATGGGTGATCAACACGCGTAACACGTCTAATAACGGGTTTTGGTTTAACATTTCAACATAAGAATTGTCACCATAGTTATTATTATCTTGTACATCCTTTATAACGAAAAGTGTGCAATGATTCTCTTTAAATGTACATTCTATAGGAAAGAGAACAAAATAAATAAACTGGAAAGAAAACCAACTATAAAAAATAACCAAAAAACACACACACACATTAAAAAGCGAAGATATGAGACATTAAGGTTGCATTTGTTTTTCTGAAGAACCTCTTAATAACATCTTAATATGACTTAGTCAGACGCAATAAGATGTTTTGACAAAAAAGTGTGTTTGTTTTATTCCTGTCATTAAGAGGTAATAAGAGACAATCAAGATTAAGACTGTTTGTTTTTTTATGATCATTAAGAGACACTAAGAGGTAAAACATCTTATTGAACTAGATAATGAGGGGTTTCTTAACACTTCTTAATGTCTAACACATTCAAATAATTTTACAAAAACAAATATTTTTATCTCAGTCAGATTCATATTTCTCAACCACTTATTCATATTAAGCATTCAGATTCAGATGTGCGAATTCGATTCATACTCAGAGCCTCTTAACAAAAGAACATTACCTAAGAGGTGTTAAGATACCCTCAACATCTAGTTCAATAAGATATTTTTATCTCTTACGACTTCTTATTGATCATAAAAAAAAAACAAAAAAAAAACAAACACTCTTAATCTTGACTTCCTCTTATTTCCTCTTAATGACATGAAAAAAACAACACACTTTTTAGTCTAAACATTTGATTGCATCTTACAGAGTCAGATTAAGATGTTATTAAGAAATTTTTCTGGAAAACAAAGACAACCTAAATTTCTGAAAATACATTTTCCAATTTTTAGAAATCTCTTATTATATAAGAGATATGAGATGTTAAATTTCTGATTTACAATTTGAAATGCCCTTCTTATAGTTACTATTCCTTTATGGATTAAGGGTCGAGTTTGAAACAACAAAAAGGATTTGCACGTACTTAGTTTCGATTTGTAAGCAACATTTTTCGCTTTGCATATTTATTACATTATGTTTATTCTCCTTGTATATTGTTATGTGCAAATCTTAAGTAAACATTGCAAATCTGAAGTGTATGTGTATGTAAATCACCTCACACTAAACCAAAAAAGTTCCATTGCCGAGACCCTTTAAATAACGCATGACTTGATAAAATTATAAGGTTGTTATTCAAATACCTATGTTACATGTTTAATAACATGCATTACCTTTTTCCTCTTTTCTTTTTTCTTTCTTATTTTTGAACTCACAATATAAACATAGGACCCTACACATCATTGACTAAAGAACATTACAACCACATATCGTTTGCCAAGGATATTGACTCCTGAACTAATACAATTAATGTTAGTCTATCTCTTAATATTAGTCTTTGCATAACAACGATGGATGTTAACTATTGTTGACCCGAACATTTCATAATAATAAATAAATTAGAGGCTATTTTTCCTATAGATAATAAACTTGTTATATATCCTGTGAACGCATGGGGCTTTAGCAAAAATCTTACATAATGTGTTATATATCCAAAGCATAAGGCGAACTTTAGAACTCTAGATGCTAATGTCTTAGTTTCATTATATTATATGTTTACTTTATCTTAACCTGACTGATATAAAAGTGTTTCTTTTTGTAAAAATATCTGAATGTGTTAGATTATTAATGTTCGCAATTAAAATTTAAATTTTTTTTTATTACGGTGAAAATTTTCCATCTGCTATAAAATATGACTTGACACCGACACAATAATAAATGGGTTATGTTTGTGCTAAATGGGTTATCTACACGGTTAACACGTTTAATAATGGGTCAGGTTTGGGTTGACATTCGCAACCCATCAAAACATAATTGGGTTTTGATTTAACATTTCAACATAAGAATTGTTACCTTAGTTATTATTATCTTGTACATCCTTTATATAACAAAAAGTTTGAATGATTCTTTTTAAACTTACTTTTTATTGGAAAGCCAACAAAATAAATAAAATGGAAGCAAACCAACAATAAAAAATAGCCAAAATACACACACACACACACACACACACAAACTCTAAAAAGCAATGTTATAAAACTTTAAAAGGTGTTAAGACACCTCTCAACATCTAGTTCAATAAGATGTTTTCACCTCGTACTGCCTTTTAATGATCATAAAAACAACAAATACTGTTAATCTTGACCGCCTCTTATTGCCTCTTAATGATAGGAAAAACACAAACACACTTTTTAGTCTAAACATTTGTTGCGCATCTGACTAAGTCAGATTAAAATGTTATTAAGAAGTTTTTCTTGAAAACAAACACAACCTAAATTTCTCAACATACATTTTCCAAATTTTGGAAATCTCCTATTATATAAGAGATAAGAGATGTTAAACATTTGATTTACAATTTGAAATGCCCTTCTTATAGTTACTATTCCATTATGGATTAAGGGTCTCGAGTTTAAAACAACAAATATGATTTGCACGTACTTAGTTTCGATTTGTATACAACATTTTATGCTTTGTATATTTGTTAAATTATGCTTATTCTCCTTGTATATTGTTATGTGCAAATCTTAATTAAACATGTGCAAATCTAAAGTATATCTGTATGTAAATTACCTCACACTAAACCAAACAAGTTCCATTGCCGAGACCCTATAAATAACTCATGACTTAATAAAATTATAAAGTTATTCAAATACGTATGTTACATGTATAATAACATGCATTACATTTTATTTATTTATTTATTTTTTGAACTTATAATATGCATAATCAACATAGGACCCTACACATCATTAACTAAATCATATTACAACCACATATCTTTTGCCAAGGATATTGACACCTGAACTAATACACTTAATGTTAGTCTATCGCTTAATATTAGTCTTTGCATAACAACGACGGGTGTTAACTGTTGTTGACCTGGACATTTCATAATAATAAATAAATTAGAGGCTATTTTTCCTATAGATAATAAGCTTGTTATATATCACATGCACGCACGGGGGCTTTTGCATAAATCTCACATAATGTGTTATATATTCAAAGCATAAGGCGAACTTTAGAATTCTAGAAGCTAATGTCTTAGTTTCGTTATATTATATGGATACTTTATAGGAAAAAGGCTTGCTTTTCCTATTGTGGAGAATTACGTGAAGAATGCTTGGGTGAAATATTGTATTCGAAGAGTCACGATGAACTCAAATGGATTCTTCTTCTTCAAACTTAATACAAAATCAGGTATGGAACAAGTTCTTTAAAACGGTCCATCGAACATTAGGAATGTTCCTCTTATCCTTAACATATGGTCTCCTAATGCAAGCCTTAAAAAGGAAGATCTTACATGAGTACCTGTTTGCGTTAAGTTGCATAACGTTCCTATTGCGGCGTTTACGGGAGATGGCTTGAGTATGATAGCAACTAATATTGGTAAACTAATTATGTTAGATGTCTATACTAGTACAATGTGTTCGGAGTCGTAGGGTCGTAACAGTTATACAAGAGCACTTATTGAAATTAGCTCAGAACAGGTTTTGAAAGACTCGTTGGTACTTGCTATACCTATGCTTGAAGGGGATCGTTGTAGTAAAGATACTATCACGATTAAATATGAATGGCAGCCACCTTGGTGCAAAACATGCAAAACTTTTGGACATTCTGATGAAGACCGTCCAAAAATGGTTCGTGTTAATCAACATGGTAGGAAGGAGGATATCAGCGATGGGTTTATGGAAGTAACTAGGAAATGATGAAAAGGGAAGCAGATTGTTAAGCAATCTGCTCGTCACATTGATGGGGTGAGGTTGTCTAAACCAAAACCTAACTACTATTACCGTCCTAAGCAAAAAAGCACCACTGTGAATGCTAATAATGCTTCTACTTCCAATGATGTTAACATGGTGACTATGAAAAACTCAATTACTGCTTTGTCTAACGAGGCTGATTATGTGTGGGGAACTAGATATATTTGGTGTGAATATTGAAGATACACCTAAGATTAATAAGACGCATGGGGATGACTGATGAGAGTGAAGATGTGGAAATTAAAATGTTTTTGATGAAACCTCTAAATTCATGGAACAAGATGCATTTAGTGATCCTAAGGGGGCCAGCCACTACAAGGATATTGATCTATAATGACGACATATGTCATCGCTAAAAGTATTTATTATGAATTAAGAAACATATTTAATATTTTAAAATTAATATAGTAAGAAATCATTCAATAGGCACTATTAGAGACGAGACAAGTCGTCACTAAAAGTATTTATGAAATAAATAAAAAAGAAATGATAAATACTTTCAACAATGACATATCTCGTCGCTGAAAGTGACCTATATCATTATCAGATGAGGCTGCATGCATTTATTTTTAGATTTTTGGAGACTATTTCTTCAACCAAATTTTCATATTTTTCCCATTTGAAAGTTCAATGTTCAGCAAAAATCATAGGTCGTCGTCACAATACAAATACGAAGATGTTCAACAAAGAATATAGTTCAAAATCACAATACAACCTTACTCACTTATGTTGTCTTCTCAATCCTCTTCATCATCTAGAGTCTCACGGGAATCGGGCGGTGCATGAACGATAATATTAATGTTCGTGGCTTGTACCTCATTGAAGAAATGTGTGAACCAAGAATTTGTCGCCGCGACAACTTTATCCACCTGAGCTTGGGTATATGTTCTTTGATGGGATTTGCCGCTTAAAGAACTTGATGCATGCCCCGGTAAGTTGGGAGGGAAAGCGAAAAATAGGTGGAAAAATATTTTGTAAAAGAAAACATAAATAAATAAATAAAAATACTTTACGAGATGTAATGTCATCATAGACTTTTCACTTTCAAAGGAAAAAATAAATTGAAAGAGATCCATATAGAATTCAAATTTGTCATAGAACCAATTAACCAAGCACATCCATCCATTTTTTTATCTAAATTAATAAAAAATTATTTTCCACATTTTTTTTAAAACAACATATCTTGCAAACGGTAAAACTTCAAGCTACAAAAAATACACAATCGTGACGAGAAATAAATTATCTTTCTATAGATATGCATTGTTATATACTTTCGACGAACTTTTTTTTTAAAAAGTTCATCCAGAAAAATCACATGTGATTTGTAAAAATCACAATCACATGTGATTTTTAAAAATCACATGTGATTCGTAAAAATCAAATCACATATGATTTTAAGAAATCACATGTGATTTTTACAAATCACATGTGATTTTTACAAATCACATGTGATTTTTCTGGACGAAATTTAAAAAAAAAAAAAGTTTGTCGAAAGTATATAATAATGCATATCTATAAAGGTAATTTAATTCTCGTCGAGATGGTATGATTTTTTTGGCGTAACGATTAACGGTTTGTGATATATTTAATTTTTAAAAAAATGGTGAAAGTTTATTCTTTATATTTTAATAAAAAAATGAGTGGCTATGATTGGTTCATTGGTTTTATGACAAATATGAATTCTATATTGAACTTTTCTCATGTATATATGCTTCTAAAAGTATGAATCAAAATTGTATACAAATAGACGTATGGCCGTCGTTGTTAAAGTACTGGTAAAAAACGTAACCTTTTTCGTCGTTTAGTTAACTTTTAGCAACAACACATGTCGTCACCTGAAGTCCAGATTTGTTAATCATTCTTATAAATGCTGTATTCGCGTTAAAAAAAAGTAGTTCTACAGCAGAAGTGACATATGACTATTTATGGTCAATGATGTGACAAAATCATTTAATTGATACGCAAATGCTAAAGAGCTTTATCATGAAAATTTATTTACAGATTTGCATCAAACAGAACTAAAAAAGTAAATGATAACACAAAATGAATTATCTGATTATGATACTTGTATAAGAATTTTAACATCAAAATTGACAGCTCATTTTTGGCATTTTTTTTTTTTTTTTTTTTTTTTTACATTTGCACCTGGATCTGTACAAAGCACATTGTTTTACAGTTGATCTCACATTCTGGATAATTTTGATCAAAGCTTTCATTGGAACTGATTTGAAAACAAAAATAGAATATTTATTTACAAAGCGATTAAGTTGTACTACACAGTTACACTATTCTCCAAAAGGGACATTAATTTCTCAAGTAAAACAATCTTTGTGGAATAATATGACACCACCTAAAATTTAATTTCTAAGAATTGGAAATTAATTTATGAGAAAAGGGTAGCTCAAGTATAAATATAGACATCCGAACCTTCAGTTTATAGAAAAAAACATGCAAAAGCAAGTAATGGCTTCTTCAAAGTTCTTACTTTTTTCTTTAGCTCTACTACTCGTTGCTCTCTCATTTGCACCAAACCTTGCTTCTGCTTCTTTGGAGGAAGCAAATGCTCTTCTAAAATGGAAAGCAAGCCTTAAAATCCCAAACAACTCGCAAATTGTATCTTCTTGGAGACCCCTTCCAACGAATACTAGTTCACCCGCTTCGTGCCCTTCTTGGTATGGAATTGCTTGCAACGTTGATGGGAACATTAACATGTTGAACCTCTCGACGTCTGAGTTAAAAGGTACGCTTCACCGCTTCCCGTTCTCTATTCTAGGCAATCTTATCCATTTTGAGCTTAGTGCAAACAGCTTCTTTGGTCCCATCCCACCAGAAATCGGACACTTGTCCAAACTTGTCTATGTTAATTTTTCAACCAATCAGTTTTCTGGTGTAATACCACCTAGCATTGGTAAACTAAGCCAGTTAACCGTTTTGCAACTTTTCGGAAACAATTTGACTGGTTCAATCCCTTCATCATTGGGTGATTTGAAGTCTCTAACTGATTTACGATTGAGTTACAATCAACTCGGCGGTTCAATTCCTTCATCGTTGGGTGACTTGAAGTCTTTGAATATCCTTTATTTGGGGGTAAATCAACTATCTGGGTCCATTCCTTTTAAATTAGGGAATTTGAAGTCTCTCACTGATTTAGAATTGAGCGAAAATCAACTCAATGGTTCAATTCCTTCATCGTTGGTTCATTTGAAGTCTTTGAATATCCTTAATCTGTTTAAAAACCGACTCTCTGGACCCATTCCAATTGAATTAGGGAATTTGAACTCTCTCACTGATTTAGATTTGGGCGAAAATCAACTATTAGGGTCCATTCCTAGTGAATTAGGGAATATGAAGTCTCTCACTAAATTAGCTTTAGCCAAAAATCAACTCTCTGGTTCAATCCCTTCATCGTTGGGTGATTTGAAGTCTTTGAATATCCTTTATTTGTATGAAAACAAACTCTCTGGGCCTCATTCCAATTGAATTAGGGAATTTGAAGTCTCTAACTGATTTAGAATTGAGCGAAAATCAACTCAATGGTTCAATCCCTTCATCGTTGGGTCATTTGAAGTCTTTGAGTATCCTGTATTTGTACACAAATCAGCTCTCTGGAGCCATTCCAATTGAATTAGGGAATTTGAAGTCTCTAACTGAATTAGAATTGAGCGAAAATCAACTCAATGGTTCAATTCCTTCATCGTTGGGTGATTTGAAGTCTTTGAGTATCCTGTATTTGTACACAAATCAGCTCTCTGGACCCATTCCAATTGAATTAGGGAATTTGAAGTCTCTAACTGAATTAGATTTGAGCCAAAATCAACTCAATGGTTCAATGCCTTCATCGTTGGGTCATTTGAAGTCTTTGAGTATCCTGTATTTGTACACAAATCAGCTCTCTGGACCCATTCCAATTGAATTAAGGAATTTGAAGTTTCTAACTGAATTAGATTTCAGCCAAAATCAACTCAATGGTTCAATCCCTTCATCGTTGGGTCATTTGAAGTCTTTGAATATCCTTAATCTGTTTAAAAACCGACTCTCTGGACCCATTCTAATTGAATTAGGGAATTTGAACTCTCTCACTTCAAGTCCACACAGTGATCGAACTTCACAAGCAGAAACACAACTATAACTGGAACAAAACAAAAAGACTTGCACCGAGTATTTAATAGAACACGCTCTCTATTAATCAGAAAATACAAAGCTCAAAAAACTGATATCTAATGCACAACCAAACTATGAGCTCGTTTGGTTTGCTTATATAGGACATTAGATTAAGCTCTCCTAATCCTACTACAACTCTAATCAAGTAAACAAGTCCTTATCTAAAAAGCTAAAATAAGAATCCTAATTAAACTAGAGTTGTGATTGTAATTATCCATGTGCTCGGTTTGTTTTGACTGTCCATAGGCTCGGATCAGTAATTATCCCAACATTCACCCCCCTAATTTCTGACTCGAGATAGGGAGATCTTCAACTCCGAGTAACTCTTGCATTTCCTTGAACTTAATCCTTGCGAGAGCTTTCGTCAGAATATCAGCACGTTGCAAATCACCTCTTACAAACTCAACTTGTACTTGGCCTCTTTCAACACACTCTCGGATAAAATGATAACGTGTGTTTATATGCTTGCTTCTCCCGTGAAAGACTGGATTTTTCATAAGTGCAATAGCCGATTTGTTGTCAACAAATAAGACCACCACTCTTTCTTCCATTCCGGTTATTTCACTCAACAATCCACGTAACCATATCCCTTGACACGCGGCTGAAGTTGCAGCCATGAACTCGGCTTCACAAGACGATAGAGCCACCGTGTTTTGCTTTTGTGAGCACCAAGTGATAGGTGATTTACCTAGATAAAATACATGCCCTGTTGTGCTTCGACCATCATCTTGGTCCATAGCAAAACTACTATCACTAAACCCCACTAACTCCTTGGTTTTCTCTTGGTTGTATCGTATTCCAAAATTCAAACTACCTTGGATATACCTTAGTATTTGTTTCACAGCTGCCATATGTGATTCTTTTGGTTCTTGCATGTAACGACTAACCAAACCAACCGAATAAGATAAATCAGGTCGAGTGTGTAGTAAGTACCTTAGACAACCAACTCGTCGTCTAAACAGAGTTGCATCAACTGGTTTTCCTTCCTTGTCCATGCTTAACTTCATTCCAGGTTCTAATGGACATTGAGTAGGATTCGCTTCATGCATCCCAGCATCTTTCAAGATCTTCTTTGCATAGCTTTCTTGACTTATTGAGATACTCGAATCCTCTTGCTTTACTTCAATGCCAAGATAATAGCTTAACTTTCCCAAGTCACTCATATCGAACCTTTCTTGCATTTGTCTCTTAAATTCACCAATTTCGACAAGCTTCGAACCGGTTACTAAGAGATCATCTACATAGACTGCAATAATCAACATTGACTTGTTTGTCTTCTTCACATACACCGCTTGTTCGTGTTGGCATCTTTTGGAAGACATTTGCTTGAGTTCTCTATCAAGTTTTGTATTCCACGCCCTTGGTGCTTGTTTAAGTCCATAAAGCGCCTTTTTCAACTTGTAGATCTTCCTTTCTTCTCCTTTCTTCACGAACCCCTCCGGTTGTGTAACAAACACTTGCTCTTTTAGTTCTCCATGTAAAAAAGCTGACTTTACATCCAGATGATGTAGCTTACATGCTTCTTTTGCGGCCAATGAGATCAATAAACGCACCATTTCAATCCGTGCTACGGGCGCAAATACCTCATCATAGTCAATTCCTTCCTTTTGAGCATAACCCTTTGCTACTAACCGAGCTTTAAACTTATTAATTGAACCATCCGGATTTCTCTTAATTTTGAACACCCACTTTTATCCAATGGGATTAACATTAACCGGAGCTTCAACTAATTCCCATGAATCATTCTTCTCGATAGACTCAATCTCTTGCTTCATAGCAAACATCCACTTGCTTGAGACTTTTGCTTCTTGGAACGTTCTTGGTTCATCATCTTCAATCAAAAGTAGATTTTGATCTTCATTAGCAACTGAGGTTCTTGAACTAGACCCCATAATAAAGTCATTAAATCTAGTTGGCTTAGTTGAAACCCTCGAAGAACGCCTCATAATTGGTTGAGTTTCTGTCACAGGATTAGGGTCATTACCCGCCTCGATTTGGTCTTCTTGTTCGGTATTGACTGGTTGAATTTCATCAGTATCATGCTGATTTTCAGCCTCTTGATCTTCAGCCTCAACTTCATCGGTCTCACCTAGGTTAACAAATCCACAACCCGTATCAATAGAACCGTGCCATTCTATGATAAACATACCTGGGTTTAGCTCGTGTGATTCGCTTCCAGCAACATACTTCCAGCCAAGTTCCTCATTAAACTCCGCATCACGACATACCACTATCTTCTTTAATCTTGGATTGAACAGTCGAAAACCTTTTGTACCTGGCTCGTTTCCGATGTAAATGAGTCATGTTGACCTGTCGTCTAACTTATGTAAATATGGCCTTGTTCCCGTTGCATAAGCCACACATCCAAATACCCGCAAACCCTTCAAGTTAGGCTTTTTTCCTTTGAAAGCCTCATATGGAGTTTGATTAACTAGAGCTCGAGTTGAAACTCTATTAATCAAGAATGTGGCGTGTCTAACTCCTTCAGCCCACATATAGTTTGGTACCTCTCGTGCTTTCAAGATGCTTCTAGTCATTCCCATAAGAGTCCGGTTTCTCCTTTCTACGACTCCATTTTGTTGTGGTGTGTAAGGAGTGGTTAGATGTCTTGTTATACCCTCGTTTTCACAAAAGTTGGTAAATCCTTTTGAAGTGAACTCACCTCCTCTATCGGTCCTTAGGGTTATAATCTTCTTTCCCGACTTCCTCTCAACTAAAGCTTTGAACTTTTTGAAGTATTCAAATGCTTCTCCTTTTTCCTTCAAGGTAAAAGTCCACATAAAGCGTGAGAAGTCATCAATAAGAACAAATATGTACCTGTTGCCCGCTATGGATGGTGGAGAAATTGGTCCACATAGGTCGGCATGTATAAGTTGAAGAGGATGTGTTGCCTTAAATTTTGCAGCTTTAGGAAACACCTTCTTGGTTTGTTTTCCTACCAAGCAAGATTCACACAACTTGTTCTCTTGATGAATTATTGGCAACTTTTCAACCATGCCCTTCCTTGCCATTAATTCCATCGTTTTGAAATTAATGTGACCCATCCTAGCATGCCACAACCAAGCATCATCTTCCATCTTTGCTTTGAGACACACCGGACTTCCAACTTGAAGCTTAATCTTGTAAAGTCTATTACTTGTTCTAGGAACCTTCATCAGAAGTTTGCCATCTGAGTCACGCATAGTAAGAAGGTTACCTTTCATACGAATGTCACATCCGCCTTCGGTAGCTTGCCCAAGACTAATTATGTTGCTTTTTAGCTCGGGTAGGTAATAGACTCCAGTGATTAACCGTTGCTCACCCGTTTTCCCTTCAATGATTATTGAACCCTTCCCTTTTATCTCGATGCAGGAGTTATCACCAAACTTCACTCTGTCGGAGATATTCTCATTCAACTCCGAAAAGTATTCTCGGATCCCCGTCATGTGATTACTTGCTCCATTATCCAAATACCAAGTGTCTTCCTCGTTTGGCTTAGTATTCAATTGGTTTGGGATAATCTTTTCTTCATTCAAGAAAACTACTTCTTGAACGCTTTTCATCATAAAAAGTGTCGGGTCATCATCATCCTCCGTTTTCAAAAGATTTGCTTCATGCTTTTTCTTTTGTACACTGCGTTCGGGACAATTAGAAGCAAAGTGACCATATTTATCACATCTGAAGCATTGAATCTTTGAAAGGTCTCGACTTTTGTTCTTTTTTTGCTCCGTATTGCTCCCGGAGTTGTTACGGTTGTGGTTATTAGTTTGACCACTACCACGAGATTTGTTTTGAGAAGAAAAGTTTTGACCTTTACCGTTGCCACCAGAGGAATTCCTTCCTCGACCTTTCTTATCATATCTTTCAGCCCTTCCGAACATCAACTTGCCTTGATCTTCAGAAGTGGTGTCAACACCCTTCATTCTTCCTTCAAAAGCTTTCAACCTTCCAATTGCTTCTTGAAAAGACATAGTATTCAAGTCAGCAAATTGTTCTATTGAGGCAACAATTGTAACATACCTATCCGGAACGGATGCAAGTAGCTTCTTAACAAGTTTCTTGTCTTCATAAACTGTTCCCAAGCTATTGACTTCTGTTACAATTTTGCCCAACCTAGCCGCAAAGTCATCGACTGATTCGTTGACTTTCATCTTTAAAGATTCGAATTCCGTCTCCAAGGTTTGCAACCTTGCTTCACGAATCCGATCAACACCCACATACCTGGTCTTTAAAGCTTCCCAGATTTCTTTGGCTGTGTTGAATTTTGAAACTTGAAAAAGAAGTTCTTCTGGAATCGCCTGGAAAAGTAACGCAACTGCCATGTGATCTTGCTTATCAACGACTTGTGTTCCTTCCTCTGGTTCCAGTGCATCAAGTATTCCATGGACTCGGAATACCGCTTTAACTCTTATTGCCCATATGTTATAGTTCGTGCTTGTTAACATTGGACATTGAAGAGCCGTCTTAGAATGTTCAATAGGAGGTGGTTGACTCGACTCGCCTTGCACCATCTTTCTTGAACGCCTTCTGTAAGTTACCGGTGTAGTTGGTTCGACTTCCAGCCCTAGGTTCTAGAGCACTATTGATTTACTTCTTGCCTAAGTAAACCAAGTCGAAAGTTTGAAACTTTGATCGACTTCTTGCTTAAGTCGAAACCTAGTAAAACCCTTGTGATCGACTTCTTGGTGAAACCCTTGTGATCGACTTCTTGGTGAAACCCTTGTGATCCTTCTTGGTTAAAACCCTTGTCGATCCTTCTGCTTGTTGTAAAACCAAGAACCCTTGGTCGACTTCTGCTTAAGAACCCTTTGGTCGATCACTTGCTGCAAACCTTTGATCGATCTTGCTGTTGAATAACCTTGCTCTTGATACCAATTCAAGTCCACACAGTGATCGACCTTCACAAGCAGAAACACAACTATAACTGGAACAAAACAAAAAGACTTGCACCGAGTATTTAATAGAACACGCTCTCTATTAATCAGAAAATACAAAGCTCAAAAAACTGATATCTAATGCACAACCAAACTATGAGCTCGTTTGGTTTGCTTATATAGGACATTAGAATAAGCTCTCCTAATCCTACTACAACTCTAATCAAGTAAACAAGTCCTTATCTAAAAAGCTAAAATAAGAATCCTAATTAAACTAGAGTTGTGATTGTAATTATCCATGTGCTCGGTTTGTTTTGACTGTCCATAGGCTCGGATCAGTAATTATCCCAACATCACTAATTTAGATTTGGGCGAAAATCAACTATTAGGGCCCATTCCTAGTGAATTAGGGAATATGAAGTCTCTCACTAAATTAGCTTTAGCCAAAAATCAACTCTCTGGTTCAATCCCTTCATCGTTGGGTGATTTGAAGTCTTTGAATATCCTTTATTTGTATGAAAACAAACTCTCTGGGCCCATTCCAATTGAATTAGGGAATTTGAAGTCTCTAACTGAATTAGAATTGAGCGAAAATCAACTCAATGGTTCAATCCCTCCATCGTTGGGTGATTTGAAGTCTTTGAGTATCCTGTATTTGTACACAAATCAGCTCTCTGGACCCATTCCAATTGAATTAGGGAATTTGAATTCTCTAGCTGATTTAGAATTGAACGATAATCAACTCAATGGTTCAATTCCTTCATCGTTGGGTGATTTGAAGTCTTTGAATATCCTTTATCTGTACACAAATCAACTCTCTGGACCTATTCCAATTGAATTAGGGAATATGAAGTCTCTAACTCTATTAGATTTGAGCGAAAATCAACTCAATGGTTCAATTCCTTCATCTTTGGGCGATTTGAAGTCTTTGAATACCCTTTATCTGTTCAAAAACCAACTCTCTGGACCCATTCCAATTGAATTAGGGAATTTGAAGCCTCTCACTGATTTAGAATTGAGCAAAAATCAACTCAATGGTTCAATCCCTTCATCGTTGGGTGATTTGAAGTCTTTGAATATCCTTTATCTGCACACAAATCGACTCTCTGGTTCAATCCCTTCATCATTGGGTGATCTGAAGTCTTTGAATATCCTTTATCTGCATGTAAATCAGATCTCTGGACCCATTCCAATTGAATTAGGGAATTTGAAGTGTCTCACTGAATTATCTTTGAGACGAAATCAACTCAATGGTTCAATTCCTTCATCATTAAAAAACATGAGAAGCCTTCAGTTTCTGTCTCTCCGTGTTAACAAATTATCCGGTCCTATACCACAGGGAATCGGAAGTCTACAATTGTTTCAGCTGTTTCTGGAGACAAATCAGTTGTCTGGCCAAATTCCAAAGGAGTTTGAAAAAATGAATAGTTTGTTAAATTTAAACTTGAGCGATAACAACCTTTCAGGCGCTATACCTCAAGAGCTTGGGTCACTGCATGACCTCCTTACTCTTGACCTATCAAAAAATAGGTTAAACGGGTCATTACAAAGATATATTGGTGATTGGGTACAAATCAATCACATAAATCTTAGTAATAACAAGCTCAGCGGAAAGATCCCATTAGAGATCGGTAAATTAAGTCAACTCAATGTTCTTGATTTATCTTGGAATTCACTCACACAACAGATACCATCGGAAATTGGAAGTTTAAAAAGTCTGGTAATGATGAATCTTTCTCACAATAAGCTATTTGGTTCAATTCCTCATGGTTTCAGTAACTTGCCAAGAGGGATTGACATAGACCTGTCTTACAATGAGCTCACAGGTCCGGTTCCCCCTTATGCTGTCTTTCTAAATGTGTCCGGAGAAGCATTACAAGGTAATCATTGTCTGTGTGGAAATGTTACAGGTTTGAAACTTTGTGAAAGTCAAAAGACAGGGAAAAATAATAATCATTTTCATCATAAGGTCATCCTTGTAACTGTGATCCCACTTTTATGGCTCTTTTACTTGGTTTATTCATGCGGTGGCCTCATTGCTTATCGACATAGAAAAAGAGCTTCTCCACAGCAACCATCAGGCGAAGAAGGTGGCAAATTTTTCTCAATAACAAGTTTTGATGGACAGGCAATGTTTGATGAAATCATCAAGGCAACAAATGATTTTGATGATGCATATTGTATTGGGATGGGAGGATACGTTACTGTGTATAAAGCTGAGTTACAACCCAACCATGTAGTAGCTGTCAAGAAACTTCATTCATCATCTGAGAATGACGATCAAGGCTTCCTAAATGAGGTACGAGCATTAACAAATATAAGGCACAGAAACATAGTTAAACTCTACGGATACTGCTCCCATGCTCGTCACTCATTTTTGATTTACGAATATCTTGAGAAGGGAAGTCTAAAATCGCTCGTAAGTAGCGATATCACAGCAAAGGAACTAGATTGGCTGAAAAGGATAAGAATTGTTAGGGCTGTTGCGAATGGTTTGGCTTATATGCACCATGATTGCACACCACCTATAATTCATAGAGACATTTCTGCAGCTAATATCCTTCTCGATTCTGATTATGAGGCACATATCTTGGATTTTGGAACAGCAAAGCTTCTAAAGTTGGATTCATCCAATTGGTCTGCGGTTGTAGGAACCTATGGCTATGTTGCGCCAGGTAACTACCGTATATTTTAAATATAGCTATACGCATTTCAAGTTTCAGATTTATCTATGTTACATTTAATCAAGATCATAACATTTTTTTTTTGTATTCTCATGTTTCTCTTTATGTAGATGTTCTTTTGATGCTAGCTACTTATCTATGTGATTCTCAAGAATTTATGTTGAGTGTATCATGTTGTAATCAAGTGATTGTTGTTTGATGATTTTGGGAAGAAGTTGATATCATTGTAGGAACCTATGCTATTGCATATACGATGTATATGATCATGTACTATATCTATTGTATCTACTAGAGTTGTATGCCAAATATATGAGATAGCATCCTGAGAACTTTATCATTCTACCAACATTGTCTACCTAGGATCTATTGCTACCAATGTAGGAGATAGTCGGATTCCGCCACCATCATCTCTAGTTGAGAAACTAGCTCATACAATTCTGAATGTCTCACGGGCATGTTTGAACTACAACCCACAATTAAAGGCCAACAATGCGCCAAGTCAAAGATTTATTGTCAGTGGATGATAGACTTTGGATGAAGATGCATGTATCGGTAACTTGATGCTTTATTGATTTTGTATGACGTCTAGTGATAAAGTTTAAGAAACTTTTTATGTTTATTTGTTGTCATAAATTATGTTGTAGATTGTTATTAAATAAGAAAATAAAATATCAATGAAGATTGCTACCTTTCTAGAAAAGTACTATGGATCTTTTTGGTAATTTCTTTAATTATTCCAGTTTTACAATTAAAAAATTACCAATGTGAAATTTGTATATCAGTTAGAATTTATTGTTACTCGTATCAAGAAATTAAGTAAGCAGTGAGTTCAAACTAAAGATATTCAAAGATGTCAAATCACCCAACAATAGAAGTCAGTTAATTTGTAAAAAAAGATAGCATAGACCGGAGAAGAAAGTTAGCTAAAGGAAATTTTTCAAAAAAGAAGACTGTGGAAGTCTATTAATTTGTCAAAAAAGTGATATGATCTTAACCAGAAATCACTTAAGAAATGAGGCTTAGATCCGTAAAACAACTAGGAATTCAAGATATTAAGAATTGAACTTGAAATTGGAATACAATGGGATAATTTGTTACAACTGAAACTGAACGTTTAGAGAGTTACAGAGAGAAAGAAAAGTGTTTACAATTTGATAAAGGGAAATGGAAGGAAGGAAGGAGGATTTGGTCAGAAAATCTGTTTTGTTCTCATCTTGTTGTTCTGTTGACTTTTTCATTGATATTACTTTGACACATATCAATCCATCCCGCTTAAAATGAAGCTTTTCCTCAAGCATCTAAGCATTCAAATCAACTTGAGGCAACCTTTCTGAGGACCTTTAACACATTATGTTGTAGAAGCTAACACAGTATTGTATTGTGATAAGTTATAAGCTGTCAATTAGTGTATATCCTCAATACAATTAGTTGTACATTAATAGGTGATTAGCATGATTTATGGGGTTTACCCAAAATAGCTTATGTAATCTCTCTATATGTAGCCCATGGTTTGGCAGTAATCTTCAAGCAATAATATTCATCATTATCACAAAACACTCTCTATCATGGTATCACGAGTCAGTCAATAATCCAAAACTTTTTCCAGACATCATCATACTTCAGTTATATGTTCAGTTATATGTTCAGTTATATGTGTTATTGTGTTGGTGATTTGTGCTAGGTCACAATCCACACGATATTGGTACTGTTACTTGTGCAAAGGTCACAAGTTTTAACCTTGTTCTTACTGTTCACGTGTAACTTTGTTTTTGCCATACCCATAATAAACCCACTGTCCCTCATCGTGTCTTCATCATGCCTGGATCTGATGTCACAGTCACAACTCTCTCCGAAAAACTATCACTTGTCACACATCATCATCTCGTTACTCGTGTCCCCGTTAAACTTGATCTCAAAACTGAACTACGCCTCATGGGTGTACTTTTTCAACAACTTTGCCATTGTTACAGGTTACCAAATACATTCGTGGATAACATCTCCAGTAATCCCTATGCTTGACCCAGGAAGAACGCAAGGTTGATACCATCATTTTATCTTGGATCTTCACCACACTCTCCGATGACCTTCAAGCACGGCTTGTGGTGGAACGCCCAAATCCGAGAAGCATGGACTCTCCTTAATGAGATTGTTACGGACAACAAACGATCTCGTACCATTGCTTTGAAGGCGGAGTTACGATCTCTCAAGCTTGGGGATCTAAGCATCGACGCCTACTTTCGAAAGATTGAGTCCTTGGCTACCATCCTAACGAGTCTTGGATCTCCGTTAGCAATGAAGACGCTACCTTTGCTCTGAAGGCCTACCGGAGAAGTACGATCACGCTTGGGATCATGCACCATCGAAACCTTCCCGACCTCAAACAGCAAGGTCAATGTTAACAATGAAGAGATGCGCCTTAAATCCAAGTCACACTCTCTTCCAAAGGACTCTCGCCTCGCCTCCATTGATTCTCATGGCCGCAAAAGGTATGACTCAAATCCCTCCAATCCTCAAGTGAAATCATGGAGACCGTGTATTAATTTTGCTAAAGGTGCTTGTCGTTATGAAAAGCACTTGTAAGTTTGTTCATGATAATAAACATAACATCACTAATATCGCTTCTAAGGAAATAGTAATACTGAGGAAATAGTGTTGAAACTGTTGGGGAAATTAGGTCTAATGGGAAACAAGAGCCACGATTCTACCACAAGAACATCTCCTAACCTACCTTGGACCTCAAAGATACATGACAACCTCAAGCCCAAGAGGCCCATGTCACGATCCAATCCAAAGAGCCTCAACCTATTGCTCATCTTACCCCCACCTGGGTTCGGGTATCAACGCATCTAACCTGCTATCGCCCCGACATACCTTGCAACAGACCACCTGTGTCCCACATCCGACCTAGTTTCTTGCCCCGCTACAAAGACACGCTCTTCCAACACACTTTGTTAGTCCACCTATGGCCCATCAAAGTTACTCGGTCCAACAACTCAACCCAAGAACCCGCACCTCAAACCCAACAACCTCTAGCCGCCCAACAGCTCTTCCACCCCCGGTCAGCGACCGCGCACGGACACGGTGACAATTTTACCTCAAGCTTTCACCACCGACACTCCATGATCCCACGACTAGCCGGAATATGGACACAAAAGCGAACATCTTAATGCTTCGTTAATAGTCTAAGTAATGTTTTAACATGTGCATGTATCCGTCATTCTGTTGGTGACGGATATTCTATTCCTGCCATCAATACGGTCATAGTATTTTGCCAACTCCTCTCTCGCCTCGCCACTTAAATAACGTACTTATTACCCCAAATATTGTCAAAATTTAATTTCGTTCACAATTCGCTCGCGATAATAAATGTACTGTTGAATTTGATCCGCTTGGTTTTCATAAGGATTTCACGCTGGGCCGGGTGCTTCTCCGATGTGATAGCACATGCGACCTTTATCCCTGCCACCCCCGCCTCCCATCCCCAAGCTCTTCTTGTCGCCAAGATAATGCGGGTAACTTGGACATCCGTGAAGCGCCGCCTGTTTCAAATAAATTTTATTTCATGTAATAAGGAGAAATCTCCGCGTTTTGCCATGCTTGCCGCCTTGGCAAACACGTTAGACTTCCATTTTCTAGTTCCGGCAATGCCGTTAATGCTTGCTTTGACATTATTATTCACCGATGTATGGACCTCACCAATTCCAAGTATTTTCGGTTTCAAATATTATGTTTTTTCTTGGATCATTATTCACATTTTGTTGGGTGTATCCTTTAATTAAACTGATGTGTTGTCTAAATTTATTTTGTTTCGTAAATATATCCACACTCAATTTAAGTGTGAAATCAGTCGTTCAAAGTGTGATCATGGCGGTGAATTGACAATCAAGAACCCATAAACTCTTTGCCGACAATGGCATTCGGGCCAAGCTCATGCCCCAAAACATCCCAACAAAGCGTAAAACTGAATCTAATGGTTCGCACTATCAACAATCAAATTCGGACCTTGCTCTTTCAAGCCAACCTCCCACCAACCTTTTGGGTTGAAGCTCTAAATATGGTCAGTCCATTTAACCAATATCCTACCTCAACCGCCATTGCCAATGAAGTACCCTATACCCGCCTTATTTGGACAGAACCTGACATGCTTTTACGACGCTCGGTGTTTATGTTACCCTCACCTATACCTCGATCACAAGCTTGAACCGCGCGCCACACCCTCCATTTATTTGGGCCAAGCATCCAATCACCGTGGATATCGCTGTCTCACCTTACACACCAATAAAATAATTCTTCCCCACATGTAACCTTTGATGAAACTATCTTTCCATACGGCTCATCTCAACCAAAAACATCACCCACCTACAACTTCTTGGAAGATTCTCCAGATATAAACCTCCAAATAATACCTATATTCCCACTCAATGCGACATCTATCCAACATGAACCACCAACACAAACCGAACAACATAACACAACTCAACATTATGAAACACCACCACCCACACCTACTTTTTCACCACCACCAACACCACACACCACGATCACCACCAATCAGACTCAACCGCCCACTACCACAACTCCAACAATCATTCCAGACCTCCACACAATCCAAACCCCTCACAACTCATCCCATGGTCACATCGGTACCGCGGTCGGGACTAATCGTCCGATCGCTCGTCCCAATATGCTTGTGTCTTCGGTTTCTCCTTTACCAAAATCCATATCGTGAAGCTTTAATGATCCAAATTGGCAAAATGCTATGCGTGATGAATACAAGGCACTTATTAAGAATGAACTTGGACTCTCGGGCCTCATCCCTACGCATAACCAACATTATTCGCCAGATGTGGCTTTTTCACACAAGTATTTGGTCGATGGCACTCTTACCGCTACAAGGCTCGTCTTGTGGCAAATGGTAGTAATCAAGTAGAAGGAGTTGATGTAGATGAGACTTTTAGTCCGTGGTTAAACCGGTACCATTCGGATCGTTCCGAAGTTTAGCTACTTCTCTTCATTGGCCGATTCATCAGCTCGATGTCAAGAATGCTTTCTTACATGGTGATTTGTGTGAAACAGTTTATATGCATCAGCCTCCGGGATTTCGGGACTCTATACATCCCGATTATGTATGTTTATTGCAGCGTCTCAGATGGCTTAAACAGGCCCCTAGAGCTTGGTTTCAACGGTTTGCATCCTACATCACTGTGGTTGGTTTTTCTCATAGTCGCTGTGACTCATCTTTATTTATATACGCATGGGGACGGATATCAAGCACTGTTATTATATGTTGATGATATTGTTCTCCGGCTTCCTCCGGAGCTTACTACAATGATTATTGGATCCTTACATCGTGAGTTTGCTATGAAGATCTGGGTTCTCTTAATTATTTTCTCGGGCATCTCATACACGTGATTCTTCCGTTGTTTTATCTCGTAAGAAATATGCCATTGAGGTTTTGGAGAGAGCACATATGGTTAATTGTAATCCCAAATGACTTCTTGACACCGAGTCTAAACCGGGGATGATGGTGATCCGTATCCGATCCTACTTTATATAGGAGTCTTGCGGTGATCTCTTCAAGATCTCACCTTCACTGGCCTGATATATCTTATGCCGCTCAAAGAAGTTTGCCTTCACATGCATGACCTCGAGCCCCATTTCTCGCCCTCAAACGGATTTTACGCTATGTTCGAGGTACTTTAGACTATGGATTACAGTTGTTTGCTTCTTCCACTTCATCATTAATTGCCTATTCTCGGATGGATTACCGGTGCCCCACTACTAGAAGATCGACTCCTAAGTACTGTGGTATTTCTTGGCAACAACCTTCTATCTTGGTCCTCCAAGCGCCAACCGACTCTCACGCATCTAGTGCCAAGGCAATATCGTGGGTTGCCAATGCTTGCCGACTCGGCCACACGAATCTACTTCGCGGAACTTCACACCCCATTATCCTTGCTACACTTGTCTATTGCGATAATGTTAGTGCCGCTTCTATCTGTCTTTGTAATCCAAGACAAAGACGCTCATCAAGCACATTGAGATTGACATTCACTTTGTTCGAGACTTGGTTGCAACGGTCGTTCGGGTTCTTCATGTCCCATCTCGCTACCAATATGCGTATATCTTCACGAAAGGATTACCATCTGCAGACTGTTTGAAGAATTTCGCCCAGTCTAAGCGCCCGTGTCCTACCGCTTCGATCAAGGGGAGTGTTAATGTATTGTATTGTGATAAGTTATAAGCTGTCAATTAGTGTATATCCTCAATACAATTAGTTGTACATTAATAGGTGATTAGCATGATTTATGGGGTTTACCCAAAATAGCTTATGTAATCTCTCTATATGTAGCCCATGGTTTGGCAGTAATCTTCAAGCAATAATATTCATCATTATCACAAAACACTCTCTATCAGTAGCAAGCCAAACAACCCAAAAAACAATAACCTTTTTCCTTCTGCCAAACACCCATTTCACCCTTTTTGAATATCCATTTCATAACCCAACTACAAGATCCATGTATAAAATCTAACAGCTGAATTCCTTCCAGAGCATGAACGATTGAAGTCATCCACTCTTCAAACAACTCGCAAGAATCCTCTCGCCTTCACAACTTATTAGGTGATCCATGCCAAAACACGATAAGTTGAGTCAATAAGTAGAGACCGATATCTTTTCACAAGATCATAATTTCCTAACCGAGCTAAAGCGAGCCACACTTCTACCTCGTAATGGGCAACACTCCACTCTCAAGCAAAAACTTTGCATCCTCTTCATTAGCAAATTCCACAATCTGCTTCCCCATAGCCTTACGAATCGTGTATATGTTCAAGACCTTTTCTTAGTACTTCGCTTAATCACATCTCCATGTTCCAATGTTGCCCTTTCCTTAAGCCAAACAAGCAGCAATATTTCCATCAACACCGATACCAAGATATTTATAGAGACACCATGAGAAAATTAACACCGTTCACTTGGTAAAGTTCTTCATATTTCGGGCCATGAAGGAGTGAACAACCTTGGAAGAAAATGATCTTCTGGAAATATGACACTTGCATCAAGGTTCCATCCACAGCCAGCTTAATCGCAACTTTCATGCCAATATAACCACCACCAACCGCAACTACTTTTTGTGCTTTTTCCGATGATGATACTAATGAATCAACATCAGCAATATCGAGTATGTGATGATCACCGTGTAAAGTATCGCCAGTCACTAAAATCATCTTTTACACCGACCTCGATCAACTCATTAATAGCATTCGGTTTTTGAATATCCATTAATGAGAAAATATAATCTTCGTATATTCCCTCTCAATATTGGGTACATAAGAATGTATATATAAGATACATATGGGCCTAATACATAACGGCCTAAATACAAAAAGCCTAATACATAAGCCTAATACATATCGTCTAACACTCCCGCAGCTTGAGCGGGAGGAGACCGAACACTCAAGTCACACGAAACTCAAAGAAACAAGATTGACGCGAACCCTTGGTAAAGATATCAAGATAATCAAACCGAGAAGGAACATGAGCCTCGAACTTGACCAAGAGCAACCAAATCACGAACAAAATGAATATCAATCTCAATGTGCTTTGTCCGATGCCGAACAGATTAGAGGACAAGTACACAAGACTCACAAGTATCACAATACACAATAGTGGTGAAGATAACGAGTGTGAAGCTCACTAAGTAAATTCGAATCCAACATGTCTCAAGAAACAGATTAGCAAACACCACGATACTTAGCCTCAAAGACTAGAACGAGAAAGCGTCGGTTGACATTTAGAGAACCGAGAGAGTGTTGTTACCAAGAAAACACAATATCCGTATAGACCGTCGAGTAGTTGGGCATCCACCCCAATCAAGATACTAATAGGCAATCAAGGAGTCATAGTAGATGAAAATAACCGTAGCCATAGTCCAAAGTCCTCAACATACCGCAAAATCCGCTTAATAGCAGAGAAGCGGCTCACGCGATCATGCATAAAAGACACTCCGCCGACAAAGATATGTAATGTCGTCTAGTAAATGTAAGATACGTAAGAGAACCCGCAAGACTTCTCGTATAACGTGGGATCATCAACCGGAGTACCACCAAAGACTCCAACTTGGACTCGTGATCAACAGGAGTCCGAGAAGGGTTACATCCAACCATATGTACACGCTCTAAAACCTCCATAGCATATTTACTGCGGACAAAAACATCCCGTAAGAGTCACGCGAACCGAAATACCCAAAAAATAATTAAGAGCACCTAGATCACCATAGAGAACTATCGATGTAAAGAGGATATAATCTGCGGTAACAAACGATCATAGGAAGCAGTAAGAACAATATCATCTACATAAAGCAAAGAAGAATGCAAGACGCGACCGTTTTGTAAAGAACAAGGAGGAGTCACACCGACTAGAACGAAAACCAACAAGAGGTAATATAAGCAAAGAAACCAAAACCATGCTCTCGAGGGGCCCGCTTAAGACCATAAAGAGATCGCCGCAATAAACAAACATAATCGGATGCACAGATCCCAAATCCGTGAGGCCGAGGCGTATAAACATCTCGCTAAATCACCATGTAAAAATGCATTCTTGACATCAAGCCGATGAATAGGCCGACGCAGAAATGGATAAACTAAGCACAAGATTTAATAGTGCCCGTTTAACAACCGACTAAAGGTCTCATCAACATCAACACCCTCAACCCGTGCTACCATTGGCAACAAGACGCGGCCTTATACCGACTAAGGTGCCATCACCAAATACTTATGACGAAACAACCACATACAACGAACAACATTGGCACCCTCGGGCCGAGGTACATTGGTCCAAGTTTTATTTTTAATAAGTGCATTATACTCATCATACATAGCATTGCGCCAATTGGGATCATTAAGAGCATCCTTATATGACCGAGGTAAAGGAGAAATAGTAGACACATGACCAACATACTTAGGATTAGGACTAGTAGTCCCGACACGAGAACGTGTGACCATGGGATGAGTAGATACGGTAGGTTGGTTAGTGATTGGAGGTGCGTGTACAACAATAGGTGGTGGAGAATGTGGTGTGTGGTACAGTGCGGGTAAGTGGTGTAGGTGGTGAGGGTGTAACCGTGTTGGTGATGTAGGTGGTTCATGGGTAATGGGTATCGGGTCCGAATTTGGACTAATGGGTGTGGTACGGATAATGGTGGAAATTAGATCGGAATCTTCCAAAAAATCATAGGAGGGAGGAGGCAAGGATTTATGTGTTTGAAACGGAAAAACGGTTTCATCAAAGGTTACATGACGGGAAATGATAATCTTATTGGTGTTGAGGTCAAGACAACGGTAGCCAAAATGAATGGCAGCGTGCCCCAGAAAGATTGAAGGAGTGGCACGTGGACCTAATTTATGATTAGTATCAATATGTGGGTAACAAAGGCATCCAAAAACACGGGACACTATAATCGCTTTGGCACAAAAGACGGGAAAGGTGTCTCATTATTAATGGCACGAGACGGTAATATATTCAATAAATAAACAGCCATATTAAGAGCCTCACCCAATAATTTGGTGGTAAATGTGCTTGAAATAATAAGGTACGAATAAGGTTATTAATTGTACGTATCATACGTTCAGATTTACCATTTTGTTGAGAGGTGCGAGGGCAAGAAAATATAAACCAATGCCATTAGTTGAAAATAAGGTATGAAAAGCATGATTATCAAACTCACCACCATGATCACATTGAAACGATTTAATTTCACACTTAAACCGAAAGTACCTAACATAACTACGAAACAACTGAAATTTAGACAAAACATCAGATTTATTGATTAACGGATAAACCCAAACATATTGAGAATAATGATCCAAAAATAAAACATAATACTTGAAACGGAAAGACTCGAATTGGGGAGGTCCACAACCGAAAGTGAACAATATCAAAACGGAAGTAACGAACTAGACGAACTAACAAATGGAAGCTTCACATGTTTGCCAAGCTGACAAGCATGACAAAGAATGGGAAGCTTCTCTTTATTACAAGAAATAGAATCACTAGACATAAGACGACGTAACACTTCACACCTCGATGTCCAAGTCGTTGATGCCATGATACCGACCGTAAGAAAAGCTTGAGGTATAGTGGAGGGCTTCAGAATAGGATAGAGATCACCCGTGCTATCATAGCGAGGAGCACCCGCCGAAGTTAGGAAGTCCTTCACGAAAAACCAAAAGGGTCAAACTCAACAAAGACAAGAATTATCACGCATAAACCAACGAACGGAAATTAAGTTTTTGACAATATTGGGAGTGATTAAGACATTATTTAAAACGGCGGACGTAAAGGGGTAGACGTAACACTATGCCCGAGTTAGTAACGGAATAAAACTCCCGCCACCAACCGCAACAGACGGGTAAATGCACATATTAAGAATATCACTAAGACAATGTAAAGAATCATTAAGATGAGATGTCGCACCTGTATCCATGTTCCAATTGCCGGGTGGCGGATCCCCGCGGTATTGGTAGTAAATGCATGCGGCAAAATGGTAGCTTGACCTGAACTCCGAGAACCGGACGCCATCAATTGACTGGATGAAAAGGAACACTTTGTGGTCAAGTGAACCCTTGGCATGAATCCCCAATCAACCCCTCGAAAACCCCCTAATCGGTGGGGAACCCCGTCGATAATGAACTAGTGGCATGGAGGGTCCGGCTGCGGATAAACCCCTGCCGCGAATCCCACTGTGGAACCACTCTAGCCGCCGCCAACCCCATGTGGAAAGAACCCGAGCCAAACGATGACCCCCAAGTGAACTAGGCAAAACCGCCACAATCCCCCGTGAGCCCTGGTCTTAAGATTGGGCTGATCCAAAGGGGGCGACACAAGGGCTAGAAACAGTAGGCAACAAGTGAGTCGAGAGGTGAAACAATTAGTAGCATTTAAACCAAACTTAGCCAACAATGTCTCAAGAACATATCAAAACTGAAGGCGTACACTCGAGATACCGAAAGTCGAGCCCGAGGTACGAGGAAGCAAAGTAGACTTTCCATGAACACCATTATGAAGATACTTACAAGCATCACCAAACCTACACGAACCTTTAGCAAAACTCCAACACGGGTTGTTCACCTTTTCCAAAGAAGTACCACGCCGAGGCGTAGCGTTGGTTTTCGCCACTAAGACCACCGGAGAAGCGGAGGTAGCATCGACAAAAGGGTCCGAACCTTAGACTTTAGGCGCATCTCATGAGTAGTTAACAAGGATCTAACCGTTTGGAGATCGGGAAAGGGTTCCCGACTAACTATAACGGTTGAGATGGTCTCATATGTGGAAGGTAAGCCCTCAAGCACAAAAGTAACAACATCATCATTGCTAAGAGGGGAACCAAGACCATTAAGAACCGAAACAATAGATTCAATCTTCCAAAATACCCATCAATAGATAAAGCCCCAAGCTTCAAGTTACGAAGTTCAGCTTTCAAAGCCATAGCACGCGGGCGCTTGTTGTCTTGAAAAATAGCCGCAAGATGTGTCCATGCAGCCTTTGCAGTCATATTTCCACATAAAAGAGGAGGCATGCCACATAAAATGCCACTTGGCATCCCATAATGCCATGTCATATTTCCATGTCATCATTTATTCCATGTCATTTATTCTAGAGATTTGTTTATCACAATTAAAGCCACCTAAGCATACTTTAAATGAGTAAAAATTCGTATAAATTAAATTTAAAAATTTAGAGTTTACAAGAATCGAACCTGGGTCTATTTGTCCACAAAAAAACATGATAACCACTAGACCAACACATTTTTTGGATTATATCTTGTAAAACTAAATCTATAAACCTACGCAACCGATTATTGAAAAAGAATGTATTTATCTCCAATAATTATATATTACATATATAGCCCAATTCTGAATTATATATTTTTTTACTCAGAATCCTAATGTCGACTTTCTCTCCTTTTTCTCAAAACCCTAATATGTCATAATATGTTTGTTTTTACGTTTTTGCATATCTGCTAATGTTTTTTTGGGTAAAAGGACAATGACCCGGTAAATATATTACACCAAAAAACGTTTAAGTACAAAGGATATGGGTGAATCCCATATCTCAGCCCGTTACATAGGCGAAAAGCTTACATAACAAGATACTTCCTATTTTCCAAAAAGAAAATAAACCACTACTCAAAATATAACATCGAATCTCTATGAAGATAACATTTACTTCCTACCAAGGCCTTGGAGCTTGATACCATATGTGTCATAATAAGCATCCAAATTACCCGAAGATCGTAAACCCGATCCGCATAGTTATCATAACCATAGTCATCAAAGTCATCTTCTCGATCATGACCACTACCAAATAAGTTACTCGACTCATCAAAGGTGTTTACAACCTCCCTATCATCACCGCCGAGACAACAATCTCTCCCACCTTAGAGAATGGGTTAACCCTATTAATAGATGAAGTAGACGGAAGATCCTTTTTACCAGGATAATCAACCTTTTAATAGGATTACGCAGATCATCAACAAGAGTAGCTTTCCCATCCATAAGAAGCTTTTCAAGCTCCCCAATTTTCTCAACAATAGGGGTATGGCCAACCTCGTTAGCACATATATGCTAATGTTTGTTCTTTGGAGTGATTTATCTTTTTCATGCACATGCGTGATAACCTTTTTAATGTTTTGCTTTTGTTCATGCAGAGATATATAATAGGGATGATTACAATGGAGCTAGGCTTGTCAGTAGGGCTTACGAATGTGTATCTGTTGATGGGAATAAAGTTCAGTTTATCTTGATCTTGATTTTTATTTGGTAATACATTCTTTATTTTTAATTTGTGTTTCCTTTTTCTTTGAATCATATTGAAGAAACATGTATCATTTATTTATGTCAATAATTTCATACAGAATTTGTTTTAGGGTTTATGTAATAAAAAGGTAAATCACCTTAATGAACCAATAAGATTATTATGAGAATTTTTGTTTATATAATATAGTAATTGATTGTGGATATGGAAAAAAAATTGTTGAATATTGTTTTGTATTTATTTTCGATGTAGAGTTATTGAAGTAATGTCCAGAATTTGAAGTTGTACGAAAGTATAGGCAACCAAGATGAACAATATAATCTTTATTCAGATCTAAGCTGCAATAGTCAGCTTAGATTAAGTTTACAATAGTATCCAAATGTTACAAGGTTAGATTAATGTCAATGAGACAATAATCATGTAAATGTAAAGACAAGACAAGATCAGTGAAATGATCTGAAAGAAGAGAATAGAGTGATACAAAAGACTGCACACTCAAGTGTGTGAAACCCTAGATAAGGGGACTTATTAAATAGGAGATTAAGTTTCACTAAGACCCTTCTAACGGCTAGTAGTGACTTATCAGCAGAAACAAAGAAAGGCTTCAGCAGAAATGAGATTCTTGGAACTTTAAATCTTTAATATTTTGTCCGTGTTAAACCCTGTAATTAATCCTGCAATAAGCCACAACTTGAAAGCCATTAGCAATTGATAGAATGATATGTTTGCCACAGATTACCAACCCAAAATTTAACATTCCCCTTAACTGGATGAGCAAACATATCAAACAATATCAATTTTTCACACAAAATTTATGCCGATAGACGAGGTTCTGTGAGTATGTCTCAGCTTGGTTTGAAGAGCCAATCTTTTTAGCATTTATAACACCTCTAGCAATTTTTTCTCTGATGAAGTGAACATCAATTTCAAAGTGTTTTGATCTTTCATGGAAAACGTAAGCAGAAGTTGTAAAGCGATTTGTTATCACAAAAAGATCAACAGAAGATTGATATCAACTTTTCTGGTCTTTTAGGATTTTTGAATCTAAATGATTTCACAGCAGCAGAGACATAGATCTATATTCTCGTCAGGGAAGATTTTGAAAGAGTGTTTTGTTTTTTACTTTTCCATGAGATTAAACAATCATTGAAGAAAACACAATAACTCGTGGCGATTGTTTTCTTGCATTTCTGGCCCAATCAAGATCACTATATCCTTCAAGATGATTTTCAGAGTTGCCTAAATTGTACCTTAGACCTTTCCCCGAGCTCCTTTAGATATCTCAACATTGAGGGCACATTCCGTGATGAGACTTTTAAGGAGAATGCATATATTGTGCCGCATAATGAACTGAGTATGAGATGTCGTCTAGTATGGGTGAGATAGATAAGTTTCCAAGTAACTCGATAACTGATGATGTTGACAAGCAAGGGGTCATGCCAGTGGGAATGTATGGAAGGACTGAAGGTTCCATAGGAGGGACACAGGTTTGCACCCAAGGAGACCAAATTTTTGAGGAGTTCAAGACAATATTTTCTTTGGGAGAGACAAATGTCATTCCTTAGAACCTCAATGCCAAGAAAGTATTTTAGATTTCCCAAGTCTTTAATATGAAACTTGTTTTAGGAACTCTTGAATCGGTTTATCTAATCAGCGCAATTTCCAGAAGGACAATATCATCCACATAAACAAGAGCAATAAACTTGTTATTCTCTCTGCTTTGGTGAACAAAGAGTGATCACAATGTAATGAACAAAGTTATTTTCTTTTAAAACACCGACAAGTTTTTCATTCCATTTCTCGAGCTTGTTCTAAGCCATATAGGATTTGACAAGTTTACGACTTTATTCTTATTGTTCTCATTACATAACCCCTTGGGGATGGTCATATAGATATCCTCATCAAGATCTCCATACAAGAAAGCATTATTAACATCAAGTTGAAAAAGAAGCCATTTGTTTTTTACGGCTAAGGCAATAAGACATCCGACAAGAGACATTTTACAACAGAGAAAAGGTTTCATCATAATCTATTCCTTCCCTTTGGTTATAGCCTTTAACAACTAGTCTAGCCTTGTATCTATCAACTTCACCATTGGCTTTATATTTGATTTTAAATATCCATTTGTAGCCAATAGGAATTCTATTAGAGGTAGATCATTATATCCCAAGCATTGTTTTCATTTAATGCCTCAATTTCAGAATTCATAGCATCAACCCAATTACTATCAAGGATAGCTTCTTCATAATGTAGGTTCAATACTTTTATTAAGACAAGATGCAAAGCAAGAATTATCTTTGTTAAGATTGGAGTAATTAAC
Organism: Chrysanthemum makinoi; assembly: GCA_910596185.1. NCBI lineage: Eukaryota > Viridiplantae > Streptophyta > Magnoliopsida > Asterales > Asteraceae > Chrysanthemum > Chrysanthemum makinoi. The sequence goes on from OU343221.1 coordinate 342,008,883, forward strand.
AACCTTTTCAACACCATATTTGACTTTTCCTTCTATAATAAAGTCATTAAGATTATCGGGCAACTTGGAAACTCTCGTTGACCTTCTAGCAAGAATGGCCGCAAGCCTCTTTCTTGTTCGTGCAGAATCGTGTAGTATCGCTAGGATCGTAAACGACGCGAGATCTAAAACCGTGATCGCCAGGATCAAACTACATCGCCAGTAATGTGAATCATGTGATATGTTGCTCTCGTGGGTGTGTATTATCATCTATAGATGTTGCAACCGGTTCGTCAATCCGAGTAGGATGACTTACCACCGCGGCCATCATCATAGGATGTCACTCTCCCTTCATCATTGGGACTTATTTGTGAGTCAAAGAAATTTTTGTGATTTAAATCTTTTGGTACAAAGGTTTCAACAAAAGGTTTTGACCGCATTTTTCATTTTGAAGGGAAAACAGCCATAAAATTTGACATCTCCGAGTAAAAGATATTTTTGTTTCAAGGCTCAAGAGTTTATAGACTTTCTTCTCATTTGAGTAACCAATAAAGACACTTTTTTCGCACCTATTACCAAATTTATCAGAGATGTTGAGAATGGTGGCATAGCATAAGCAGCCAAATACTCTAAGGAGAGAGAGTGAAGGGTCATGCCCATACACAAGGAAGAACGGGACTTGCCGTGCATGAATCAAGAGGCAACCCTGCTTATGACATAGGCACAGCTAGAACAATTCTGCACTAAAGATTTAGAGGTAATTCCCCCTGAAACATGAGGGATCTAGCTACATTAAGGAGATGCCTATGTTTCCTTTATGCAAAACCATTTTGTAGTGGTGTATAAACACAAGAGGTTTGATGTAAAATTCCTTTTTCATGGAAAAAGTGTTGAAGTTTATTATTGACAAATTCTCGGCCCCCATTATCACTTCTAAAGATCTTGACATTGTGTTCAAATTGATTTGATAGCATATGAGTAAAGTTAACAATGGAAACATAAACATTATCCTATCCCTTAAGCATATAAAACCCACACGCCTCGAATAGTCATCAACAACGCTTAAAAATATTTGTAACATATCTCAAGTAGTGACTTTATATGGTCCCCATACATCAAGATGAGCAAGTTGACCAATTTTAGTTGATTTATGTCTACTTAGAGGGATTGGTTCCCTGGTTTGTTTAGCTTTATTACAAGTATCATGCAGGATGATCGGGCCAAATGTATATCAAATTTAAGAGTGGTTTATAGAGTGTGTAGGACTTGGTCGAGGATGACCAAGTCTTGATGCCAAAGATTTTTGAAAAACATGACAAACAGATATGCAGTTATTAGAAATAATCTTACATGAAGAATCAATATCAAACATATATAACCCATTGTGTTGTTTACCAATCCCCACAATCCTTTTTTGATGTAAATCATGTATATAGCAACTAGATTCATTAAACCCAACAAACATCTTATTGTCTCTAGCAATTTTATGAACAGACAAAGAAACTAACATTGTACTCAGGACAACAAATACATAAAAAGAGTTAGATCATTATTGATCTTAAATCACCAATTTTGTAATTAAG
>OU343221.1:342010544-342209616 GCA_910596185.1 Chrysanthemum makinoi
TTCAGTTAGTATCATTTACACTTAGAAGCACTCTAATTCGTTTATTATTTTAATTTAGTCTAAATTTCATAATTCATTTGGTATTACAATGCATATGTGTACACATACTCAGTATCAATAACCCAAATCTCCACCAGCTGTAGGAAAGGAACATATGTCTGAATCTAGCAGGTACATCAGCACCCGGAGTTAGTGAACTAATGCGACATCCACCTGCTGAACTATTGCTACTTACACATACAGAGGGACCTTTTTTATAGCCACTAGTACTTTTCTCCTCCAAATTACGCCTGTTGGCTATAACATAATGGGAAAATAGTCAGCAATAAAAAATACATCATTTAAACTTGATGAATATATTCAAAAGAAGCACTTTAAACAAAAACTAATAACATGAACTCTTAATTGACTAAAGCAACCATGACATGCATATAGCACAACTCTTTAATTGGATTATAAAAAGCATAAACAGATACATATAAAACAGCTCCTAATTGACTATAACAGTCCCTAAACTAATTAACAAACACGAATTTATACAATAATAATAATAAGAAGAAGTATTCAACCTTTGGACCAAGTACAACCATGAACATACATATAAAAAAACCCATAAGTGGCACAAACAGGCCCCCAAATCAAGTTTCACCATTCGCCCTTTTGGTTACAAGGCCGTTTTCCAGATCTATGCAAACTATTTACTTTTTTTACCATAACCAAACAATTTATCACATGAAATAAGAATCAATTGTAGCGGATCATATATTATAGGGCTAATAACCTTTTAAAGCACTATACTTTCCAAGAATGGCAGTTCAGAGGCGAACTAAAAATACTCTTAAAGTTGACATTTTTTTGTCTTCTTTCTTTAAGTATTATGACCATATTATGACCATTTTACCCTTCGAAAAATATTTCACAAAAAAAAAATAATCAAAAAATTTCAGAAATTTCGAAAAAAAAATATTTCGAAAAAAAAATTAAAAAAAAAATTGGAAAAAAAAATTTCGAAAAAAAAAGTATTTCGAAAAAAATTTAGAAAGGGTAAAATGGTCATAATATGGTCATAATACTTAAAGAAAGACAAAAATATCAACTTTAATGTCTAAAAGAGTTATTTTTTTAGTTCGCCACGCAGAACTGTCATTCTTGACAAGTATAGTGCTTTAAAAGGTTATTAACCCTATATTGCCAAAACAGAACCGAACCGAACTAAATATTCGGTTTTCAGTTCGGTTATGGTTTTAGCAATCCAAACCGAAAACTGAATTCAAATAAATATATATTTTTTTATATGTTTATATAAAAAAATATTAAAACACTTTTAAATATAACATTTTTTAAACTTTAAATTTTTTTCTTTCTAAAAATCTTATAATTAAATGAATAAATAATTAAATTTATGTAATTCGGGTTATTCGGTTTGGTTTTCGGTTATTCGGTTCGGTTTTCGGTAGGTTGAATACTATTAATTTCGGTTCAGTTAGGTTCGGTTCTCGGTTATACCCAAAAAAAATTAACCGAACAAACCGAACAACCCGATAACCAAACCGATGAACACCCCTAGCGAGAATACCCAAATGGAGGAATAATGGAAAATTTTGGTCACTGTAAACAATTTTTCTGTGACTGGCTAATTTTGTCGCTAATATTTGTCGCTGTCGTTCAATATTCTAGTATTGTTATTTATTATAATGAAAGTCCAAATAGCCACCGCTTGAGCATGCACATCACGGAGTAGGAATCGTGAATAGACAAATTTATCCTTTTTTTTAAAAGGCAAGGATTTTATTAAAAACACCCGACTATAAGGGAGAAAAGAAAGAACACAAAGCTTTCAAAATATAAGCTAAAAAGAATAAACATAAATGTCATTAAACTTTTTTTTAAAAATGTGCATAAAATAACAAGATTTCATTTTGCTCACTTATGTTATAAATGTTATGAAACATGACATTTGAGTTACTAAACTTATACAAATATATATACACATCACCAAACATAAAAAAAATAATATTTATGTTACTTAACTTATCGAAAAATATGCGTTTAAATCCCTCCGATTAACACCGAAATTATAAAACAATATTCTTCATATAAGTTCAGTTCCATAATAGAAAAACAAAAGTTCAAAAACTTAAACGTTTTTTTTTTAAATTTCAATGATATCTTTATTTATATAAGTAATTTACATTTTGTATTTTTTTAAAATAATAATCAACATATTCAAACATAACATTTTTTTTATCATTCAAAGTCTTTGTTCTACAATTTTTACATTTTGTTATTATTACTGTTGTGGTTCGATATTTAGGTTTCATTTGAAAATTATCATTTCCCCTGTGACTTCAACTTCTACGACTTCCTCTTCTCAAGCCACCTACCGTCTAATAAAAAAACCCATCACCAATCAATCGATCAATTTGCTATAGAGTTTTTAATTCTTATAGTGACCACTTGTTTTATATTAGTGAAGGAAAAGATAATAGACTTCCATTGTATATTATTTAATAAACTTGTGCTCATTGGTAGTTCTTTTAATCATAATAGTGCAATAATTCAAATAATATACCCAACAGATCCAAAATACACATAATTGTTTTATTGAAAGAATATACAAATTTCCATGGTCTTCTTTCCCAATGTATATTATTTCAGAAACTCGTGCTCATTAGTAGTTTTTTAATCATAATACTACAATAATTCAAAGAATAAACCCAAAAGAACCACAATACACGTAACTGTATTCTTCAAAGAATATACCAATTTCCACGGTCTTCTTTCCCAGTGTATATTATTTAATAAACAGGTGCTCATTGGTAGTTTTTAATCATAATACTCCAATAATTCAAAGAATACAACCAAAAGAACCGCAGTACACGTAACTGTATTATTCAAACAAATTATTCAAAGAATATACAAATTTTCACTGTCTTCCTTCCCACTGTATATTATTTGATAGTATTTTATTCATAGAACTCCAAAAATTCAATGAATATATACATATTTTCACAGTCTTTTTTCCCGATGTAAATTATTTAATAAACTTGTGCTTATTGATAGTTTTTTAATCATGATATTGCAACAATTCAAATAATATAACCAAAAGGAACACAATACACGTAATTTTATTATTCATAGAATATACGAATTTCTATGGTCTTCTTTCCCAGTGTTTATTATTTAATAAAATTGCGCCCCATTGGTAGTTTTATAATCATAATACTGCAATAATTCAAAAAATATAATCAAAAGAACCACAATACACGTAACAATATTATTCAAAGAATATACCAATTTTCATGGTCTTCTTTCTCTGTGTATATTATTTAATAAACTTATACTCATTGATAATTTTTTTATTCATGTAACTCCAATAATACAGAGAATATACACATATTTCCGCGATCTTCTTTCCCGTTGTATATTATTTATTAAACTTGTGCTCATTGGCAGTTTTTTAATCATAATACTACAATAATTCAAAGAATATACCCAAAAGAGCCACAATACAAGTAACTGTATTATTCAAAGAATATACGAATTTTCACGGTCTTTTTTTCGAGTGTTTATCATTTAATAAAATTTTGCTCATTGGTAGTTCTTTAATGATAATACTGTACCCAAAATAACCACAATACATGTAACTGTATTATTCAAATAATTTACGACTTCCCACGGTCTTCTTTCCCATTGTATATTATTTAATAAACTTGTGCTTATTGGTAGTTTTTTAATCATAATACTGCAATAATTCAAAGAATATACCCATAAGAACCACAATACACGTAACTGCATTATTCAAGGAATTTCCACGATCTCCTTTCACAATGTATATTTTTTAATAAACTTGTGCTCATTGGTAGTTTTTTATTCATAATACTGCAATAATTCAAAGAATATACCCAAAAGAACCACAATACACGTAAGTGTATTATTCGAAGAATATACAAATTTCCCTGGTCTTCTTTCCCAAAGGTATATTATTTAATAAACTTGTTCTCATTGGTAATTTTTTAATCATAATAGTGCAATAATTCGAATAATATACCCAAAAGAACCACAATACACGTAACTGTATTATGCAAAGAATATATGTCCGAGTGTTTATTATTTAGTAAAATTGTGATAGTTGTTAGTTCTTCAATCGTAATACTGCAATGATTCAAATAATATACCCAAAAGAAGCACAATACCCATAACTGTATTATTCAAATAATATACAACTTTCCACGGTCTTCATTCCTAGGGTATATTATGTAATAAACTTGTGCTCATTGGTAGTTTTTTAATCATAATACTACAATAATTCAAAGAATACACCCAAATGAACCACAATAAATGTAACTGTATTATTCAAGGAATGTACAAATTTCCATGATCTTCCTTCTCAATGTATATTATTTAATAAACTTGTTCTCATTGGTAGTTTTTTAAATCATAAAAGTGCAATAATTCAAAGAATTTTCCCAAAAGAACCAAAATACACAAACTATTATTGAAAGAATATACAAATTTTAACGGTCTTCTTTCTCAGTGTGTATTATTTAATAAACTTGTGCTCATTCGTAATTTTTTTTAATCATAATACTACAATAATACAAAGAATATACCTAAAAGAACCACAGTACATGTAAGTCTATTATTCAATGAATAAACTAATTTTCATGGTCTTTTTTCCCAGTGCATATTGACTGATTGGCACGCAAGTTCTCCGCCAACAATGTCTCCCTCCATCTGTAGAAACTACAAGTAAGAACTACTTTTGAATTGTTTTTAAGTTTATTTTTGTTAGTTAGTTCGTAAAGCTAATATTTTATCATCCTTATGTTTACAAGTGCCGGTTCTTCCGCCTAAAGTATCTCCTTCTCGATCTTCACTGAGAATCCCAAAGCTGCTTCAAGCATTACCACCTCCACCTCCCAATGAAGGTGTATAAAGTTATCAAATAACGTTACAGAGTTAAATTTAGTGTTTTTTTCTATTAGCAGCCTTTTATATAACTGATGGTTAACTTTTTGCAATCCATACAATTTGACTTTTGCATCATTTGTAGATTGTACAATAATGTGCGTGGAGCCGTTAACGAACACCCCACCTGGTACATGCACCATGCAAGTGTGTTTGGCCAATGCAAGTTGAGCTCGGTCTTAGTGTTTCACTCTACACCTTTTTTCCATTAGTGTCTGAGCTTGCTTTTGAAATGGCTGCCGGACTTTCAATGAAATCAAGTCAAGTTCGAATCATGGGAGCAAATGAAGACAACAAGATTCAGAAAGAGCGGTTGTTATGATCAACTTGGTACCACTTGGTGAGAAATTTGAAAACTCCACCGCGTATAAAATGCTCAAAGATTATGGCTGAAACAAGTGCCTATTAAGTACTTTCTTGCGATTATGAAGTTTTGTTCGTGAAGTATCCAGGTACCTCTATACTAAGAGATCGAGATATGGCCGGGTCGGGAGGGTTTGGGCAACAGTTTAAAACGAGCCTTTTTTCAGTACTGGTAGAAACGCCCGGGTTGATTCTAATACACTTCATTATCCATTTAACCCGTATCTGTTACTAGATATTTTTTTGTTTCATCCGTTTACCAGAATGTATAAAATACAACCCAAACTCATTAATATGTAAATGGGTCGAAACTAACATGGTACCAGTTTCGGGTTGAAACCGGCCTTTTCAACAATTATTCACGGGTGGGAGTGGTTGAAACAGGCAATATAAGTCTCATCTACCAACTCGACCCACAAATAAGTAAATTGGTTGAAACTGTCACATCTACCATACTTCTAGGATCAATTCGTTTGACCTCGAAAGTCAAACTGAATCTTTTCTTGCTTATATAATCATAATCGTTTTGTTTTTAATAGGTCTTCCGCCATCGCCACCTATGCCATCGTCACGAAACGGTAATGGTGGACCGTATGGTCATGGAAACAACGGTAGGGACATAAAGCCCCTAGGTGTCGATATCAGTAAGCAAAGGTCTAGCAATAGGCTAGGTGGTAGCATAATTTCCATAATAGTTTTATCAGCAGTGGTAGCCATGGTTCTAGTCTCCGTTGCTGCTTGGGTTCTATTGGTTAAACGTAGGGAACGGGCCCAATCAGGACACGCCCCACCAGCTACTTTACTATCCGTCACAATATCATCAGGGGTTGGTGGATCAACGATAGGAAGTGGGCCCGAGTCAGCTTCATTATCATTCCGGTCTAATATAGTTTATAGAGGATCTGCAAAGACGTTTAGTTCAAGTGATATGGAAAAAGCAACTGATAACTTTAATGAGTTGGGTGTTTTAGGTGAGGGTGGGTTTGGGCGGGTTTATAGCGGGACCCTTCACTACTAGAATTTAGTGGAATAGCGTCAAAAATAGCGACGGACACTAGAAAGTCGCAAATTTCCGACTTCAGAGCGACACCTTTAGCGTCATGCCCGTTGATAGATGTCGCGACCTATTCTCAAGGTTAATGATGTCGCAGATACGTCGTAATGCTGTCGCTATCTAGAGCGGCATGTTTGAAAGTCGCAATAAAAGTCGCAAATTTACCGCCTTCCTTACTTTCATCGCAATACATGTCACCTGAAATAATGTCTTTTATGTGTGTCGCAAAATAAGTCGCTGGTTAGCTTTGTAGTTATATGGTGTTTCAAAATAAGTCAATTTTTTTTCATAGTTATTTTGGTTTTATCAATAAATTATTTTTACCATATATTTTTTACTTTTTAGACACAAAAGCCTAAAAATAGTAAAAATCACAAAAGCCTAAAATTACTTTTTAGACATTTCCATTTAGAAGTGATAAATTTTTTACAAAAGCCTACATTTTCATAATAGCCTAAAAATACTTGACATTTGAAAACAAATAAAAAATTCCCAAACACACTATTCACTCCCTCCCCAATTTTAGTGAGCTTCTCTCATCTCACTCAAATTCTTGTAGTGCTTGAAGATGGGACTAAAGTTGCTGTCAAGGTACTTAAACGTGATGATCAACAAGGGGGTCGGGAATTCTTGGCAGAATTTGAAATGCTTAGCCGCTTGCACCATAGAAATAAATTTGGTTCTACTTGGCATTTGTGCAGAAGAAAGAAACCGGTGTTTGGTTTATGAGCTAATCCCAAATGGAAGCGTTGAATCTCACATTCACGGTCTGAAATGCTTGACTTTCCAAAGTCAACTGTTTTGGCTTTTTGTGCTTTATTTTTTTGTATATGAAGATGGTTATATTTCATGTGACAATTCGGTTGGTTAGGGATCGAAATGTTTGACTTTCAAAAGTCAAATATTTTGACTTCAATCGTTTTTAGTACAACAACATACCTAATTCCGCTAGGGCGAGGTATGGGGACATAGAATGTAGACAGATCCTACTCCTACCCTAGGATAAACCCGAGAGTAAGGAGACCGCTTCCGAGAAGACCTCTATCAAGTGTGCGGTGAGAGTGCCCAAAAGATAAGTGAGAAAAAGAGCAATGACAAGGAAAAGCAGGCAACAGACAAGAGGATAAAACAAGCATACAACAAGCAAACAAACATACAGAGCATATAGGCAGAAAACCATCAAAAGAACATAAAAAGGTAAATGCCACAAGAAAACCAGAAAAAGAAAGGAAAAAACAAGTATACAAGCAAATAGAGCAGAAAACAAAGACATAAACAAAAATAAACAAACGCCGCAAGAAACCCATCAAGATGGTTTATAATTGGAGTGAATTTTGGTTGATTAGGGATTGATAAAGAGTCGCACCACTGGATTGGGGGCCCGCTTGAAGATAGCTTTGGGTGCGGCTAGAGGGTTAGCTTACTTGCATGAAGATTCAAGCCCAAAAGTCATACATAGAGACTACAAGACTAGCAACATTCTGCTGGAATATGACTTTACTCCTAAAGTTTTTGATTTTGGTTTAGCTCGATCCATTTTAGATGAAGAAAACCAACATATTTCGACACGTGTCATGGGCACTTTCGGGTAGGCTTTTCTTTCTCTGTGAAAAGAGTACATTACAGGTCAAGTTTAAAGTCAAATGAGCTTTTTCTCAGCACAAAAGTCAAATTATATGTCATGGTGCGTTAGGGAACCAGCCGTGTCCAAACTTTCTTAAACTTCTTTTCATTTGATTTCAGGTATGTGGCTCCTAAGCATGCAATGACCGACCATCTTCTTGTAAAGAGTGATGTATATAGCTATGGAGTGGTACTCCTTGAGCTCCTAACAGGAAGAAAACCCATTGACATGTCAATGCCATCGGGCCAAGAAAACCTCCCAACACCAGAAGGTCTAAACTTGCTTATTGATCCATCACTATCTCCTGAAGTTCCATTAGACAGTATTGCTAAAGTAGCAGCAATAGTATCAATGTGTGTGTAGCCCGAAGTATCACACTGACCCTTTATGGGAGAGGTGGTTCAAGCCTTGAAATTGGTCTGCAACAAGTGAGAAGAAACACGAGACCACTCAAGGACTTGTAGCCAGGAGGATTTGACTTCCTTGGACTTTGATCCGTGGGACAGTACAAACTCTGGCCACTGGCCACGGCCCAGACCCAGGCCCATCACATTCCACCTATCCAAACTATGAATCTCAGTTGATGTGGAGGGCTGGTTTTCGGGTCTTGGGCTAGATGTACATTCGTATAGGATAACCTCAAGTTCAGGCCCGTTGAGGCTAGGAGATGTTTGCAGATTTGGGAAATGATAAAGATATTTTCGAGTGGTAGTATGAGCGATTATGGAGACTTTTTGAAGTTATTGTCACGGTCACGTTCCTTTTTGAGTTATTTTTTTTCTTTACTTTGACCATGGTCATCCCAACCCGTTGGGTTTGCAGGAAGATTGCTGAATGAGATGTACAGAAAAAGTGTTGCATTGTATTTGGAATGTATTTCCTTGGTGTAGTATCAATCTTTTTGTAAATTTTCTTGAATTTCCGTGCACCGGTTTTTTATCGACCCAGCAGTCATTTGGTTGAACCGTGGGGAACCGGCTTTAAGCAAAAAAATGACAGCTTCTAAACATGGAAATTCAATTCCTACAGCTACGAAAAGCTTTTAAATCTAACCAAACAATCCTTAATCTGCTCCAAAAACACCCTAAACGTACCCAAACACCCCTAAAAAAGCTCCAAACACCTCTAAAACATTATTTATTTGTTCCCGGTTCATAAACAAAAGAACCGCCAGTTCATAAACAAGCAAACAACAGCCATGTTCCCGGTTCAACCCGGGTTTTAAAACATTGCCCACTTAAACAAAGACAAAATCAATTCAACGGTTTAGATAGTGTTTGTTTAAGCACAATCTTCTTCTATGTTTGTTTGAAAAGTATTCAGATATTTATTTGTTTGTGTGTGCGTTTGAATGCTCGATCATGGTGAATGTGTAACAAGCTTTTCTAGATCAATTCGTAGGTTGGATTTTTATTTTTCAGTTTTGTATTAGTGTGCGATACGTTCCGGGTCTCCAAAAGACAGAACCGCGCGAACTACTACGATTTCTTTTATTCTTGAAGAAGTGGTCATATGACCATTACTAGTAGTGGAGAAAATAATCAGCAAGTTTATACCATGTTTTTAATTTAGTAGTGTCCCATGCATGCATGATTTCATTTCCTAGAGTAGAAAAGTAGTGGGTCACGTAAGGTAGTTATGCTTATTTTTATCCTATTTATATGTAATCTTTGTGGAAATACCCATTTAAGTATGAACGAGTCAATGTGGGATATGTTTCATCTCTGACAGGTTAAAAGGGGTTGTAGGTTTCACATAGTGTACAATTTATTCAATAACATTGGTTGATAAGAATATCTATTTTGTTATCACACTTATTATTTCTAATAAGATTTAACGAAATTTTGGACCAAAGGTGTTTCTGGCAAACCAATTGGACCCGTACCAAGAAGTTAACATTTTGACCCGTTACTAAACCCAATCGACCTGCCCATGTTTCCACCTCTATCGTTTTCACTAATTAAGCACAACAAGGATAAATTAGATACCCTATGAATAGTTACACTGTACCTTACAGTGTGAAGTTATAGTCAGCATTCCAGTTGTACAAGCCTTATTGCTACCTTATTCACCTTTTTCCCTATCTGAAAACCACAACACATTAGTTACACTGTACCTTAACATACTTCTCTGGTTTATGCCATCTCTTTTGACAAATTAACATACTTCCATCGTTGGGTGATCTGACGTCTTGATATGAGTAAGAATAAACTCTAATTGATAAACAAATTTCCCATTAATTGGTAATTTTTTAACTGATATACACGTAACTATATTACTAGTATCGGAAGGTAGCAATCTTCATTGATATAAAATATTTTTTTATTTAATAACGATCTACATGTTAATTCAGGAGAAGAAAAAAAACATAGAAAGTTCCTTAAACTTTATGACTTATGACTAGACATCATACAAACTCGATCATCAACTGACAATAAATCTGTGACTTGGCGCATTGTTGGCCTTTCCTGCGGGTTGTAGTTCAAACATGCCCGTGAGACATTCAAAATAGAATGAGCTAGTTTCTCAACTAGAGATGATGGTGGCGGAATCCGACTATCTCCTACATTGGCTAGCAATAGATCATCAGTAGACAATGTTGGTAGAGATGATATAAGTTCTCCAGGATGTTTTCCCATAATCACTTCTAGTGCAACAACTCCAAAACTATACACATCGCATTTCTCTGTCGCCACCATCGTATAAGCAAGCTCTACATGGAAGGAAACACGAGAATAAAAAAAAAAATGCTATATCAGATCATGATTAAGAGAAATCTGAAACTTGAGAATTAGTACATATAGTACATATAACTTTTAAAATATATGGTAGTTACCTGGTGCAATATAGCCATAGGTGCCTACAACAGCAGTCCAATTGGACGAATCCAGCTTTAAAAGCTTCGCTGTTCCGAAATCCGAGATATGCGCCTCATAATGAGAATCGAGAAGGATATTCGCTCCAGAAATGTCTCTATGAATTATAGGTGGTGTGCAATCATGGTGCATATAAGCCAAACCATTCGCTACAGCCCTAACAATTCTCACCCTTTTCAGCCAATCAATTTCCGTTGCTGTGATATCGCTACTTAAGAGTGATTTTAGACTTCCCTTCTCAAGATATTCGTAAATCAAAAATGAGTGACCATCATGGAAGCAGTATCCAAAGAGTTTAACTATGTTTCTATGCCTTATGTTTGTCAATGCTCGTACCTCATTTAGGAAGCCTTGATCGTCATTCTCAGATGATGAATGAAGTTTCTTGACAGCTACTAAATTGTTGGGTGGTAACACAGCTTTATACACAGTACCATATCCTCCCATCCCAATACAAAATGCATCATCAAAATCATTTGTTGCCTTGATGATTTCATCATACATCGCCTGTCCATCAAAACTTGTTATTGAGAAAAATTTGCCACCTTCTTCGCCTGATGGTTTATGTGGAGAAGTTCTCTTTCTACGTCGATGAGCAATGAGACCACACGTGAATAAACCAAGTAAAAGAGCCGCTAAAAGTGGGACCGTAGTTACAAGGATGAGCTTATGATGAAAATGATTGTTTTTCTTCATTATCTTTTGACTTTCACAAAGTTTCAAACGTGTAAAATTTCCACACAGACCATCATTTCCTTGTAATGCTTCTCCAGACACATTTAGAAAGACAGCATATGGGGGAACCGGACCTGTGAGCTCATTGTAAGACAAGTCGATATCAATCCCTCTTGGCAAGTTACTGAAACCATTAGGAATAGAACCAGATAGCTTATTGTGAGAAAGATTCATCATTACCAGACTTTCTAAATTTCCAATTTCGTATGGTATATCTTTTGTGAGTGAATTCCAAGATAAATCAAGAAAGTTGAGCTGACGTAATTTACCGATCTCCGATGGGATCTTTCCGCTGAGCTTGTTATTGCTAAGATATATGTGAGTGATTTGTACCCAATCACCAATATATCTTTGTAATGAACCGTTCAACCTATTTTTTGATAGGTCAAGAGTAAGGAGGCCATGCAGTAATCCAAGCTCTTGAGGTATAACACCTGAAAGGTTGTTATCGCTCATGTTTAAATTTAACAAACTTCTCATCTCACCAAAATCCTTTGGAATTTGGCCAGACAACTGATTTGTGTTCAGCAGTAGCCTAAACAATTGTGGACTTCCGATTCCTTGTGGTATAGGACCGGATAACATGTTATCACTAAGATCCAGAGTCTGAAGGCTTCTCAGGTTTTTAAACGATGAAGGAATTGGACCATTGAGTTGATTTCCGTTCAATTCTAAATCAGTTAGAGACGTCATATTCCCTAATTCAGAAGGAATGTGCCCAGATAGTTGATTATTGGGGAAATATAATTGAATGAGGGACATCATATTCCCTAATTCAATTGGAATGGGCCCAGATAGTTGATTATAGGCCAGATAAAGGAAATTCAAAGACTTCAAATCACCCAACGATGAAGGAATTGAACCATTGAGTTGATTTTCATCCAATAATAAATAAGTTAAAGACTTCATATTCCCAAATTCAACTGGAATGGGTCCAGAGAGTTGATTTCCTTGAAGATAAAGGAATTTCAAAGACTTCAAATCACCCAACGATGAAGGAATTGAACCATTGAGTTGATTTCCGCTCAATTCTAAATCAGTTAGAGACTTCATATTCCCTAATTCAATTGGAATGGGTCCAGAGAGGATATTTGTGTGCAAATAAAGGATATTCAAAGACTTCAAATCACACAACGATGAAGGGATTGAACCATTGAGCTGATTATAGCTCAAATATAATTCAGTGAGATACTTCATATTCCCCAATTCAGTAGGAATGGGCCCAGATAGTTGATTTTTGCTCAAATCTAATTGAATGAGAGACTTCATATTCCCTAATTCAATTGGAATGGGCCCGGATAGTTTATTCTGCCGCAAATAAAGGAAATTCAGAGACGTCAAGTCACCAAACGATGAAGGAATTGAACCATTGAGTTGATTTCCGTTCAATTCTAAATCAGTTAGAGACTTCATATTCCCTAATTCAATTGGAATAGGTCCAGAGAGTTGATTTGCCCACAAATAAAGGGTATTCAAAGACGTCAAATCACCCAACGAGGAAGGGATTGAACCATTGAGTTGATTTTTGCTCAAAACTAATTCAGTGAGAGACTTCAAATTACCAAATTCAAAAGGAATGGGCCCAGATAGTTGATTTACCCCCAAATAAAGGATATTCAAAGACTTCAAGTCACCCAACGATGAAGGAATTGAACCGCTGAGTTGATTGTAACTCAATCGTAAATCAGTTAGAGACTTCAAATCACCCAACGATGAAGGGATTGAACCAGTAAAATTGTTTCCAAAAAGTTGCAAAACGGTTAACTGGGTTAGTGCACCAATGGTAGGTGGAATGACACCAGAAAACTGATTGGTTGAAAAATCAAGATAGACAAGTTTGGACAGGAGTCTGATTTCTGATGGGATGGGACCAAAGAAGCTGTTTACACTAAGCTCAAAATGGGTAAGATTTCCGAGAATAGAGAACGGGAACTGGTGAAGCGTACCTTTTAACTCAGACGTCGAGAGGTTCAACATGTTAATGTTCCCATCAACATTGCAAGCAATTCCATACCAAGAAGGGCACGAAGCGGGTGAACTAGTATTCGTTGGAAGGGGTCTCCAAGAAGATACAATTTGTGAGTTGTTTGGGATTTTAAGGCTTGCTTTCCATTTTAGAAGAGCATTTGCTTCCTCCAAAGAAGCAGAAGTGAAGTTGGGTACTAATGAGAGAGCAATGAGTAGCAGAGCTAGAGATAAAAGTAAGAAGTTTGAAGAAGCCATTGCTTGCTTTTGCATGTTTTTAGATAAAATGAAGGCTCGTATGTCTTTATTTATACTTGAGAGCTACCCTTTTCTCATAAATTAATTTCCAATTCTTAGAAATTAAATTTTAGGTGGTGTCATATTATTCCACAAAGATTGTAAATAAATATTCTATTTTTGATTTCAAATCAGTTCCAATAAAAGCTTTGATCAAATAATCTCTTTGTACCAGGTCTTTGACCTTTTACCCAAAAAAAAAAAAAAAAAAAAAAAAAAAAAACTGTGAAACTATGTGCTTTGTATGCGAAAGTAAAAAAAAGGCAAAAAACGAGCTCTGTCAATTTGATGTTAAAATTCATTTTGTGTTATCATTTTGCGTATCAATTAAATGTTTTTGTCACGTCATTGACCATAAATAGTCATATATGTCACTTTTGCTGTAGAACTACTTTTTTTTAACGCGAATACAACTTTTATAAGAATGATTAATAAATCTGGACTTCAGGTGACGACATGTATCGTCGCTAAAAGTTAACTAAACGACAAAAAGGTTACTTTTTTGACTGGTACTTTTAGCGACGACGGCCATACATCGATTTGAATACAATTTTGACTGGTACTTTTAGAAGCATATATATTTTCATTTTCAATTTATTTTTTCCTTTGAAAGTGAAAAGTGTATGATTACAATACATCTCATAAAGTATTTTTATCAATTTATTTAAGTTTTCTTTTCCAAAATATTTTTCCACCAATTTTTCGCTCTCCCTCCCAACTTACCGAGGCATGCATCAAGTTCTTTAAGCGCCAAATCCCATCAAAGAATATGTATAAAGTAGTCATGGCAACAAATTCTTGGTTCAAACATTTCTTCAATGAGGTACAAGCCGCAAACATTAATATTATCGTGCATGCACCGCCCGATCCACATGAGACTCTAGATGATGAAGAGGATTGAGAAGACAACATAAGTGAGTAAAGTTGTATTGTGATTTTGAACTATATTCTTTGTTGAACAGCTTCGTATTTGTATTGTGGCGATGACCTATGTTTTTTGTTGAACATTGAACTTTCAAATGGGAAAAATATGAAAATTTGGTTGAAGAAATAGTCTCCAAAAATCTAAAAATAAATGCATGCAACCTCATCTGATAATGATATAGGTCACTTTTACCGACGAGATATGTCATTGTTGAAAGTATTTATCATTTCTTTTTTATTTATTTCATAAATACTTTTAGTGACGACTTGTCTCGTCTCTAATAGTGCCTATTAAATGATTTTCTTACTATATTAATTTTAAAATATTAAATATGTTTCTTAATTCATAATAAATACTTTTAGCGATGACATGTGTCGTCATTATAGATCAATATCCTTGTCGTGGCTGGCCCCCTTAGGATCACTAAATGCATCTTGTTCCATGAATTTAGAGGTTTCATCAAAAACATTTTAATTTCCACATCTTCACTCTCATCAGTCATCCCCATGCGTCTTATTAATCTTAGGTGTATCTTCAATATTCACACCAAATATATCTAGTTCCCCACACATAATCAGCCTCGTTAGACGAAGCAGTAAATGAGTTTTTCATAGTCACCATGTTAACATCATTGGAAGTAGAAGCATTATTAGCATTCACAGTGGTGCTTTTTTGCTTAGGACGGTAATAGTAGTTAGGTTTTGGTTTAGACAACCTCACCCCATCAATGTGACGAGCAGATTGCTTAACAATCTGCTTCCCTTTTCATCATTTCCTAGTTACTTCCATAAACCCATCGCTGATATCCTCCTTCCTACCATGTTGATTAACACGAACCATTTTTGGACGGTCTTCATCAGAATGTCCAAAAGTTTTGCATGTTTTGCACCAAGGTGGCTGCCATTCATATTTAATCGTGATAGTATCTTTAATACAACGATCCCCTTCAAGCATAGGTATAGCAAGTACCAACGAGTCTTTCAAAACCTGTTCTGAGCTAATTTCAATAAGTCCTCTTGTATAACTGTTACGACCCTACGACTCCGAACACATTGTACTAGTATAGGCATCTAACATAATTAGTTTACCAATATTAGTTGCTATCATACTCAAGCCATCTTCCGTAAACGCCGCAATAGGAACGTTATGCAACTTAACGCAAACAGGTACTCATGTAAGATCTTCCTTTTTAAGGCTTGCATTAGGAAACCATATGCTAAGGATAAGAGGAACATTCCTAATGTTCGATGGACCGTTTTAAAGAACTTGTTCCATACCTGATTTTGTATTAAGTTTGAAGAAGAAGAATCCATTTGAGTTCATCGTGACTCTTCGAATACAATATTTCACCCAAGCATTCTTCACGTAATTCTCCACAATAGGAAAAGCAAGCCTTTTTCCTATAAAGTATCCATATAATATAACGAAACTAAGACATTAGCTTCTAGAATTCTAAAGTTCGCCTTATGCTTTGGATATATAACACATTATGTGAGATTTATGCAAAAGCCCCCGTGCGTGCATGTGATATATAACAAGCTTATTATCTATAGGAAAAATAGCCTCTAATTTATTTATTATTATGAAATGTCCAGGTCAACAATAGTTAACACCCGTCGTTGTTATGCAAAGACTAATATTAAGCGATAGACTAACATTAAGTGTATTAGTTCAGGTGTCAATATCCTTGGCAAAAGATATGTGGTTGTAATATGATTTAGTTAATGATGTGTAGGGTCCTATGTTGATTATGCATATTATAAGTTCAAAAAATAAATAAATAAATAAAATGTAATGCATGCTATTATACATGTAACATACGCATTTGAATAACTTTATAATTTTATTAAGTCATGAGTTATTTATAGGGTCTCGGCAATGGAACTTGTTTGGTTTAGTGTGAGGTTATTTACAAACATATATACTTTAGATTTGCACATGTTTAATTAAGATTTGCACATAACAATATACAAGGAGAATAAGCATAATTTAACAAATATACAAAGCATAAAATGTTGTATACAAATCGAAACTAAGTACGTGCAAATCATATTTGTTGTTTTAAACTCGAGACCCTTAATCCATAATGGAATAGTAACTATAAGAAGGGCATTTCAAATTGTAAATCAAATGTTTAACATCTCTTATCTCTTATATAATAGGAGATTTCCAAAATTTGGAAAATGTATGTTGAGAAATTTAGGTTGTGTTTGTTTTCAAGAAAAACTTCTTAATAACATTTTAATCTGACTTAGTCAGATGCGCAACAAATGTTTAGACTAAAAAGTGTGTTTGTGTTTTTCCTGTCATTAAGAGGCAATAAGAGGCGGTCAAGATTAACAGTGTTTTTTTTTTTATGATCATTAAAAGGCAGAGGTAAAAACATCTTATTGAACTAGATGTTGAGAGGTGTCTTAACACCTTTTAATGTTTTATAACATTGCTTTTTAGAGTTTGTGTGTGTGTGTGTATTTAGGCTATTTTTTATTGTTGGTTTGCTTCCATTTTATTTATTTTGTTGGCTTTCCAATAAAAAGTAAGTTTAAAAAGAATCATTCAAACTTTTTGTTATATAAAGGATGAACAAGATAATAATAACTAAGGTAACAATTCTTATGTTGAAATGTTAAATCAAAACCCAATTATGTTTTGATGGGTTGCGAATGTCAACCCAAACCTGACCCATTATTAAACGTGTTAACCGTGTAGATAACCCATTTAGCACAAACATAACCCATTTATTATTGTGTCGGTGTCAAGTCATATTTTATAGCAGATGGAAAATTTTCACCGTAATAAAAAAAGAATTTAAATTTTAATTGCGAACATTAATAATCTAACACATTCAGATATTTTTACAAAAAGAAACACTTTTATATCATCGGTTAAGATAAAGTAAACATATAATATAATGAAACTAAGACATTAGCATCTAGAGTTCTAAAGTTCGCCTTATGCTTTGGATATATAACACATTATGTAAGATTTTTGCTAAAGCCCCATGCGTTCACGGGATATATAACAAGTTTATTATCTATAGGAAAAATAGCCTCTAATTTATTTATTATTATGAAATGTTCAGGTCAACAATAGTTAACATCCATCGTTGTTATGCAAAGACTAATATTAAGAGATAGACTAACATTAATTGTATTAGTTCAGGAGTCAATATCCTTGGCAAACGATATGTGGTTGTAATGTTCTTTAGTCAATGATGTGTAGGGTCCTATGTTTATATTGTGAGTTCAAAAAAAAGAAAAGAGGAAAAAGGTAATGCATGTTATTAAACATGTAACATAGGTATTTGAATAACTTTATAATTTTATCAAGTCATGCGTTATTTAAAGGGTCTCGGCAATGGAACTTTTTTGGTTTAGTGTGAGGTGATTTACATACACATACACTTCAGATTTGCAACGTTTACTTAAGATTTGCACATAACAATATACAAGGAGAATAAGCATAATGTAATAAATATGCAAAGCGAAAAATGTTGCTTACAAATCGAAACTAAGTACGTGCAAATCCTTTTTGTTGTTTCAAACTTGACCCTTAATCCATAAAGGAATAGTAACTATAAGAAGGGCATTTCAAATTGTAAATCAGAAATTTAACATCTCATATCTCTTATATAATAAGAGATTTCTAAAAATTGGAAAATGTATTTTCAGAAATTTAGGTTGTCTTTGTTTTCCAGAAAAATTTCTTAATAACATCTTAATCGACTCGATGCAATCAAATGTTTAGACTAAAAAGTGTGTTGTTTTTTTCCTGTCATTAAGAGGAAATAAGAGGAAGTCAAGATTGAGAGTGTTTGTTTTTTTTTTGTTTTTTTTTTATGATCAATAAGAAGTCGTAAGAGATAAAAATATCTTATTGAACTAGATGTTGAGGGTATCTTAACACCTCTTAGGTAATGTTCTTTTGTTAAGAGGCTCTGAGTATGAATCGAATTCGCACATCCGAATCAATGCTTAATATGAATAAGTGGTTGAGAAATATGAATCTGACTGAGATAAAAATATTTGTTTTTGTAAAATTATTTGAATGTGTTAGACATTAAGAAGTGTTAAGAAACCCCTCATTATCTAGTTCAATAAGATGTTTTACCTCTTAGTGTCTCTTAATGATCATAAAAAAACAAATAGTCTTAATCTTGATTGTCTCTTATTACCTCTTAATGACAGGAATAAAACAAACACACTTTTTTGTCAAAACATCTTATTGCCCGACTAAGTCATATTAAGATGTTATTAAGAGGTTCTTCTAAAAACAAATGCAACCTTAATGTCTCATATCTTCGCTTTTTAATGTGTGTGTGTGTGTTTTTTGGTTATTTTTTATAGTTGGTTTTCTTTCCAGTTTATTTATTTTGTTCTCTTTCCTATAGAATGTACATTTAAAGAGAATCATTGCACACTTTTCGTTATAAAGGATGTACAAGATAATAAAAACTATGGTGACAATTCTAATGTTGAAATGTTAAACCAAAACCCGTTATTAGACGTGTTACGCGTGTTGATCACCCATTTAACTACAAACATAACTCGTTTATTATTGTGTGGGTATCAAGTCATATTTTATGGCGGATGAAAAATTTTCATCCCTAATAAAAAAAATTGTATTTTAATTGTAAACCATAATAAACTAACACCTTCATATATTCTTATAAAAACAAACACTTTTATATCAGTCACATTGATATTTCTCAACCACTTATTAACATTAAGGTAGAATCAGATTTAGATTTTTCAATCGCACATTCATATTCAGATGTGCAAATCAAATTCAGACTCATAGCCTCTTAACAAACAAACAACACCTTATTTGGACTAATGAGAGTGAACACTTATGCCTACATGACAAAAATTAGTATTACTATTGGCAAATAATAGTCAAAATTAAATTCAGTTTGGTTAAACCCATCTAACTTTCAGACAACAAATAAGTATGAATAAAAACACGTGTGTCGATTAACACGAACCATTTTTGAATAGTCGTCATCAGAATGTCCAAAAGTTTTGCATGGTTCGCATCGAGGTAGCTGCCATTCATATTAATGGTAATAGAATATTTAATACAACCATCCCATTGAAGCATAGGTATAGCATGTACCAACGAGTTTTCAAAACCTGTTCTGAGCTAATTTCAATAAGTGCTCTTGCATAACTGTTACGACCCTATGACTCCAAACACATTATACTAGTATAGGCATCTAATATAATTGGTTTACCAATCTTAGTTGCTATCATACTCAAGCCATCTTCTGTAAACGCCGCAATAGGAACATTACATAAGTCGACCCAAACAGGAACTCGTGTAAGATCTTCCTTTTTAAGGCTTATATTAGGAGACCATATGTTACGGATAAAAGTAACATTCCTAATGCTCGACAGGCCATTTTCAAGAACCTTTTACATGCCTATTTTTGTATTAAAATTGTAGGACCTTAGATATATCCTTTTTAAGGCTTATATTAGGAGACCATATGTTACGGATAATAGTAACATTCCTATTGATCGACAGGCCATTTTCAAGAACCTTTTACATGCCTATTTTTGTATTAAAATTGTATGACCTTAGATATATCAACCTTATCACTATATTATGAAGCTCGTGTGGTATGGTGACTTGAGATATATGCGTTTTTTAGAGAGAAACTAGAGAGATGGAAGAGAGAACTTTTATTTCACAAAACACACACTTACACACTCAAGCATACCTTACAAATGAGACTTATGGTGGCTTTTTTACTAAAATAGAAAATGCCCTAATGGGGTTGGTCAGGGGCTCATTGGACTTGGATTGGATTACAACTTTATCTAAATAGACTCGCTTATCTCAACTATAAACCTATTAGCTTAGCCCAATCCACGAGCCCATTGACTATTCTATTACAATATCTAAGACACGTTACAAAGTTCCTAGTCGGAAATGACCATCACTTTCTATTAAGGCTAACAATCTCCCCCTAAGGGGTGGTCATTCAAAAGATGTTTTACTTGATTAAGTCTTTTGTCTTTTTGAGCTAGAACTTTGTGTGTCGATATAGAATAGTCTTGATCCTTTTTTCCTTCATGCATTGTGATCAGATAATGGTGTTGTCTGCCTTTCATCAATGTCTTTGTTGTTGGTGTGTTATCTTCCTTTCTGACCTGCTCATACTTCTTGATAACTTTGAATCTTTATACTAGTGTAGTTCTCAACTTTTAACTTTTATCTTTGTCTTTTAACTTTGTAGATTCTTGGAATTTGACATAGAATCTTTCTGAAATGAGAATGTCTTTGTGATGTGGGTATGAGCATGCGGAAATAGATGTTGATGATAATGATGCTGGTAGTAGTTTCTTCTGGAACTACGGGCCTTCATGAATACCTGCATGAAAACAGTTAGCAATATAGTTCCTGACGTAAGTGTTTAGATAGTTTATACAAGTACGTCCAAGATCGATGGCGCGTTCTTTGACGAATCTCAAACCGGATCTTCACACTGTCGTTGTGAGTCGCTGGAGTACACCAAGGTATTACTCCACGAATCTAGACCGTTTAAAACCATCGTGAACACTAAGCATAACTTGTAAAGAATTAGCGGTGACCTGCCGTCAGATTATTTGATGTTAACCATGGCAGGAATTTCCATTCAGAGGATCACATATGTAAATCCTCCGATAAATGTTCCGCAAGATTATTAAGATCTGCGAAGGACTCTAGAAATTACAACTTGTGATCTTAATGTTGAACAACCAGTATAGAAGTGTTCAGTGTTCCTAAGAGATCTTTTGATGAATCTCGTGGCTCTAGACTCAATTTGTGGGTTTTGATTTTACTAGTCGGAGACTGCAGCGGTGTCTCATGTTTCAACATTAACACATCTTAGAGTGAGAGGTCGATATATTATGCAGGATTTCCCGTGCGAATGAAACAAATCATTTTAAGAGGAATTGAGTTGCTGGAAGGTTAGGTGCATTGCGTGACATATTCGTCTTTAATATCGGCGTCATCTTAATGACAACTAGTAGCAGATGAATTGAACCCGGTTCTGCCATCAGTTGAATTATGGAGGGCTATTTCTTTTCACCATTTTCTTTACTTTTCTTTTTAATTATTCAACCCCTTCTTTTTCCTTTCTTACATTACTCCTTTTTTCAATCATACCTAAGGATTTTCTGGTTCTAAACTATTGGTCATGTCCTTGGGTAGATCCCTCCGGCTCTGGCGGATCATATGACGTATTTCCTATTCTTAGTCACCTTATAATTCCATGACTATCCTATGTTGCCATAAAACCTTTTTCCTTGAAAATATCTCAAAGTGTTTATGATTATAAAACATATTTTGTTAACCCCTTGAGAGTCTTGTATTTTGATGCAGTTTTATGACCTGTGTTTTAATATTTATATTGTCTTGTTATACCTATGGTCTACCCTAATGCACTAACGGATAGTGTACTCGAGCGTGTTTAGTGTAGTATTTCGGTAAAACCGAGGTCGTCCCAAGAGCTATGTGTGCAGATTTAAACTAAGTCTAGGTGTCACACATTTTAATAGGATTTAAGGTTGAAAAGATTAATTAACTACTAAAAGCAAGAAAATAAAAGATAGCAAGTAAAGGCAAGGGTTGTGATAAATAGGGGAGAAGTGTGCTACCCTAGTTATTCATCCTACCAAGTTAAGTTCATGTTTAATTACTTCCAATTACTTCAAGTGGTGGTAAAAGTCGCTAGGACAGTATTTTGTCGGTTCGTCCTAACCTTTTAGCAAAGGGTTCCACTGGAGATGTCAGGTGACCCGTCGAAAGTCCAGTTGTTCTTAGTCCCCTAAACCAAGTCATTAAGTATTTCTACATGCAAGATTCATAATAATGAGTGCCTGAGCGTTAGCATCTTAAACACTCATCCCTGACTTCTTAAGTTCATCCAAACGATAGGTGATCAGTTGGTCAAATCGCACAAGCGAAGAAGGGTCGTCAGTTGGTCATATCTTACCCTTCCCACTCAATCTACCTACTTTGGGTCAGTTGGTCATATCTCCTAAATAACTAACCACTACCGCCATTCAAAACTACCGAAACAAGGGTAGCTACCAACAAACTATGCATGCATACACTAGAAACAATTATACAGAAGCAATGTAAACATAAACAAAGCAATTAAGGAATCATAACTAGGCTAGCACCAGAGGTGCTTAGCCGCTCATATTAAACTGAAACAATCAATTCAATGTTTAACATTACGAAATACATGAATTTAAAGTAAAGAAAAGATAAAATACTAATGCTATCGTAGGGTTGTGATTTCTCCCGTGGAGATAGCTCCGTATGCTCCCTAAGATCTGCCTTCAACCTTCTACTCACGTTCATTAATGTTGTGTGTGAAATGGAATGATCAGAAATGCTGGAATTTGAGCGGTATTTAAAGGCCAGATCTGGTTACGGGGTAACTTAAGTTGAGAGTTACGCCGTAACAGCCTTATCTTCGATTTTGCACGAAAATGATGGTTACGGCGTAACATCCGAAGGAGTTACCCGTATCTTCAATAAATCCCGGTTACGCCGTACTTGTGGAATTAGTTACGGCGATCTTGCAGCAGCTGAACCTCATTTGACCTAATTGGTTACGTTTTAATCTTGGAAGAGAGTTACGCCGTAATCTTCAGTTGAGTTGGTTTTCTGAGCCACGCTTCTGTTACGGCGTAATGATAAATCTGGACTTCTGGTGACGACATCTGTCGTCGCTAAAAGTTAACTAAACGACAAAAAGGTTACTTTTTTGACTGGTACTTTTAGCGACGACGGCCATACGTCGATTTGTATACAATTTTGACTTGTACTTTTAGAAGCATATATATTTTCATTTTCAATTTATTTGTTCCTTTGAAAGTGAAAAGTGTCTAATGACAATACATCTCATAAAGTATTTTTATCAATTTATTTAAGTTTTCTTTTCCAAAATATTTTTCCACCTATTTTTTGCTTTCCCTCCCGACTTACCGGGGCATGCATCAAGTTCTTTAAGCGCCAAATCCCATCAAAAAATGTATACCCAAACTCAGGTGGATAAAGTTGTCGCGGCGACGAATTGTCAGTTCACACATTTCTTCGATGAGATACAAGCCGCGAACATTAATATTATTGTGCATGCACCATCCGATCCCCGTGAGACTCTAGATGATGAAGAGGATTGAGAAGACGACATAAGTGAGTAAGGTTGTATTGTGATTTTGAATTATTTTCTTTGTTGAACATCTTCGTATTTGTATTGTGACGACGACCAATGTTTTGGTGAACTTTGAACTTTTAAATGGGATTAGCACGTTTCTGGAAAAAATATGAAAATTTGGTTTCCGAAATAGTCTCCAAAAATCTAAATATAAATGCACGCAACCGCATATGGAAATGTTGTAGGTCACTTTTAGCGACGAGATATGTTCGTTGTTCGAAAGTATTTATCATTTTTTTTATTTATTTCATAAATACTTTTAGTGACGACTTGTCTCGTCTCTAATAATGCCTATTAAATGATTTTCTTAGTATATTAATTTTAAAATATTAAATATGTTTCTTAATTCATAATAAATACTTTTAGCAATGACATATTTCGTCATTATAGCTCAATATCCTTGTAGTGGCTAGCCCCCTTCGGATCACTAAATGCATCGTGTTCCATAAATTTAGAGGTTTCATCAAAAACATTTTCCACATCTTCAATCTCATCCCCAAGGACGGACCCAGATTTTTTAGAGGGTGTTGAACAAAAGAAATGTTGAGCTTACTAAAGTTATATCGTAAGAAACGAAAGTTGCAAAAAAAAATTTAGGGGTTGCACATACCACGAAAACGGCAGTTTTGAATTTTTTTTTGCACTTCGTCACCTAATGGCATACATGTGGGTCCATACATGCTCATAGCCAAGCGTCTTATTAATCTTAGGTGTATCTTCAATTTTCACATCATATATATCTAGTTCCCCACACATAATCAGCCTCGTTAGACAAAGCGGCAAATGAGTTTTTCATAGTCACCATGTTAATATGATTGGAAGTAGAAGCATTATTAGCATTCACAGTGGTGTTTTGTTGCTTAGGACAGTAGTTAGGTTTTGGTTTAGATAACCTCAACCCATCAATGTGACGAGGAGATTGCTTAACAATCTGCTTCCCTTTTCCTCCTTTCCTAGTTACTTCCACAAACCCATCGCTGCTATCCTCCTTCCTCCCATGTTGATTAACACGAACCATTTTTGGACAGTCTTCATCAAAATGTCCAAAAGTTTTGCATGTTTCGCACCGAGGTGGCTGCCATTCATATTTAATCGTGATAGTATCTTTAATACAACCATCCCCTTCAAGCATATAAGGTATAGCAAGTACCAACGAGTCTTTCAAAACATGTTCTGAGCTAATTTCAATAAATGCTCTTGCATAACTGTTACGACCCTATGACTCCAAACACATTGTACTAGTATAGGCGTCTAACATAATTGGTTTACCAATATTAGTTGCTATCATACTCAAGCCATCTTCCGTAAACGCCGCAATAGGAACGTTATGCAACTTAACGCAAACAGGTACTCATGTAAGATCTCCCTTTTAAGGCTTGCATTAGGAGACCATATGTTAAGGATAAGAGGAACATTCCTAATGTTCGATGGACCGTTTTAAAGAACTTGTTCCATACCTGATTTTGTATTAAGTTTGAAGAAGAAGAATCCATTTGAGTTCATCGTGACTCTTCGAATACAATATTTCACCCAAGCATTCTTCACGTAATTCTCCACAATAGGAAAAGCAAGCCTTTTTCCTATAAAGTATCCATATAATATAACGAAACTAAGACATTAGCTTCTAGAATTCTAAAGTTTGCCTTATGCTTTGGATATATAACACATTATGAGAGATTTATGCAAAAGCCCCGTGCGTGCATGTGATATATAACAAGCTTATTATCTATAGGAAAAATAGCCTCTAATTTATTTATTATTATGAAATGTCCAGGTCAACAATTGTTAACACCCGTCGTTGTTATGCAAAGACTAATATTAAGCGATAGACTAACATTAAGTGTATTATTTCAGGTGTCAATATCCTTGGCAAAAGATATGTGGTTGTAATATGATTTAGTTAATGATGTGTAGGGTCCTATGTTGATTATGCATACTATAAGTTCAAAAAATAAATAAATAAATAAAATGTAATGCATGTTATTATACATGTAACATACGTATTTGAATAACTTTATAATTTTATTAAGTCATGAGTTATTTATAGGGTATCGGCAATGGAACTTGTTTGGTTTAGTGTGAGGTAATTTACATACAGATATACTTTAGATTTGCACATAACAATATACAAGGAGAATAAGCATAATTTAAAAAATATACAAAGCATAAAATGTTGTATACAAATCGAAACTAAGTACGTGCAAATCATATTTGTTGTTTTAAACTCGAGACCCTTAATCCATAATGGAATAGTAACTATAAGAAGGGCATTTCAAATTGTAAATCAAATGTTTAACATCTCTTATCTCTTATATAATAGGAGATTTCCAAAATTTGGAAAATGTATGTTGAGAAATTTAGGTTGTGTTTGTTTTCAAGAAAAACTTCTTAATAACATTTTAATCTGACTTAGTCAGATGCGCAACAAATGTTTAGACTAAAAAGTGTGTTTGTGATTTTGATGTCATTAAGAGGCAATAAGAGGCGGTCAAGATTAACGGTGTTTGTTTTTTTTATGATCATTAAAAGGCAGTAAGAGGTGAAAACATCTTATTGAACTAGATGTTGAGAGGTGTCTTAACACCTTTTAATGTTTTATAACATTGCTTTTTAGAGTTTGTGTGTGTGTGTATTTTGGCTATTTTTTATTGTTGGTTTGCTTCCATTTTATTTATTTTGTTGGCTTTCCAATAAAAAGTAAGTTTAAAAAGAATCATTCAAACTTTTTGTTATATAAAGGATGTACAAGATAATAATAACTAAGGTAACAATTCTTATGTTGAAATGTTAAATCAAAACCCAATTATGTTTTGATGGGTTGCGAATGTCAACCCAAACCTGACCCATTATTAAACGTGTTAACCGTGTAGATAACCCATTTAGCACAAACATAACCCATTTATTATTGTGTCGGTGTTAAGTCATATTTTATAGCAGATGGAAAATTTTCACCGTAATAAAAAAAAATTAAATTTTAATTGCGAACATTAATAATCTAACACATTCAGATATTTTTACAAAAAGAAACACTTTTATATCAGTCAGGTTAAGATAAAGTAAACATAGAATATAATGAAACTAAGACATTAGCATCTAGAGTTCTAAAGTTCGCCTTATGCTTTGGATATATAACACATTATGTAAGATTTTAGCAAAAGCTAAATGCGTTCACGGGATATATAACAAGTTTATTATCTATTGGAAAAATAGCCTCTAATTTATTTATTATTATGAAATGTTCGGGTCAACAATAGTTAACATCCATCGTTGTTATGCAAAGACTAATATTAAGAGATAGTCTAACATTAATTTTATTAGTTCAGGAGTCAATATCCTTGGCGAACGATATGTGGTTGTAATGTTCTTTAGTCAATGATGTGTAGGGTCCTATGTTTATATTGTGAGTTCAAAAATAAGAAAGAAAAAAGAAAAGAGGAAAAAGGTAATGCATGTTATTAAACATGTAACATAGGTATTTGAATAACTTTATAATTTTATCAAGTCATGCGTTATTTAAAGGGTTTCGGCAATGGAACTTTTTTGGTTTAGTGTGAGGTGATTTACATACACATACACTTCAGATTTGCAATGTTTACTTAAAATTTGCACATAACAATATACAAGGAGAATAAGCATAATGTAATAAATATGCAAAGCGAAAAATGTTGCCTACAAATCAAAACTAAGTACGTGCAAATCCTTTTTGTTGTTTCAAACTCGACCCTTAATCCATAAAGGAATAGTAACTATAAGAAGGGCATTTCAAATTGTAAATCAGAAATTTAACATCTCATATCTCTTATATAATAAGAGATTTCTAAAAATTGGAAAATGTATTTTCAGAAATTTAGGTTGTCTTTGTTTTCCAGAAAAATTTCTTAATAACATCTTAATCGACTCGAGATGCAATCAAATGTTTAGACTAAAAAGTGTGTTGTTTTTTTCCTGTCATTAAGAGGAAATAAGAGGAAGTCAAGATTAAGAGTGATTTTTATTTTTTATTTTTATGATCAATAAGAAGTCGTAAGAGATAAAAATATCTTATTGAACTAGATGTTGAGGGTATCTTAACACCTCTTAGGTAATGTTCTTTTGTTAAGAGGCTCTGAGTATGAATCGAATTCGCACATCTGAATCTAAATGCTTAATATGAATAAGTGGTTGAGAAATATGAATCTGACTGAGATAAAAATATTTGTTTTTGTAAAATAGACCAGCTGGCGGTAATGTGTTAGACATAAAAAAAACAAACAGTCTTAATCTTGATTGTCTCTTATTACCTCTTAATGACAGGAATAAAACAAACAAACTTTTTTTGTCAAAACATCTTATTAAGGCCCGACTAAGTCATATTAAGATGTTATTAAGAGGTTCTTCAGAAAAACAAATGCAACCTTAATGTCTCATATCTTCGCTTTTTAATGTGTGTGTGTGTGTTTTGGTTATTTTTTATAGTTGGTTTTCTTTCCAGTTTATTTATTTTGTTCTCTTTCCTATAGAATGTACATTTAAAGAGAATCATTGCACACTTTTCGTTATAAAGGACGTACAAGATAATAATAACTATGGTGACAATTCTTATGTTGAAATGTTAAACCAAAACCCATTATTAGACGTGTTACGCGTGTTGATCACCCATTTAACTACAAACATAACTCGTTTATTAGTGTGTGGGTATCAAGTCATATTTTATGGCGGATGAAAAATTTTCATCCCTAATAAAAATTGTTTTGTATTTTAACTGTAAACCATAATAATCTAACACCTTCATATATTCTTATAAAAACAAACACTTTTATATCAGTCACATTGAGATTTCTCAACCACTTATTCACATTAAGGTAGAATCAGATTTAGATTTTTCAATCGCACATTCATATTCAGATGTGCAAATCAAATTCAGACTCATAGCCTCTTAACAAACAAACAACACCTTAATTGGACTAATGAGAGTGAACCATTATGCCTACATGACAAAAATTATTATTACTATTGGCAAATAATAGTCAAAATTAAATTCAGTTTGGTTAAACCCATCTAAATTTCAGTCAACAAATAAGTATGAATAAAAACACGTGTGTTGATTAACACGAACCATTTTTGAATAGTCGTCATCAGAATGTCCAAAAGTTTTGCATGGTTCGCATCGAGGTAGCTGCCATTCATATTAATGGTAATAGAATATTTAATACAACCATCCCATTGAAGCATAGGTATAGCATGTACCAACGAGTTTTCAAAACCTGTTCTGAGCTTATTTCAATAAGTGCTCTTGTATAACTGTTACGACCCTATGACTCCAAACACATTATACTAGTATAGGCATCTAATATAATTGGTTTACCAATCTTAGTTGCTATCATACTCAAGCCATCTTCAGAACGCAATAGGAACATTATATAAGTCGACCCAAACAGGAACTCGTGTAAGATCTTCCTTTTTAAGGCTTGTATTAGGAGACCATATGTTACGGATAATAGTAACATTCCTAATGATCGATAGGCCATTTTCAAGAACCTTTTACATGCCTATTTTTGTATTAAATTTGAAGGACCTTGGATATATCAACCTTATCACTATATTATGAAGCTCGTGTGGTATGGTGACTTGAGATATATGCGTTTTTTAGAGAGAAACTAGAGAGATGGAAGAGAGAACTTTTATTTCACAAAACACACACTTACACACTCAAGCACACCTTACAAATGAGACTTATGGTGGCTTTTTTACTAAAATAGAAAATGCCCTAATGGGTTTGGTCAGGGGCTCATTGGACTTGGATTGGATTACAACTTTATCTAAATGGACTAGATTATCTCAACTATAAACCTATTAGCTTAGCCCAATCCACGAGCCAATTGACTATTCTATTACAATATCTAAGACACGTTACAAAGTTCCTAGTCGTAAATGACCATCACTTTCTATTAAGGCTAACAATCTCCCCCTAAGGGGTGGTCATTCAAAAGATGTTTTACTTGATTAAGTCTTTTGTCTTTTTGAGCTAAAACTTTGTGTGTCGACATAGAATAGTCTTGATCCTTTTTTCCTTCATGCCTTGTGATCAGATAATGGTGTTGTCTGCCTTTCATCAATGTCTTTGTTGTTGGTGCGTTATCTTCCTTTTGACCGCTCATACTTCTTGATAACTTTGAATCTTTATACTAGTGTAGTTCTCAACTTTTAACTTTTATCTTTGTCTTTTAACTTTGTAGATTCTTTGAATTTGACATAGAATCTTTCTGAAATGAGAATGTCTTTGTGATGTGGGTATGAGCATGCGGAAATAGATGTTGATGATAATGATCTTTGGTAGTAGTTTCTTCGGAACTCCGGCCTTCATGAATACTGCATGAAAACAGTTAGCAATATAGTTCCTGACGTAAGTGTTTAGATATTTTGTACATGTACATCCCAGATCGATGGCGCGTTCTTTGACGAATCTCAAACCGGATCTTCACACTGTCGTTGTGAGTCGCTGGAGTACACCAAGGTATCACCCCACCATCGTAGACCGCTTGAAACCACCGTGAACACTAAGCATAACTTGTAAAGAATTAGCGAAGTGACCTGCTGTTAGGGTTATTTGATGTTAACCATGGCAGGACTTTCCATTCAGAGGATCACATATGTAAATCCTCTGATAAATGTTCTGGCAAGATTACTAAGATCTGCGAAGGACTCTAGAAATTACAACTTGTGATCTTAATGTTGAACAACCAGTGTAGAAGTGTTCAGTGTTCCTAAGAGATCTTTTGATGAATCTCGTGGCTCTAGACTCAATTTGTGGGTTTTGATTTTACTAGTCAGAGACTGGAGCGGTGTCTCATGTTTCAATATTAACACATCTCAGAGTGAGAGGTCGATATATTATGCAGGATTTCTCGTGCGAATGAAACAAATCATTTTAAGAGGAATTGAGTTGCTGGAAGGTTAGGTGCATTGCGTGACATCTTTGTCTTTAATACCGGCGTCATCTTAATGACAACTAGTAGCAGATGAATTGAACCAGGTTCTGCCCTCCGTTGAATTATGGTGGGCTATTTCTTTTCACCATTTTCTTTTCTTTTCTTTTTAATTATTCAACCCCTTCTTTCTCCTTTTTTACATTACTCCTTTTTTCAATCATACCTAAGGACTTTCTAGTTCTAAACTATTGGTCATGTCCTTGGGTAGATCCCTCCGGCTCTCGCGGATCATATGATGTATTTCCTATTCTTAGTCACCTTATAATTCCATGACTATCCTATGTTGCCATAAAACCTTTTTCCTTGAAAATATCTCAAAGTGTTTATGATTATAAAACATATTTTGTTAACCCCTTGAGAATCTTGTAATGCAGGTTTTACTGACCAGGTTTTAATATTTATATTGTCTCGTTATACCTATGGTGTACCGTAATGCACTAACGGACGCTGTGCTCGGTAGTGTTTAGTGTAGTATTTCGTAAAACCGAGGTCGTCCCAAGAGCTATGTGTGCGGATTTAAACTAAGTCTAGGTGTCACATATTTTAATAGGATTTAAGGTTGAAAAGATTAATTAACTACTAAAAGCAAGAAAATAAAAGATAGCAAGTAAAGGCAAGGGTTGTGATCCATACGGGAGAAGTGTGCTACCCTAGTTATTCATCCTATCAAGTTAAGTTCATGTTTAATTACTTCCAATTACTTCAAGTGGGGGTAAAAGTCGCTAGGACAGTATTTTGTCGGTTCACAAGCTCGGTTTTATTCAAATATACATAAGAAACTAAAAAATAAGAAAAACTTACTTGCCGTGATTGCATGTGCCACGGTTGAGTCCCATACGCAGACCCAGGAGGCGGCGGTGGCGAACTAAACATAGGAGGTCCAGAACCTCTCGGCGGCGCTCCAAAAATCGGCCCTATCTGATTATCACTCCCAGTCCCACCTCCCAAAAACGACGACATAGTTTGCCGAGGCGGCGGGCAATTACTCATCACACCACTACCTAACGGCGGCACAGGCGGACCACTAGATGCAAAAAACGGACCGGGACGAGGGCCCACATTACCGCCAACTGGTCTATTAGGCAATGTACCTTGGGGAGGTCCTCTCGGACCGACACCAGGCGGTCCGGGACGACTACCGAATGGCGGTGGTCCATTCGCCGCATTCGGGGGAGGTTTAATTGCAAGTTTTGTAAATTATCAGCAATAAAATTAGAGTTAGGGTTAGGGTTATAATTTGGGGGGAAATTATTATTGTTATTAATAGGTCTATGTCTACCAGGTGTAGTCATTCATTCAATCAATCAATCAAATCAAATCTCTAAAAAATATATAAAAATTTTAAAATTTATTGGATTTTTATAACAGATCGTGATTAATTAAGATGAGACTAAGTGAAGAAAGTTATGAGGGCTAATTTGATTTGATGATTTGAAGAAGAAGAAAAGGAAGGTGGTTTTTTATGTATTCAAATGTATCCACACTAACTTTGCTTATTCTTTTGCTTATGTTATTGCTTAAAAATAAGTGGTTTTAGGATGTTTTGGTAAGGGACAAAATAGGTAATTTGCCAGCTTTCTTTTGGAAAAAAGAAAAAAAGAATTACAAAATTTTACGATTAAGACATTTCGGGTATGTTTGGCGCAATGGACTAGGGCTGAGGCTTGGGCTGGGGCTAGGGCCAGGGCTTTTATTATAAGCCCAAATTGAAATTTTTATTTTTGTAGACTTGTTTGGCAAATGGGCTGGGGCTGAGTAAATATGTAATTTATGGTTCATAAGCCTCGGGCTAAAGTTTTTAGCCCCTTTTATGGGGCTAAAGTTTTAAGCCCTTTTTAAGGGTTTATAATTTCATAAGCCCGCATGACAAACGAGACTTATTTTATAAACCGGCTTATTTTAGAAGCCCAAGTCCCATAAGCCCCCAAGCCCTTCCCCAAACACACCCTTTCATTATATCACACGGTCATGTTTGCCCCCTTTTATTACAAAGAAAAATAGACAATTGCCTGCTTTGTAAAGCAGATTTCCTCATAAATTAAACGATTACCCGCATATAGTGACAATAGTTTATATTGTGTTAATATGTGTATGCAATATTTTTTTATATATGAGTGTATAATAAATGAGAGTTATTTAAATAAGTGTAATTTTTTTATAAATAAAAGTATTTTTATCTAACAAGATTACTTATTTTTTAGGTTTATAAATTTTAAACAAATGTATCTTCTCGTTATATGTTGATGAATTCTCTTTAGCAAGATTTTTACGATCGGGGTCTTACACAGGTTCATTTTCGTTTTTGCAAGATTGAGATCGTAATATCAGATTGAGATGTCATTTTCTTAATAGCCTTTTTAATATTATACAAATATTCAAATAAGTATATATCATAAGCACAAATTATTGCAATGTTTCTTTAAAATATTGTCCTAACTTATTATTATAGAATGTTAAGAAAGATTAACATGTTGTTTTTTTAAAGTTTATAAAACGTATCTCATAACTTTGTACTAGTTTTTTAGTTTCTTGTTCAAGAAAAGTAAAATCGCATCGGATTAGATCCAAAGATTCCATCATCAAAATCGAGATTCTATGAGATCTTAAGCTTGCAAAGATCTTATGTAAGATCGCGATCGTTTTTGCTACGTAGTATCATATAACCGTAAGATATTAAGATTAGGATCGGGATTTTAACTACCATGCTCTTTTGGTGTTTGTGTGGATCTTCAAGTATTCAAGTTTATTTTCACACAAAGGAAATGAGACACATACCACGCACTATGTCACCGCCAAAACTACTTTGTTTCACACCTAACCCTGACCCCTTATTTCACATCATGGTTTCCTAGGCCCCCTCTAACTCGTTCCATCTATGAGTGGATGTAATTAGAGGTGTGGTCAGGTGTCACGTCAACATCCACTCTCACCACCAAACCAACCACTAGATCCTCGTAATAAGGACCACTAAATCCACCACATAGACATACATTATTTAAATACAAATACACACTTACATACACACAAATAAACTTCCTTAAAACCTATTTGGTTGTTGATGACTAAACCTACCACCCACCACCCACCACATTGGGGTGGTGGTGGTGGTGGTGCAATAAGCAATAAAAAGAAAGTTAATTATAACCATACAAATACAAATAATAGACTATACTTATAATTGCTACGAAGTGTGGTCTTTATAATTCTCATCGGAAAACAACAAAAGGGAGGAAAATAAACGGAGAAAATATGTATATACTGCCCGGAGTGAATGGAGTCCTCTTATGAAGCCGAAAACGGTTGCTAGGTTTTCATGCAAACAATATGGCAAATGAGGCTGGAATTTCGGAGCAATATGCTTAAATCCAAGAGTGTAAAGGAGTCGAGCTGCTCATGAGCAAATCGAGATCGACTCGACAAAAGATTCAAAAGAGTATAGTCTAGTTTGGGGCTCACTGAGCTCGATCATCACATCCAATGATTGATTATGCCGTCAAAGCTAAATGAACATTAGAAATACATACATATATGTTGGGATACATAGTGCATACATGTATAATCATAAATGTTGAGCAAGTCTGCTTTAAACTTCATATCCAAAGATTACTTACCTTTAACACATTTCTAAACATTTTGACTTTTTATATCTATGAAACCGATTATGGCTCAAAACGTTTAACGTAAATGAAAAAAAGAAGGGTTAATGGCATCTAATAACAACGAACTTTCTAAAATATTCACATAACAGTTATGAATCCAATAAAATACCACAATACCCATCAAATTTTTTTTGTTTTATGTTGATATCAACAAAAACCTGTTTTTTACCTCCAAAATCCACGTCAACGACAAATGTACATGTCACGTCATAAATTTGTACCGTTATAATTCACGTCATATTGGGTTCATGTCTAATAAGTGAACATCTGACAAAGTTTGATGGGTATTTTGAAACATTTGAGAAAGTTTTATGTGTATTTTGAAATAGCTAACTTCACGTAATTAACTTAAAATATAAATAAACAAAATCAACGTATGCAATTTAACGGTGTAGCCGGTTGTCGGTCATGCCATGTAAGCAAAAGTATGATATCAAGCTAAAATTTAATAGTTTGATGGGTATTGTGGTCATTTGAGTTCATAACTGATATGTGAACATTTGAGAAAGTTTGTTGCTATTATATGCCATTAAGCCAAAAAAGAAAAGAGATAAAAATTCAGGATAAGCATTATCCTCAATTATCATAATTTTCTTAACAAGTTATCACTTTTCTTACTTAAAAGATACTCTATAGTTTGTTTCACCATCAATGCGAGACAAAATAAAAACAATTTCTATTTTTCAAACTTCTTGTTGTCTCCAAATAAAAGAGCATCTTCGACACTCGGGAAATCTTTAACTATCAGCTCCATTCTCGACAAACGAGAGTTAAGTCCGTTCTTCTAAATCAAATGACACAATTATAATTATTTAAAATGTTAGACTGCTGTATATGAGTTTTGTAAATAGAAACTTGCTTTTTTTAGGCTAAAAATGAAATCTTATTGAAGGTTTAGCTGAAACCCTTAACAATTTGTGGAAGAAAATGCGTAAATGACAAAATTCCGGTCTAAATTCTAGTAAAATTCATGAAATGAACAAATCGTATTTGAAACCAAAGGATCTCATACCGTGTCAAAATTCTAGGATAATAATGACACGTTCATTCACACATCAAACACATTGATATGTTCAGTCCAAGAAATGAAAGTAAATGATCGATAATTGTACGTCATGGCAGAATAATTCTTCTAGTGACATTCTGAGACAAAACCGCAAGCTACAAGTCCAATACTACTAGCAATAGTGCCAAAGTTCACTATATGATCTTCACGTTGCGTGGAATTAACCAATGCCCGCAACAAGTCCACAGACAGCTATATTTTTTGCTTTATGGTAAAATTATGGAACATTTAGCGACATACTTGTTGAAAAAGCAAATTTGAAAGTCAACAATTGTTGGAAAATGGTGTTTGCAATATTTATATTTCTTAGTAGCTTTGAGTTCTCCTTGACGAGAGCTTCGCAACGAGCTAATATTTTTTGGGTAAAGGGGAGTAATCCTGCACCCTGGTAAATAAATTAACCAAAGAAACGTTGAAGTACAATGGATATGAGTGAAATCCCATATCTCAGCCCGTTACATAGGCATAAAGCTTACATAACAAGATACTACCTATTTTCTAAACAAGAAAACAAACCACTACTCTAATGATAACATATGACATAACGAAAGAAAATTACTTCCTAGGTCCTTGAAGCTTGGTGCCATACATGGCATTAAAGGCATCCAAATTCCCTGGAAGATCAGAAACCTGCTTCGCATAGTCATCGTAGTCATAGATCATACTCATCTTCATACTCTTGGCCACCACCGAATAGATTAACGGACTCATCAAATGGGTTAGCAACCACCTCATCTTCAGAATCAGAAACAACGACATCTCCCACTTTAGAAAAAGGGTTAACTCTCTTAGTAGAAGTGGCAGGCGGATTACAAGAATTAATAGTGTTAGGAGCCACATCCGACTCCATCTCTTTCAAATCATTCACAAGGGGATCTTGTGATGGAGTACCTGTCTTAGTAGCTGGTAAAACCTTATTATAATCTTGATAGTCAACCTTTTTAATAGGATTACCATTTTCATCAACAAGAGTAGCTTTGCCATCGATAAGAAGCTTTTCAAACTCCCCAATTTTCTCAACAATTGGGGTAGGACCAACCGCGTTAGCTTCCATTGAACTTGTCTCGAGAGACCTATCCTCCTTTGCAGCCATTGGATTACCAGAGACCTCAACATCAGTAGGATTGCCACAGTCATCAGAATCGATCGTATTTAGTGCAGCAAAAGGGTTAGATGTAGCAATGTTCGTCCCACTCGAACTAGCCACATCAGTGGCTTTCTTCTTCGCACTATCCACCTTCTTGGATTCAGGAGGAGGCGCTTTAGGTTGATACCTAAATTTAGGACCCACTTTAGTAACACCCCCCTTGCCTGGAACACTTGGCCCGCCATTCCTACCCTTATCCTTGTTAGTGACAGTTTGATAACCATCATTAACATTCGGTTTAGGCTGGGTAGGAAGTTGAACAGATTTCGGACAATCCATTAGCGTATGACCAAACAATTTACATGTATCACACCGAGGCGGTTTCCATTCATACTCCACCCGAATCTTTTCAATAGTAGATCCTGTCCCATCAAGTAATGGTATCTCAACAAAGGACGCACTCCGGAGGACCCGATGCCTTTAACTTCAATTAAGCACCTAGCAAAACTACTTCGACCCCATGATTCCAAGCACATTTGACTAGTATAAGAATCTAACATTTTTGGCGTACCAATCAATGTAGCAAGGAGGCTTAGACCGTCATCAGAAAACATAGCAAGGGGCACATCATGGAACTTAACCCATATCGGAATATTAGTCAAATCCTATTAAAATGAATGAAATATCGTGTCTCAAAGTGAGGCACGTGAAACACAAAAAATTGGAAAAGATGATGTATCCCACAACGCCCAAAACAAGAAGTGAATGCTTGTTTATAAGGAAATCATAGTATTGGCTATCAAATTCCTTTAGGTTGGTTATGCTCCCACCCCTACGTGCACGCGCGCAAGGTGGTGAAGAAAATGGGATTTCCGGGCCAAAATGAGTTCGAAGCTTCTGAACACATGCGAGCCCGCACGAATGCAGCTCTGAAAGTTCGCCTACGAGCTAATCTTTTTATTGCATGTTCGGTTGGGTTTCTTTTTCCAGTTTTCTGTTAATCTATTTTAGGAATAAATTTTAACTTATTAACTAAGTTATACAGAATATTTTGTGATAAATAAAAGATATACAAATCATGTTTAGTAATAACAGATTTGTTTAAGATTGGTAAATATTTAATCTTGGAGAACAAGATTGGAGTTTAGTATAAATATTTGCCAACTCTCATTCGTTTAAGACATCCAAAAACGTAGCTTATGAGCTACCGACTTTCCAGCCTTTTCTTCGATCAGAAACACGAAGAGCTTCAGCGATCTTTCAGGTAAGTTGTCAAGTCCGGATGTACAACAACTTTGGACGTTGTAACCTGGGAAACAGACAGCGAATCTATTTTAAGGGAATCGTGTTTAACACGAGCCTCGGCCATCCTTTACTGCTTTCGTTTATTTTATTTAGAGTATGTCTTCTGCTTCTACACCTTTATGTCTGTATTTAATTTCTGTCATTTACTTTATGTTAATTATTTATTTATTATAATCTGATTTATTTTAATAAAAGTGTACACCGTTTCCCACAGTCTTAAAACATATTCTGTTTAACAGAATTAAAAAGCTTTTATTAAATCGGATTAATTAGTATTAACAGATTTTATATACAAATTGCTTTTCTGTCGAAACCAGGTTAGAGTTTCTGTGGAAAACCAGTTTTAAAACAGGATTTTAATTTACAGATTTGGTGTACAGATCTAAAACGTTTTTTAAACCAGTTATTTTTATCAGTTTATTTTGAAACCATGATAGAGTTTCTGTTAAACTGATCTATTTAATTTAGTCTTTTATTCGAATTATTGAAATCTAGTTTCATTGAAACCAAGATAGAGTTTCTTTGAACCATATTCGGTACAAGGTCTAAGAAATCAAGATAGAATTTCTTGGATACCGATTTTATAGCAGTTGACTTAACTGTTTGTGTTTGGTAATTTTTCAGGATGACAAACACCACCACCCCTTTTATGACTACTCCTGTGAACGTAACTGGTGCGCCAGTTACTAACACGGTTGCTAATTATGCTGAGAAACCATAGAAATTCAATGGGCAGAATTTTAAGAGGTGGCAACAGAAGATGTTCTTCTATCTCACTGCTTTGAACCTTGCGCAGTTCTTAAAAGAGAATCCACCTAACGTGGAACCTCCTGCAGAAGGTCAATCCTCTAATCAACAGGCTGTTCAAGCCTTGGAAGCATGGAAACATTCAGAGTTTTTTGTCACAACTCACAACTATGTTCTGAATGGTTTGGTGGATTCTTTGTGCAACGTGTACTGCAAGACCAAGACTGCCAAAGAATTATGGGAGTCATTGGAACGCAAGTACAAAACTGAGGATGCTGGTACAAAGAAGTTCGTGCTAGCTACACGACATTCATGCTGGTTGATTCAAAGAATGTGATGAGTCAGGTTCAAGATCTGCAGGTTTTGCTACACGACATTCATGATGAGGGAATGACCTTGAGTGAAATGTTTCAAGTTGCTGCTATTATTGAAAAGTTACCTCCAAGCTGGGTAGAATTCAAGAACTACCTGAAGCATAAGCTAAAGGAGATGAGTGTTGAAGACTTGGTTGTTCGTCTTCGTATTGAAGAGGACAACAAGCTGGCTCAGAAAAACACGTATACGCTTGATTCTGCAAAAGCAAATATGGTTGAGCATGCTTCATCATCTTCAAAGTCCAATGTCAACGGTAAAGGCAAAGAAAAAGGGAAGAATGACAAGAAGATCAAAGGGAAGTCTGAGTACCTTGCTCCTAAAGCTGAAATTGTGAAACAGAAGTTCCAAGGGGTATGTTTCAACTGTGACCAGCCGGTCACCGTGCTAACTGTAAGATGCCGAAGCGGGTGACTCCACGCCAGGCTAATATGGTGAATGAAGATGTGGACATGATTGCTATGGTGTCTGATGTCATTGCCATAATCTCTGAAGTTAACCTGGTAGGTTCCAACAACAGGGAATGGTGGGTGGATACTGGGGCTACCCGTCATGTGTGTTGATAACATCAAATTATCCTGATTATTAAGTGTCAATTTCCCCCGATAATGCTTGTAATTTATATTATTTATATGGATTTACGCTTGTTTTCCATTATATTTCACTTTCAGGTAAATTACGAGCATTGGAGCTAAAGAGACGCGGATTTGGAGAGTTTATTGAAGATTTATCATAGTCTGCTCACTTTGAAGAAGTTACGGCGTAACTCCTCTCTCACATTACGCCGTAACTAAAGAGTGGCT
Organism: Chrysanthemum makinoi; assembly: GCA_910596185.1. NCBI lineage: Eukaryota > Viridiplantae > Streptophyta > Magnoliopsida > Asterales > Asteraceae > Chrysanthemum > Chrysanthemum makinoi. Next base: position 342,050,579 of record OU343221.1, read on the forward strand.
CAGAAAACCAACTTAACAGAAGATTACGGCATAACTCTATCCTAGATTACGACGTAACCATATTAGGTCAAATGAGGTTCCACGCCGCTACTAATTACGCCGTAACTCATGCAACAACTATGGCGTAACCAAGATTTATTGAAGATACGGCGTAACTCCTTCCAGAGGTTACGCCGTAACCAGCATTATTAGTGCAAATTACGAAGAATTATATGTTACAAAGATAACTCTTTTAATAGTTACGCCGTAACCGGATCTGGCCTATAAGTACCACACGATTTCCAGCATTTCAAATCATCCCATTTCACACACAACAATCAGAGAACATGAGAGGAAGTCGAAGGCAGATCTAGAGGAGCATACGAAGCTATCTCCAAGGGAGAAATCACTCCCCTACGATAAGCATTAGCTTTTTATCTTTTCTTTACTTTCAATTCATGTATTTCGTAACATTAAACATTGAATTGATTGTTATGGTTAATATGAGCGGCTAAGCACCTCTTGGTGTTGGCCTAGTTATGATTCCTTAATTGTTTTGTTTGCGTTTACATTGCTTCCATCTAATTATTTCTAAGTGTATGCATGCATAGTTTATTGGTAGCTACCCTTGTTTCGGTAGTTTTGAATGGCGGTAGAGGCTAGTTGCTTAGGAGATATGACCAACTGACCCTAAGTGAGTAGACTGAGATGGGAAGGGTAAGATATGACCAACTAACAACCCTTTCTACTTGTGCGATTTGACCAACTGATCACCTACCATTTGGATGAACTTAAGAAGTAAGGGGTGAGTGTTTAAGATACTAGCGCCCGGGCACTCACTATTATGAATCTAGCATGTAGCGTGTAACACCCCCAAAATTACACAGCGGAAGCGTTCGGGTCATGGGGTGCTACTAAATCAATATACACAACACAAGGTAATAAAGAATGGAAATTGTATTCCATTTTCAAAATATAGATTTATTTAAGAAATAGTTTTACATCATTGTTTCAAAGTGCGGAAGTAAAGCCCATAAAAATATATGTTGTCCCATTAAATTTGTATTAGAATGTTTGGAAACACTTCGGATGCCAGTCTTCAATGAATGCCATTGCCATTGCCCACGCCAAGTAATAAACCTGAGAAAAACATGCTAAAATGTCAACACAAAGGTTGGTGAGTTCATAGGTTTAAGTAATCAAGTTTTCAAGTTGGACCACCGTTGCACATATAGCATCTCCGTGAATGACACTATATGCAAAAAGGCTATTACGCTAGCACCAAGTTCATGCGACCAAACTACTACGGCGGTGTGCATGCATCTAGAAGCATGATAAATAAAAGCCCAGCAAGTGTATTTCCAGTACACTCAATCAATACGATATGATATACGCCCGACGCTTGCCTATCCGGTCAAACTCGAACGGGGGTGTCATCCCCAATAGATCTATCCATAACAATCGCGCCTCCCCAAAGGGAACTAACGTAGCATAGTTGGGATTCAAGGTTGTTTCACGTAATAGTGTTTTCAGTTTCCGGTCCGAAAAGAGTTTTGCATGTTTCTCACCCCATAGTTTTATAAAGCAAGTAAATAAGAGTAAAAGTGGGGCTATAAACTCACCTTAGCAGTTCGATGAATAAAGCATAAAGAGATCGAGTGTGATGAAGCAGTGGCTCCTACCCGGAACCTAAAAACGAGATGGCAAGTCTCAGAATAATGACATACGTTTGGTTTACGTAAGAAAAGATAGAGCATTGAATATAAAATTCAATAGAGCGTTATTAGCGTAGGTTTATAAATATGACGATGTTACCGAGAGTTTTGTTTATTTACTTTAAGTTGTGTCGGTATCAAATAGTGTTTTCATATATTAATATACTTATAAATATATATAAGTTTAATTAGTTGTTGACTTAGTAATTTTCATATATGAACACTAGGTTGTCAAAATACTCATTTTTATAAAGTCGTTATAAGTTTATAAGTTTTCTAAACATTTTTACAAATTTACACTTTTTACCCTCAAGTTATAAAATGTACGAGTTTGGCCCTTATATTTTGGAAAAATGACAATTTGTACCCAAATATATATTTCATTCAGAATTTACAGTTTTGGTCCTTTGAAAATCTGTTTTTACAAAGTTTATCCAAAAAGTTATATTTTCACTTTTAGTCCCCAAGTTTCAAAGTTTACAATTTTTACCAAAACTTTTAATTACCCTTTTAAAATAAGTTTTCCATAATTACCATCTCTACCCTAGGCTTTTACATGCATACGTACAATGTACAAACCAACCCTTAATTTTCCATAATGTTCACTTTCTACCCGAAAACCAAATATTTTGCAAGTTTAGTCCAAAATATATTTTGACTTGGTTAGTTTATTCAACTTTTACGAAAGCTTATGATTAGCTTATAAACTTTATTTTTAAGCTTAACGGGTGTAGAGCGATGTATTAAAAATTATACGCGACCTAGTTTTTAGGATAAAAAAATAATGAGACGTTAGAACTCGTATAAGACGTGTTTTAGGATTAGGTTGGATGTATAAAAATGTTTTGCTCTAGGTTTATTTCGTTTTAAAGACTTATGTTAACTTCTAAACATTTATATGAGCGATTCTTTAAGTGTAACGGTATGTGAACGTGTGATATACATTATAAGCGAGAAAGAGTGAAATGAAAGCGAGTAGGATAGAACTTACGACACCCCAAGGGTGGTGATGATTCGAAGAAGTTTGGACGTGATCAAAATATTCTCTCGATCCTTATACCCATACAAAACGATCAAGACTCCTTGTGTTTTCTCTTTTCCTATCTTCCACAGTGGACCTGATATGTTGAGATGTGAGAATGGTGTTGAAGTAAGTGTGAGTCTGTATGAGTTTACTTGTTGTCTTGGTTAGTTTATATAGAAGGATATGAGCATGGTCTTTACATTATTTTATCTGAGTTTTCTTCATGGTTCCAAGAAAGGAAAAAGAAATGGTGAGTGTGTTTGAGCACGCTACGATCAGTCAAGAAGAAGGGAGGGGACACGATTTGATGTTGCTATATTACAAGGGACATGGATACACTAGGACTGGTGGGTAAAGAAGTCAAGAGGTCTTAGGTTATTATAATATGGTGTTAGGGTATTTTAGTTGTGCTTTTGGTCTCTTCTTTGTACGCATGGTATCTCAGCAAGAAAGGGAGGGGTGAGTTTTGTGTAGAGTCAAGTCACATGAAACAAGGAAACATAATAGTCTTTGAAGTCAAAAGCAAGTTCATCCTATGATTAGGTTAGTATAAAATTGTGTAGGGTGGCTAGTTTAGTACTCTTGTCTCCCTTTGAATGTATACTCACACGCATGCTACTAAGTGACCAAGTGTGGAATTTGTTTGTGTTTTGATTTGTCACAAAGCAAGGAAAACATAATACTAATTTTACTTGTGTCTCTTCTTTTGACATCATGCATACACGCATGCTAATATTACATAGTGAGGTTTGTTTTGGTTTTCTTTTTGGTCTTGTTCTCGCTGGGGTCACATAAGCCAAAGAAAAATGACACCAAAAATATTACGTGTGTATATTTGGTTTACAATTTCATCATGGGTTTGTATGGATTGAGAAAAAAAAAAAAAAACAACTAGGCTCAAGATTCATGTTGGGTTAGGATTTGCGTTAAGACGAGAGCCCGAAAATGAATTGGATCGGGTTTGGGTTAAGAGGCCCGGTACGAGATAAAATATAAAAGTTTATTATATATTTCTTTTATATAATTTTTATTATCGAGGTTGAGGTGGAAAGAAAAAAAAAATCTCGTAACTTGTCGTGTTTAAAGTTCGAAACGAAGAAGAAAAAAAAATATGGCCGCGAAAATCGGTAAGGAAATTTACGAGTTGTTATAGTACCTACCCCTTAAAAGAAACCACGTCCTTGTGGTTTACGATGCGAGAATCGTCGAGGTCGATACGGTGACGAGATGCGAGAATATATACTTAAAATGTGACATGGAAAAGGGATAGTCGTTCAAGAAAGATTCGGTGACATGAGGCGATAAGTGAACAACATATAAAGGATTCATTAAACGGAATACAACGCGGTTTTATAAAAGAGTACGATAGTTGAGTTCAAAACAGAAAGAACAGAGTCGTATGAGGTTACGAAGGATAGAGCATAAGAGTGCCATAAGATATCGTGACCAGTGACAGAAGTGGTTTAAATACGTGTGCGAGAATCAAGTAGTTGTATGTTACATAAAGAAATAACATAGAAACAGTGATGAGTTGTACGTTACACACAGAAATAACGTAGAAGCAGTTATGGAAGCATAGCATAGTGCGATATTGTAATAGTGGGCATGTTACGCAGTTTAACATAGAGGGGTAACATGTTACGCAGTTTACGCAGTTTAACATGGCCGCGAAAATCGGTAGGGAAATTTACGAGTTGTTATATAGCGGTACTTAATGACTTGGCTTAGAGGACCAGGAACAACTAGACTTATGAGGGGACACCTGACTTCTCTAGTGGGACCCTTTGTTGATAGGTTAGGACGAACTGACCAAATGCTGTCCTAGCGACTTTGACCCCACCTGAAGTAATTGGAAGTAATTAGACGTAAACACTACTAGTTAGGATGAGTAACTAGGTTAGCACCACTCTCATCTATTGATCACATCTTTTGCCTTTTTATGCTTTATTAGTTAATTCCATATCAAAATCATATTAAAATCTGTGACACCTAGACTTAGTATATATCCACACACATAGCTCTTGGGACGACCTCGGTTTTACCGAATACTACACTACACACGACCGGGTACACTGCCCGTTAGTGCATTAGGGTAGACCATAGGTATAACGAGACTTATAATATTAAAACCTGGTCAGTAAAACCTGCATCATGTATGCCGATAAGAGTATGTTTCACTCTTTCAGAGTGGTTGATAGTGGAGAGAAGCTGTACATGGGGAACTCTGCAACTGCTGATATCAAGGGCAAAGGAGATGTAATCTTGAAGATGACATCCGAGAAAGAGCTCAAGTTGACTAATGTCTTGTATGTTCCAGAGATTCGCAAGAATCCACGTGTCCGTTGGTCGTTGAACAAGTTTGGTTTTCGTCTTGTTTTTTAGTCTTATAAGTTTGTTCTTTCTAAGAATCAAATGTATGTTGGTAGGGGATATGCCCTGAATGGTATGTTTAAGCTCAATGTAATGGTTGTTAAGAATGATATCAATAAAATGAATTATTCTTCTTACTTTATTGATTCTTCTAATATGTGGCATGGCCGTCTTGGACATGTAAATTTTAATTCATTGCGTCATTTGATTAAATGTAATTGCATACCTAATTTCCATATTGACTCAAAATATATATGTGAAACTTGTGTTGAAGCCAAACTTACAAGATCATATTTCAAATCGGTTGAACGAAAAACCGAACCACTTGATATGATACACACTGACATATGTGATTTGAAATCACTGCCCACAAAAGGTGGCAATAAGTACTTTATCACGTTTATTGATGATTGTGTTGGAGTATGCTTGTGTCATAATAAATAATTATATGGCTAGTCATATGTGAGCCTATGGGGTCACACACATATACACTTAGACACCATTGTCATAATGTATTTATCGTATTTACATTATGTATAACCTTTGTTACATAAGGGGGTAAAGTGGAGTATTTGGACTTTGAAGGGCCTAATGTGTATCTTATGATTTGACATCAATTAGAATTAATACTAATTGAAGAGAATTGATGATGATTGATGATAATTGGTAAGTTACAACTTGGTATTAAAACCTCTTCCTTCCCTCCCCTATTTGTACGGCCAAAAACACACACACACAAGGTTTTTGTTTTTGGTTTTTCCTTCCTTGATAATTCTAAGGGTAGTCTTGTGCAAGGATTGGTACAAGGGTTAAGACGAGCATCAAAGGGTGATCGTTAGACGTGTAGTGTGTTTCACACATTGGGTAAGGCCAAACTCATTGGTCTTTTGGTTTCTTGGTTCCATTCGTGGAGGTGATTGGTGTCTCGTAACCGGAATCACGCTACAAAGGTATAAACCTTATCTATGTTTTATTTGATTGATCATATGGCAATATGGATCCGTTGTTGGTGATGATTCCGCTGCGTTTATATGTTTTATTTATGTTTATTATATTCACCATCACCTATAGTGGTATCACGAGCCATCATATGTGCCATATGATTATCGGGTATGCGAAAAAATGGTCAAAAACGCGTGTTTTTAAGTGTTTTATGCAACCACTTTCAAAACAGCCCGAGGGCTCTATTTTTCATGGATTAGGAATATTATTAGTAATATATAGATCTGTGATTTTTTGTCCTATGGCCATTGGTTTCGCATACGTTAATTAAACAATATGTTCGGTACGCAAAAAATGGCTTTTATCGCGTTGTTTTAATCGATTCTTGATACGATTTGAAAACAGCCCCTAAGGCTTTATTTTCTGAGGTAAAATGATTTTTAGAAGGTATAATATCAGTAGGTTTGAGAACCTAAATCCATTTTACTCGCGTACCAATCGGGGTTTTAATTCTTGTTGATTATTTCTTCGATTCGTTGGCTAATTCTTTTATTTCATGTCATTTATATTGTTCCCATGGCAAATACATGCATGTTTGTCATGGGATTAGCCAACACCTTGTTATGTTCATAATTTTATGGTATTATTATGTGTATATGCAAAGCCGATGAAAACCTAGACCACTTGTGCCATGTATGATTGTGATTGTCGATTATTTCTTGTTTTTTGGGGTTTGCCATTGTTTCGGCTTTTATGTTTGAATTTTAATTTGGTTTTTGCCATTGTTTGGGCATCTTACAATAGATAGATAGTAGATTAGTTATATTTTACATTCTATATATTGTAACCGATGCTTGGAATGGAATGGCGAAGCATAAAAGACATAAAGACGCAAAATGGCTGCTCGTACAAGCTGCAGTAAAATGGCGTTTCCCGATGATTGGTGGCGTATTTTTTAATCAAATTTTGCTGCAGGTAGACAACTCATGGGCCCACAACTTTGTAGTTTGGTGCTAAGCTCGATGATGACTCCTTCTAGGCCGTTTGGGCCTCCGAATGCAGAAATTCTGGGCTGGCAGATTCACTTTTCATGTGCATAATGGGCTTCTACTTGTCCTAGCTTGCTCTTGGAGCAAGTGGGAGTCCTCCGTGTGGTTGTGGTTTATGTCCCTAGATGACTCTTGGTTCTCGTGATGGCTCACGAGACCAAGCATAGGTTCTTTCATCGGTTGAGGCTTTGCATATTGTGGTTGTGTGTTGGTTGTTTGCTTATTATGTATGTTGTGAATGTATATAACTTGCAAATCGTTCTCTAAAAATTAAAACGCAACACAAACCATTTTCAAACTAAATCTTAGGATTTAGTTTAACTAAGTTTGAATATGGATTTAACTTAAAATCATTGTTTTAAAAATAACACTTAACTTGTTATGTATGTTATTTGATTTATGTATTGTCCTATCTCTATTATAATCCACATAGGTTTTATATTAGACTTGAAAATGGACAACTTGACACACATGAATTAAAACAATGATTAGACTTAAGTTAAAAAAAGTTTTTAACTTGTGCTACGAAGAATGAATGCATGCTTTTTGGTACACCTTTTTTTATTCTAATCAAAATATTTTACCCGTCACAAATTTAAGTCATGCCGTCCAATCGCTTGAGAACACTTGCAATTACTTTTTGCCTATGCGTGGGACCTAGGTTGAATTGTAACCCAAGGTGATTATTTTCTATGCATGGGACCTAGATTTATTTTAGCACGTTCTCAAATTGGATGACTTAATCGAGTTAAGCGGTGAGACCTTGAGGCAAGGATGGGACTAAACATGCCAGCTTGACACTAGATGCTTGTTCACTAGTGCCATGGGTCCCATAAGGATCTAAGAGTTGCACTTGATTTGCAATTGGTCAACGTTACCTACCTATTGAATCCACCATTGCTAGCAGATCAACTGATGTGATGGTGGAATCTCAATGAGGATCTTAGCCTTTTTCGCAAAATTAATTGTTTTTCTTATAAAACTTGGGTAGTTAATTTTAAAAAGGATTAATTATTGAATGATACTAAAATTTGAATTTTTGTTTGTTTTGTAGATGACAACTCCAACTCAAACCATCAACAACTCGTCAATCAGATCAATTCTCGAGAAAGAGAGATTGAATGGTAACAACTTTTTGGACTGGTACCGAAACTTGAGGATTGTCCTCAAGTCGAACAGGCTTTACCTGAGCCTCCTGCTGAAAATGCCACCGCTGCCGGTGCGTAATGCCTACACTCGTAGGTTTAATGAATAGCAGGAAGTCGCTTGTCTTATGCTTGCGAGCATGATCCTAGAAATTCAAAAGAATTTAGAGGACCTCACAGCCTTTGACATGATAACCGAACTAAGAACTATGTTCGAACAGCAAGCGAAAGCGGGAATTATTTGAAACTGCCGATCATTCCATGCTTGCAAGCGTGAGGAAGGACAATCGGTCAGTAGCCACATCATGAAAATGAAAGGCTATCTGGATCGATGGGCGGCTTGGATACCCCATGCCTCAGATCCTTGGAGTGAGCATGATACTAACCTAACTTTCAAAGGAAGTTGAACAATTTGTGCAAAACTACAACATGCACAACATGGGCAAGACCATACATGAACTACATAATATGCTCAAACTTGCGAAAACGTATGCCCAAGAAAGCTCCAGTTGTCCTAGCTATCAAGCAAGGAAAAATCTAGAAAAGAACAAGGGAAACCGCAAGCACCTGGCAAGGGACAAGGGAGAGGCAAGGGTAAGCTTGCTTACGCCCCCAAACCTAAAGTTCCCCACGCTAAGAAGGAGCACCCAGCTAAGGACGCACCTGCCATCACGTGGAATGGTAGGGCACTCGAAGAGAAAATGTCCGTGTACCTGGAGAGTTGAAGAAGAGCAAGGCTAGCGGGGCTAGTACATCAGGTATCTTCACTATAGAACTCTATAATTTTCCTAATAAATCCTGGGTATATGATACAGGTTTTGGGACTCACATTTGTAATGATGTGCTCTTAGGGAAGTTGAAAGTTGAAGCATGGCGCTTTGGACCTGTACGCTGGTAATGGGAATCGTGCACCAGTCAAAGCGATAGGAAGCTATGATTTTATCCTTCCTAATGGACTAGTTATTGTTTTGAATAATTGTCATTTCGCACCTACTATTACTAGATGTGTTGTTTCACTTTCTCGTTTGAAGGATGATGGTTTCATTCATGTTTTTACGGATTTTGGCATTTCGGTTTCTAAGGATAATGTTTTTTATTTTAATGCTATTCCTAGAGATGGTATTTTTGAAATTGATATGCGTGATCCTAATTCAAACAATGGTTCTATATATAATGTTAGCAACAAGAAATCTAAACGTAACATGGATTCTACTTTTCTATGGCATTGTCGTCTTTGCCACATAAACAAGAAACGCATTACGAAGCTGCAACAAGATAGGATTTTAGAATCAATTGACGGTACGTCTTTTGATAAATGTGTTTCTTGCATATCTGGTAAGATGGCGCGCAAGCCTTTTTCCCATGTTGGAGAAAGAGCTAAAGACCTACTTGGACTCATACATACTGATGTATGTGGCCCATTTAGGATCATGTCTAGGGAAGGAGCTAACTACTTCGTCACTTTCACCGACGATTTCAGTCGATATGGTTATGTTTACTTGATTAAACATAAACATGAAGTCTTTGAAACATTCAAAGTATTTCAAAGTGGGGTAGAAAATCAACTCGATAAGACTATAAAGGCTCTTCGATCCGATCGTGGAGGCGAATATATGAGTCAAGAGTTTTTAGATCATCTAAAAAAGTGTGGGATAGTCTCACAATTCACTTCACCACATACACCACAACATAATGGTGTATCTGAAAGGAGAAATCGAACTTTGCTAGACATGGTTTGATCTATGATGAGTCTAACAACGTTGCCAATGTCCTTTTGGGGTTATGCCCTAGAGTCTGCTGCTCGCATTCTCAACATGGTTCCAACCAAGAAGGTAGATAAGACTCCATACGAAATATGGTATGGGAAAGTCCCTAACTTGTCTTACTTGAAGGTCAGGGGTTGTGAGGCCATCGTGAAACGAGAAACGCCAAACAAACTTGAGTCTATATCTATCAAATGTATCTTCGTAGGATACCCAAAGGAAACGATGGGTTACTACTTCTACTACCCACACGAGAACAAAATATTTGTTGCTCGTTATGCTGAGTTTCTTGAGAACAGTCTCATTTCACAAGAAGCAAGTAGGAGCACCGTAGACTTTGACGAAATTCAAAGTGAAGATGCACAACCTTCTGGTAACACTAGTGAGCATCGAAATGAGACTGAACATGAAATTGTCGAGCCTCATAGAGATGTTGCTCCGATTCGTAGATCCGCAAGGATACCTCAAGCACCTGAGCGATACGGTTTCTATGTCGATCTTTGAGGAACATGAGTTAGGGGATCAAGATGAACCTGCTAACTATCGAGCTGCATTATCGAGTTCTGAACGCGATAAATGGCTCAGAGCTATGAAATCGGAGATGCAATCCATGAAAGACAATGAAGTCTGGGTCGAAGTTGACCTGCCTCCTATTGCTAAAACCGTTGGGAGTAAATGGCTCTTCAAGAAGAAGACCGACATGGATGGCAATGTACACACCTATAAAGCGCGTCTAGTAGCAAAAGGTCACACTCAAACCTACGGGATTGGCTATGAAGAGACCTTCTCACTTTGCGACATTAAAGCTATTAGGATTCTTATAGCCATAGCAGCGTACTATGACTATGAGATTTGGCAAATGGATGTCAAGACAGCCTTCTTGAATGGCCACCTAAATGAAGATGTTTACATGGTGCAACCCGAGGGCTTCGTGAATCCTAAACATCCCAACAAAGTATGCAAGCTTCAAAGATCCATTTATTGATTAAAGCAAGCATCTAGGAGTTGGAACAAGAGATTTGATGAAGAAATCAAAAAGATTGGTTTTGCTCAAAACTTTGATGAGCCATGTGTATATAAGAAAACTAGTGAAAGTAATGTCGTATTCCTAGTCTTATATGTCGATGATATATTACTCATGGGAAACAACATTCCAATGCTACAAGATGTAAAATCCTGGCTTGGAAATTGTTTTGAAATGAAAGACTTAGGCGAAGCTGCGTACATACTTGGAGTCAAGATCTACAGGGATAGATCAAAGCGGTTAATCGGCTTGAGTCAAGGTGCATACATTGACAAAATCCTAAAGCGATTTAGGATGCAAGATTCCAAACGTGGAAATCTTCCAATGCAACCGAATACGGAATTGAGTAAAACTCAAGAACCCTCTACACCCAAAGAGGTGAAAAGGATGAAAGGTATCCCATATGCTTCTGCTGTGGGATCCATCATGTATGCGGTAAGGTGCACTAGACTGATGTAGCGTTCGCTTAGAACTGACAGTAGGTATCAACAGAATCCAGGTGAATGTCACTGGACTGCTGTTAAGAACATATTAAAGTATCTTCGTAATACTAAAGATATGTTTCTTGTTTATGGTGGTGATGACAACCGCGAGCTCAGTATCACTTGCTATACTGATGCCGGTTGGCAGACCGATCGTGATGACACCAAGTCCCAAACTGGATTCATTTTCATCATGAATGGAGGCCCGTTACTGGAAGAGTTCAAAAGCGCACGATTGCAATGTCCTCTACAGCAGAATACATTCTGCGTCCGAAGCGCAATGGAGCGATTTGGATCTGAAAATTCATTTCTGGGTTTGGCGTTGTCCCCAGCAATGAACTACCCATGGATATGTACTGTGATAATAAAGGTGCCATTATCATTGCAAATGAACCTGGTGTTAAAAAGGGTGCCAAACACTTTCGTTGGAAAGTTCATTACATTCGAGAAGTTATCGAAAGTGGTGATATTCGTCTTCTAAAAGTTCACGCAGATGACAACTTAGCTGATCCTCTTACTAAAGCAATGCCTTGCACGAAACATGTTGGGCATGCTAGGAACATTGGACTTCGACCAGCTAGTAGTCTCATGTAGTTCTGTTTATTTTAGTATTTGAATAATTGGAATGCTAAACAGTTTATATTTTGTAATGAATTGATTTAATGGTTATTATCATTTTCATTCATATCAATTGTATTCTATATTTGCATGTTTAAATCCATGAATGATTTTCTTCATTCAAAACTTGTCCATTGTTGGTTGTGATGCGGGAGTACCATCAAATTAAGACAATTGTGAGTATGTTGGTGACCTTTTTGCCAAACTCACATGTTGTTCATAGTGATGAGCATTGGACTGACCCAACCTACGAGTATTCACTGCATGGATCGGCGTCATATAGTGAATCTCGAAAATGGTTATGTCTATTATCCTTAGACTTGAGATGCAAGCAGGTTTTGCATGTGTGGAGTTTCATTCCTAGATATGGTTAAACGCTGTCCTGAACAAGGTAGTTATAAAGGCCACTATCAGGAATGATTTGAAGCACATGAATGACACGTGCAGTCAAAATAGGATTCGTTCCTCCACATGATTTGGAGTTAGATACTATTGGGCCCCTCGATGATTTGAACAGATGTTTGTATGGCCGTACCCAAATGAGATTAAGATGAATCTTAAATCACTTGGTAATCTTGTTCAATATCAAGATCGAGAACATAATAGTTGAACAATTAGAATGACTTTTGATCCATGTCTAATATTCAACACGGTATCTGAAACAAAGGGATATATGCTTGTGTCATAATAAATAATTATATATGGCTAGTCATATGTGAGCCTATGGGGTCACACACATATACACTTAGACACCATTGTCATAATGTATTTATCGTATTTACATTATGTATAACCTTTGTTACATAAGGGGGTAAAGTGGAGTATTTGGACTTTGAAGGGCCTAATGTGTATCTTATGATTTGACATCAATTAGCATTAATACTAATTGATGAGAATTGATGATGATTGATGATAATTGGTAAGTTACAACTTAGTCTTAAAACCTCTTCCTTCCCTCCCCTCTTTGTGCGGCCAAAAACACACACACACAAGGTTTTTGTTTTTGGTTTTTCCTTCCTTGATAATTCTAAGGGTAGTCTTGTGCAAGGATTGGTACAAGGGTTAAGACTAACATCAAAGGGTGATCGTTAGACGTGTAGTGTGTTTCACACATTGGGTAAGGCCAACCTCATTGGTCTTTTGGTTTCTTGGTTCCATTCGTGGAGGTGATTGGTGTCTCGTAACCGGAATCATGCTACAAAGGTATAAACCTTATCTATGTTTTATTTGATTGATCATATGGCAATATGGATCCGTTGTTGGTGATGATGCCACTGCGTTTATATGTTTTATTTATGTTTATTATATTCATCATCACCTATAGATTGTACAAAGTATTGATATGTTTACTTACTGAAAAGTAAAGATGAAGCTATAGAAAAGTTTGTTCTAAAAAAAACAAAGTTGAGAATCAACTTAGTAAGAAAATCAAGGTTGTACGAAGTGATAGAGGAGGTGAATATGTGTCTCCATTCGCTGATCTATGTGCAAAACATGGAATTTGACACGAGTTAACTGCTCCCTATTCACCTTAGCGAACGATATTGCGAAAGGAAGAACCGTACCTTGAAAGAAATGGTTAATGCCATGTTGATAAGTTCGGTCTAAGCGGGACATGTGGGGAAGCTATTATAACGGCTACTTATCTTTTAAATAAGATACCTCGTAAGGAAAAAGAAGAGACCCTTATGAATTATGGATGGGAAGAAAACCATCATATCAGATTACTACGAGTGTGGGGGTGTCTAGCAAAGGTAGCTATACCGACTCCCAAGGCCCAAAAGATTGGACCTAAATCTGTGGATTGTATATTCATCGGATATGCTAAGAATATCAATGCTTATCGTTTCATTGTACATGATTCAAAAAATCCAGAAATACAAAAGGGTACATTAATGGAATCAAGGAATGCTTCATTCTTTGAAACTATATTTCCTTGTTTAACTAAGGAAACTAGAAATTCATCTAGAATAGATGACGAAGTTGTCCATGATAAGAGACAATGAGCTGATAATTGATTCGCTCGGGAAACCAATAATAAGAAGTTTGTAGTATATGGGTAACTCAAACGTGTTAGGTTTGAGCACCGAGATCGTTCCGAACGAGGGTTGAATGGAATTTTCAACTCACGTCGCGATAATCGGGATTTGAATGGGAAAAAGAGATAATATGATGTTTTCTAAACTACGGGGCAAGGGAAAGTAAAGGGAAGCATATAAAAGGAAATTACACTACAGGGAATCCTAAATACGCGAATTATTCTAAAACGTATTAAATGAAACGCGAATAAAAATGCAACTACGTCTAAACTAAGTCCTAAAAATGATCTAAAATTACTCTACAGCTAAAAATTATATTTGAAAATTATTTAAAATTTAAAACTAATTTTTATGATTTTTCTGAAATTTAAATGAATTAAAAACTATTTTTGTATTTTTAAAATGGATTCAAAATACTAAAAATTATGAAAACTAGTGAGAAAATTATAAAACTATTTTTCCAAAAATCAAAACTGACTAAAAAGACTTTTCAAAATTGGATTTGTATTTTTCTGAATTTTATTCTAATTTATATGATTTTAAAACTATTTAAAACTAAATAAATTGCTAAAAATTACTATTTAAACTAGGAAAATTATGGAAAAAATATTATTTTGGCTTTTTATATTTATCTTAATCTAAGAAAATTGAAAACTTATTTTTTTGAAACTTTTCTAATTTATTTGTATTAAATGCTAATTAAAAATGCTTAAAACTCAATTTAAATGCAGAAAAATATCAAAAGATCATGGAAAAATAAGAAAACTTCCAGAATATTATAAAATAATGCTGAGAATCAAGGAAAAATAAAATAAACAACTAATGATCACAGGAACTATGATTTGGACGCACAACTGTGGGGAATAAGCTACTATCAAAAAGCTATAAGCCACTAAAAGCTACAATAAGCTACCACAGTATAAAACTAACTTATAATATCTGAAATAAGCCTCTGGTAAACTGATTAGAACCCAATACGCACAAGATCAAAGTATTTGAGCACAAATTCTATTTCTAGTTTACTTTGCCAAACGGCCCTCAGCAACTACTTCTAGCACTAATCTAGCTGGCTTAGAAAAATCACAAAAATAAACTAAAAATACCCTGTTAAAGATCACCAACCAGAGTTTCTAAATCCAAAATTTCAGCCTAAAAGGATTAAAAACAAGTGAATAAAAAATCTAGAAATGGAAGCGCATTTTGTACTTGCAATGGAAATTTTGACTTTTAAAGAAAACAAGCATTTTGACTTATATGAACTTTGAATCTACTGAAATGGATTGAAATTGACACTAAATGCTATAATGAACCTAATGCAAGCTTGTTCTACTGATTCTAAACCTAAATGCAAAGTCTCACTAGTTGATACTAACTGATTTGAACACAAGAGCAGTTTAAACTAAATTTTGACTATTTGAGTTCTAAGATACTAATAGATGAACTAAATGACTACAATAAACCTAATATAGATAAATGCTACAGAACTCAACCACAAACAAGCCTTCCAACTCAGTTAAGTAAACTGATCCAAACACTAGTTCTAAATACGGATTTGCAATTTAAAACTCTAACTCCAAGATCTGATCCACAGCTATGCTATAACTAAATCCAATATGCAATATCTCAGCTAAATGAAACAATTATCACACCTAAAACTTCTATGATCAATCTGATGCAAATTCAAGGCTTAAAGCAGAAAATTCAAAAGTAAGACAGCAATGTTATTAGAAGATAACAACAATAAACCTACTGAGATTTAAGCTAAACTAGCAACTGATAACACTAATTAAGCTATTCTACAAATTTCAATAACTAAGACAGATATTAGAAGAGATTAAGTGCTTACAGCAGTCCAGCCACGATGGCTTGCCAAACAATCAAATAACCAATATCTAAACTGATTTCATCCCATATTCAACCAAAAATCAAAATATTCAACCCAAATCCATCATAACCTCAGCAGAATAGCACCATTTAATCATAATGATTTTTATTGACTTAATGTAAATGAGAGTAGGAACTGAGTAGTGAGAATTATTAAGCTAAAGTAAGCTTATATCATCTTATAACAGCTGATGTAATAAAAACAGAATTTAAAATGAGAATTCAAGCAAAAATGATTATATTGATAATAAAAGTTGAGTACAAAATGGAATTTAATAACTGAATTAAAACTGAAACATTGAAAATATTAAAAACTACTTAAAAATTACACTACTACTCTACTCCTACTCTACTTGGATTCATCTGTGGAAAATGGAGAGGTATTTATACTTGAGCTTGAGTCATGGAAGGATCCAGAAGAGCAAATGTGTGTTTCTTTTGAGTCGTTTATCACCATTGATCAAATCCCATCTCATCTTGACCCTTAGATTAACACCTCCACGCATCTTGCACCAATCAGAAGAGAGTATTTTGATGGGATGACACTCGGATTGCTAAGCTGGCATCCGTGTGTCAGTCATGTGTCAGGTGAAGTTACTAATTTACCCTTTAATTTAGTGAATTTAGCCAATTGAGTAGAAGGGTGTTTTAGGGTTCTTATGACACGGATATTTGGGTGAGATTTTTGGCGCGTGGGTTTTTATATGTTATTTTGATTTTGTTGACCGGTTAAATGAGAGTTGACCGGGTCTAAAGGGGTATACGGGTTGGAGGATTGGACAGGGTATGGTAAAGAGATGGGTGATGGTAAACGGGCTTGGACCATGGTTGTAATAAACTTGGACTTATAATGTAGACATTTAGTATTTCAAGGACCAAAAGGGTAGAATCTGATTTTTCAGGGACTAATCATGTAAATCTGAAAATGTGATCCAAGGGTTGATTTTGCCAATCTTCAATAGACCAAGGACCAATCTTGCCATTTCTGAAACTCAGGGGTAGATTCTGACAATTTCGAAAGTTGAAGGACATTTCGACATTTCTTCAAAGTTGAATATATCTTTCAAAAATAATCCTCTCGGCATAGACATCTTCACGGATGCTCAATTCTGACCTTCTGGCTCAGCTTTAGCACTCTTTATCTCTCGTGCTCGGGTTTTTGTCAGATTTGGCTTTCTTTTGCGTGTTTTAACATATCCGTACCTGCACAAGCATAAACTCAAGAAAACAGCAAATATTAGCAATAAACGGCTCTTTCTTGGTTATTTTGGGTCATATTTGATAAAGAAATGATATGTGTTTTAGCACATATCAAAATACCCCAGACTAGACGATTGTCGTGTCCCCACGCAATGCAATCAACTCACGCTTCTAAAACCAAGGATTTCAATCTCTTTCTACTAAACCTAAGAAGAAGTAGCAAAGATTCCTCAAAATAGATTAAGAAACCTTAATTTTCTAAAAACGCCCCGTTTACCTTTTAATTCACATGTAGATATTACGATTAAGCACATTCCGATTATGAGTGACGGTTTGTTGAACTTTCATGTCGATCAACAACTCCAACATTTTTCAAAAGACAGGTTAGGATCACGGAGTAGAAAACACAACACAGCGTGAAGTGACCATACGGATAGAATACATCGTCCCTGATTTTTCACAAGTCCCCAAACTAAGCGTAAAATCGAAATCATTGTTAAATACGACTTTAGATGCCAACACTACCCATGGAAGTTACTTGTGTAATTACTTTTTGCTTCCATTTTCCTATTTTCCTCTAGATTTTTTTTTATTTTTGTGAGAAATGAATTTCTTCAAATTTCTCGTTTCGATAACTTTTATTCCGATAAAGATACAAAGCTAAGTCGATAATTAGTTATCCATCTTCTCTCAAGAACCATTGTCTCAAAAATGAGGTTCACATCAAGGAATTTTTATTCACTTATATTTTTGACTTTTCCATTTTTTTTTTTTTTTTTTTATCATTCATTTTTTTTTCATCATTTTTTTTCCTCCCTTTTTTTTTTTCTTTTTTTTTTGCACTTATACTTTTTACTTATATGAGCTATGAACCACGGAGCTTCACGGGGTAATTCCAAGACTATAGGCTTCATGAAATGAGGATCCCAGTCGGTTAGACCAAGACCTCACTCAACCCCGGCTAAAGATCCAAGGGTCCGATCTAGACACCGCAGCTCATAACTTTACTTATTACTTATTACGAGTCCTTGATGTGTACCCAATTTTTAAAACAAAGATTCTTTTAAGAAGATAAAGAACTAACTATCGCCAAAAACTCAACATCTCTAATTATTTATAAGACAGATATAGGGTGAAACAATTTTGTGGGAACAAAAAGCCATAAGTACCTTCGATGGGCTCTAAAGAGAACCATCTACTCCACGCTTAGCATCTAAACTCATAAGTAACTCTATCATTTCTCGATCTCCGCAAATTTAAAATCCCAAATAATGAGATCCGCGGATGCTTAGCCGATAATTTTTTAGATTATCTATGGTTAAAGGAACAAGCTAGGGCTCAACACGCCCGGTCAAGTCAGAATTTTATTCCTACTCTCACACGGAAAGTCCACAAGGTGTCAAAACATATATTAACTTAGCAAATGCTTCGTAAAATAATCTCAAGTCTCGCATTTTTAAAGTCACTTATTAGAAACTAGCAAATTCTTGTTTAAGCTTCGCATATTTAAAATCACTTAGGGAGACTTGCAAATTCTTGGCCTTGTGAGCTAGAATCGCATTTTATAGCCTCTTGTCTAAGCAATTAGCAAAGGCTTTTTCAAGAAAACGCATATTTAAAGTAACTTCTAAGAAATTCGCAAAGACTTTTCAATCATAAAACTAGCAAAAGCTTACAAATTTTTTTAAATTTTCTCATTTTTGCACAATTTTTTCATTTTCTAAGGAAGAACAGGGTTGCGAGAGTACACGACAAAAATAAGCAAGTGCGGTCAAATCAAATCGAAGATTACCCACCCCAGACTAAAACGAAACATTGTCCTCAATGTTTAAAGGCAAGGGAATCAACGAAAATCTAAAAGCCGTTTATTAAGTATGCTAAAAGATAAATGTTAGTCGATAAGATTTCGGATATCGGATTTCCATCAGCATCGATCATGAAACTCGAGTGGCGACAAAAACAAACTTCGAGCACGAGAGTCTTCATATCGGGAACATCCTAAACACAATATCACAAAGAACCAAACACGAGAAATTGAAGAGGCTAACCCCTTCACGTCACTTATTAGAAAATAGAAAGAAGATAGAGATAAGCATGGGGTGCCTCCCACGAAGCGCTACTGTTTTTCTATCACCGAGTCGCTAGCCTGACTCGTCCCCGAATTCATTTGTCCTTGGGGAAACAAGTGGGAAGGGATACCCGGATCAAATATGGTATCCTCACTCCGGAGAGAAAGAGAATGGGTGGGTTGGGAGGGAAAGAAAATGTTGGGCTCAAGCACAAATGGGATAACATCTCCCAAACTCACATAAGGTGTATCAAAAAAGAATGATCCATCATCCGGCGGTTTTGCGGGCGGACGAAGGGATGACGGATTAAAGTGAGAAAACTCCAAAGAAGATGGGAGCTCATGGTAAGGGATAAGATGTGTAGGCTCACAAATGAAGGCATCCGTCGGAGGATCCTTATCTCGAATAACGGTTTTAGCATAAAGCTCATCTATGTCGAATATCCCAGGTTTAAAGATTTTGTCTTCACATGTGGGCTCAACGGGATATGTGATGGTGGACTCGTCAGACAGAGGAGAGTCAAGAGAACCATCAAGAACAACTATATCCCCCTCGGGATTATCCACGGCATCTTCAATACCCGGTGGTATCAAGTCATCAAAAGCATCCTCAATGATCGGGTCATTTGTCAGAGTATCGGAAATCTCATTCAAAACTTTGCTCATATCAACATCGAAGTAGAATCGCTCAAGAATCGGAGGATAAACATCATTAATAGTGGGACCGCCACTAATCTCTTCAACAAATCGAAAAGTCTCAAGCTCGGGAGAGAAATCACTATCTTTAACGGAGATAGGATGCGAACTTGAATTTTCGTTAAGGGCTTCAATCTTGGAAATGAGAAGATAAACATTAGACAATGTTTCACGTAATGGTTCTTCCTCGATCTCTATATCATCGGGCTCAATCTCTTCATCTTCTGGCTCAGAATCACTTTCTTCTTCTATGTTGACGGGCTCTAAAGGTAAGTCGTCGACAAAATCGATGTCTCCATAAGAATCATCATCGGAATCGGAGAACATCTCAACATGATCGCTCGAATTAACAAGAGAAGGCTCATCGCAAATATCATCAATAACAACCTCGGACTCAATTGGGCTTGGGATAAGGATCTCAGCATTAGACGATTCCGTTTCTGGAATGGTACTAAGATGCTCATCCCCCATTATGAAAGAGTCAACGGGTTCAACGATGTCCGTAGAAATAGACTCATCGACCTCTTCCAAAACGACGTCACTTCTCTCAACTGGTGTGAGTGAAGGGGAAGAGTCGGAAATGAAAGGCTCAGAAACAGGAGTGGGATTGCCACTCGGAGGCGTATATTTGTCATCAGAATCAGAATCGTAAACTAAAGGTCTCCGGTAACTAATTTTAGCGGCTTGCTCTTCAGCGAGTAATTCACCATAAGTTTTCTGAGGAGGATCTTCTTTTCCGTGGGTAATTTTATCAAGAAGATTCTTAAGATCAATTATTGCTTCCAGAAATTTTGGATTAGACATTAGTGAAGGTTGTGGTTGAACTTCTTGGTATTGTGGAGGTGGGTTATAAGGATAGTCATAATTGTTACAAGGAACTTGCTCGTAAATAATCGGATTCTGCATCTGACAATCAGAATTAACGTGCGGACCTCCACAATTCTCACAACAGTACGATGGTTGTGACGAATAAGGGTAAGGTTCATAATCAAAGGTCGAATTGTTAAATTGAACTTGACATTGAAAACCTTGGTGAGGACCACCACAGTACTCACAAGAGTATGATTCCAGCTCATGGTACAGAGGTTGGTTAGGGAAATCGGTTGTCTCATAGTAAGGATTGTGGTGAAACTCGGTTCTAGATTTTCCATTGCTACAACCGGGACAATTCCCACCATATTCGGTCCTCGCACCATATGAACATGAGCGATAAATCGAAGAATTATCGGATAGTTAGAGATTTCCACCATTTCCGTGATAGGCTCTGGTTCTTGAACGGGAGTCACCTCGGGCTCAGAAACATATTCCATTTCCCTCACCGGAGAAGGAGTAGGAACCGAAGGTTCTTCAATCAAATTTTTCCACCATGCTATTATGTCGTCATCAGTATGAAGAGTACCCTTTTGTTCTAGCCGTGCATAAAGACGAGCGAGATCAGGATTTGGATTAATAAAATTCTGGCATATATTACAAAATCCATTTCGACAATTAGTTCCGCACCAATCGCAAATACATTTCAAACATCTAAATTGATTTTCTTCCATACGGCTTTGGCAATGAAAACAATGACGAAAATCGATCGAATCCATGAGAATTAAACGTATAGAGGGTTAAAAAGAAAGAATTATAGGTTCAGAGGGTAAAGAAGAATATTTTTGGGTTTTTTAAAACTAATTTTGAAAAGGAAAATATTTTTGGGTTTTTATATTTAGAAAACTTTGAAAACACAATCTTTTTGCAGCCTTTGCGTCAACCGGTGCTCGGTAGCTCCCAAAAGTACGCGCAGCGGAGCCGGAACGAAGAGTGGATCGTTCTTCAGTCTGCAATTTAATGTCAAGACTTCCGTTTACCCCGTGTATAGGTTGTACTTCTGAGGTGAGCCGACGTAACAATTGACGTTCGGGTTTCTTTTGTTGGTTTTTTAATTTTTATGGTTTTGTAAACACTCTAGGAAGAATGTTTTGGTGTTTTTAGATGTTTTTGGGCTTTTGAAAAAAAAATATATATATATACAAAAACAACGGTAACTTCACTGGGGGAAGGATCTTCAAATGCACGCGATTCAAGACGGAAATACGAAAATTCACTACAAGCCCTCCCCGGCAGCGGCGCCAAAAATTGATTCGCTCGGGAAACCAATAATAAGAAGTTTGTAGTATATGGGTAACTCAAACGTGTTAGGTTTGAGCACCGAGATCGTTCCGAACGAGGGTTGAATGGAATTTTCAACTCACGTCGCGATAATCGGGATTTGAATGGGAAAAAGAGATAATATGATGTTTTCTAAACTACGGGGCAAGGGAAAGTAAAGGGAAGCATATAAAAGGAAATTACACTACGGGGAATCCTAAATACGCGAATTATTCTAAAACGTATTAAATGAAACGCGAATAAAAATGCAACTACGTCTAAACTAAGTCCTAAAAATGATCTAAAATTACTCTACAGATAAAAATGATATTTGAAAATTATTTAAAATTTAAAACTAATTTTTATGATTTTTCTGAAATTTAAATGAATTAAAAACTATTTTTGTATTTTTAAAATGGATTCAAAATACTAAAAATTATGAAAACTAGTGAGAAAATTATAAAACTATTTTTCAAAAATCAAAACTGACTAAAAAGACTTTTCAAAATTGGATTTGTATTTTTCTGAATTTTATTCTAATTTATATGATTTTAAAACTATTTAAAACTAAATAAATTGCTAAAAATTACTATTTAAACTAGAAAAATTATGGAAAAATATTATTTTGGCTTTTTATATTTATCTTAATCTAAGAAAATTGAAAACTTATTTTTTTTTAAGCTTTTCTAATTTATTTGTATTAAATGCTAATTAAAAATGCTTAAAACTCAATTTAAATGCAGAAAAATATCAAAAGAACATGGAAAAATAAGAAAACTTCCAGAATATTATAAAATAATGCTGAGAATCAAGAAAAAATAAAATAAACAACTAATGATCACAGGAACTATGATTTGGACGCACAACTGTGGGGAATAAGCTACTATCAAAAAGCTATAAGCCACTAAAAGCTACAATAAGCTACCACAACATAAAACTAACTTATAATATCTGAAATAAGCCTACTGAAACTGATTAGAACCCAATACGCACAAGATCAAAGTATTTGAGCACAAATTCTATTTCTAGTTTACTTTGCCAAACGGCCCTACAGCAGCTACTTCTAGCACTAATCTAGCTGGCTTAGAAAAATCACAAAAATAAACTAAAAATACCCTGTTAAAGATCACCAACCAGAGTTTCTAAATCCAAAATTTCAGCCTAAAAGGATTAAAAACAAGTGAATTAAAAATCTAGAAATGGAAACTGTTTGTACTTGCAATGGAAATTTTGACTTTTAAAGAAAACAAGCATTTTGACTTATATGAACTTTGAATCTACTGAAATGGATTGAAATTGACACTAAATGCTATAATGAACCTAATGCAAGCTTGTTCTACTGATTCTAAACCTAAATGCAAAGTCTCACTAGTTGATACTAACTGATTTGAACACAAGAGCAGTTTAAACTAAATTTTGACTATTTGAGTTCTAAGATACTAATAGATGAACTAAATGACTACAATAAACCTAATATAGATAAATGCTACAGAACTCAACCACAAACAAGCCTTCCAACTCAGTTAAGTAAACTGATCCAAACACTAGTTCTAAATACGGATTTGCAATTTAAAACTCTAACTCCAAGATCTGATCCACAGCTATGCTATAACTAAATCCAATATGCAATATCTCAGCTAAATGAAACAATTATCACACCTAAAACTTCTATGATCAATCTGATGCAAATTCAAGGCTTAAAGCAGAAAATTCAAAAGTAAGACAGCAATGTTATTAGAAGATAACAACAATAAACCTACTGAGATTTAAGCTAAACTAGCAACTGATAACACTAATTAAGCTATTCTACAAATTTCAATAACTAAGACAGATATTAGAAGAGATTAAGTGCTTACAGCAGTCCAGCCACGATGGCTTGCCAAACAATCAAATAACCAATATCTAAACTGATTTCATCCCATATTCAACCAAAAATCAAAATATTCAACCCAAATCCATCATAACCTCAGCAGAATAGCACCATTTAATCATAATGATTTTTATTGACTTAATGTAAATGAGAGTAGGAACTGAGTAGTGAGAATTATTAAGCTAAAGTAAGCTTATATCATCTTATAACATCTGATGTAATAAAAACAGAATTTAAAATGAGAATTCAAGCAAAAATGATTATATTGATAATAAAAGTTGAGTACAAAATGGAATTTAATAACTGAATTAAAACTGAAACATTGAAAATATTAAAAACTACTTAAAAATTACACTACTACTCTACTCCTACTCTACTTGGATTCATCTGTGGAAAATGGAGAGGTATTGATACTTGAGCTTGAGTCATGGAAGGATCCAGAAGAGCAAATGTGTGTTTCTTTTGAGTCGTTTATCACCATTGATCAAATCCCATCTCATCTTGACCCTTGGATTAACACCTCCACGCATCTTGCACCAATCAGAGGAGAGTATTTTGATGAGATGACACACGGATTGCCAAGCTGGCATCCGTGTGTCAGTCATGTGTCAGGTGAAGTTACTAATTTACCCTTTAATTTAGTGAATTTATCCAATTGAGTAGAAGGGTGTTTTAGGGTTCTTATGACCTGGGATATTTGGGTGAGATTTTTGGCGCGTGGGTTTTTATATGTTATTTTGATTTTGTTGACCGGTTAAATGAGAGTTGACCGGGTCTAAAGGGGTATACGGGTTGGAGGATTGGACAGGGTATGGTAAAAGAGATGGGCTGATGGTAAACTGGGCTTGGACCATGGTTGTAATAAACTTGGACTTATAATGTAGACATTTAGTATTTCAAGGACCAAAAGGGTAGAATCTGATTTTTCAGGGACTAATCATGTAAATTCTGAAAAGTAATCCAAGGGTTGATTTTGCCAATCTTCAATAGACCAAGGGCCAATTTTGCCATTTCTAAAACTCAGGGGTAGATTCTGTCAATTTCTGAAAGTTGAAGGACTGTTTCTGACATTTCTTCAAAGTTGAATATATCTTTCAAAAATAATCCTCTCAGCATAGAAATCTTCACAGATGCTCAATTCTGACCTTCCGGCTCAGCTTTAGCACTCTTTATCTCTCGTGCTCGGGTTTTTGTCAGATTTGGCTTTCTTTTGCGTGTTTTAACATATCCGTACCTGCACAAGCATAAACTCAAGAAAACAGCAAATATTAGCAATAAACGGCTCTTTCTTGGTTATTTTGGGTCATATTTGATAAAGAAATGATATGTGTTTTAGCACATATCAATAATGATCTCCAAGATGAGAGACAAGATCAAATTGAGGAAGAAGAGGTTGAACCTAGAAGAAGCAAAAGGGCAAGAACCGAGAAATCGTTTGGACCCGATTTTGTTTCTTCTATGGTTGAAAATGAACCTACTTCATACCGAGAGGCGGTTACTTCCTCAGAAGGGCCTCAATGGAAAGAAGCCATTAAAAGTGAAATAGATTCTATTTTACAAAATCATATTTGGGAGCTCGTGGATTTACCTCCTGGTTGTAAACCACTAGGCTATAAATGGATCTTCAAGAAGAAGATGAAAGCCGATGACACCATTGACAAGTATAAAGCAAGATTAGTAATCAAAGGATTTAGAAAATGAGAAGGTCTTGATTACTTTGATACATATTCGCCTGTTACGCGAATAACCTCGATTAGGATGATACTTGCTATTGCCACTTTAAAAAATTTGGAAGTTCACCAAATGGATGTGAAAACGGCATTTCTAAACGGAGATTTGTAGGCTTGTTAAGTCATTATATGGCTTAAAGCAAGCTCCCAAACAATGGCATCAAAAATTTGACCACGCCATGCTAGAGAGTGGATTCAAAATTAATGAATGCGACAAGTGTGTTTATGTCAAAGACACAAATGGTTGATATGTAATCTTGTGTTTATATGTTGATGATATGCTTATCGTTGGCAGTAATGACAAGATGATCAAATCTACTAAAGACATGTTGAAATCAAAGTTTGACATGAAGGATATGGGTTTGGCTGATGTGATCCTTGGAATAAAGATCATACAAACTCAAAATGGACTTGTGTTAAGTCAAGCACATTATGTGGACAAAATTCTTAATACTCACAATGCGGGGGATTCCGGCCTAGCTAGAACTCCAATTGACACCAGTAAGCATCTATGAAAAAATAGAGGCATAGATGTTGCCCAATTAGAGTATTCAAGAATTATTGGCATGTTAATGTACTTAATGACAAGTACCCGACCTGACTTAGAATATGCTGTTAGCAGGCTAAGTAGGTATACTAGTAACCCAAGCTATGCACATTGGGCATCTATGACTAGGGTATTTGAGATACAGTCGCGATTATGGGATGCATTATGATCGATATCCAGCTGTTATCGAATGATACAGTAATGCAAATTGGATATCTGTCATAAATGATTCTAGATCGACTAGTGGATATGTGTTTACACTAGGAGGGGCAACTATATCTTGGAAGTCTTCCAAGCAAACTGTTGTAGCTAAGTCCACGATGAAATCAAAATTTATCGCGTTAGATAAATGTGGACAAGAGGCGGAATGGCTACGTTAATTCGTAGAGGACATACCTTGGTAAAGACAAAACAAATCCGTTGATAGCTGATGATTTGCTAAAAATCATATGGTTATCAATGTACCATGGTCTTACACACTTAAACATTGGCTACTCCAGAGTTAATGGCTTTGGTAAAGAGACATCAAAATCAATTAAAATTTCAATGATTCACCTCTTACAGGAGTTTACACACCTGGAAGTGATGAGAATAGACTGAAACTTAATGAACTGATGTACAAATTGTCATATGTTGCTGAGTAGCTGAAAAGATGGAGCTTGCTGATTGTTGCTGTAAAGAATTACTGATAAAGACTACTTTGATGATGATAATACGAGCACAAGGAATACAAAGACAAAACTTGGAAGATAATGACACAATCTTTCCTTGAAGACAAAGAGATTAATGATGAATATACAAAGGAACTTGAAATCAAGCAAGTAGAATTCAAGTTAGGGGAGGATTGTTGGGATATAGAAAGTCAAAGTGCTGAAGAGTCAAAGTACTGCTAAAGAATAAAGTCAAAGTACTGCTCATTCATCAAAGTACTGCAAGGATAAAGGACTGCTATGCAAATCGTTAAGGAATATTATGTAATTCTAAAATGTTCTCAGTTTAGTTTAGTATTACTTGACGTACAAGGAATAGAGTTGTAAACCGACTAGGGTTATCCTCATGCCTATAAAAGGACCCCTAGATTAGCATTATACGTACGTGCAATATTAGAGTTTACTAAGTTCGATATTAGAGCTGTTAGGGAATTGTTAGTGATTCTGTGTATCAAGCAGGTTCAGAGTTTTAATATAATCGTTAAAGTAAAAGTTAATTCTTCTTAGCTTTATTCAAGTAAATTCTGCATACTTAATAGAGTTAATTCAGTGTTTCATTGTTAGTGACTTAGGATTTATCCGAGGTTTCTAAGCCCTTACAAGCTACATAAGTTAGTTTGGTTAGAGTACATCGATCCAACAATTTATTCTTTAAAAATATAATCCATAGGGATATATCACAGTTTTTTCTCCCATTTTTTTTCCAATTTGTGGGAAACTAGAAGGGGGGGTTGAATAGTTTTGCCGATTTTAATTTAGTTTTAAAAACTTTAGATTCATTAATATGTGAGATCTTATGGATGTAGAGAAAGTATAGATCTAATGATAAAGCAAGTAAATAAAGTAAAGCAAAGGGATAGAAAAGACACAACCGATGTGGTTCGGCTACAAGGACACCTTCCTTGCCCTACTCCACTCCCCGAGTCACCTACTCGAGAGTTCAAGCACTATGTCAACAAACTCCTTCACTTGGCGGAGAAGCCTTCACAACATTGCTTACACCTTTTTCCGGTACAAAGCTAGATACCGAGTCCGTAACACGGTGGACCAAACCAACACGACTATTACACAACAAATATGTGAAATATCAAATACAAGATCTTCGCTAAAGAAATCTTGCGGAGTGACAAATCAATCAAGGACCCCTTGCTTGGATGACTTGTAGAATGCTCGTGATCTCGCCTTAGAGAATGACCTATATGAGGATCACAATAGAAAGAAAGAAGAACAACTCTCTAGATCAAGTGATCTATATGTTACAAGAGAATGAGAGTGTTTGAGAGATTTAGTAAGAAGAGGGGTGAGTTAGAATGAAGAAATGGCTCTCTATTTATAGGCAAAATCTTCCATTGTTCCCCGGATCCCACGGATCCCTCCCACTTGGGATCCGTCTAGTGTAATCCTAGGGATCCGTGGGACGCTCCTCTTTACCCATGGGTTTTTTGGTTATGGGTCATGGGTTATGGGTTGGTCCATGGGTTTTCTTTAGATTCCATGTATGTAAGTATACATTGTATCTAGCCAACTTGGGTATGGGTTATGATCCATGGGTTATGGTCCATGGGTTGTGGTTTTTACCCATCCTAATAAACTATTACAACAAATGCTTAATTACTACATTTTTGTATTTAAATGGCTATATGTAAATGCTTTACAAAAATAACATGTATCCTTATAATTATACTTAAGATAACATTATATTTGTTATCAACAAAACACAAAGAGATTGCAAAATATTAATAAACATTTTTACGGTTTATTTGTATTAACAATCTCCCCCTTTTTGTTGATGACAAAATATAATGTTATGATGAGTAAAACTTAAGAATAGATGTATGTTTTGAAGGCCCCTAAGTTTTACTTCTTCTCCCCCTTTTTGTTGAAACAAAAAGATAACCCTTGGAAGAAATAAAAGTGTTGAAAAATTAGTCCACGCATTGCTAACTCCCCCTTGACGGTAGCTCCCCCTAGTTTGGGGCATCAAGTGAAGAAAAATAAAAAATCCTACAAAGAGAAAGGTTAGTAACATGCTTATATAATCTTATGATTGTCGAGAATCAAGATTGGGAGCCAAGGTATGTAAACAAGACCTTGTAATAAAACAACAAATTGTAGTGGTATTTATGCCACCTACAAGCATGTAAAAATAAGAACAAGACTTGTTCTTGAAAATGACTTCAAAAGAAAAAGTACTAAAAATAGAAAATAGTAGTAATGATTCCTTCCA
Source organism: Chrysanthemum makinoi (assembly GCA_910596185.1). Taxonomy (NCBI): domain Eukaryota; kingdom Viridiplantae; phylum Streptophyta; class Magnoliopsida; order Asterales; family Asteraceae; genus Chrysanthemum; species Chrysanthemum makinoi. The sequence continues at coordinate 342,079,791 of OU343221.1, forward strand.
TGCTTGCATAAGGTTATGGATGGAGGTTTGGATGAGTAATGGTATTGATGCGATCAAGGATGAGGTTGAGTATGAATCGCATTTCTTCCCTAACTTCTATTGCAATTTCCCTAGTGGATTGGCAATGTTCACAATGTAGGTGATGTAGGTAATGAGTATGGAAATCTTCCGGTTTGTTTTGATTTGTGAGTTGCGGAAGTTGTGGTGGAAAAATAGGAAAATATCGGATCAAAGTCGGAATGATTTGAAGTGGTGGTGGAAAAGAACCTAGATGTTCTTGAAGTTTATTGGGAGCTAAAGGTGGTGATGTTTCAAGATCATTGAATATTGTGTTTGGAGAAGTTGGAGGTGTCAAAAAGGCTAATTCTTTTTGCTTTGGTTGTTGAGATCTTGTTGGAGTCGTAAGGAGTTCCAAAAGAGTGATTTTAGGTGGTGAATGATTTGGTGATGAAGTTGGTGTACTCGTTGGAGATGAAGGAGGTGCTATAATGAAAGCATCTTGTGGTGAGTTTGTTGATGGTGATGAGCCATAGGATTATGGTTTTCCTAAGCAACAAGATCGGATGTTAATCCGTGCGAATATCCTAGAGTTTGATTTTGGTATTTTGGAAGGTGGAAGTATAAAGGTTTGGGTTTCATGGAGATGATTGTTTGTACTAGGTGATTCATCTAAAGGATTTGTGGATGACATAGTGTATTTTGTTTGTGAGGATGAGATGGATTATGCAAGTATTTTAGGAGTTCTATATATAGAAAAACAAAGCATTGTAATGAATGCTTGACCCAAAATGTGGATTAGAATCTAATGATTAGATATGAATTTAAGGCATGTGATCATGAGAACACAAGCATTAAAGAGCATATTCCCAAAAATAAAACAAATGTGGATTTTTCATCCAAAATGAGAAAAATAGAAGGTAAAAACAGCTTTTGTCTCACGGATCCCACGGATCCTTCCCTTGAGGATCCGTCGGCATGAAAGCTAGGATCGTAGTGGTGATTCAGCGACAAAAGTTTCCTTTTGGAAACATTTTTGCCTAGTGTGTGCATATATGCAAACTATTTGGAGTTGCGGTTATCTCGACCCCTAAAAAGAAAAAGAAAAATAAACTAGAAGTAGAAAAGCATCCTATTGAGATAACCCGGAAACACATATTTAGTACTTGAGTACGTAATTTAGTGTTATCAATGCTCCTAATTCATTGTTGCTTAAATGAATGTACCCGAAAATACATATTAGTTATGTATCTCCTTTAGCATTCATAAGACATGAGATGCAATGAAAACGGGTTTTTACTTTGTATTAATAATGAAAAAGCGATTTGTCCTAGACGTGAGAAATTACTTTTGTGAAATTGATACGGGAAGGTATCATTCTTTTAGAAAACATTTTGAAAAGAGGTTTTCTTTGAAAATGTGTATGTAGTTATGTGTTTGCAACTTGTAAGGAAAGTAAGAAAGCTATAAGTGGAAAACTTATCTTGGGTTTTGAAAATTCCCGTATTGTTTGTGAGTTGTGCGTGAAATAGAGATCCTAGACTTAGAAAGAAGAAGGCTAGTGTTTTCATACCTTTTAGAGTCAAATAAGTTACGACGTTTGTTCCAATACACCAAGACCAAGACAAGTAGGTTGAATTGTTCCTTCAGCGGTTTGGTGAGGGCGTCGACTATGTTGTCTTTGGATGCTACCTTCTCAATAGAGATGTTCCCCTTTTGAACATTGTCTCTTAGAAGTGATGACGAATCTCTATATGCTTTGTCTTGAGAATGCAATACGGATTCTTGCTTAAGTCGATGGCACCTTTGTTGTCACATAGGATGGCTATGTCGCTTAGATGAATGTCGTAGTCGACTAGCGCTTGTTTCATCCATAGTGCTTGTTGGCATGCTTTGCGCGGAGACTACTCGGCTTCAGTTGTTGATATTGCTAGTGCCGTTTGTTTCTTAGAAAACCAAGATGTTAAACAACATCCCATGAAAGTACATACCCCACTTGTACTTTTTCTATCAACGTAATCACCTGCATGGTCAAAATCTGCATATACAATTGTTTCTACTCCCGTGCCCTTAGAGCACTTACAACGGTAATGCCATAACGGCGTTAAAAGCGAAATAACGGCGTTATGGCCGTTACCCCCATTGTAGCAACGGCGTTAGGGGAAGGCAAGGGTACCGGCGTTGGGGAGGCAACGTGCGTTAGGCGCAGAAAAAAAAATCGAAATTGTTACAAAACTAGCCCCTCTACAGGTGTGTGTGCACTGTGTGTGTTTAAGGAAGATGATGAAGATGATGGTTTTTTTTTTTTTTTTTTTATAGCTTTACAGGTGTGTGTGCACTATGTGTGTTTAAGGAAGAAGAAGAGAAATAGTTGTAACACTTGTGGGTCTGCGTTTGTGTTTGTGGACCACTTTTTTTTTTTTTTATTTGTTATTTTCGTTTTATAATTTTATTTAATAATATAAAAATGTTATTTATATATCAATTTAATAAACGAAATATTAGTTCACTTTTAATAAATGAAGTGTTTGTTTTAGTTTAGGGGTTGAAATTGAAAATATGAAATGTTATTGGTGTTATTGATGTTATTGGGATGTTATGGTTGTGGGTGTTTTTTGAGAATGTTAATGTTAAATGTTAAAGCTGATATGGCGTTGACGTGGACGGAGTTATTGGTGTTATGGTGTTATTGTTGTAAGTGCTCTTAGGATACCATAATCCTAATTGTGTTGTACCCTTAATGTATCTAAATATCCTTTTTACGGCTTCTAGGTGTGATGTTTTAGGGTCTTCTTGAAACTTAGCGCATAAGCAAACACTAAACATGATATCCGGCCTACTTGCCGTGAGGTAGAGAAGACTACCTATCATGCCACGAAATTTAGTATTATCGACGATTCGCCGCTCTTCATCTTTTGTGAGTTTGGTGTCGGATGACATTGGTGTCCTAATTTGTTTCGATTCTTCTAGACCAAACTTCTTTAACATCTTCTTTATGTATTTAGATTGATTAAAGAAGATACCATCTTCTACTTGTTTGATTTGTAGACCAAGAAAGAAACTAAGTTCTCCCATCATACTCATCTCGAACTCGTCATGCATGATTTTAGAGAAATCATCAAACATGTCTTGACAAGTGTATCCGAATATAATATCATCTACATATATTTGCACTATGATTATATGTGACTCTCTTTTCTTAGTAAAAAATGTGTTGTCAACTAACCCCATGGTATAGTTGTGTTTAATTAAAAATGACTTGAGTCTATTATACCAAGCTTTTGGAGCTTGTTTAAGACTGTAAGGGGCTTTCTTTAATTTATACACATGTTTGGGTTTTTCAAAATCGATGAAGCCCAGAGGTTGAGCTACATATACTTCTTCATTAATGAAACCATTTAAAAAAGCGCTTTTGACATCCATTTGATAAAGCTTTAGATCATTAGCACAAGCATACGCAAGAAGTATTCTTATAGACTCTAATCTAGCCACGGGGGCATAGGTCTCATCAAAGTCTATTCCTTCTTGTTGGTTATACCCTTGGGCAACGAGTCTAGCCTTGTTCCTAGACACTATTCCGTTTGCATCTAATTTATTTTTATAAACCCATTTGGTTCCTATTATGGTTTGATTACTAGGTGGAGGGACAAGTGTCCAAACATCATTAGAAACAAATTGATTTAGTTCTTCTTGCATAGCCATTACCCAACTCTCATCTTTTATGGCTTCTTGTGTATTCTTAGGTTCTATGGTTCGACTCATTTCTTGTAAGGTTCTATTCTTTCTTTCTACTACCCCATTCGATTGTGGAGTGCGTGGAGCCGAGAAGTTGTGAGTAATACCATTAGCGTCACAAAAGGCTCCAAATTGCACTTCGTTATCGAATTCCCTACCATGAACCATCCTAATAGACACTATAGGACTTACTAGTTGTCTTTGGATCTTTTTGCTTAATATTTCAAAATAATTAAAGGTTTCCGTTTTGTTCTTTAAAAAGTTTGTCCATGTATACCTAGAGTAATCATCCACTATGACCAAAGTGTAGTAGTTGCCTCCATAACTTTGGACAGCGGATGGACCAAATAAATCCATATGTAGTAATTCTAGACACCTAGTTGTAGACACCATGTTTTTAGCTTTATGACTAGAATGAGCTTGTTTTCCTACATTACAAGCATCACAAAAGTGATGTTCATATTTCAAATTAGGTAGATCTCTTACTAGATCTTTCGATGATAGCGATAGAAGAAGTCGCATATTGGCGTGACCCAATCTTCGATGCCATAAGGTCGAAGTATCATCCATAGAGGTAAGACATAGTTTGTCTTTAGGTTCATTACCGATTTTAATGACATAGACTCCATGTTTCCTAATTCCTTTTCCTATGGTTATGCCATTTTTAATATCTTACTACCGGTTTCGGTAAAAAGTACATTGCACTTTTTATCACATATTTTTCATATACTTAAGAGGTTAAAGTTTAGGTTTTCTATGTGACACACATTGTTAATGGTTAGAGATTTGTTAGAAATCGTACCTTTACCGATGATTCTACTTTTGCTATTTCCAAACACCACATTACCTCCATTGAAGGATTCATATGTGGAGAATAGATCTCTATTGCCGGTCATGTGCCTCGTGCACCCGCTATCCTTGACCCATTCATCCGGGTCTAGGTCGACCTTTAAGCATACCTAAAACAATAATAAACTCAAAATTTTGGTCCTCATTTGTTCATGGGTCCATTAGTGTTAAACATTCCATTCATGTTAGACATGTATGGATAAGATGAGTATGCATTCCATGGAGCAAAGTTTTGAAAAGGAAAACCATTTTTCATATTTGGGTTCCATCCCATTTGATGGTTACTTCTTGGATAAACGTTATTAGGTCTCCTAGATGGATTATGTTTTGAAAAAGATGGAGCTTTGTTTCTTGCAAAAGTAGGATTATATTTTGGAGGTGGTTGTCTAGTGGTGACATGAGTTGGTTTCTTCCTATTAACTATAACAAACTCAGTTCTAGATGAAGAAGCTACGCTATTGCCACTGCTTGCTACAAGCAGATCCACGGATCCCTCGGCTTACACTAGCCTGCCTTCTCAAGGGATCCGTGGGATCCCCACAACGCTGGCTGGTTTTTCTAGTGCCTTAACAAATTTTGTTTCTTTATTTTCACTAGTTGATGGATCAAGTTGTTGAATACCTAAACCTTTTTGGTTGTTACCGGTTTTAACACTATCTAATATCGTATCTAAAGTGTTCGTACTCATTCTAGCAATTTTAGAATCTAGATGATCAACTAGTGTTTGAAGTTGAATGCAAAGTTCACATTCACCACTTGCTATTTTACCCTTTTCTAAACGTTTTAGTTTTGTTTTTAATTCTATGACTTCATTATCTAAACGTTGGTTTTGACTCTTTAAAAGCTTGTTTTTGTTATTTAGTTTTAAGCTAATATTGCATAGTTTGTCACATTCATTATGCAATGAGTCGTCATCAAGTGATGAGCTACTATAGTTTTTGTGACATACCTCGTCATTTGCCATGAGACAAATTTCTTCGTCCTCCTCGTCGCCATTCCCCACGGCCCTCACTCTAACGCTTTTGATCATCCCGTTGGGACACTTACTAATAAAGTGGTTTGGGTCCCCACATTTAAAGCAAGTACGATCATCTTTTGGCTTCTCGTCCTCTTTGCTTTTCTGAAAGCCTTTCTTATCGTCTTTTGGGTAAAGGGAGTAATCCGCACCTGTAAATATTTAACCAAAAATACGCTTTAAGTACAATGGATATGAGTGAAATCCCATATCTCAAAATTTCTACATAGGCATAAAGCTTACTTAACAAGATACTACCTATTTTCTAAACAAGAAAATAAACAAAGAAACCACTACTCAAATGATAACATAGGACATAGCAAAAACAAATTACTTCCTAGGTCCTTGAAGCTTAGTGCCATACATGGCATTAAAGGCATCCAAATTCCCTAAGATCGTAAAACCGCTCGCAAGATAGTCATCATAGTCATAGTCATCATAATACTCATCTTCATACTCTTGACCACCTCCGAATAGATAGCGCACTCATCAAATGGGTTAGCAATTACCTCATCTTCTAATCGCACACCACGCATATCTCCCACTTTAGAAAAAGGGTTGACTTCTCTTAGTAGAAGAGGTCGCATGGAATAGAAGAATCACTAGATTTAGGAGCCACATCCGACTCCATCTCTTTCAAATCACTCACAGAGGGTTCTTGTGATGCATACTGCCTCATTAGACTTAGCTTCATTAACTTCCATTGTACGACCGTAATCCACATCCTTGTCGGTGTCATTAGAAGTACTACCAAAATCAGCCGTATCTTCCATATTAAGAGCATCAAATCAATTAGATGTAGAGATCTTTGTTCCACTCGAACTAGCCACATCATAAACATTCTTCTTAGTGACTTCCACTTTCTTAGGTTCGGAGGAGTCTTTTGGGTTGATATTGAAACTGCTTACCCACAAATGTTTAGAAAACCCTCCTTGACCCGGAATAGTAGAACCACCATGCTTTCCCTTCTTCTTATTATTGACCGTCTTGAAACCATCATTAACACGCTTTAGTAGGCCGAGTAGGTGGTTCAACAACTTTAGGACATTCAATAAGAGTATGACCAAAAATCATACATTTATCACAATGAGGAGGTTTCCACTCGTATTCAACCCGTATCTTCTCAATAGTCGAACCTGACCCATCAAGTAACAGATCTCAACAAGAATGGTGTCCTTAAGCACCCCATCCGCCTTCACATCAATCATGCATCGAGCAAAACTACTACGAACCCACGAGTCCTTGCACATTTGGATAGTAAAGGCGTCTAACCTTTTAGGCGTGCCTATCAATGTGGCAAGGAGACTAAGGCCATCATCGAAAACATAGCCGAGGAACATCATGGAATTTAACCCACACCGGGATGTTGGTCAAATCCTCTTTAAGTAAGTTGGTGTTCAACGTCCATGGTTTAAGAATAATAGGAACATTTCTAATCAACCACGGACCGTTTTCAAGCACCTCATCAACACCTTTCTTCGAATTGAACTTAAAGAAAGAAGAACCCCTTTATTCGCCATTACCTTTGTATACCAAACTTAGCCCACGCATTGCGTACAAAATAATCAACAAAAGGAAAAGCAAGGCGCCACCAAGGAAATACCCATATAAAGTATTCTCAAACCTAGTGTTCACCTCTTCAACCACTTTCATCAGGACAGAAAGATCCACACCATAAGCATTCGTACTACACGTCAACCTACGAAAGTTTGACGTGTGTTTATTTGGTTCAGTAGAAGTAACACCAGCATACGATGAAGAAGGTTGTTTCAAAACACCCACCTTCTCACTACCTACAGCCCCATGTGCATTCGTATCAACCTTATCATTAGCATTAGAAGCCATAGGACCACTCTTATCTTGAGGAGATTGTGAATAATAACCAATAGCAGTAAGCATTTCCTCAAACTCCTTCTGCGACGCAAGGCACCTTAAGATGCTCAAATGGATGAGCCCCAGAGAAGTAGAAGTATCCATCGTCATTTACCGGTTTTAATGGTTGCCCATCGTCACCCACAAGAACCAATTTTCCTTCAAAAATTTGTTTTTCAATAGCACGAATTTTCAATAAAGTATCATGTCCCTCGTGCGAGGCATGAATAGGTGGCCATGGCTAGGCTTGAACCAAGTGAAACCGGCTCCACTTGTCCTTCAGAACGAGAATCAGAAGCATTACCCGTAAGCTTCACATTCCTACTATTAGGGTTCATTGTCGATTGAAGAATCGACTCACCGGACTAACGTAGGTCATTCACATCAACGTTTAATTCATCAATGTTGTCCATAGTAACAAACAATAAAGTAAAAACAACCCTAAAAAACCGAAAAACCCTAACTGATCGTTAGGGTTTTAAGAACGCCAAACCCAGTATCAACCAGCCTCCATCATAGATGATCCAATCAAGTAATTATTAACATAAGATAGTAGTGACTAAATCACACCTAACGAACCAGTAATGATTTTAAATCCCAAAAGCAAAACGATCCTTCAATTATGCGAATCAAGATGAAAACAAAACTCGAACCAAAGCAAGCACTAATTAAACACAAAGGTAGATTAATAACAAGATTAGATCGAGCAAAGAATCACCTAGGATGAGCAGAGTTGGAGGAAAAAAACGATTTAGGGATAGGGGACAAAAATCGCCAGAGAGAATCGGTTTTTAGGGTTTAGCAAGCCTTTCTTATCGTCATACGGTTGTTTCACGTATCTTCCCTTTCTTCTAAAGAACTTTTTAAAGTCCCTTACCGCCATAGATTGCCCTTCCTTATAATTTTTAGAACCCATAGTGATCGAAAACTTTTTAAAATACAATTTTACTTTAAAACTTTTATAAACTTAGCTCTTGATGCCAATTGTGGAAAACTAGAAGGGGGGTTGAATAGTTTTTCCGATTTTAATTTAGTTTTAAAAACTTTAGATTCGTTAATATGTGAGATCTTATGGATGTAGAGAAAGTATAGATCTAATGATAAAGCAAGTAAATAAAGTAAAGCAAAGGGATAGAAAAGACACAACCGATGTATAGTGGTTCGGCTACAAGGACACCTTCCTTGCCCTACCCACCCCCTCGAGTCACCTACTCGAGTTCAAGCACTATGTCAAAAACTCCTTCACTTGGCGGAGAAGCGCTCACAATGTTGCTTTTTACACCTTTTTCCCATAAAAGCTAGATACCGAGTCCGTAACACGGTGGACCAAAACCAACACGACTATTACACAACAAATATGTGAAATATCAAATACAAGATCTTCGCTACAGTAAATATTGCGAGTGACAAATCAATCAAGGACCCCTTGCTTGGATGACTTGTAGAATTCTCGTGATCTCGCCTTAGAGAAGGACCTATATGAGGATCACAATAGAAAAAAAGAAGAACAACTCTCTAGATCAAGTGATCTATATGTTAGAAAAGAATGAGAGTGTTTGAGAGATTTAGTAAGAAGAGGGGTGAGTTAGAATGAAGAAATGGCTCTCTATTTATAGGCAAAATCTTCCACTATTCCCCGATCCCATCGGATCCTCCCACTTGGGATCCGTCTAGTGTAATCCTAGGGATCCGTGGGACGCTCTTCTTTACCCATATGTTTTTTGGTTATGGGTCATGGGTTATGGGTTGGTCCATGGGTTTTCTTTAGATTCAATGGATCTAAGTATACATTGTATCTAGCCAACTTGGGTATGAGTTATGATCCATGGGTTATGGTCCATGGGTTGTGGTTTTTACCCATCCTAATAAATTATTACAACAAATGCTTGATTACTACATTTTTGTATTTAAATGGCTATATGTAAATGCTTTACAAAAATAACATGTATCCTTATAATTATACTTAAGATAACATTATATTAGTTATCAACAAAACACAAAGAGATCGCAAAATATTAATAAACGTTTTTACGGTTTATTTGTATTAACACAATTTACAACAACCGTCATTCTCATCTCCTCCCCTCTATTAACCTAGAAACCGCTCCTTCATATTCACAGATCCAAAAACGCCACCTTTTATCATCCTATCCCTGCGTATACAAAATATCATACTAAGTTGGGTGTTCAAATGAGTTTTGGTTTTATATTGGTATGCAACATGTATGGATGATTATTGATGTATTAATCGATCAATGGTGTGTCATCTTTATCCTTTTAGTTATTGATATGTATAAAATTTTATTGATTGGTTTTCATTAGTTTTTAAACACAAATAAAAAAAGAAAACATTGCCCATTTTGTTGTCGTGTGCAGATCTGGGTGTGGTGGGATGGTATGGTTCATAATAATCCCATAAAATATGTGACTTTTGGATATGTGAAATAAGAATACTTATTGGTGGTAATTAATTTATTTTATTTGGGGGATAAAGATGCATGCATCTTTCTCTGTGTGTGTGATATAATGATGCTCATAAAAAATGTGCTTGCTTGATAGGAAATGAATGTGCCTATATGTAGTTATGTAGACGCATGTTCTCAAAAACCTTAACTAAAGTGCAAACATAGATTCCGTCTTCCTGCATATATGTTCCAACCTTAACTACAAGTTTTAGAGTATAACTTGTGAACGATTATTTATGTTGTTAGAAAAACTAGTTTTAAACACACAAAGTTTAGAAACAAAGTTTAGTGTTGAGTATGTATTATCAGTTCGATAATGAGCTTTCAAAATACGCTAAAAAATATTATTGTCTTAAACGAATATCGATTAAAACGTACTATTAAATATCATATAGAAGAAGTGTAGTATAATCAAATCCACACTAGGTATAAAATGATAGCATTGTCCGTTGCATAGTCTTGGACAAGCATTCATAGGTAACCTACTAAATACATTAGTTAATTCTCCATTATATCATAATAAAAATGTGACTAGGAGCTGGGTGTTTGTGCTTTTGATTTCTTTTATTTCACCTTTTGTATTTGTTGCATGATGAAAAAGATATTCTTTTGTTAATTATACTTTAAGAACTATACTTTTTTAAATGTTATAATAATTATGTATGTTCTTTTTAATGTGCGGTTAAAGCAAGATCAAGTGCTCATAAAAAATTGCAGCGTAAATTTTTAGGGTTTCGATTTTTTTTATTAAACCATAAGGGCAATCGGCCCTCCCCTAATAATTAGGGTTTCGAAAAAAAACATAAACCCCAGAATCAACATATATCAAACACAATACAATTATCTATTTTTTACGTGTTTAGTAATTAATCAAAGGCTCGTGATGACACTGTTGGAATTATATAACTTGACATTCAAATAAATAAGCAATAAACATCAAGTACACTTGCGGAAGCGTAAGAATCATATAACATGTAATTAATTAACTAAACATAAAATTATGCGTATATTTTGCGAATCGGATCCAGAATGAACAAGAACCCTAATTAGGGTTTATGTGGATTATTGGAATTACCCCTTACCGTTTTGTAATTCAATCCAAGATACTTACAATAGTTTGTAAGTATCACGTTCTTGTACACACGTACTAATACCAAGTTAACGTTATGCTAGTAAACGATTCACGAGAGATAAGAAACAAATAACCATAGGCTTTGTATATATACTATGTGAAATTTGGAGTCCAAGATAGATTAGGATTAGGTATCCCTAATCCAAATCCGATCGGCCACAACCCTTATGGGTGTTCCGGAACCTTCTCCACTACCAATTTACACTCTAGTCCTTCCTTTATTATTTAACTGTCGTTAGTCAATTATCATTTATTACATAACATTTGTTTAGACTTTTTGTGTATATATAATACGTGTACAACGCGCGTTCGGGGTCAAAGGACACTTCCTTTTCTTCGAGCAAGTTTTTCAACACCCTAGGTAGTGAACCTATTCATTGTAGTGTAGTATTGGGTAAGCCTCGGGTATTGATATCGTTCTATAGGGGAATAGGAATGCTAGTGAGAAATTACTTCGCTAAGTTTTAAGGTTGAGGAAGATTACATTTTATCTTTTCATATTTTTTTTAAGAAACTAAAGGTAAAATATCGGGGTTTGGATTTGGGGGTTGGTACTTCTACCGATTACTCTACTATCTAATTATCTAACTAATGGGTAGTCTATGTCTTTTTGAAGTGTGCTCGTATGATGATTAAAGATGTGTCTACCTAGATAGTTATTCTTAACGCGTTGTGTTTTCTTAGGTCGTAGGGTGTGCTTTTCTCCCTAACTCTTTGAAGCTACCTTAAGGTTAATGACTACGAAATCTCTAGGATTCATAAACTTAACACTAAGGTTTTCTTTGGATGTTTAGCCTACAATTCCACTAGTAATTATAAACTAATGTTCAACAAAGATTAATCAAGCATTAAAAACACAACGATGGCTTTAAGTACTCCTAAGCCAATTACAATTAAGATAAGAGACAACCAATCAATATTTAATAACTAGGTTTCTTAGATCTAAGCAAACACACAAGTAAATTAGCCGGACATGCTAAACATGCAAGCATACACACATTCAATCGAAGACATAATGAAATCAAGAGAATAAATAACTTATCTCGATGTAAAATAGGGTATGAGAACCCTAAAATACTGTCCAAACCGGACTACAATCATTTTAGGTTTTTATTCCACAAGTCTACCTCTTTTAATGTCTGAAAAATCGAATTCAATATGTAAGATTACAACTGCGACGACATCAACTTATAGTTAGGACTGATGCAGGTTTTAATATTTGTATAGTCTCGTTATACCTATGGTCTACCCTAATGCACTAACGGGCAGTGTACCCGGTCGTGTATAGTGTAGTATTCGGTAAAACCAAGGTCGTCCCAAGAGCTATGTGTGTTGGATTATTACTAAGTCTAGGTGTCACAGATTAATAATGGTTTTGATAAGGAATTAATTATTTAACTACTAAAGCAGATAAAAGCAAATAAAAGGTACAGGATAAATCAATAGAGGAGAGTGGTGTTAATCTAGTTATTCATCCTAGCTAGTAATGTCTACGTCTACTTACTTCCAATTACTTCAGGTGGGGTTAAATTCGAGAGGACAGCATTTGGTCAATTCGCCATAACCTATCAGCAAAGATGCCACAACAGGAGAAGTCAGGTGTCCCCTCATAAGTCCCGTTGTTCCTGGTCCCCTAAGCCAAGTCATTAAGTACCGCTACATGATAGACTTATAATAGTGAGTTCCCGGGCTTTAGCATCTTAAACACTCACCCCCTAATTCTTAAGTTTATCCAAACGGTAGGTGATCAGTTGGTCAAATCGCACAAGTAAAAAGGGTCTTCAGTTGGTCATATCTTACCCTTCTCATCTTAGTCTGCTCACCTAGGGTCAGTTGGTCATATCTCCTTGGCAATTGGCCTCTACCACCATTCAAAACTACCGAACCAAGGGTAGCTACCAATAAACTATGCATGCATACACTTAGAAATAATTGTACGGAAGTAAAGTAAACACAAGCAAAACAATTAAGGAATCATAACTAGGCCAGCACCAAGAGGTGCTTAGCCACTCATATTAACCATACAAATCAATTCAATATTCAAAGGTACGAAATACATGAATCAAAAGTAAAGAAAAGATAAAATGCTAATGCTTATCGTAGGGGAGTGATTTCTCCCTTGGAAACAGCTCCGTATGCTCCTCTGGACCTTCCTTTAGCTTTTTCCCATGTTCTTTGATTGTTGTGTGTGGAATGGGATGGTTAAAAATGCTGGAATTCATGGGGTATTTATAGGCTAGATCTGGGTTACGACGTAACTAATATAAGAGTTACGCCGTAACCTTCAATTTCTTTGTATTTTGCACTAGATCTGCTCGTTACGGCATAACCTTCAATATACTTGGTTACGCCATAGTTGATGGAATAGTTACGGCGTAGTTATCAGCGGCGCGGATCCTCATTTGACCTAATGTAGTTACGTCAGAACTTTGGGGAGAGTTACGCCGTAACCTTCTGATGAGTTGGTTTTCTGAGTCACGCTTTAGTTACGGCGTAATGTGAGAGATGAGTTACGCCGTAACTTCTTCAAAATCAACATACTATGATAAATCTTTTGGTATTTCTCCAATTCCGCGTCTCTTTAGCTCCAATGCTTGTAATTTACCTGAAAGTGGAAAACAATGGAAAACAAGCGTAAATCTATATAAATGATATAAATTGCGAGCATTATCGGGGGAAATTGACACTTAATATTCAGGACTATTTGATCTTATCAGGGACGCCGTCAGATCGCCGTCATTAGGGTTTCTTCTTGGTCAAGTCAACATTGGGACGGCGTCACTTTGTGGTTGTGATGTCGTCATTCTTTAGCTCTGACGTCGTCTGAATCTGGATCTAGGCCGTCTGAGGAGGAAATTCTAATGACGCCCTTACTTCAAAGCCCCGACGCCGCCGTACAAAATAGCAAAATCGCTACTGAGCTATCATAAATTCAATCACATAAAGAGGGACGGCGTCGCCCTCTATTTGGGACGCCGTCAGGTGTAATTTTGCCAGCTTGAGTGTCTTGATCTTGACTTAGCCATTTTCTTCATATATTCACTCCTTTTCGTCTAAAAATGCATCATTCCAAAGATTTTGCTTCCAAAGACCTAAAAAGTGAAAAGGAATGAAATTAAGCAGCAACGGATATAAAAGTGGGTGATTAAGGGCTTAAATGACCCCTTAAAAGTGTACTTTTTAAATCCTTATCAAATATCGCTACACTTGGTATTTGCTTGTCCTCAAGAAAATGTGCTTTTGGCCAATCAATTTATAAGCTAGTGGGTATAAAGCAATGGTTTAACATCATTCATAACAAGTATAAGCCCCGCAGTAGTTATAACAAACATGGAAATTATATACTAGAACCTCACAAGTAGTGTTTGGATACTCTCATCTCTCGGGTGTATATGAAATATAGCAAATGGAAATGGAAGATAAACACTCGTTAACCGGTCATAGTACATAGATTACCATAGGCTTGAGACTAGATCAAAGCTCCACCGCTTTGGCGTAAGCACCTAGGAACAACTATTTAAGAGGTCTTTTAATGGGTTGTAATGTTAGGCTTACGGTAGGGAAACAAAGGGTTTGGTTGGATTGGCGATTTAGTGGTGGAAAGTCAAAAATCTTTATGTTACAAGCACGAGAAGAATGGCGTTGCTAAGCCAAGATGTTGGATCGATATACTCTGACCAAACTAACTATGTAGCTTGTAAGGGTTTAGTAACCTCGGATAAATCCTAAGTCACTAACAATGAAACACTGAATATACTTTACTATGTATGCGGAAACTACTTAATAAAGCTAAGAAGAATTAACTTTAAACTTCAACAATTATATTAAACTTTGAAATTGCTTGATACACAGATTCACTAACAATCCCTAACAACTCTAATATCGTACTTCTTGTAAACTCTAAAATCACGTACGTCTAATGCCAATCTAGGGATCTTTTATAGGCATAAGGATAACCCTAGTCGGTTTACAACTCTATTCCTTGTACGTCAAGTAATACTAAACTAAATTGAGAACATTCTAGAATTACATAATAATCCTTAACGATTTGCATAACAGTCCTTTATCCTTGCAGTACTTTGATGTTGAGCAGTACATTGACTTTCTTCATTAGCAGTACTTTGACTCTTTAGTACATTGACTCTTCAAAGACTTTGACTTTCTATATCCCAACAATCCTCCCCTAACTTGAATTCTACTTGCTTGATTTCAAGTTCCTTTATATCTGTATTTTTAACATCTTTGTCTTCAAGGAAAGATTGTATCTTTATCTTCAAATTTTGTTCTTTATATTTCCTGTGCTTGTATTTATCATCATCAAAGTAGTCTTTATCAGTAATTCTTTACAGCAAAAATCAACAAGCTCCATCTTTTCAGCTACTCAGCAACATATGACAATTTGTACATCAGTTCATTTAAGTTTTAGTCTATTCTCATCACTTCCAGGTGTGTAAACTCCTGTGAGAGGTGAATCATTGAAATTTTAATGGATTTTGATGTCTCTTGACCAAAGCCATTAACTCTGGAGTAGCCAATGTTTAGGTGTGTAAGACCATGGTACATTGATAACCATATGATTTTTTAGCAAATCATCACTATCGTGGATTTTTTTGTCTTTACCAAAAGCCGCACTTTTGGACTAGTTAGTTCTTTCAACCATGGTGAACTAATTACCATATAAATGGTTTTTCCACAGCCTTTACCACAAGCCATTTTTCTTGTGGGCTAGCCAACTCTTTACATTTGCTGATATGGCGAGTTTATTACCATACAACTTATTAGCAAGTTGTCAACTATATAACGGATTTGAGATATCTTTACCGAGCCGCTTTGCTCATGGATTAGCCATCCCTTTGTTAAACATGGTGGACTGATAACCCGTGTTGTAACCATCTTAAAACCATTTGTTTGCGTAATCTTTGTTTCAAAATATTTTTCACTTAACAAAAGTTTTCTTTAAAAACATTTCCGGTTTTGTCTGTCGTAGTACTTTGGTTAAAGTAATCGTTTGTCCAAAGCAGTACTTTGAATAAAGTACTTATTTTTCAAAAATTTGAACAATTAAACATCATACCAGTACTTATGCTTCATCATCAGCCATTTTCCATCTGATATACAATTCAATAACCATTAAGGCTGTTTCATTCTCTTCTTCGACTTCCATTCCATGATCCAACATCCTTCGCATAAGATCTCTAGTCAAAAGGATATCTTCTTTCAGGTAACATATGGATCATAGTTCCATCTTCCAATTCCAAAGCATGCACTCTTGATTCTTCAAAAAATCTCCAGCTTGTAATCTCCCAATCTTCTTGATTTTGTCAGAGTTCATCAGTGCTTGTCTCCTCAGATTCCCAGATAGTTGTCAGATCTCCTAGCAATACTAAGCCAACTCCAGTTGATGGAATATGTTCAAAGTATTCTTGCACTAATTGATATAGTTGAAACAGATCTACTCTATCTATTATGTGCAGTATACCCCATAGCAAATTGAACACTCTAAAGCTTTCATCCTCCCTATGGAACATCAGATAGTCTCCATCTTTTGATTCTACCACTTCGAATGTAGTTATTTTGGACTTCTTTACTGCAGCATCTTTGGATTTAGGATGATCAAAGTCGACAACTCTTATGTAATTTCTCAGCTCATCAACTGTATCAGATCTTAACTCAATCTTCTTTGATGGTTGTTCAACTACAGTTGTTCTTTTTCTTTTTAAGATTCTTTTAGTATCATCTTCCTTTTGCTTACCATTTTTAAAAGAAATAATACTATCAACTTGCTTTTGATAAGCTTCTCTGACAGCATTATATAAATCTTTCATCTCTAAATAGTTCACTGTAATCCAAAGATATCCTTGACCCTTTAGATAAGCCATCATGGCATTTCTTTCTTTAGCTTTACTAGGTGGTCTTTGTGGTGTAGCAGCTTCAGGTTCCTTCACTGGTTGAGCAATCTCAGCATCATATTCAGCTTGAAACTTCTTAGCAGCTTCTTCATTTTTGGCTACGTCAATTGCTCTTATTTCTGCCAAAGTAAGCTTTTTCTTCTTCTTTGTTTCCACCAGTTTACCTTTGCCTTTATCCTTTGGATCTAAAACTGGTTGAGAAGCTTGTGGTTGTTCTTCAGCAACTCTTGGAATGCTAACACCTCTTGGTCTTGATAGACTTTGCAAAATTTGAGCAACTGTCTCATCATCACTTGCAGTATGCTCGACCATGAGTGTATGAGCTTCCTCTTCTTGTAGAACTGTGGAAGGACCAACTTCTTCATCAAAATTAAGAGTCCTTGGTGTAATCAGCTCTTGTCTATGAGTTCTTTGAAGACCAGTACCTTGATCATCAGTACTTTCTACATCAGTACTTTGAACTCCAGTTCCTTCAGGCTCAGTACTTTCAATATTTACTTGTGCTTTAGTACCTTGAGGTTCATCTTCTTTTTCTTCATAAAACTCAACATCTTCTTTCAAATTATCTTTCTCCAGATTCCTCCCCAATTAGATAGAAGACTGCTGTTGAACCTTTTTGCCTGAAGTCTTCTTAAACTTCTTCCCTTGCCTCTTATGGGACTTTACCCATAACCTGTGATGTTGAACCAAAGGCCATACAAAAGTCTTTAACCTTTGAAACTTGGTCTTCAACTTCTTTAGTTGTGCAGCCTGTGCTTCAAAATCTTTCTTTAAGCGTATCAACTCCCTTGTCAAAGCATAGTTTTCAAGAACCTGACCCTCAGTTGCCACATCTCCCTCATCTCCTCTAGATGTTTGAAGCCCATCTGTTGAAGTGTAATCATTGGGAGAGGATGGTGGGTTTACCTCTGGTTCTGATGTAGGAGGGGAAGCTGCAGTACCTTCTTGTGCAGTAGTACCTTGTGAAGAAGCAGTATCTTGAGAAGCAGTACCTGGAGTTGATGTAGTACCTTCTCTTTCTTCACTTTCAGCAGCCTCATCTCTAATTGCTTGCACAATCTCCATCATAGAAGTAGTCAAGGGAGTGTTCCTTCCAGAGAACTTATCACTCTTTCTAGCCATGAAGGTGAAAATATTTGCAGGTTGTACCACAACAGGTAATAAGCTCGAAGGCTTTGGTACATCATGGAGTTTTTTATTCAAGAAAACTTGAATAAATCTTGGATACATTAACCAGGGAGATTCATGAGAAACATAAGATAGCATACCATCTATAATGTGTCTTGAAAAATTGAAGATACGATTTGTAGCCAATCCCACCAGAGCAGATGCTATATTAGAACAAAATTGCTCCCATGCAGTACTCTTAGAACTGATACAATTAAGTAGGACATGAACCAAGTACTTCCAATGTGGACTAAACAAGGGTTTCTTGAATGTTGTTTCAGTTGAAGACCCTTCATACCCAATGTCTCTCAAAGTATCCTAAAGAAGCTGTTTGTCAAAACGTATAGCTCCTTCTTCATCATCAAATAATAGATCTTCTCGAATTGAGGCTTCACTAACTCTAATGACCTTCCCAAAGAACCTTAGCCTGTATAAATGACTCATCATTCTCCATGTGAGTTCTAGCAGTCGCCCAAAACTGTTGAATCCAGGGCTCAATAACATCTGGTTCCACCAAAAGTGCATAACTGATTGGAGATCCAGTGAGGAAATCAATTATGTCATGGAATGCGACATTAGCTTCAGTTTTATCCAAATTAGCCACCATGTTGTGTTTTAGAAACTGTGTTTTGATTCGCCATTGATTAATGTTTACAAAAGAAAGTGGTTCGATGAATAGTAAATGTGAAAGAGAGAGAAATATGGAAAAGATTAATAAGTATAAAGATGAGAGGGAAAATCGGAGGGTAGTTATTTATAGGTAAGATTTGAAAAATCACAGCCCATAATAACAAAGTTACCGTTATTTGAATATTTACCCATCTTTTGACCGTTGGAACAGTATGTTGATAAGACAAGCAGTGTTTTCCACGTGTGTAGTACTTTCCTAAGCAGTACTTTCAGAGCGACTTTCTTGATAACCAAAAAGCAAAGATTTCTTTTCCATTCTTCTTTACAAGAACAAAAAACTCCAAATAGGCATTTGATTGCTCTCCTCAAGCAATGCATAGGATGTCCTAACTAACTAATCGCCCCTCCTTGAATGTAGCTCAAGTAATTAATCATACCAATACTCACCACCAAGTGATTGAATCTTGAAACATCAAATCCTTTTGTGAGTAGATGAACTACATTATCATCTGTGTGAACCTTGACAACATTAATGAGCCTATGCTCATAACAATCTCTGATAAAGTGATGCCTAATCTGAATGTGCATTGTCTTGGAGTGATAAACTAGATTCTTCACAATGCAAATTGTACTCTCATTATCAATGTTGATAGGAGTATTCTTGAAGTTGAACCCATAGTCCAAAAGTTGATTCTCGCGATCCACAAGACTTGTCCACAAACAGCTTGCAGCAG
Source organism: Chrysanthemum makinoi (assembly GCA_910596185.1). Lineage (NCBI taxonomy): Eukaryota > Viridiplantae > Streptophyta > Magnoliopsida > Asterales > Asteraceae > Chrysanthemum > Chrysanthemum makinoi. The sequence continues at coordinate 342,099,296 of OU343221.1, forward strand.
CTAAGCAACATATTCTGCTTCAGTGGATGATGTTGTTGCAATAGTTTGCTTTATACATTGCCATGAGACTAATCTTCTTCCAAGATACTGGCATCCTCCAGTGGTTGATCTTCTATCATAATTATCACATGCATAATCACTATCTGAAAAAGCTTCCAAGTGAAAAGGTGAATCCTTTGGATACCACAACCCCAACTTAGGTTGTTGTTTCAAATAACTAAAAATTCTCTTGACTGCATTCATATGGGAGACTGATAACTCCTAAAATGAACATGTTTTAAGTAGCGTTATAGTTGGTTTTGTGCATGATAATCGGCTATATTTACTCATAACTGTTGCAAAAGTGCAAAAGATGCGTATTGTGTAAGTATATGTAGCCAGGTATCACAAATGATGAAGAAATGAAGTTTTTATGCAAATTTGGAAGATTCCCAAGGAAGGAAGTCGAGCAAGGAAGCTTTTGGACTCAATGATTAGGAAGCGCAATGATTTCTAAGTATCCACAGCAAGGAAAGATCAAATTTTGCCTTGGAAATCATGCAGAGCAAAGAGGAGGCATGAATCTAGAAAGTCAACAAAAGTCAAAAAGCAACACCCACCGTTCGGTCGTAGTTCCCCCGTAACCGCATCCAACTGATATGGTCAAACGCAACCGATCCGCGTTGCCAGCAACCGATCCGTTGCATGGTCTGCAGTTACACAAAGTTGTATTTAATGTTGCCTTAACTCCTCATAATCATTGGAGGCCGATCATTTCTTGACATTAACTTGTTGGGAACGCGGCCGTTAGACAAGTTTCTTTGGCTATATATTGAACCTAGTCTTAGTTTACTAGGTGTGACACAACCCAAAGTGTAATAGTTTACACCAAAACTATTACCAACCATTTTATTCATCCCAAAAGTTTAGTATTCACTGTAAAACGTCCAGGAGGTTGGAGAGAGCAATTCTCATCCATTGTTTTGGTTATTTGGAGTTATACGGTTAAGCTAGGTGATTGGAGGCGTGTGGTTGCTATAAGCCACGAATTCTAGTTCTTGTAATCACAAAAGTTTAGGTATTCTATGAACTTTGTTATGGATTTCTATTCTCTTGAGTTATTGGAATTACTTTGTTATTTCTTGTGTTTTGTTATTATTACCATGGAGTAGTTTTGGATATACTTGTATGTTGGGATGTAGGAAATCATACTAGTGTTCTCAAATGTGATGCATGAATATATGATCTTGTTTAAATGAGTTTGTTGGAAAAATACTAGTCTTGGTTTGACTTGTCGGTAAAACATGTTTTAAGAAAAAGGACTGAAAGGATTTCTCTTGTGTTTTATTCCAAAAAGTTGAGTGACAAACTAGTATGGGGATATGGTGATTGAAAACCACCATGTTTACTTATTAAAACAAGACTAGAAATATTTTCATCACGAAAGGTCGAAAGATTCGTAAGAACGAGTTTAATAAGAATATTTTACAAACAAATGGATTTTCTAAAGGATAATCATTAGGATAAGGACCGAAAGGATTAACTATATGTTTTTGTTCTTAGAATGATTTTTACAAACATAAACCATGGTTGGAAATCCTTTGCTTATGATTTGTGCATCACATCAAGAGTTTACACCAAGCCTTCATGAACATTACTTATGATTGCCTATAGACTACACACAAGCATATATATTTCTTATTGTTGAATTTCACTATAACATAACTTTTTGAGGAAGCCTTGACAAAGCTTTCTTGTTTCAAATCTTTTCAAGAAAACAATTTCGAACACAAAATCCCTTGGGACGATCTCGACTTACCCACCTTTGCTATCGCGAACGAGTATACTTGCTCGTATGTGTTTATAGTATTAGACGGTTAAATCGTGTTTATAAAATTTTAAAACTTGCACACGGAAAACACATCAAGTTTTTGGCGCCGCTGCCGGGGATTTTGATTTTGATTTTTGATTTAAGCAATTTGAGTTTGTTCATTTTCTGTAAAATTGGTAGTTTTGGAATTGAATTTCGTGAAAAAGTAAAAAAAAAAGTTTGGTCAGAAGCTAACCGATTCGGTTGCTCTTGCAACCGGATCCGATTAGTGCTCTCGGATTTATTTTTGTATTTTGATTTCGTAGTTTAAGTTTATTCAGTGATTAGTGTTATAGCTTTTAGATTAATTCTTGTCATTTTTGATTTTTATAGAGTATATCTTTGGTTGTTTATGTTTTCTTAGATTTTTAGTTTTTCTTTATTTTAGTTATTTTTAGTTTATTAATTTTTAGATTAATTCTTGTCTTAATTCTAATGATTACATAGAGTTAATTTTCAGTTTTACGGTTTTAGTAATCTTAATGAGTAATTAAAGTTTTCATTTAATAGCTTGATTAATTAATTAATTAATAAAGGATAATGAGGAGTCTCAATTAATTAAGAGTTTAAAGTACACTTAATAGTTTTTAATTTTAATTAATTTTTTTTTGAAAAAATATATATTTTTGTTATCGATCTAACCGATCGGTTGCAACCCGCAACCGGATTCGGTTAGACATTTGGGTTTAGTAGTTTACCACCAACCGATCCGGTTGGAGCTCTCGGTAAAATTTTTTCTACTTTTTATATTTTGAGTCTTGGCTTATGTTTTCAGTTTTGTTAAGTGTCTTTACTTGCTTAGTATATGTTTCTATAGTTTGCTTTTGTTTTTACTAACTCTAACGCTAATGATTTGAAATTTTGTTTTCGGTTTTGTTTTGTCTTGATTAGCTAGTTATTATGGATAGTTTAAGCGGAATTTCGGAATACCTTCGTAACTTGGATGAGATGTTCAAAGACACCGGAAGTTCATTAGAAAAGATTGGAGGTATCTTAGAAGGAAGTAAGAAAGATTTGGGAATTGATACTACAAGATGGAAAAAACGGGTGAAAACAAAGTTCAACTTCCTAAGAAGGGAAGAGTTGTGGTAGTCACACAAGCACCTTTAACGGAGTATGATTCGCCATTTATGAGGTTCGGTACACCTTGTAGTGTAGAAGGGGTGAGTGTTTGGGACGCGCAACTTAACATGGCTTATGGTGAAAATTACATTGTGGAGAAAGTTCTTGATCAAATTGGTCATGTACGTTTCGATTACGAAGCATGCGGAAGAAGAATGGTTAAGAATCTTATGGTTAACATTCATGGTCATATTTTTTAAACTGATTTTATTGTCTTGGAAGAAGGGAACGCGGATGAGCCCAATGTATGTTTTGGGCGACATTTTCTTGTAACAACCAAGTGCCAAGTTGATTTTGCTTTGGGAGAAATGAGGATCAATATCACCGATTTGGAAGAAGGAAAAGGAGTGAACGAGATGCTTGTGGAGTTATGTGCTAATATGGAAAAGGGAGATGTGGAAGTCATAAAGATGGGGAAGGCAAATAGGAAGACAACCTCATCCAACAAATTAACTCCTACCACATCCACCAACAAAAATGATTACACACCTTCATCACCTACTTCATCAAACACTTTCAAACCTTTAACCGACGAACAAAAAGAAGCTATTTTGGAAAACCATGAACAAAAGTTTCTTGAGCTAAATGAGAAAAAGCCGGTGATTGAGGTACTACAAGATTATGTTCTCTACTGTAAGAAACTAGATGCGGTGATGCTAGCAAGAGCAAGATTGGAGGATAAAGATCTATCGGAGGAGGATAGAGATAGGATTTTGTTTAGAGGTGTGCCACGTAAGGAGAAAGATCCGGGAAATTTTGTTTTGCCATTGTTTAAGACGTTGGGTCTTAGTAAGCCGCAACAAAATCATTCAAAACTTACCATGGCGGATAATTCCCAAGCAAAAGCAATGGGGGAGGTGAAAAACGTAAGAGTTCAAATTGGTTACCAACCATACTTGGCTGATTTTCTAGTCCTAGACATTTTGGTTGATAAGAGTTTACCACTTCTATTAGGAAGACCATTCCTACGCACATGTGGTGCAATCTTAGACATGGGTAGAGGTACGATGACTATCGATGATGGGATCTCGAAACAAACCTATTATCCCAAACCAAGGGGACCAACTGTTGAATTCATGGAAGATTTAGAATTGATGGAAGCGGACGAGGACTTGACATGTTTTGAAGTAGGACGTGATGTCCAAGGAAACCCGATGTATGTACCACTAGCTCCACCATACTTTAATATTAAGGATGAGATGGAACGCGCACTTGCGGTGGAAGCATATTACAATCCATTCAAAAACATCCTAGTTTACAAGAAGCTAACCGATTTCTTAGGTTCTCTACCAGTTCAACTTAAGAATTTGGAATGGAGACCCGAGGGGTCGGGCATTTACAAGAGACAAAATGGGGATGGTGAATGGCACGTCAAATTTGATATACTATGTCCGGATGGGAGAAGATTCATAAGGAAGTTCAAAACTTATGAAACATACCGTGAATTGATCGGGAAATTTCTAAGTGAGGACATCTTAACGCATGAGTATTTCGAGGAATACTAAGGAGAAACAAGGCACCATAATAAACAAGCAATTGCTTGCTTGAATTTCATGAACTTCTTTTTAATTTTATGCATTTAGGATTTCTTGTTTTTCATTTCAGTTTTATCTTTATTATTATGTTGAGGTTATTTGGTTAATGCATTATGATTATGAGTTTTAGTTTGAGTTTTAGCTTTAGTTTATACGTATGATGATTTGAGTTTTGAGATTGGATGATTGTTGAAATTTCCAAATGGTGGATGAATGTTGTGTGCATCTTTAATAGGATTTTTGAGTAAATAATTGTTGCTTGGAAGGTAAAATGCCTAAGTAACGAGAAAAATGCAAAATTTGGCAAAAATGCAAACCGAAACGGTTGTGTCCATGACTGAACCGGTTGCATACAAGTATATATACCAAAAATTCACTTTTTCCAGAAAAACACACACACACACTAATCCTCCAGCTAGGTTTTGCAAAATTCGACCAGTAGAAGCTAATTGAAGGTTGTTTAAGTTGTAGAAGATCATCATGGCACCCAAACAAGTAAGCATCTGCATTCAATTAACTCAGTTGAGGTTTAATTAGAGCATTTGATTCGAATTGCATATTAGGTCACTAATTTGGGGGTTTTTGATATATTTCGAATTAAGTTGTAATATTTTAGGATTAAGTGGGTAATTGATATAGGAATGCATTGCAAAAAGAATTGTAGTGATTGATTCAACATGGAATGAGTATTAGATGATTGGATTTTCGGATTTAATTAGGTTATGCCATTGAATCAAGTTAAATTGCAATTGGTGATTCCTAGTGGTAGATGATGCGTTTTTAATGAGTAATAGATGACATTTTATTGATTAGAACAAGCGATTGAAGAGTTGAGGTCTTATTTGTTGAGTTCTAAGTTGATGAATGTGTGATGATTTGAGGTTTGGAAAGTGAATTTAGAGTAATTTGAGGATGTAGAAATCATTGATGATGTTAGAATGCAGTCTAGGAGTGGATTGGATTTAGAAAAATCGAGTGGGTGATGGATTAGAAGGCAAAAGCCTTATGCAGAATGAGTAACCGATCCGGTTGCGGCGCTTAAACCGATCGGGTTGGATTTGGTCATTAGGAGTAACCGACATCGTTTCCCTGCAACCGAATCCGGTTCGAGGTCTCTGTTGGATTTTTTGAAATTTTGAAGTGGACCTTAGAGGCTTCCTATGGACCTTCCCGCTTGTTCTAACACTCTTATATTGGCTTATATTTGTGATTTCTACATAGAATTGTTGTAGGTAGTTCAAGCTCGGTCCATTCCCAATTAACCCGATTGTTACCAAGTTTTGCCAAAGGAACGAGAAGAAGAAAGTCAAGTATAGCTTGAAGACGGAAGCAAATGACAACCTAAAGTTCAAAGATCTCACCGAAGGAGAGAAACATGCTTTCCGGGAACGATTGTCAAAATTGCAAAATAGGACATGTTTGGTTCCGAGGGTGATTGATTGGGATTTGTTTCCCGAATATGATTGTGAAGAGGAGTTGAGAAAAATGATGCGGACATCTTATGTGTATCCGGCGGATGGGGATTCGTTTAATGATTTGTCATGGGAAAGAGCATTTAACGTTAACAAAGAGGCTATCGAGAATGGTGTATGGAGTTCTTTTCAACCATGTATTTTGAGAGAAAGGTGAATGTTCGGAACTTGATGGAGGAAGTTTGTGTTTGGTTTAGGCTTTGTGGACGGGATCATGCTTACACTTTGCCGAATTTCGCTGTTGCTCTTGGCTTGTATGAACCACATGAGGTTAAGCATCAATTATTTGAAGCTCACTTTTCGAGGCTTCGGAGGTTTGAAAAAGACTACCCTAGTGTGCCCAGTTATTGGAATCAAGTGGGAGATCCTTCTTGTGCAAGGAGGAATGCTGCAACCATCAGAAATCCGTTAATGAGGATACTTCATAAGTTGATAGTGACTGGGCCGTTTAATAGGTATGGAAGCAAGGACAAATGCCAGAAACCGGACTTGTGGGTTATGATGTTATTGGAGGAAACTAAGGACGGTAATGCGGTTTGGCAGATAGCCGAGTATTTATCTAGGAGAGCCCCGGGAATCAAAAGTAATAGCAATATTTGTGGAGGACATTTTGTGACGAGGTTGGCAAAGAATCTTGGGTATTACAATAGTAGTGAGTTGGCTAAGTGTAAAGTTTAGTGAGATGTGGAGTACAAATGATTTTGGAAATGCTTTGAATAGGAAATTAAAAACTTTGGGAGCATGGATTGAACCGCAACCGCAACAACAACAACCACCACAATAGCAAGGAAATATACCGATGGGGAACGTGCAAACGGGTACGTCTAGTAGTTTTGATTCATGTTGGGGAGAGTGGAACCAACATTTAGATGAAATTCAGTGTAGGGATGTGTGGAGAGACTCAATGATGTTTAGAAACAATTACATCAATGATTATACAATGCCTATCTTTCAACACATGGCTCAAGAAGCCAATTACGAGTTGCGTCCCTACAATCCACCCAATGTTCCACCATATCCTTTCCCCACACTTCATCTCCGGACCCTATCCATATCCATATCCTGGATACGCACCATTTCGATCCAAAGCCCGCATATGGTCGTTACCCGAAGTTGGTGGAGCAAGCTATGATGTTGGAGGATCGTCATCAGGAGTTGGAGGATGGAAGAAGAAGAGGAGAGTTCGTTCGGAGATTGTGGACGAGAACTATGTAACCGAGAGTGATGATGATGATGAGTATGATGATGAAGAAGTGACTAGATGAGCGAGGACGACGAGTGATCGTGATCTCTTGATTTATGGTTTCAAAACAATGGTTATCATGTGTTAAACAATATTATCTCTATCTCTTAACTATTTCTCTAGGATGATTATCATACTTTGTTTTATTTTGTTTTTTTAGTAGCATTTGGATTGTTTTGTTTTGTTTGTGTATTGTGTATTGCAGTTTTGTTTGCAGGATGGATGTGTCGGAAGCTTATTGATGGTCAAATATTTGGAGTTGGATAACTCACATGCTTGTTTATGACCCAATATGCGTATTGCATATTCTATCCCATGGTATCTTTTGACTATTTCTTTTTCCCATTTTCTTTACTTTGAAGTTCATTTTTATTACATTGAGGACAATGCAAAACTTAAGTATGGGGGAGGGAAGAAATAGGAAAAATGATACGCATTTTTAATTTTTAGCTTTTATTTTTTTTAGATAACTTTTGGATGCAAGTATTTAGAAGGAATTCGCCCTTGATTGTCTAGTTGTTTTCACACATTATTGATATATATATATATATTAAAAACAACTTGGGTATTTCAATGGTAAAATGAGGTTTTTGAAATTTTTTGGATTTGAACCAAATTACGGAAGTAATTCATTTTGGATTCGATAGCATTTTCTAGCGCGCATTATAGCCTTTTTCCACTTAATTGTGAGGTTTCTTTATGTATAAAACACATCTTTTGTTTTATATTTTCTATGAGTGTGTCGCTGATTATGTCGATTCTAGAACTTGTACTAGTTATGCATTACGGTTAAAATCACTCTCGAGTGATAAAAATATGTTCAAGTGATAAGAGGCGTCGTAGGATTTACCCTAAATGGCCTTCCATTTTACATCTAATGATATATTAGCTAACCACTTTGGTTAGTTAACCACCCTTATATGGACCCATTTGTCAGTGCTCATCTTTAGCACTAGATACCCTTAGTTACACCCTTTGAGCCAATCTTTTCATTTGTTAAATCCAGAAAAATACAAAAAGATTTTACACTTTAAACCTTAGTCAACCCTTGTCATGTCTATTGGTTTGTTGCTAGTTGTTTGGAATGTTGGATTGTTTTTTGATGATTATGAAGAAGCTACACTTTGTCTATAGTGTGTACCATTCTCCAACAAAGATGAAGGAGACTTCTTTCTTATTTGTATTTTTTGTGGTGTATGCTTACACTAAGTGTGGGGAAATTTTTTTAAAGTAGCTAATGAGCTATATGAAGAATATTGATTAGCCAATGAGCTAAATTGAGTTATACATATTTGTGGAGATTGATATGAGAAGAGGAGAAATAATCATTTACGGGATTGTGGTTTGTATGATGGCTAGCAACATGGAGGTTTAGACTTGACTTATTTTTCTTTTAACACCAATTTCATAAACCATTCCATGCCTTATCCATACCTTTTATAACCCGAATAAAAGCCCTCTTTGATGAATTTATTTTCTTTGTTTTGATACTTGTACAAGCTTATGGTAAAAAGCATTGATCATGACTAGGCATTGAGTGATTTACATATACCCACCAATATATGAGTGTTGAGTGAATTCTTAAAATCATTTGTGAGGTGTTCTAGTTATGTTATCTAAAGTGTTTGGTTTATTTTTAAAGTTTTTCACATATTAAAAGCATATTAATGATTATCTCTTTTGAGATGATTGTTAAAATTTTCGGAACCACGGTGTCAAGACCATTGAAATCGATCTTTGCAAATGTTAGACCTACTAGAGGGCGAGTAGAACTTAAATACGGGGTAATTTGATAAAGCCTAAAATGAACATGTTTTTAGTAGCGTTATTGTTGGTTTTGTGCATGATAATCGGCTATATTTACTCATAACTATTGCAAAAGTGCAAAAGATGCGTATTGTGTATGTATATGTAGCCAGGTATCACAAATGATGAAGAAATGAAGTTTCTATGCACATTTGGAAGATTCCCAAAGAAAGAAGTCGAGCAAGGAAGCTTTTGGACTCAATGATTAGGAAGCGCAATGATTTCTAAGTATCCACAGCAAGGAAATATCAAGTTTTACCTTGGAAATCATCAGCGAGAGCAAAGGGTGAGGCATGAATCAAGAAAGTCAACAAAAGTCAAAAAAGCAACACCCAGCCGTTCGGTCGTGCCCCGTAACCGAATCCGGCTTGGTAATGGTCAAAACGGCAACCGATCCGGTTGCCAGTGCAACCGATCCGGTTGCATGGTCTGCAGTTACACAAAGTTGCATTTAATGTTGCCTTAACTCCCCATAATCATTGGAGGCCGATTATTTCTTGATATTAACTTATTGGGAACGTTTTGGCTAGTTAGACAAGTTTCTTTGGCTATATATTGAACCTAGTCTTAGTTTACTAGGTGTGACACAACCCAAAGTGTAATAGTTTACACCAAAACTATTACCAACCATTTTATTCATCCCAAAAGTTTAGTATTCACTGTAAAACGTCCAGGAGGTTGGAGAGAGCAATTCTCATCCATTGTTTTGGTTATTTGGAGTTATACGGTTAAGCTAGGTGATTGGAGGCGTATGGTTGCTATAAGCCATGAATTCTAGTTATTGTAAGCGCAAAAGTTTAGGTATTCTATGAACTTTGTTATGGATTTCTATTCTCTTGAGTTATTGGAATTACTTTGTTATTTCTTGTGTTTTGTTATTATTGTCATGGAGTAGTTTTGGATATACTTGTGGGTTGGGATGTAGGAAATCATACTAGTGTTCTCAAATGTGATGCATGTATATATGATCTTGTTTAAATGAGTTTGTTGGAAAAATACTAGTCTTGGTTTGATTTGTCGGTAAAACATGTTTTAAGAAAAAGGACCAAAAGGATTTCTCTTGTGTTTTATTCCAAAAAGTTGAGTGACAAACTAGTATGGTGATATGGTGATTGACAACCACCATGTTTACTTATTAAAACAAGACTAGAAATATTTTCATCACCAAAGGTCGAAAGATTCGTAAGTTGTTGAATCTAGTAGACCTTGATAGATCTTGAGCTCGTGGATCGTTAGCTATGCCTATGTAATCACAAGCACAGTAAAAGACAATCTCTACAACTTGTATTAAGTAGCGGAATTATAAACACAAGTAACACAAATAACTAAGAACTCTGTGATCCTCTATGGATCTTTATATTAATAAAAACTTTGTTTTTCCAATCGGTACATAACTCATACTATTGTGTTCCTTTTATAGAAAAGGAACCCTAAACAAAACCCTAAACCGTTTCCCAAGAAACGTATAAACATAAAACTAAATAAGATATACACAATCACTTCCTAATAAAGCTCATGTATATCCAAACTAAACATACTAAACATGGAATAATAACTTCTGCAGAAACAAACTAATAACTATAAAACTTCAGCAGAATTATGTCTTCGGTAGAATCCATACACTTCAGCAGAATCCATTCAGCAGTAAGTTCAGCATAATCCATACTTCACATAATTCCCAACAATCCTCCCCTAAACTGGAATTTGACTTGGTTAAGTTTCAGTTTCTTGATAGATCATTAACTAGACAGCACCAGAGGATTGTACACGAACACCAGCAGCAAAGAATCAAAATAATAACATCTCTTTGATGAATAAACTCTAAAACTCCATAGCTTTGCAGCAACAAATGACAACATGTACATCAAAACATATTAGTTTCAAACTATTCTCATCACATCCAGGTGTGTTAACTCCTGTGAGAGGTGAATCATTGAAAATAATGGATTTGATGTCTCTTTACCAATAGCCATCACTACCGGAGTAGCCAAATGTTTTAGTTCGAAAACCATGGTACACTGATAACCATCTGATTTATTAGAAAATCAGCAACCATGAACGGATTTGAAATGTCTTTACCTGTAGCCGTTTTCTCAGGACTAGTCAATTCTTAGAATTGGTGAATTGATTACCAAATATGGTATTCCAATGCCTTTACCACAAGCCATATACCTGTAGGCTAGTCAATCCTTGGATTCCAAAAAGGAATAACCCATGGTGAATTGATGACCATACAACCCTCAAAGAATTAAGCATGGGTGGTTGCAGTCCCTATGATTTTGAGCAAACCATTACAGCTATCGACAGATTTGATGTGTCTTTACCAAAGTTGTACCCCTTGGACTAGCTAACTCTTTGACATACACAAGGTATATCTGGTGAGTCAATAACCAGAATAATCTACAACAAACCTGCAATAAAAGTTAGACAAACTAAAACATATACAAAAAGTTTTTTTTTTTTTTTTTTTTTTTTAACTAAAAAAAATAAATAAAACAAATATTACAAAAGATACAAAATACCACAATCAAGATGAACCTTTATGTTGTAGAAGCTGATTTTTAATCAATCCAACACATTGTGTTGCATGAAGGTCATCATTGCCAACTGGATTAGGAGGTACTTCCAAGTTCTGTCTTAGCATTCTTTCCATTAATTTAACAGAAAAAGGATAAGTCTTATCCGAGAACATACACAAAATCATACCACATTGTGTTAGAACCACATGAACACATGGTAGAGGATAGAACCTCCAACTCTCAATCTCCCACTTATGTGAATTCTGCCAAATAGAATACCCTTTACCCTCTGGAGAATGAGAATCAAACAAGACTTGAAGATCACCCAATAAATATAAACCAGAACCCTGAGGTTTATGAATAGTATAATGATGAGTGACATGTTCATACAACATCTTCAAATCATGTCTATCCACCAAAGGAAAGATTTCCTTCAAGAAGTTGAACTGTATAGTAGAATTATCCAGTCGATAAACAGTGTTAAGCTTCCCAGTTGTCCAATTGATCAATACAGAATGTGTTCCTTCAGGAAAAACATCAACAGTTCCTTCCTTAATAAAAGTTGACTTAGCAGCCTTGAGATCTAAAGAAATACTCTTGGAAAGATGTTTCCTAGCTAGTCTCACAGATCTCCTTAAGGAACTAAGTTTCCTTTTAGCCATACTTTTCTTCCTCCTACCAGATGTATTCATTCCCAGAGATAATCCTTCCTCAGAATTTTCAAGAACATCTTCAGCTTGAGTAGAAGAAACAAAATTAGATATAGTTGGAACACCATCATGTAAGGAATTCATTCTGTCAAGCATCGCTCTTGCTTTCTTAGCTTTAGCAACCTTTAGATCATCTTGCTTACTCAAGGCAGCTCCCAAATTATCAACAGATGCAATACTAGGCAATGCTTCAGAAGAAACAAGAAAAGATTCAGCAGAAACAACCTTATCAGTGGAAGGATTGACTTCAGGAGTTGTTTCAGAAGTAACAACATGAGATATCACCTGAGGTGAAACAGCATCAAAATTATCCACGATATCAACTGTTTTAGGTCTCTTTGCTTTAGGAACATCAGACATATTAGCAATTCTTTCCAATGTAGAAGAAGAAGTAGAACCAGATGAAGAAAACTTCATAATCATATTATACTTTCTAATCAAAGCATCATCAGATAAAGCACATATTTGCTTCATAGACATGCCAGCATTATAAATTGTAGAACTATGATTCTTCACAACCCTCCTCATATGAGTCCTCTTCTGAGCTACAGTCATTGGTTTTTCATCATGTTGTGAATGTGCCTTCCCTTGCCGTTGATGATTCTGATGACTCCTATAAGAAGAGAACATCTTACTCCCAACCTCCAGCTCCTCAGCCTCAACGAAGGCCATGAGCCAGGAATCCACCACTCCCTAAGGATAGAGAGGTGGTTCTCGGTCTTTCTGCCCCAGGTTTTGGTGCATCAACACACATCGTATAGAGGAAATGCTTAGAGATGGTGGATTGATTGCATTTTGGTTGAAATCAATAGATGAAGCACAAAGGACATATTATTTTTCTTCATCATCATGATTTGCATCAATCCATCCTTTCCATTTTGATCCTTAGCATCCTCGTCATAGTAGTTATGCATCTCCAGCCATCGAGATAGAATGAATGGGTGGTTATGCAAGACTTCACAAATGCATATCCAGCATCTAGTGTGAAAGATGTGAGCGATCATGCATATCCAACATTATGTTAGATGTTGGAATAGATGATATGTACTAGATTAGGATTAGTAGATCATATAGTTGCATTTGATGTTGATTGTACTTTGTAAGCTGTAAGCTATAAACTGTTTCTCTTGAATGAATGAACAATTTGCTTCAGTACTTCTCTTGAATGAACATTATAACTTCAGTACATTGTATTCAGTAGAAACAAAGAGCTCACTTCAGCACTTTGAATTCAGTAGAAACAAGCTTTAGAGCTTTCTTGACCATTTTCCAAATAATAACCATGGTAAATTCCAACTTGAATAACCAATCTGCAAAACAGAACAAACACAGAGAAACACACAAACTAACAGAGAAAAACAAACTAAGATAACATTAGCTGGTTAGTGTTAGTGAAAAGCAAACAAACCAAAAGTATACATAAATACATAAAAACATGCAAAGTGTACACAAATCCTCCCCTGAGGCATATGCCTCCCCTGAGGCCTATGCCTCCCCTTAAACTTTGCAATTAAGGGTTAAGCATACCAATATGGACCACAAGGTGTTGAAACCTTAGTCCATCAAAAGCCTTTGTTAACAAATCTGCCACATTATTATCAGTATGAATTTTAACCACTTTTATCAAATGTTTATCATATGCATCTCTTATAAAGTGGTGCCTGATTTCAATATGTTTTGTTCTAATCGTGAAAAACTAGATTTTAACAATGCATATAGTACTTTGATTATCAATAAAAATTGTTGTGTTCATGAAATTGTACCCATAATCCAACAATTGATTTTGAATCCAAAGAACCCGCCCACGCAATTAGCAGCAGCAACGCATTCCTCGCCTAGATGAGGTAGCCACTATAGTCTGCTTCGCATTGCCAAGAAATCAATCTCTTTCCAAGGAATTGGCAACCTCCAATGGTGGACCTCCTATCCAGATTTGCACCAAAGATAGTCACTATCACTATAAGCTTCCAACTTAAAAGGAGACTCTTTTGGGTACCAAAGACCTAGATGAGGTTGGCCTTGGGTACTTTAAAGATCTTCTTAACAAAGATTGAGATGGGAAGTAAGTGGAGTAACTTGATGTCTCGAACAAACACTCACAGAAAAGTAATATCAGCCTTAAAGCATGTAAATACATCAAAGAACCAATCATAGACCTATATAAATGAACATTCACAGTGAATCGCTTCATTATTGGTCTTCGCTTAGGAGCTTCATAAGGTGTAGTGGCGTCCTTACACTTTCCATACCAAACTTTTCAAGATGTCCTCACATATTTGTCCGGACCGATAAAGATACCATCGTTTCTGCTAAACTTGGAGACCCAAAAGAAAGTCAACTCCCCATAGCACTCATCCGAAACTCTCCTTCATAAGCTCCTCAAACTCTCTGCACCAACTTCTTTGTGGATCCAAAAATAATATCAGCCACATATACTTGCACAAGAATGATGTCTGTGGAATTCTTCTTAAGGAACAGTGTCTTATCAATTGCACCTCGTCTATAGCCATGCTTCCCGCAGAAAATGATGAAAGCCTAGCATACCAAGCTCTGGGTGCCTGATGAAGTCCATAGAGAGCTTTGACTACTTTGTAAACATGATTAGGATGATCTGGGTCTTCAAATCCTTTAGGTTAAGTGACATAAACCTCCTCTTCTATTTCTCCATACAGGAAAGCACCTTTAACATCCAACCGATATACCATAAAACCCATGTAGGATGCATAAGCCAAAAATATCAGAATGGCTTCAACTCTAGCAAAGTGCAAACACCTCATCATAGTCAATTCCCTTCTCTTGGCGATAACCATGAGCAACTAATCTAGCTTTGTTTTTTATCACAACACCTCTGGCATCTCTCTTATTCTTTAAAATCCATTTGGTCCCAATTGCATACTTGCCATCAGGTAGTGGTACCAAGATCCAAACCGCCGATTTTGAAATTGTTGCATTTCATCCTGCATTGCTTCAAGCCAACTGGAATCTTCAAGGGCTTGAGTAACACTGGTTGGTTCCACTTGAGAGAGAAAATAGGCAAACAGACAATGTTCATAGTCTGTATGATTGTCTCTTTGTTGATTGGAGACATAAGAGATAAATGCCACTTGACCATATTTAGAACTTGTCACAGCTTCCTCTAGTTCTAACAGTGCATTAGGATCACCAATAATATTGGACTGTGGATGAGCATTGTTGATCCTTTTAGTAGCGTGAGTGTTGACATCAATGGAGGAATCAAGATTAGTCAACGTAGGTTCAAAGTCGATCATAGGAAGGTGAGGTGAAGACGCCAGCTTTTGGTTGATGATGACCAAGATCAGAAGGTCTTGGAAAACATGTATAAGGTTCTCCAAGGTCTGTTGACTCTCTAGTAGAAATAGGAGAAAAAAGATGTCGGCCGCCAGATTTGGAGATGATAGGAGAAACAGGATCACTTTCAGAGAATGATTGTTTCCAATGATGGTTTCTCTTGCACTCTCCTCAAAGATTTCTCTCCTCTCAGGTTAGCTGCGATAACTGTTTCTTTAACCTAGCAAGGTCTTCAGCATATTGTGAATCATCATCACTCTTATCAGCACCATCTTTTGAAGAATTTCCGCCAAAATTGTTCGTGGAGAAAGAAGGCACGCAATAGGTTGTTCACCATCTTCAAGCTCATTGTCGTGAATCAAGATCCAATGTAATGCATTGTTAGTAGGAGACTCTTGAGAACCGTGATTTTGGTTAGCCATATGTCTAGAATAACCCAAGTAATCAGTTAAGTAATCAAGGTCAAAGGACCACACATGACCGCCCTGAACATTAAGCTTATCTTCAAGATATCTTAGGTTCAAAGTCTCTCTATCTTCTCCTAGCGCATGTTGTACACTCTGTAAGCTTTACTATGAGCCTAATAGCCCACTATATAACCATCATCACTTTCATCAAATTTACCAAGTGGATCACTAGTATTAAGAATTGTCACTTGACAGCCAAACGGTTTGAGGTAATGTATAGCAGAACTTTCCCAACAAAAGTTCATATGGTGTTTTGAGGTGAGGTCTAGTAATGGATACCTGTTCAACATATAAAAGTCGTGCTAATGACTTGACCAAAACATAGTGGGTAACTTAGAGTTCCGCTAGCATAGATCTTGGCACCTCTATCAAGGTCCTATTTTTCCTTTCAGCCACCCTATTTTGTTGTGGGGTTCTTGGAGTGCTATAGTCCCTTTTAATACCTTTAGACCTGCAGAGTTCTATAAGTACAGCATTCTTGAACTCTGTTCCATTATCACACTGATTCTTTAACCTTTTGTTTAACCGATTTTCACAAGGGTAATGAAGTCTTTCAAAGACTTGAGATGTTTCATCTTTAACCTGAAAGAATACCCAACAAAATCTACTATAGCCATCAGTGATAACCAAACAAAAATACTTGTGATCTATGCTTCTTATTTGAGTTGGACCTAAAAGATCCATATGAAGCACCAAGAGGTTCTAAATGATGCTCACAGCGGTAACAACTTTGAATGAGGCTCAGTGTTGCTTTCCTTGTTGCGAGCAACACAATTATGATCATTAGTGAAAACTTTGGAAGGAAGACCTTCAACAAGACTCAGTTAGAGAGCGGTTTATGGTCTTGAAGTTTACATGAGCCATCCTCCTATGCCATTTGGTAGACTCATCCAGGGATGCTTTGGCCACCAAACAAGTTAAGTCACCTTCTAGTTTAACATCGCTAAGTTGAATGTATAAAGATTGTGATTTCGAGGAACTCTCAGCATTGAGGAGGTTTCTTCCGGAGTTTGAAGTCTTTAGACAGCACAAGACATTCATCCTCTGAGAAGAGTACTTTGTTCTTGGTGTCACAGATTTGTGAGACTGAGAACAAGTTGAAGTATTGGAGTTCCTTGACAAAGTATACATTCTCAAAATCTAGTTGAGGTGTTTTGATGGTCCCTTTTCTAGTAATTCTCCCATCACTTCCACCAAAGGTCACATTGCCTCCACCTTCTATAGGTACAAAGTTATGCATTAAATCCCCTGCTCTTACATACTCCTTGAACAACCACCGGCAACAATTCCACATCCTTATGCTTAAGTGGGATGATCCTACAACAAATAAACAAAAATATACAAAATATGAGTACACTATGGAGGCTCAATTCATTGCTGACTTGAACTTGCCTTGTGGATCATTTGATTTATGCCAAGCAGATGTAAAAGATCCACTATTGTTCTTGGGTTTCCATTGAAATTTAGGTCCCTTTTTATTCCAAGAACAACCGCCGAGGACTTGACAAGATCCCATTACCCCGCTCCCAGATTCGAGAGAGTCAACATATCCAGGCCAAAAACCATTATTAAAATATGAACTTGTTGGTTGCACATATGGTTTAGCAAAAGATCTCTCCAAGTAAAAAGGAGAATCAGATAAGATGCTTGTGGAACATAAGGTGGTATAGCATTAACATTGTTCCACATTGGTCTAGATGTCCTAGAATCACCACACACTCCATTCGATTCGCTCATGATAATCACAATCCTTAATTAAATGAAATTTACTTCCACACACAAAACATGTCTTATGTTTAGAAGATTTATTCAAACCAAAAGATGTTCTATGACAAGGTAGTATTCAAACCAAAACCATGAAAATAATTGTTTTAAATGTAATTATTATGCAAAGAATTAGAAAACAGGTCTTCAGAGGGAACTGTCTTGGAAGTTGATTCCTTGGCAGCAACTCTGACATGCTTATAGGTAGTCTTGGGTGCAGGCAGGGGTGAAGACTTGGGAAGGTCAGACGTGTCATTTGAATCACACTGTGGACCCTGTTTCTGAGGACTTGTCACCGTTAACACAAGAGACAAAGTGATTAGAAGATGTTTCAGGTCTAGCAAGTCTTTTGACTTTTGCCATAGAGATGGTGTGATCCATCAAAGTCAAGAAAATAGAAAGGTCAATTGGTATGTGCCCTCTAATAGGTCCACGCATGCCATGTAGGTCACCTTTTTCACAAAGTTAGCTAAGTCACGGGTGTAGATTTACGCTCATCATTCCTAGCTTCTAGCCCTACATACTTTTGAAAACCTAAACCTATTGTAGAAGTCACAGATTGACTACCATATATGTGACTGGCTAGTTTGTTTCCATTCATTATGCCTAGCTACCTCTTCATCTAGTTTCTTTTTCAATTCTAGATTCTCTGACTCTACATCTGCTCTTAACTTCTCAGATCTTTTTAACTCATTATTAGAACATTCAAGATTACTCTCTAATATCCTAATTTTTTCATCATAAGCTATTTGATTCTTCTAAAACCAAACCTTTTGTATTTCTAATGTTTCTAAAGCATGTTTATAAGCATCAACCTCAACATAGCATTCATTATATTTAGGTTTCAAAGTATCATAAGCTTCTTTGAGTTCATTATACGCTTACTACAAACAAAACACATAGTTTTGTACCTGAGAGATGCCCATCAATGCAATCTGATCATGCCTATCCTCTGAAGTACAACTTGCAAACAACCCAGATTGGACACCACCAAGACCATCATCATTCTCCCCGCTCATGTTAAGCCCAAATTCACAGCTTTATCAAGAGTAACCAAACTGAGGCCTTTCCAAAGATCCCTTTGATTCTCACGATAAGAAGAGTAATTCACCTCATCACCGCCTTTCCTGCCCTTGCACTCTCGAGAAGTGACCCATTTGATGACATGTAAAGCACTTGACCTTCTTTTGTCAAACCTATTGATCTCTTCCCTAAAAGCCGAACTTCCTTCCAAATTCTTTCAAATTTTTGATGTCCATAGAAAGCATAGCAACTCGCCACTTTAACTTCATCTCTTCCATCTCCAATGGATCCACCTCGATCGAAATTCTCATATGCAAGTTGTTTCTGAGGATCATAATCAGCAGAAGAAGGATCCAAGTACATCTTTCATTACCCCACTAGTTCTTGTTGAGAACTAGATGAAGCACAGATAAGATGAGGATGAGTAATACTGTTGGATTTGGAGCATGGATCATCTTTGGGTAGATGCCCCAACAAAGGTCGTGTGACTAGTAGTGGATGATGACCTAAAAGGACTTACATCATGTTCAAGAGCTTTAAGTTTGTTGTACGTACCATCAAAAGTAAGCATATCCAAACCACCTTTTAGCTTTAAAGCAATGCTTACTTGTAGCCGTGGATGAAGGTAATGACCTCAAGAACTTAGAATTACAATCATCATTATCTCCGCTTTGCCTCGTAGTGACTTAACTGACTTAAAATCTTGTAAAACTTGTCGTAGCCCTTGTGAATTCCTTCCTCTTTAGAGATTTGAAAGTCTTGAAACTGTTGTCGCAGCATGGACTTTCTCATTCTCCTAGACTCCTCATTCCCTCTGAAGTTAGACTTGATCGCCAACCATATATCCCTAGCATATCGCATATAATGAAAATCACTCAAGTGATCTTGAGGTATCGCCTGAAGAAGTATAGTTCTCACCTTGTGCTCTCTTTGAACTGCCAGGATCTCATCAGCAGATTTTGGATGAGCAATGACAACAAAAGATCATGTGATCGCTGGTTGTCCTTTTTAAGTTGTTTCCTCTCGCGACGATTGACCAGAGATTCCAATCAATGTTGGAAATCCAGTTTTGCACCTCATGGCCCATAGGTTATACTCTTCTCTCTTCAAGTATGGGAATTTAGCATTACTGTTGGATAGACTAAGCAGTTAGTAGGAGGCACCGCATTGTTGTTGGCAACTTCAATATCGCCCATAACTCCGCATATGGTGAAGAATGTAGTGATTGAAAGGATAAAACAAAGAACTCGTCTTAGTATCGTGAGACTCTCGAGAGGCTCACAATAATTCTTGTTGAATCTAGCAGACCTTGATAGATCTTGAGCTCGTGGATCGTTAGCTATGCCTATGTAATCACAAAGCACAAGAAAAGACAATCTCTACAACTTGTATTAAGTAGCGGAATTATAAACACAAGTAACACAAATAACTAAGAACTCTGTGATCCTCTATGGATCTTTATATTAATAAAAACTTTGTTTTTCCAATCGGTCCATAACTCATACTATTGTTCCCTTTTATGACAAGGAACCCTAAACAAAACCCTAAACCATTTCCCAAGAAACGTATAAACATAAAACTAAATAAGATATACACAATCACTTCCTAATAAAGCTCATGTATATCCAAACTAAACATACTAAACACGGAATAATAATTTCCGCAGAAACAAACTAATAACTATAAAACTTCATCAGAATTATGTCTTCGGTAGAATCCATACACTTCAGCAGAATCCATTCAGCAGTAAGTTCAAAGATAATCCATACTTCACATAATTCCCAACAAACGAGTTTAATAAGAATGTTTTACAAACAAATGGATTTTCTAAAGGATAATCATTAGAATAAGGACCGAAAGGATTACCTATATGTTTTTGTTCTTAGAATTATTTTTACAAACATAAACCATGGTTGGAAATCATTTGCTTATGATTTGTGCATCACATCAAGAGTTTACACCAAGCCTTCATGAATATTACTTATGATTGCCTATAGACTACACACAAGTATATATATTTCTTATTGTTGAATTTCACTATAACATAACTTTTTGAGGAAGCCTTGACAAAGCTTTCTTGTTTCAAATCTTTTCAAGAAAACAATTTCGAACACAAAATCCCTTGGGACGATCTCGACTTACCCACCTTTGCTATCGCGAACGAGTATACTTGCTCGTATGTGTTTATAGTATTAGTCGGTTAAATTGTGTTTATAAATTTTTAAAACTTGCACACGGAAAACACATCAGAGACCGTAGGTGAGACTTCATATCTTGCACATAAACAGACAACAAACATGATATCAAGCCAAGATGCAGTTAAGTACATAAGACAGCCAATCATAGATCTCAGATAAATTTTGATTCAACTGTGTTGACCATCTTCATCCTTGCCCAATGAGTTGATAGATTTGATAGGTGTAGTGATTGGCTTCTTAGCATCAAAGTTGAACTTTTAAGAATGTCGGCACATACTTGTCTTGACTTATGAAAATTCCCTCCTTTGACTGTTTAACTTGAAGCCCCAAAAAGAAAGTTAATTCACCCATAGAACTCATTTGAAATTCATGTTGCATCAGCTGCTCAAACTTGAACCAGCATGATATCCTTCTTATCTATCTTGATAAACAAAGTCTTGTCAATTGCTTCCCCAGAACCATGTTACAATAAGAAAGTGAGAAGCCTTTCATACCAAGCTCTAGGTGCTTGATGAAGGCCATAAAGAGCCTTAACTACTTTATAGACTTTGTTTGGATATGCAGGATCCTCAAAACCATGAGGCTGTTTAACATAGACCTCCTCTGTAAAGTTGTCATAAAGAAAGGCACTCTTGACATCCATTTGATAAACTTGAAATCCCATATATGATGCAAAAAGCGAATATTCGAATGGCTTCAATCCATGCTACTGAGCAAACACTTCATCATAATCTACTCTTTCTTCTTTCATATCCTGTGCAACTAACCTGCCTTGTTATTGATGACATTCCCTCTTTCATCTCGCTTGACTCTGAAAACCCATCTTGTACCAATTACTTTCTTTCCATCCGTAGATCACATAGTACCCAAACTTGAAGTTTGAATTGAAAAGTTCTTCTTCATAGATTCAACCCAACTCTCTTTAGTTAATGCTTGAGCTACATTCTTGGGTTCTTCCTGAGAGATGAAACAAGTGAATAAGCATGTTTGGTGATCCTTATGATTCAGCCTATTCTGTTGATATACAAAGCTAAGTAAAGCATTATGTGGTTTAGAAAAACCTTTAACCTTGGTTCTTGTGAGCACTTGAAGTAGAAGGTCCAATTATTTGACCAAGGGGATGATCTTTTGAATTTTAATGTAAGAGTCTGTGGTACTTCAAGATCATCATCCAAATTTGTGAAATCAGTTCCTTCACTGGAATGTGAGAAAATACCTTCATTATCTAACTCATCATCGGTATCTTCTAAACCAGGAACGGTCGGATTATCATCAAAAGTAATCATTAATAGGTGCAGTACTTTGATCCAAAGTACTATGATCAAAAAGTACCGTGAGGGTGTTCTCGTAGACTTACCCTTTTTCTTTCCTTCTTCAAAATCTCTCCTTTGTTCATCCTCATAAGATTGTGCTATTGTGTCTTGAAAAAGCATTCTATTAAGTTCATCTTGAATAGCTTGATCCTCGCTATACAAAGTGGATTTTGGTTCATCAATACTTTTCTCCTTCAACAATTCATGGGTTCTTCATCGAGAACAAGATCGTCTAATATTGAATCCATGAACAATGTACTGTATATCTTCTTCTTTGTGATCGCCTTGATTTTCTTCTCTAACAGGCACATAATTCATAAAAGGAGTCAGAACCTCAAGATCAAACATCCAATCGACCTTTACCCTTGATTTTCTTGATCTTCTAAAAATTCAACATGAAGACAATCTTGAACCTTCTTGGTGACCTTATTGTATACTCTAAATCCTTTGCTGTTGGTACAATATCCCAATAAATATCCTTCTTCTGACATGCCATCAAATTTTCCCAAAGTATCAATAGTATTGAGAATAGTCAGAGGACATCCAAAAGGTTTCATAAAACGTATATTAGGTTTGTTTCCCATAAGCAACTCATAAGGTGTCTTCATCTGATGTTTAATGACTGATACTCTATTCAACACATAGCAAGCATTACTTAAAGCTTCAGCCCAAAATTGAATAGGTAATAATGAATCTGCAAGCATTGTTCTGGCTGCTTCTATCAAAGTTTTGTTCTTTCTCTTTGCAACACCATTCTGCTGTGGAGTTCTAGCAATACTAAACTCCCTCTTGATCCCTTTCTTGGCACAAAATTCATCCATAAGCTTGTTCTTGAATTCAGTCCCATTGTCACATCTAATAGCTCTTACTTTGAGTCTCAATTGGTTTTCCAAGGCTATTATAAGATCATGAATAACATCAAAGGTTTCATCTTTAAATCCCAAGATAAATACCCAACTAAATCTACTACAATCATCTGTTACAACCAGGCAGTACTTCTTCTTGTTTAGACTTGCAACAGAAATAGGTCTAAATAAATCCATGTGCAGCAGCTCCAAGGGTTCTCTAATGGTTCTATCCTCAATCTTCTTGCATGAAGCTTTGTGATGTTTACCCTTCTTGCATGCCAAACATGAGTGATCATTCCTATATGTTTTGGAAGGTAAACCTCTAACTAAATTTCCTTTAACCAACTTGTTGATATTCTTGAAATTTACATGGCCTAATCTTCTATGCCACAGATGTGCTTCTTCAAGTGTTGCTTTTGCTACTAAACATGTTGCTCTTTTAGAGGAGTTAAGACTCTTCATATCCAGATCACACATCATTGGTTCTTGGTACTCTCAGTACTACCAAGTTATCATCAACAAGCTTGAATTCAAGGGAAAGAATGAGACATTCTGTAAGTCGTGAATAGCACAGGTGCTTCTTGTCACAGATCTGAGAGACTGAAAAAAGATTGAACTTGAGCTCCTTCACATAACGAACATTCTCAAAATCTATGCTTCCTGCCTTGATAGTTCCTTTGCCAGTTATTCTTCCTCCACTAGCATCATTTCCAAATGCAACTCTTCCTCCACAATAAGATCTAAATCCTACGTAATCTCTTTGTTTCTGTCATGCTTCTAGAGCAACCACTATCCACAATTAAATGATCTTTAAGCTCCTCTTCTGGTTTGCCCTGCACAAAGATAAAAGAGTTAGTTAATTTTAGGAACCCAAGCCATTACGACTTGTGTTCCCTGTGGAGTTACATACTTAAATTCTTTAAGTATGTAATTTCCACTATCTTTAAGCACACATGATCAATTATCTTTGGTTGTTCCAAAACTTGTGTTGGTTTTTCAATAAAAATCTCTTTTTCATCCAAATTCTCTTTATTATTTTCAACAAAATCTCTCTGTTTCACCCACACTTGCCGAGTAATCGTTTGTTTCCCATCATTACTTTCTTTCTTAACCCAAATTTGTTTTAACTTTTGGTGTAGAGTTCTTTGATCTAGATACTCTTTTGAGGGTGTGTAACGCCAGATTGATAGTAATTGGATCTCCTAGGGCTTCCATTCCAAAAAGTGCTAGCAGTACCTTGATTTGGTGAAAATCTAGCAGATTGAGAAGGTAACGCTTGAGAAACTTTTGGCTTATCAGCATCTTTGGAAAGTGTTTGAAGGTACGGGTGATTTTGAAAAGATCTTCTCCGTGAGGGTACCGTGGTCTTGTGAGAACTTTCTGTGGTTAACCCTATGTGAATGATTCCAGACTGGTTTATTCTCCCTTGATTTTTGGTTGGCAGATCTGGTCTTTGGGAATTTACTTAGATATTCTGAGTGAAAGTCACAGTGCTTAATCAAATGATCAGGACTATAACAAACAAAACACAATTTTTGACCCATACTCCCAAAATTTCTTCCATTAGTTCTATGACCAAACCTAACCTGACTTTTATTATGAAAATTATTTTGACCAAAATTATCCCAAAAGGTTTAAGGTGTTTTTGAAAAGGTTTTCTTAAAGGTAATGTGAAGGTTTAGCAAGATTTTGAGATGAAGGTACCGCTTGACTCTTAACATTATCATCCTTAGTTTCTCAACTGTTTCTTTGGAGGTTTCGAACTAGATTGATTAAAGAAGCTTTTTCCTAAACTCTAGATTGTCTATTCCAAAACAAGAAACATATATCCTAAGTGGTTGAAAGCTACCAGTTGGTGGAGGAACTGCATGATAACCCTTGTCTTTCTTAAATTCAGGAGGTGTTTGACTAATAGATTCCTCATCACTAGATATGTTGTCTACATAGCTAATGAGTTCATCATCACTAGTTGTCATATCCTCATAATCAAGTTGGTCCTCATCACTAGGTGGGTTCTCTTTTGTGCTACTAAAATCCATACCAAAACCTAGGCCAGTTTTAATGTGTGCTTTTTTATGTTTTTCAACAAAACTAACATGTGAAAGGCCAGATTGTCCCCAAGCAGCAAACTTTTCTAGCAACTCATCCCTTTCTTTAGTCATCTTTTCTAGTTCAGAGACCTTACATCCTAACTTCCATTCACTTAATTTTAATTGATAATCCTGTTGTTCATACTTTTCTGCCCAAGCCATTTCATTATTTTCATGAGTTATTATTTTGGCTTCCATTGAATCTAAGGTTATTTGATAACTGATACCTCGCACCTAGCCCTTCTACAATTATCTCTTTCAGTTACATAATCTTTAAGAACTTTTTGATAAAAATCATGACACTTAGAGCATACCTTAGAGATTGGGGGTGAACTTTTTTTTGGGGTAAAGGGGAGTAATCCTGCACCCTAGCAAGCAGAACAGGTTCTTCTTCACTTTCCATGCTCTAATCAAAGCTTCCAAGACCATCTCTAAATTCCATAGCAGCAGATCCTGGTTCCTCATCAAAAGCTATGCTCCAATCAAACTCTTCCATTGCCACCATATAGTAGGTTACTGGTCATCATCAATTCAAGACTCCACCAACCTCGATAGATTTTCTTGAGCAACCAAAGATTTTGTTTCGAATAGGAATTTCCTTTAGTTCAAGATTAGGTTTCTCAGTCATCCCGCTGTTCTATTTAGCAAGCTTGCATTCCCTTGCAAAGTGTCCAAATTTTTGACGCTTAAAGCATTCAATCTTTGACTTGTCAAAGGTGATACCTTGTTTGGGTTTGAAGTCAATGCCTCTTCCTGCTTTCATTTACTTCTTGATCCTAGCGTGATCATAGCAACTTGCCACCTTATATCAATTTCTTCAAGAGCATCCTCTTCAATTTGTGACATATCTTCTTCATAAGTAATGTAAAGTAGCTTGGCGATGAAGAATGAGCATACAACTTCATCAGAATGGATGGTGTTTGTTGGTGATGATGTGGGGTTGGTTATGGTTGTGATAGAATGAGCGGGATAAGCGACTTGAGCAACAGATTTTGAGAAGGATAAGCAGTACTTTTAGTGGAAGTACTGCCTCTTTTTCAGACGATACAAAAGCAATATTGTGAGATTTGGAACTTGTTTGGCCATTCATCTCATGCTCATACACCTTCAAATGGTTGTAAAGATCATCAAAGTCCATAGTGTCCAAACCTGGTTGTCCTCTGATCATAGTAGCAATCACATGCCATACGGATGGCAAACTCCTTAAGAACTTCGTGTTTGCATCTTCAATGATACTCTGCCTTGTATAACTCTAGCATGTGAGGAGATTTTGAATCTGTCATAGGCAAAAGATCAAGACCTTTCACCAAATGTGAAAGTTTCAAATTGTTGCTTCAACAGATTTCTATGCATCTTCTTGGAAGCATCATTACCTCCAAATCTTGTCTTGAGAGCATCCCATAGTTGTTTTGCATCCTTGGCATCATGGAACTTGAGTAGGTAACCATCAGGAATAGCAGACAATAATATGTTGAGAGCCTTTTCTTGATTTCTTATTGTAGCAGATGGCAAGACGGCCTTAGGAGGTTTAGGTTGTCAAGGAATTTCTACAGGATCTTCCACAGCTTCATTACCGTTGACAATTACATTCCACAGTGCATGGTCTATAATAGAAATGTACTGCCTCAACTTCATGCTCCAGAGATCATATTCTCCCTTCTTGATGATAGGAATTCGAGTGAGGTGATGATGGGGTGGTGCGCCTTCAATGACATCTTTAGGGTTTGTTGTTAAATAGCTTTTAAGAGTTTCTTCTAATCGAGTTTCCACACAAGCTCGATTGCACTTGTTGGATCGATATACTCTCGACCAAACTACCTATGTAGTTTGTAGGGTTTAGTAACCCTCGATAAATCCTAAGTCACTAACAATGAAAACAATATACTTTACTAAGTATAATGGAAACTACTTAATAAAGCTAAGAAGAATTAACTTTAAGCTTCAAAAATTATATTAAACTTTGAATTTGCTTAATACACAGATTCACTAACAATCCCTAACAACTCTGATATCGTACTTCTTGTAAACTCTAAAATCACGTACGTCTAATGCCAATCTAGGGATCCTTTTATAGGCATAAAGATAACCCTAGTCGGTTTACAACTCTATTCCTTGTATGCCAAGTAAAACTAAACTAAATCGAGAACATTCTAGAATTATATAATAATCCTTAACGATTTGCATACAGCTTCTTTATCCTAAGTAAACATTTTGATGTTACAGTACTTTGACTTTCTTCATTAACAGTACTTTGACTCTTTAGTACTTTGACTCTTCAAAGACTTTGACTTTCTATATCCCAACACAAGACTCGACTCTCTAAACTCTAGATACTTTGAAACAAACAAACATAAATTGAAAAACATAAATATAGATGAGGATAGTAGCCTGTATGTTTTTTTTTTCATTTTTTTTTACACTCTTTTTTTTTTCTTTTTTCCTTTTTTTCCTATTTTTTTCGATTTTTTTTCATACACTTTTACTCTACCATCTTCTACGATAACATCAAAATATAAGTGATTTATAGGCACATCCATACACTTGAGGTTTATTTATTCTAACACTAATTTGACCCGAATTGAAAAGATCAAAACACTTGGAGTACATTATTACGTAAATAAAAGGAATTTGAATTTAATGTTTTTTCCCGTCACTCCATAAAATTTAACTTTACCCATGAGTCCCAATCATCCCAAAACTGTATACAAAAGATATGACTCGACTTAGCAACCATGCAAGTAACTAGATAATTTAACTAAAGGTTTAGTATGATAACAATGGCACTAAACGCGAGTGCATACAAAGGTAGGCTAAGGATATTTGGGTGTACATTTAGTGAATTGTAAACAATGCTCTTCATTGATATTCCGAAAACCAAAACATCACGAGAACCGCGAAAAGGATAGGCTCTGAGAGGTTAACTATGGGTATCGTGTACTAAATATGAGTACAACGCAAGGGTGTGGGGGAATTACTCAACCGATGTGGAAGAAGTAATTATAATATGGGTATCAAACAAGGGTTATCCTAA
This sequence comes from Chrysanthemum makinoi, assembly GCA_910596185.1. NCBI lineage: Eukaryota > Viridiplantae > Streptophyta > Magnoliopsida > Asterales > Asteraceae > Chrysanthemum > Chrysanthemum makinoi. Next base: position 342,127,595 of record OU343221.1, read on the forward strand.
TGCCTCTTATCATTTAGTTATTCCTAACTACACAAGTGTAGTCTCACTAGCGAACTCGGGATGCATCACAAAACAAGTTCTAGAATCTATTATACTACCACAAGACACTCTCGAAGCATTAAAGGTGAATGCTTTAATTCCTATAGATCTAGGAGCAAACCTCACATTTTTTATGTGGAATTTGAGTGGTAAAGGGTTTTTGTGCTAGTCATATAACTCCTATCCATGAGACGCTTTATTAAGACTAAAGGCCCACTCGTACAAGTCATGAAAAATTTTAAATTTGTACTAAAATTACCCAAACCGATATTTCTCATGGTTTATTACACAAATGAAATAGGACAAGACAAATAATCAAGGATAAGCATAGTTTCAAAGTTCCCGTTTTATTCTCCCTCCCTACACTTAAACTGAACGTTTTTCACAATGTTCCCGAAAGTATCAAATTTATGATAACGGAAGGTAATTTAAAAGAAAAAGAAACTATTAATCCCCTGATTAGCTCGGTAGGATTCGTGTGTGAAGTAATGGTTAAATTCTTTCCAAGAAGAATGTATGCGTGAAAAGCTCCATCCAATCTTATGTTTCTTCTTCTTGATAAATAAAACTTGTACACTTTAAGAAAATAGACGAAACCTTCGCGTAAAATCGGCGGTAAAATTATATATGACTCTACTAAACTAGGATATAATGCTTGTGGAATGGATGTTTGCAGTTTTTCTAGAAAATTAAGACCTGACAATTACCAAAAATTTATAAGTAGCACGTAAAACGAGAGAAAGTTAGATAAGTTGTTTCTCTCCTCCCGACTTGTCAAGTTGCAATCCGACCGCCGTGTTATCCCACGTAAACTAGTCACGCGATTTTCTCGAAAAATTCTGGAAAAGTTACACCTTTAAAATCTGGAAAAGTTCCCTAAAAACAAGCATTTGACTCGATACAAGCATTTGACTCTAACAAACACACATATAGATCATTTTCAATAATCGTAATTCTCATGTTCACGTTCTTTTAAAAACGTGTGTAATCTTCCCTACACTTATCCATTTTGTAAAATAACTTTATATGTAATTGAGACGAGGTTAAAGACAAAATAAAGCATTTTTACAAATTCAAACATGAGAATAAACAATTAATGAAAAGATACATGACATACAAACAAGCAAACAATTAAGCATGGGTTGCCTCCCACGAAGCTCTTTTCTTTATTTATGAGTCTTGTAGCTAGAATCGAAGTCGTGCCCCTACGTACCTATGTAAGTAAGCTTATCCTCAAGAATATCATAGGGATCAAACTTATCTTTTAAGTTCCTAATGGTACGCTTAGTTCGGTACGCCTTTTCAAACTTTTCTCCATTGGGGTCATAGATTGTCATCCTAATGTGCCATTCTCCATTACCATCACTAGGTGGTCTATCCCAATTCCACTTATGCTTAGGTTTCTCACTCTCGACTTTCTACTTATTCATGACAAGATTGACGGGCAAGCTTCCTAGGAACTCGGTCATCTTCCTAAACACAAAGGCATCCTCGAATGGGTTCACTTCCATGTCCCTAGCCAATTCTTGTTCATGGAAATTTGAATTGCTAACAAAGGCCTCTTCTAGATAGAAAGGTCGTTGGGGGCCTATAAAATCTTTATTAATCCAAGGTCCATATCTAGATGGCATTCTATGTAACATGATTTCGTAGGGAATTTCTTCCTCCTTGTAGTAGATATGCTTTTTGACATCATAAATTGACCTAGCACTCCCTTCTCCTACCACTATCTTAGACATTTTGTAATCAATTATAGCACTAGCGGTGGCTAAGAATCCTCTTCCTACTAACAATGGGCATGTCGAGTCTTTATTCATGTCTAGCACATGAAAATCCACCAAAAGAGTCAATTCACCTACATGCACTACCATGTCTTTTATTATCCCTACCGGATATGCAATACTACCGTTCGCTAGACCTAAGATGGTTTCCATTGGTTCTGTCTTACCTAGGTTAAGGCTTCTATGGAGGGACAATGGAAGAAGATTGATGCTTGGACCTAAGTCGTAAAGTGTCGAAGGTTTTGAGTTTCCAAGCCTACACAGAAGAATGAATAGCCCGGGATCATCTATCTTCTTAGGTAACTTATTTTGCACAAATGCGGAACCACGTTCTTCTAGCTTTAGTTGTAACTTATATTTTCTTTAAAGCATTGTAATAAGGCGCATGAGCCAAGACTTCAAGAACTTTCTTGGTGGAGTTCCTTGTACTTCTCCTCTAGATTAGGTTTAGGTTCTTGGTTGATGGGTTTCTCAAGAGTTGGTTGGACCAATGGTTCGAGTCCTTGGTACTTTTTGAGGGATCGCTTAGAACCCGTGTTGATAGCGTTAACCGGATGAACTTTCGGGTGTGAAGGGCATAGATACGCACTTTCCCAAGGTGAGCTAGAACATGAAGTCGATGAAATCGAATTCACTTTTGGGTTCTTTATAGTGTCCCTCAGGAGTGTTCCAATTTCTCGGTCATTGAAGGATTTTAAGAGAGCGTCAAGTTTGGTTGTCATCTCGACTTGTCGTTGCTTGAAATCAGCTTCAATCTTAGTCAAACGAGCTTTTTGAGATGACATGAACCTTGACACTATTGCCTCAAGTCTAGTTGAATTCCTGGTATTTGGAGGGTTGAACCTATTGTGTGGACTAGATGAGCTTTGGGGTGGGTTTGAGTTTTGGCCCCACTTAAGGTTTGGGTGATTCCTCCATGAGGGGTTGTAGGAGTTTCCTAAGTTATTTTGTTCGGGCTTGAAAGTGTACCACTTTTCTCCCTGCCCATCGACGCTGGGGAAGGCGTAGTCCGCAAAAGCTTGTTCGGGGAGTCTTGTGCAATCACGAGTGTCATGGGGACCACTACATAACTCACAAGGTAGAGTGATTTTTCTCACTTGGTGTGAAGACTTAGGATTTTCGTAGGAGCTCATTAGGAATTTGACTTGATCTTCAAGCTCCAGCATCCTACGATCGGAAGTTTATGGGTTAATGGGAGGCAAGGAGATTGCCTTTACGGTTTTAGGCAACTCACGGGGGTCATTCCAACTTTCGTTGTCATAGAGAGCAAGGTCCTCTATTGTACCCCACGATTCTTCCGCGATGAGATCACTAAGTTTCCACCGCTTGGTCGATGGATTGCTTAGTTGAGAAGTTGACATAATCGTAAAAGATTTGGACTTGAAGCCAAAGATCGATGCCGTGATGAGGGACTTTATGGAGAAAGTCTTTGAATTGGGTCCATGCTTCGTAGAGAGATTCACCTTGACGTTGTTGGAACATCAAAATTTCATTCCTAAGCTTAGTAGTTCTCCTGTGGGAAAAATTGGGCAAGGAACAGAGTGAGATCATCCAACTTGAGATGAGCCTGGTGGAAGTCACTGCCAATTACTAGCTTGGTCCCAGAGAGAATTGGAAGAGACGCAGCACGCGGGTCTCCGAAAGTAGTAGCATCAAGGTCGATGGAATCGACTATTTTAAGGAAATCCTTAAGATGCTGATTAGGATCTTCGGAACGAAGTCCATGGAATTCACATCCGTTTTGCACCAACCGGATGGTTTCGGATCGCAGGGCCGTAGTTTGAGCTTGATCGGGGAGCTCAATAGTGTTCCTATAGCCTTGGTGGCTTGGTCTAGAGTATTCACCAAGAGTACGGGCTCTTGGCGGGTCATTGATTGGTGGATCGATGAGTGGTGGCGGGTTATCACCTTCCATGATGAAAAGTGATAGGATTACGAACAAATTCACGAAGAAGGGGGATAGACTATGAGGAAGCTAAAAATTAGAAAAAATCTTACTTGATAGGAATCAAGTAAGGGAACCAAAACGAGATAGAATCCTAACTAGCTATTCTATACCCCGGCAGCGGCGCCAAAAACTTGATACGCCAGACAACGCGTTCGGGGTCAAAGGAAACTTCCTTTTCGTCGAGCAAGTTTTTCAACACCCTAGGCAGTGAACCTAATAGTTGTAGTGTAGTATTGGGTAAGCCTCGTGTATTGATATCATTCTCTAGTGGAATAGGAATGCTAGTGAGAAATTACTACGCTAAGGTTTAAGGTTGAGGAAGATTAAATCTTTTTATATTTTTTTTAAGAAACTAAAGGTAAAATCTCGGGGATTGGATTTGGGGGTTGGTACTTCTACCGATTACTCTACTATCTAATTATCTAACTAATGGGTAGTCTATGCCTTTTTGAAGTGTGCTCGTATGATGATTAAAGATGTGTCTACCTAGATACTATTACTCCCTAGTTATATTTTATTGATGGTTGAATTGTTACGTCCTTATTCTTAACGAGTTTTGTTTTCTAAGGTTGTAGGGTGTGCTTTTCTCCCTAACTCTTTGAAGCTACCTTAAGGTTAATGACTACGAAATCTCTAGGATTCATAAACTTAACACTAAGGTTTTCTTTGGATGTTTAGCCTAAAATTCCACTAGTAATTATAAACTAATGTTCAACAAAGATTAATCAAGCATTAAAAACACAACGATGGCTTTAATCACTCCTAAGCCAATTACAATTAAGATAAGAGACAACCAATCAATATTTAATAACTAGGTTTCATAGATCTAAGCAAACACACAATTAAATTAGCCGGACATGTTAAAGATGCAAGCATACACACATTCAATTGAAGACATATTGAAATCAAGGGAATAAATAACTTATCTCGATGTAAAATAGGGTATGAGAACCCTAAAATACTATCCAAACCGGACTACAATCATTTTAGGTTTTTACTCCACAAGTCTACCTCTTTTAAATCTGAAAAATTGAATTCTATATATAAGATTACAACTGAGACGACGTCACCTTATAGTTGGGATGCCGTCAGATCGCCGTCATGAGGGTTTCATCTTGGTCAAGTCAACATTGGGACGGCGTCACGTTGTGGTTGTGACTCCGTCAGTCTTTAGCTTTGACGTCGTCTGAATCTGGATCTAGGCCGTCTGAGGAGGAAATTCTACGTGACACCCTTACTCTTCAAAGCCTGACGCCATCAGGTACAAAATAGCAAAATCGCTACTGAGCCGTCAAAATTCAATCACACAAAGAGGGACGGCGTCGCCCTCTATTTGGGATGCCGTCAGGTGTAATTTTAGCAGCTTGAGTGTCTTGATCTTGACTTAGCCATTTTCTTCATATATTTACTCCTTTTCGTCCAAAAATGCATCATTCCAGCATTTTGCTTCCAAGAGACATAAAAAGTGAGAAGGAACGAAATTAAGCAGTAACGGATATAGAAGTGGGCGATTAAGGGCTTAAATGACCCCTTAAAAGTGTACGTTTTAAATCCTTATCAATATAATAATTATCTATAACGATTTATATATAATTATTATTCATTAACTCTTCATAAGTAAAGTGTGCAATCCCGTGATCTCGAGTTCGATCCTGACACACATCTACTAATTTATGTCCATTAAACTAACACTCTTACCTCTTATGCATATGTAGTGATTGACAGGTTCAAAATTGCTTCCAGATGTAAATTATCTTTTACCTATAATTTGTCCGCCTACAGCGTCTCCATCTGTAGAAACTACAAGAAACATAAGAAAGTATTAGTAACTTTTCATTGTTACTTCCTTCTTAAAGCTTAACCATCCTTATGTTTTCAAGTGCCGGTTTTACCACCTAAAGTTTCTCCTTCTCGATCTTTACCAAAGTTCCCAGAGCATTAACACCCCCACCTCCCAATGAAGGAATATAAACGCATCAAACAATGTAACCATATCCAGGCACTAGTCTGCTTATGGCTTAGTAACGGTAAAACCACTAAACTTTCAACGATATGGAGCCATGGAGGTTAACCTTTAAATTTGCATGATTTAGTGGATGACATGACTGTTTGGTTCAATTTTCCGCAACTTTACACTACAAGAAAAAAAGAGTTAAGGAACTTGATCAACTTTAAAAAGTTAAGGGAATAAATCACAAAAAATGATGATGTTAAGTGGAATTTCCATTAGCAGCCCTTTGTTTAAGTGATACTTAACTTTTGGCAATCCATACAATTTGGATTATACATAATTTGCAGATTGTACAATAATGTGTGTGGAGCCGTTAACGAACACCCTACCTAATATCTAAGCTGGCCTTTGAAATTGTTGCCGGAATCTTCATGAAATCAAGTCAAGTTTGAATCATAGGAGCAAATGAAGACAATGAAGATTCAGAAAAGACGGTTGTCATGCTCAACTTGGTACCACTTGGTGAAAAATTTGAAAACTTCACCATGTATGTAACTGCTCAAAGATTATGGCTAAAACAAATGCCTATTAAGTACTCCCTTTTTGGCGATTATGAAGTTTTTTTCGTCAAGTATCCAGGTGCCTCTGCACTAAGAGATCGAGATATGGCCGGGTCGGGTGGATTTGGGCAACAGTTTAAAACGAGCCTTTTTCAGTACTGGTAAAAATGTACGAGTTGACTCTAATACACTTCATTATCCATTTAACCCATTTCTATTATTAGATATTTTTTTGTGCCAAAAACGTGATGCAGGTTTTACTGACCATGTTTTAATATTTATATAGTCTCGTTATACCTATGGTCTACCCTAATGCACTAACGGGCAGTGTACCCGGTCGTGTGTAGTGTAATATTTGGTAAAACTAAGGTTGTCCCAAAAGCTATGTGTGTTGGATTATTACTAAGTCTAGGTGTCACAGTTTTTAATATGATTTCGATAAGGAATTAATTAATTAACTACTAAAGTAGATAAAAGCAAATAAAGGCAAAGGTTTAATCAATAGAGGAGAATGGTGCTAACCTAGTTATTCCTCCTAGCTAGTAATGTCTACGTCTACTTACTTTCAATTACTTCAGGTGGGGTCAAAGTCGAGAGGACAACATTTGGTCAATTCGCCATAACATATTAGCAAAGATGCCACCAAAGGAGAAGTCAGTTGTCCCCTCAAAAGTCATGTTGTTCCTGGTCCCCTAAGCCGAGTCATTAAGTACTGCTACATGCTAGATTTATAATAGTGAGTGCCCGGGCGTTAGCAACTTAAACTGTCACCCCCTAATTCTTAAGTTCATCCAAACGGTAGGTGATCAGTTGGTCAAATCGCACAAGTAGAAAAGGGTGTCGTCAGTTGGTTAGATCTTACCCTTCCTGTCTCAGTCTACTCACTTAGGGTCAGTTGGTCATATCTCCTAAGCAACTAGCCTCTACCGTCATTCAAAACTACCGAAACAAGGGTAGCTACAAATAAACTATGCATGCATACACTTAGAAATAATTATACGAAAGTAATGTAAATGCAAACAAAACAATTAAGGAATCATAACTAGGCCAGCACCAAGAGGTGCTTAGGCGCTCATATTAACCATACAAATCAATTCAATATTCAAAGTTACGAAATACATGAATCGAAAGTAAAGAAAAGATAAAATGCTAATGCTTATCCTAGGGGAGTGATTTCTCCCTTGGAGACAGCTCCGTATGCTCCTCTAGACCTGCCTTTGGCTTTTTCCCACATTCTTTGGTTGTGATGTATGGAATCGGATGATTTGAAATGCTGGAAATCATGGGGTATTTATAGGCCAGATCTGGGTTACGGCGTAACTAATATAAGAGTTACGCCGTAATCTTCAATTCCTTCGTAATTTGCACTAGATCTGCTGGTTACGGCGTAACCTTATAAGTGGTTACGCCGTATCTTCAATATTACTTGGTTACGCCGTAGTTGATGAAATAGTTACGGCGTAGTTATCAGCGGCGTGGAACCTCATTTGACCTAATATAGTTACGTCGTAGCTTTTGGGAAGAGTTACGCCGTAACCTTCTGATGAGTTAGTTTTCTGAGTCACGCCTTTACGGCGTAATGTGAGAGATGAGTTACGCCGTAACTTCTTCAAAGTCAGAATACTATGATAAATCTTTGATATTTCTCCAATTCCGCGTCTCTTTAGCTCCAATGCTCGTAATTTACCTGAAAGTAGAAAACAATGGAAAACAAGAGTAAATCCATATACATGATATAAATTACAAGCATTATCAGGGAAATGGACACTTAATATTTAGGACTATTTGATGTTATCAAATATCCCCCCACTTGAACTCTACTTGCCCTCAAGTAGACCTTATTAGAAAGATTCCTAAAAAGATATCTCCCAAAACCTGTAAAATATAAGTTTACAAATCCCCTATGCTAGAATAAAACAAAGCCGAACACCTCATGAAATGGGAACGAAACACTCAAATCTCTCAACTATTCTAAGTGTCAATTTTGGGGTGATCACTCAATCGCACAGTCATAGCATGTATTCTATCATAAGCTTGGCGGTTACACAAATCTCCACCACTAGAGTTAAGGGCTAAACAATTCTCGAAGGCAATATGGGTAGACACGACAAAGGTTAAGGGCTGACTCGTGATTACTAACATGTCACGGCGAAGTGGACAAAATCAATGATACATGACCAAATCCATGGCAAAGACACCAAAGATTGCTCGCTGCATCACCTAGACACGCTTCATGACTAAAGGGTAGGATAAGACATGGGATATATAAATGGTGTAAAATAAAAATCAAGCAGATAGTCTAAATCTATGACCACGTCATCACCACTTACCGTCCGCCCAAAGTTCAAGCTTTGAAGTCAAGAAACCGGATCATGAAATACTAGGTAGATGTGTCATTAGAGGACGTCGTGATGGGTACACTACCTTTTCTCCAACTGTTGGCATAATTACCAACTCCAATCTTCGAATGTGACCGAGGCGGCCTCCTCGATACTAAATCTATAAAGCTCATAACATATTGCTTATAACAATGCACTTTTACAATAACATAATTTTTTTTTTCGAATCATTTTTTTTGGGAACATAACAATAATAACTAAACATAATATCCCCCCACTTGAGATGAACAATGGGAATTCGGGGGGTCTTCAATGATCTTCAGGAATATGTCATCGACGAAAGCGTGATTTTCGAACCTTTCCACTTGATCCTTGAACTTAGGCAAATGATGACTTCCCAATCACAAATAAAGACTACAGCGTAGGCTAAGGTGTATAGGTGTATCGAAACAATATATTGGGTTAAAAAAATGAAAGGAATGGCTGAGATGGGTGTATCTATGGGTATCTTGCACTAAAGATGAGTGCAACAAAAGGGTCTCACATGGGGGTCGAGAAGTCGAGGTGACTAATCGATAGACACACAATGGTAGGCTATTTGGGTGATAATCCTATAATATTGCCTTCTTAAACTGAAAAGTCCAAATACATCGAGCTAACTCAACATACCTCATATATGGTCTCGAAATGATGCAAAAGGCCAAGTTCTAAAGTTTACAAGCTATCGGCACACTCATAATTTGGTAGATTTGGGGCAAAATATTAGAAACGGATAAGGCTAATCTCACTATATAATATCAAGGGTTGTATGCGCTCGGCTAAGGTCTAATCTAGTTAGGTTAAGAAAAACATGTCAAAATTTTAAAAATGGCATAATTTTTCAAAATAAACTAGAAAAATGAGGGCAAAATAAATTTCAAGAGATAATTCTACTCCCGTCCCCCCACTTGAATTGTAGAAAGTCCCTTTTTTTTTTGGGTAAAAGGTCAAAGACCCGGTAATATCTAGCCACAAATTGATGTGATCACTTATCACTTCCTAGATATTCTCAATTACAAACACAATTCACACCTTTATGAGTTATGTTAGCGCTAAATACAACCTACAATGTTAACAATGGAGGTTAATGGTGAAAGCATAACAGAAATGTGAAGGTTACAATGCTATTTATAGCTACAACTGAGTACACGAGGCTATTTACATTGAATGACAATCTATTGCTGCATATCTGCTATATTCAGCACAACATAAAAACATAAAAAAATTCTTAAACTTTATGACGTATGACTAGACATCATACAAAATCGATCAAGCATTGAGTTACCGATACACGCATCTTCATCCAAAGTCGATCATCTACTGAGAATAAATCTTTGACTTGGCGCATTGTTGGCCTTTCCTGTGGGTTGTCGTTCAAGCATGCCCGTGTGACATTCAAAATTAAATGAGCTAATTTGTCAACTAGAGGTGATGGTCGTGGAATCCGTCTATCTCCTACATTGTCCAGCAATAGATCATGAGTCGACATTGTTGGCAGACATGATATAACTTCTCCAGGATGCTTTTGTTGGATGTTAATTGCATAAGTCGGTTGGACAAGGTTTAATTTGTAACAAACGGAAGCCAAGGGGCTGAACATGTTAAGTAGATAGTTAATAACCGTTTAGCGGTTATAGGTAGTTAAAATTAGTTACAGGAAGTTAGTTAAAATCGTTGTACTTGTTCATGAAGGGTCACGATGGTTCATTAGAACCCCTGATATATGTAGTACGATGTAACGTTTTAAAGTGTGTCTCAATAACAATATAACAGATTATGTTGTTTATAATAAAGAATCAATTCTTGTAAATCTTGTTCATAATATCGATCCTGGAATCATCAAATAACCTGTGTATCAGTGGTATCAGAGCCAAAGGTTCCAAGATTGCAAGAATTTGTTTCACTTCTGATCATATTGGTCAAAAGGCCAACGGTTGTTTCATCTCATAAAACTAGGGAATGAAGAACACGGAAGTAAAGGACACCAATTACTGTTACTTTGATATGTCAGAAAGAAATCAAATAACGGGAACTATATTATTGTTTGGTTTTGATTTGAACCAAGAACAGTAAACGAGAAAGGGAGAAAGAGCACGCTGGGAACAAGGAGTTTCTCGGTGGGAAGAGTGTTTATTTCAAAACAGAAATGAAACCTAAATAATTAGGAGACGCAAGGGAGATAGTGCACGATCAGAACTTGTGTGAAGTTGAAAACGTGGACACCAAACGTTTTAGTGGGATAAAACTTTGTTGGGACTAGAAAGTGATGACAAAGGAAAGGAGAAATAAAATTATACAGGGACTTTTGTTGGTAACTGCAATAACGTAGCAACAAAGAAGGAAAACTCTTGACGCTTGGAAGGATAGCGTGGAACAAGAGAGAAGAGACTGTTTGTTGTGATTCCTGGAAATGCGACAACAAACAAGAAAGAAGGAAACAATATTGTTCAAGGTTTTTGTTGGTAACTGCATAAATGCAGCAGCAAAAAGGAAAAGCTCTTGACGCTTGAAAGGATAGCGTGGAACAAGAGTAGTATAGCGCTAAGGTTCTTTTGTGGTTCACTATTAGCGCGACACTGGAATGGAACAAATAATCGTTTGTGAAGGAAAACGAGTGGGTAAAGAACTTTGTGAAATCGGGTTAAACAAGACACAAAGGGAAGGAAGTACGCGGGGTTAAAACGTGAGCAATGAGCGTTGTTGTGGAAAAGGGTTTGTGTTACAACCAAGAAGGAAAAGAGTACTCAAGGATTATTTGTAGAAAACGCATCGAGGTGACACAAGGATACAACAACAACGAGAAAGAAGAAAAACAAACATATCGTTTGTTTTTGGTTGTGGATATCGTGAGGGGTATCAAGGATTGTGTGAAGGAAAGGGCTTGGATTTCGAAGGAAAAGAAACAAACACAACGTAGAGAACTTGAAAGGAGACCGTGAAGAACCTAACTTGGTTGGAAGGATACCGTGAACAAGAAAGAATCTAGGAGACGTTGTGGAGACGAAATCAAGCCAACATACAAAGAGAAACAAAGCAACACATAGTTGTTGGGGGTTAGATCCCAGAAAAGGGTTAAGACAATCAATGACAGTAGCAATACCACTAGGTGGTTACCGGATATCATTTGGAATCGTGTGATCACTTTCCAAAGTAAACTATTCGACCCTAATGCCTGGGTATCACGAATATCTACTTGGGATAAGACCAAATGTAGTTAGAGAATTAGGCACAATTCTATAACCCTTTCACTAGTAAGAGTTTACGTTTTCTGTGTGTTCTTCATGCATGTTCAGATCTCCTATATATAAGAGGTTACTCTTGAGCTATTCTAATGGAATTATGAGTATTAATCGGCCCATTAATAGCCTCATAATTATCCCCATTATAGCTGTTAGTGGTTACATGACCAATTAAACGTGGTCATAAAGAAGTTGTAACGCCATTTAGCGGTAATTTCCCATAAGCGTTACTTTCCACTAGCGTACTTTCCACTTGCAGTGGAAGTACAAAGCTTATCAGTGGAAACACGCTTATCGTACTACATGGCACTATCGTGGAAACACCGCTATCGTGGAAACACTGCTTATCGATGGAAACCACAAGTAGTACTTTCCACAAGCGATACTTTCACCAAGCAAGACTTTCACCAAGCAGACTTTCACCACTACCAATACAAACCACTATTAGAGTCGGGTGTTCATGGACCTTATGGGTGTACACTCCGTACCTCCTAACCCATTACAAGGTGTGAACTAATCCCACAAGTGCACTAAATTTTCCAACAATCCTCCCCAAATTTAGTTCACTTTGCATGAAAAAATAAACATCAATCAAAACATGTGCATAAACGAAAATGTCCTTTGGATTGAATTTCCATCTTAGTAAATTACACGTTCAAATATTCGAGAATCAGGGTGTTCTAAGAATTGAACCCTTCAACCCATTTGAATACCTGAAGATAAAATACACACAAGTTTTCAAACACTTAAAAGCTCCCGACACTATACAAGCCATGTGTCCATATCCAAATTCATAAATGTTGTAAAAGCTAAAAGTCCAAAGCTTCCCGAAGCGGCAAAACTTCAACATTTACATAGGTGGTTCCTCTTTAGTCATGCTCCGCCAAGCACTTTTTCAAAGAAAATTAACCATTAAGAAGTAAAGACTTCATCCTCCTTTCAGCAGGTTCTAAGCACAACCTTGGGATGTAAATAAAACATGTGCTCCAGTCCAATGAATGTTCAGCTTTCCACATTGAACTCAGCTCCCAAGTTTCCTTAGGAGGGAGTTGGGTGTCCTAGCATTCAGTGACTAAGTTGGACTTAAACCCATCCCTTTAGCAGACTTTATAACCAAGTCTCTAGCCAAACCCTTCGTCAAGTGATCAGCTAAGTTCTGTTGAGATCTAACAAACTCTATAGATACCACCCCATTCATGATAAGCTCATGAATCATGCTATGTCTTACACCTAAGTGTCTAGACTTACCATTGTACATTTGGCTATAAGCCTTAGCCAATGTAGCTACACTATCACACCGGATAGAAATAGGTGCTATAGGTTTAGGCCACAATGGAATCTCAAGAAGCAAGTTTTTCAACCATTCAGCTTCTTTACCAGCCGCTAAAGCCACAAATTCAGATTCCATTGTCGAACTGGTGATGCAAGTTTGCTTCTTGGATGCCCAAGAAATTGCACCTCCACCAAGTAGGAATACCCAGCCACCGGTAGACGAATTGTCTTCAGTGTTACTGATCCAACTTGCATCAGCGTAACCTTCCAACACGATGGGTAACCAGATATGAGAGACTATAATCCATAGTTCTCTTCAAATACTTCAGCACCCTTTGAACGCTTGCCGCTGATGAGCACTAGGATTACTAGTATACCGCTCAATTTTTCCACTGCAAAACCAATATCATGTCTTGTACAAGTCATGGCATACATCAGGAAGCCAATTACCCTAGAATACTCAAGTTGAGATACAGCTTTGCCATTATTAGGCATCAGCTTCTCATAAGTATCCATAGGTGTACTCACAGGAGTACTATCAAAGTAATTGAATTTCCTCAAGACCTTCTCAATATAATGAGACCGAGAGATAGAAATTCTATTACTTTCATGTTTAATCCTTATACCAAGGATAACATCAGCCTCCCCATGTCCTTCATGGAGAACCTTGATGACAAAAATTCTTTTGTCAAGTCAACCTGATTTTGGTCAGTGTCAAAGATCAACATGTCATCAACATATAGACAAATGATGACTCCTTTACCCGATTCATCAAATTTGCTATATACACATTTGTCAGCTTGGTTAAGAACATAACCACTAGACAAAACAACTTCATCAAATTTTTGATGCTATTGCTTAGGTGCTGCTTAAGTCCATAAAGAGACTTAATCAGTTTACACACCTTGTTTTCATTGCCCGGCATGATGAAGCCCTGAGGTTGGTTCATATAAACCTCCTCATCCAATTCACCATTCAAGAATGCTGTTTTCACATCCATCTGATGAATAACCAGATTGTGAATAGATGCCATAGCAATCGGCATCTTATGGTACCGATACGAGCCACAGGGCATAAGTATCAAAATAGTCTATTCCCCGACTTTTGTTTAAAGCCTTGAATGACTAGTCTAGCCTTGAACTTTTCAATAGTTCCATCTACCTTCATTTTCCTTTTGAAAATCCATTTGCAACCCAAAGGTTTGCAACCAGGGGGTAGATCAACCAACACCCAAGTGTTGTTGCCCATGATGGAATCCATCTCATCATTGATTGCTTCTTTCCAGAAAGCAATGTCCTGGGACTTCATTGCTTCTTCAAATGTTTTGGGGTCATCCTCAATAATGAAGCAATAGGAGTATTGGTCTGAGACCTCATCCCTAGTACCTTCAACTAAGTATAGTTGAAACTCAGATCCAAATGACTTTGGAGTCCTGACCCTTTTGCTCTTCCCTGAGCACAGGTTCATTTGTTGAACCACAACCTTATCAGGGACCACTGATTGTTCATCATCAAGGACCTCTCGATACACCAAGTGTCATGAGTTCCATTAGGAATCCTCTGACTTGGTCTAGGGACTGATGAGAATCTATTCTCATCAAAGTCTGCATCCCTTGATTCAATTATTGAGTTAACTGAAACATGTTCATTAGGTTCAATAACATAGAACCTAAAAGCCTTGGAAAGCTCAGCATATCCAACAAAGATGCAATCAATGCCTCTTTCACCCAAAGTCTTTTGCTTTGGATCAGGGAGTCTTACAACAGACCTACAACCCCAAACCTTGAGATAGTTCAGGTTGGGTTTCCTTTTAGTCCAGAGTTCATAAGGGGTAACCTTGTTCCTTTTGTTTGGAACCCTATTTAATAAATAGCAAGTTGTTAACATAGCTTCACCCCCGAACCCTTGACTCAGTCCTGAATAGGACAACATGGAATTAACCATCTCCTTCACACCTCGTTTTTCCTTTCGAAATACCATTTTGAGGAGTATAAGGGCGATTGTTTCATGGATTATTCTAACAGACTAAAAGTATTGAGTATCCATGTACTCACCTCCCCTATCAGTCCTTAATCTTTTGATTAAAGACCCAAGTTATAATTCAACTTCAGTTTTAAACACTTTAAATTTATCTAATGCTTCATCCTTGGTATGTAACAGATAGACATAACAAAATCTAGAAGCATCATCAATAAATGTCACAAAGTACTTCTTATTCCCCAAAGAAGGAGTGGCATGCAAATCACATAGGTCACTGTGAATAAGCTCCAAGATCTTAGTCTCACAACTAACACCCTGAAAGGGTTTCTTGGTTATCTTGATCAACATGCAAGTTTTACACTTTTCAGTGTCCATGTCAAAAGCAGGGATTAAACCATCCCTAGACATATCTTGCATTCTCTTATAATGTACATGACCAAGTCTAGCATGCCAAAGGGTAGAGTCAGTCTGGTCATATGAGGTCACAAAAGCTGAAATAATACTATCAGTGGTAATATTAAGCCTGAACATTTGATTACATAAATAACCAAAACCAATAAAAACACCATGCTTAGAAAGCACAAATTTATCAGACTCAATAACTTGTTTATATCCATGATTATTCAAAACACTACTTGAAACCAAGTTTTTCCTTATATCGGGAACATGAATAACATTAAACAAAGTTACAATCTTTCCAGAACTAAACCTAAGATCTACACAACCACGACCATACACCAAGGTCTGTTGACTCATTTCCCATGTGAAGAATAGAACCATCATTCAGTGACTCATAAGTCTTGAACTATCTTCTATCTTTACACATGAACTGTTGCACCAGAGTCAACCCACCACGCAACATCATCATCCCGCACATAAAAAGATTCAGATACATATGTAACATAATAAATCTGAAAAGACTTATAAAACATATTCTGACCTTTCAGTGAGTTGGCTGAACCACCACTCCTTGAACCATTAGTGCCTGATCCATTGGCTTTACCACAAACTTTAACACCCTTGTCCCTTTTAATGTGACCAGTCTTGCCACATTTCCAACAAGTAGGTGTTGCCTTCTTGTTAGGATCTTCCCTTGTGTTATCATGAAATTTGCGTTTGCCTTTGTTGTCATTGTACCTGGTGGAGTTGTTATGCTTTACCATATTGACAACATGATGGTCCAAAGAAGCATTGCCACTCTTTGGCTTGTCATTATCCTGCACTTTGAGAGATTCCTCAATGTGTAGATGACTGCCCAACTCAACAAGACTTAACTCCTCCTTCATATGTTTCAAGGTATGCTTGAAATCTTTCCATGAAGGAGGGAGTTTGTCAATGACACAAGAGACTTTGATAGATTCATCCATGTTCATTTGGTGTTGTGAAAACCTTCCAAGTATTCCAAGAAGTTCATTGTATTGTTCCATGACTGGTCTTGAATCAGTCATTTTGTAATTTGTGAAATTACTTACAAGAAACTTCTTACTTGATGCATCCTCAGCCATATATTTGGCATCCAAGGAATCCCACAGTTCTTTGGAAGATTCAAAGTTCTGATAAATATCAAACAAAGAATCAGACATACCATTTAGACTAAGACCTCTGCATATGTAGTCATCATTCTCCCACTTGCTCCTCCTCGATGCGCTCTACAGTAGCATCATCACCATCATCGTG
Source organism: Chrysanthemum makinoi (assembly GCA_910596185.1). NCBI lineage: Eukaryota > Viridiplantae > Streptophyta > Magnoliopsida > Asterales > Asteraceae > Chrysanthemum > Chrysanthemum makinoi. The sequence goes on from OU343221.1 coordinate 342,144,419, forward strand.
AATTGGAGTAGTCAGCACATAGACCACACTCATGCTTGATAGCAAGAAGTGCATCTTCTTCTGCCACCTCCTAAAGTCCACCCTTCAAACTTATCAAGCTTGGCAAAGTTTGAAGCCATGTGTTTCATTGCAGCAGTTGCCTTTGATTATCACAAAATAGTTTACTTTGATTGTTGGGGGTTAGATCCCAGAACAGGGTTAAGACAATCAATGACAGTAGCAATACCACTAGGTGGTTACCGGATATCACTTGGAATCGTGTGATCACTTTCCAAAGTAAACTATTCGACCCTAATGCCTGGGTATCATGAATATCTACTTGGGATAAGACCAAATGTAGTTAGAGAATTAGGCACAATTCTATAACCCTTTCACTAGTAAGAGTTTACGTTTTCTGTGTGTTCTTCATGCATGTTTAGATCTCCTATATATAGGAGGTTACTTTTGAGCTATTCCAATGGAATTATGAGTATTAATCGGCCCATTAATAGCCTCATAATTATCCCCATTATAGCTGTTAGTGGTTACATGACCAATTAAACGTGGTCATAAAGAAGTTGTAACTGCCATTTAGCAGTACTTTCCCATAAGCGATTTCCACTAGCAGTACTTTCCACTTTGCGGTGGAAGTACAGCTATCGATGGAAACAACGCTTATCATTCCACATGGCACTATCGGTGGAAACACGCCTATCGATGGAAACACCGCTTATCAATGGAAACCACAAACAGTACTTTCCACAAGCAAGTATACTTTCACAAGCGGTACTTTCACCCATTACTACCAATACAAACCACTATAAGAGTCAGGGTGTTCATGGACCTTATGGGTGTACACTCCGTACCTCCTAACCCATTACAAGGTGTGAACTAATCCCACAAATGCACTAAATTTTCCAACAGTAGTGTGGTATACTAACAGATAAAGGAAGGAATAAATTTTGTTTAGGGCTCGTTGGAAAGAAAAATAATTCGAAAACAAATCAAAAGGAGACCGTAAGTATTGCTATTGGTTTGTTGGAAGAAAAAACACTTCGACAACAAAAAGGAAGAGGCCGAGGGTTTGTCTTGTTAGTGTACGAATTGGGTTGGAAACAAAAACAACAACGAGGAAAGAAACAAGATGAAACAACTTAGGTAAACAACGAGTTGTTGGAAAACGGTGATACAAACGCGGAGAAGAGCATGGAGACTCGAAGAACAAGACTTAAACGGTGATACACTCCGTTAATTGCATAAGTCTTGTTGGACAAGGTTTAATTTGTAACAAACGGAAGCCAAGGCACTGAACATGTTAAGTAGATAGTTAGTAACCGTTTAGCAGTTATAGGTAGTTAAAGTTAGTTACAAGAAGTTAGTTAAAATCATTTTATGATGGTTCATTAGAACCCCTATATATATGTAGTACGATGTAACGTTTTAAAGTGTGTCTCAATAACAATATAACAGATTATGTTGTTTATAATAAAGAATCAGTTCTTGTAAATATTGTTCATAATATCGATACACATCGCGTTTCTCTGTCGCTTCCATCATATAATCAAGCTCTACATGGAAGGAAACATGAGAATACCAAAAAAATTGTTATATCAGATAAATCTGAAACTTGAGAAGAAGTTTGAAATATATGGTAGTTACCTGGTGCAACATAGCCATAGGTGCCTACAACCGCAGTCCAATTGAATAAATCCAACTTTAAAAGCTTTGCTATTCCAAAATCCGAGATATGTGCCTCATAATCAGAATCGAGAAGGATATTAGCTGCAGAAATGTCTCTATGAATTATAGGTGGTGTGCAATCATGGTGCATATAAGTCAAGCCATTCACTACAGCCCTAACAATTCTTACCCTTTTCAGCCCATCCATTTCCTTTGCTGTGATATCGCTACTTAAGAGCGATTTTAGACTTCCCTTCTCAAGATATTCGTAAATAAAAAATGAGTGATGAGCATGGAAGCAATATCCATAGAGCTTAACTATGTTTCTGTGTCTTATGTTTGTTGATGCCCGTACCTAATTTAGGAAGCCTATATGATCAACATTCTCAAATGATGAATGAAGTTTCTTTTCTTTTTTCTTTTTTTTCTTTTTTTTTTGGGTAAAAGGTCAATGACCCGGTAAATATATTACTCCAAAAAACGTTTAAGTACAAAGGATATGAGTGAATCCCATATCTCAGCCCGTTACATAGACGAAAAGCTTACATAACAAGATACTTCCTATTTTCTAAAAACGAAAATAAACCACTACTCAAGATATAACATCAGACTCCTATGAAGATAACATTTACTTCCTACCAAGGCCTTGGAGCTTGATACCATATGTGTCGTAATAGGCATCCAAATTACCTGGAAGATCAAAAACCTGATCCGTATAGTTATCATAACCATAGTCATCTTCTCGATCATGACCACCACCAAATAAGTTACTCGACTCATCAAAGGTGTTTAAAACCTCCTCATCATCACTGTCAGAGACAACAATCTCTCCCACCTTAGAGAATGGGTTAACTCTCTTAATAGATGAAGTTGACGGAAGATCCTTTTTACCAGGATAATCAACCTTTTTAATAGGATTACCAGCATCATCAACAAGAGTAGCTTTCCCATCCATAAGAAGCTTTTCAAGCTCCCAAATTTTCTCAACAATAGGGGTATGGTCAACCTCGTTAGCTTCCATTGAATCACTCACAAGCGGTTCTTGTGATAGATTCCCAGTCTTAACAGCCCCAACCTCTGTAGCTTCCATTGAACGACCAGAATCCACTATATAAGTAGGAGTACCACATTCATCAGTATCGATCACATTAAGTGCATCAAACGGGTTAGATGTAGCAATCTTCGTCCCACTCATACTAGCCACTTCAGTGGCTTTCATCTTAGAATTATCCACCTGCTTGGGATTAGGGGGTGCTTTAGGTTGATACCGAAACTTAGGCCCCACACCCGGTTTGTTAAAACCTCCCTTACCAGGAACAGTTGTACCACCATTCCTACCCTTATTCTTGTTACTTACAGTTTGGAAACCATCAGTAACACTCTGTTTAGGCTGAGTAGACGGTGGAACAGATTTAGGACAGTCAAGCAGCATATGACCAAACCATTTACACGTATCACAACTTGGCGGTTTCCATTCATATTTAACCCGGATCTTTTCAATCGTAGAACCCGATCCATCCAATAAGGGTATCTCCACAGTGAGGCTTTCCTGAAGAGCCTTATCTGCGTGAACCTCAATCAAGCACCTAGCAAAACTACTACGGCCCCAGGAATCCAAGCACATTTGACTAGTGTAAGTATCTAGCATTTTCGGAGTACCAATCAATGTAGCAAGGTGACTGAGACCATCATCAGAAAACATAGCAAGAGGAACATCATGAAATTTAACCCACACCGAAATGTTAGTCAAATCCTCTTTAAGCAGATTAGTATTCAACGTCCAAGTTTTAAGAATAATTGGCACATTCCTAATCATCCACGGTCCGTTTTCAAGAACATCATCAACACCTTTACGCGTGGAAAACTTAAAGAAAAAGAAGCCCTTAGCATTCATCATAAACTTTTGAATACCATACTTGGCCCACGTATTACGAATATAATAATCAATGACCAGAAAAGCAATACGTTTACCAAGAAAATAACCATAAAGGGTATTCTCAAATTTAGAGTTTACCTCCTCCACTACTTTCAGAGGAACGGAGAGATCCACCTAAGTAGACTTGTTATTACATTCCAACCTACGAAAATTAGGCTTGTGCTTCATAGAATCATTGGACGTAGCACCCGCATATGAAACCAGCTTCGCAAATTGAACCTTGGGATACGAATTATTAACACCACGCATAGCCTCTTCAAAATTCTTGCACACCGCCAAAACAACCGGATCACGACTTGGCTCAACATCATTCCCACAACTTGCACCAAAACAACCGAAGACGAATGAAGTTTCTTGACAGCTACTAAATTGTTGGGTTGTAACACAGCTTTATACAGTATACCGTATCCTCCCATCCCAATACAAAATGCATCATCAAAATCATTTGTTGCCTTGATGATTTCATCATACATCGCCTGTCCATCAAAACTTGTAATTGAGAAAAATTTGCCACCTTCTTCGCTGATGGTATCTGTGGAGAAGTTCTGTTTCTACGTCGATAAGCAATGAGGCCACACATGAATATACCAAGTAAAAGAGCCGCAGAAAGTGGGACCGTAGTTACAAGGATGAGCTTATGATGAAAATGATTAGTTTTCTTCATTCTCTTTTGCCTTTCACCAAGTTTCAAACCTATAACATTTCCACACAGATAACGATTTCATTGTAATGCTTCTCCAGACACATTTAGAAAGACATCATAAGGGGGAACCGGACCTGTGAGATCATTGTGAGACAGGTCTATATCAATCCCTCTGGGCATCTTACTAAAACCATTAGGAATAGAACCAGATAGCTTATTATGAGAAAGATTCATCATTTCCAGACTTTTTAAACTTCCGATTTCCGATGGTATCTCTTTTGTGAGTGAATTCCAAGATAAATCAAGAATGTTGAGTTGACGTAATTTACCGGATCTCTGATGGGATCTTTCCGTTGAGCTTGTTATTACTAAGATATGTGTGAGTGATTTGTACCCAATCACCAATATATCTTTGTAATGACCCGTTTAACCTATTTTTGGATAAGTCAAGAGTAAGGAGGCCATGCAGTGATCCAAGTTCTTAGGTATAACACGTGAAAGTTTGTTATCGCTCAAGTTTAAATTTAACAAACTTTTCATCTCCCCAAACTCCTTTGGAATTTGACCAACCAAATGATTAGAAGAAAGATCAAGCACTTGAATTTGAATTTCCAAGCTCCGGTGGTATGCTTCCGCTGATGTTGTTATATCTTATCTTTAATGTAGTCAAGTTTTTGCATTTACTCCAGTTATGAGATAGTTGACCATGAAATTTATTATGACTGATATCAAAGGAATATAAGCTCGCGTAGACACCAAAACTATTCGATATATCTCCACGAAATTTGTTAAAATGAAAGCTTACTCTTATTAAGGTGGAGCAATTCCATAGCCCTCTTGGAATAGGACTAGAGAGTTGATTTTCACTTACTAAAAAGTATTGAAGCTTTCCCCCTTGGCACAAATCACCAGGCAATTGGCCAATCAACTGATTTGTGCTTAGAAACAGCTGAAACGATTGTAGACTTCCGATTCCTTGTGGTATAGGACCGGATAACTTGTTGACATCGAGAAACAGATATTGAAGGCTTCTCATGTTTTTTAACGAAGAAGGAATTGAACCATCGAGTTGATTTTCACTCAAACCTAAGTTAGTGAGAGACTTCAAATTCCCTAATTCAGTTGGAATGGGCCCATCAAGTTTGTTTTTGTACAAATAAAGGGTATTCAAAGACTTCAAATAACCCAATGATGAAGGAATTGAACCACTGAGTTTATTTTCGTTCAACTCTAAACCAGTGAGAGACTAATTCAATTGGAATGGGTCCAGAGAGTTGATTTTTGTGCAAATAAAGGATATTCAAAGACTTCAAATCACCCACGATGAAGGGATTGAACCATTGGGTTGATTTTTTCTCAAATCTAATTCTTGAGAGACTTCATATTCCCTAATTCAATTGGAATGGGTCCGGAGAGTTGATTTGTGTGCAGATAAAGGAAATTTAAAGATGTCAAGTCACCCAACGATGAAGGGATTAAACCATTGAGTTGATTTACGGCCAATTCTAAATCAGTTAAAGACTTCATATTCCCTAATTCAATTGGAATGGGTCCATGGAGTTCATTTGTGTGCAGATAAAGGATATTCAAAAACTTCAAATCACCCACCGTTGAAGGGATTGAGCCATTGAGTTGATTTCCGCTCAAATCTAACTTCATATGTCTTTATTTATACTTGAGCAACCCTTTTCTCATAAATTAATTTCCAATTCTCTGAAATTAAATTTTAGGGGGTGTCATATTATTCCACGAGATTTTTTGACTTGGGAAACTAGAGCAAAACCCATGTTCAACACAGGCGTTATAAGTAGATAATGACGGTTAAATGCAAGAAGATTTGTAAGATTTGTATAAATTACTGCAAAATTTAGACTCGGGTAAAAAATATGCCAATACAGAATATAAGAAAGCATGCACAAACAACTCCAAACACTTCGGTTTGTGAAAAATTATAATTAAAAGACTAACATGCATATAAACATATATATATTAATTAAAGTTGGAGAGAGGTGTTAGAAAAGGTGATCCGTTATCTCCATTCTTATTTATTTTAGCGGCGGAGGGGCTTAATTCTTTGGTGACTGAAGCGGCTGAAAAAGGTATCTTTAAGGGGGTATTGGTGGGTGATGATAGGATTAATGTCTCGCATTTACAATACGCCGATGATACTATATTTTTCAGGGAATGGAGTATGGAAAACGCTAGGTCTTTGATGTGTATATTGAAGTGTTTTGAGGAAGTATCGGGATTGAAGGTAAATTACAACAAAAGTAGGGTGTATGGAATTGGTGTAGCATCGGGTGAAGCCGAGGAGATGGCTCGATGGATGAGATGTAGTGTGGGTGAATTCCCATTTACGTACTTGGGATTGCCAATTGGTCAATGTATGAAGCGTAGTAATGCGTGGCGGCCCGTGGTAGAAAAATTTAAGAAAAGACTTGCGGATTGGAAAGCTAAAACGATGTCATTTGGGGGTCGGTTAACATTGGTTAAATCGGTTCTTGGTAGTTTGCCATTGTATTACTTTTCGATGTTTCGTGTGCCTTCATGTGTGATAAAAAGTCTTGAGCGTATTCGTAACGACTTCTTTTGGGGTGGGGTGGTCGAGGGTAAAAAAATATCGTGGGTTAAGTGGGATTCTATCATGTCTTCATATGGGGTGGGGGGATTGAATATCGGGACTTTAAGGGCAAAAAATTTGGCGCTATTAGGAAAGTGGTGGTGGCGTTTTAAGCAAGAGGGGGGGTCTATGTGGGCTAGGGTCATAAAAAGTGTCTATGGTGCAAGTGGGGATGTAGGCGGGTTTGGGAGGGTAGGGAATAATATGAGTGGTAATGGAGTGTGGCGTGATATAATCAGGGTGGGGGGTGAAATAGATGAGTTGGGTATTGGTTTTTCATCATCATTTGTATGTAAGGTGGGGAATGGGATGGATATATCTTTTTGGGATGATTTATGGGTAGGCGAGTCGAGACTTAGGGATAGGTTTTCTAGATTGTACCATCTAGATAGAAGGAAAGAGGGTCGGGTGTGGGAAAAGGGGAGATGGGGTGACAGTGGATGGGTATGGGAATGGGATTGGGTTAGGGAGCCAAGAGGAAGGGTTTGCGGGGAAATAGAGGAGTTAATTACCATTTTGCAAAATGTATCAGTTTCTCTTAATTGTACGGATGTTTGGCGATGGAATGCTCGAGATGATGGCAAGTATATGGTCAAGACGCTAACAAAGATGGTGGAAGAAAAGACTTTGAATGATGAAAATATCGAAGAGGAAACGCGTTGGAGTAGATTAGTGGCAAAAAAAGTAAATATATTTGTGTGGAGAGCTATTAAAGGAAAGTTACCTGTTCGCGTGGAACTTGATAAGAGGGGTATTGACTTAGATACAATTCTTTGCCCTTGTTGTGGTGATACAGTGGAATCATGTGATCATAATCTGATCTTGTGCAATATGGCTATGAGTGTTTGGGAAAAAATATTTAGTTGGTGGAAATTGGGTATGGTTGACGCATTCACTATTAGGGACATGTTCTCACACGATGGAGGAGATAACCTTCATAATTATTCGAGAATGTTGTGGCAAGTGGTTACGTGGTCAACCGGGTACTTCATTTGGAAAGAAAGAAATATGCGTGTGTTTAAAGGCAAAGTTTCAAGCGTTAAGAAAATAGTGCAAGACATAAAGCTTAAAAGTTTTGAATGGATTAGTAGAAGAACAAGGAAAAAGCCATTTGAGTGGCAACTGTGGTTATTCGAGCCGGATAAGTGTAGATTGGGTAATCAATAGATTGTATGTGGAAAGTCTGTGGCGAGAGTGTGGGTTCAACATCAATTTTTCTGTAGGTGTACTTATGTGGAGTAGCAGATTCCTCAGTGTTTTGTAAGCGTGGTCGACAGTTTCGTAGAGTATTTGTTTAGCACATGGTCTTCTTAGTTTATCCCTTTGGGTCCTTTCCTCTTTTAATTGGCTTGTTTAATTGAGGAGGGATGCCAATTTGTTTTTGTAATTTTGTTCTTTTTGTGTTTATTAAATTGTTGCCTTTCAAAAAAAATTAAAGTGTCATTCTAAGTTGTGTTGAGCTATGTTGACAGTTTTGCGAATTAAGTTTATTTGGCCAAACCATCTTACAACATCATTGTCTAACAGCCAAAAGACCATTGGTCAGCCAAAAGAAGAAAAAATATACAAAATTAACATAAAACCAACCTTTTTATTATTGTATACAGTGGCTATATTCAATATACAAATCCTCTGTATCTTTCTCTGGTCTTGTTAATCAAGTTTCAAAGGGTCAAAGGTCAATCTTTCTTTAAAGAATAAACTTTACTTAACAGTTAACACCCAAGAAATTTACACTGACATGATTTCACCTTTATTTGTTAATTTCTAATCAACGACGACCTCTCCATACCGACCCACATAACCCAAACTTTATTGACAATATGGTAAAATGAGTCTTTACCCAAAAAAATAAAATGTAAAAAGCTTTAAAAAAACAGAAATTTGGAGCACGTCAACCCTTCCAAATCCATACTGTGATCAAATACACTATTTGACACAAAATAAAAACGGCTTAATTACCATTGGATCTTTATATGATTATCGATATACCTAGAAAATTCCAGTAGTTTGATACCCTGTTTCATGATCGAAAATAAAAGAAGCAAATATACACAAATGTAAATGTAACACAATAAACAAGATGCATGTGTTCCTTATACAAAGAAAACGCAACACGGAGAACAAATAAACTTCATATATGATATATCCATTTCGTGGGTTGGTACTGGGCAACCAAATATCATTATCTGCCAAAGAAAAATGTAAACGTACAAATTTAAAGCTTGATTCAACATATTCAGTTAAAGGGAAAGGCCAGGTATTAAAAGTTTGATAAAATGAAAGATTGTGAATAAGAAATTAAAAAGCATAAGGATAGGAGATAATATTCAATTTAATCAATGAATATTTTGGTTACAATATTAAAATGGTGATAAGAACTTTTCATATTTTCAATAAAGATGTAGTGGGAAAAGCAAGTTTTTGAATTTAAACTATGGCTGGAAAAAAAGCAAGAAATAGGTAGTTTAAGAGGTTTTTAATCGACCCGGTCGAGTCACCGGACACCGGTTCGACCGCCGGATCAACCCGGTTTTCTATTTATTATTATTATATTTTTTCTGACCGGTTCGACCGCCGGGTCTACCCGGGTCAACCGAACCCGGCCGGGTTTCATGACCCGGGTCACTCAAAACCCGGCAGGTCTAACCGGTTAACCCGAGTTTTTTTACCCGTTTTGTGACCGGGTACCGGTCCGACCGGTTGAACCGGCCGGCTCAACCCGGGTTTGAAAACATTGGTTTTAGATACCGGAAAAAGGAAAAAGCCATGTGAGCTCAAAAACAAACCAATAAAGGTACATTGTACTCATTATTTCAACAAAATCCTTTAAACATAATGTACTACGAAATTTTTTTATGTATAAATATTTGAACAAAATTTTGACGATGACAATTCCTCTTGGAGGATATACATATAAAGAAACCACAAACTCCGACATATATTTGATCGAGAATGAAGATTATTAGAATAAATGTTATAATCGTCACAAAAATAGTATAATTCAGCAGTGCATTGGATCTTTTACCACGAGCCTTCAATATAACTAAAAACTATAATTACACTCTATAAACAAATTAAAAAAAAAAAAAACAAACAAACAAACAAAACGTGCGTTCTGTTATGGATAAATATGGTATGGATATCCATATCTATTAGTATTGGTATATATCTTGTAACTATATATACATGCCTCTATTGTGAGATGAATAATACAATTCTTCTATGTTTCGATCTTTATTCTTATTCTTTGTTCTCTTCTTAATTATTAGTTTCACCACACGTTATCAGCACGATCTAAATCATAATTTGTAAATGATATACGGAGGAGATTCAAGCGACGCAATCCGTATATACGTTTTATTATTCAAGGTACGTGTCTAGTTATAACTAAGGTATTAATTTTGAGTAAATTATTTGTTTGAGTATATGATCATTGCATCTTTAGCAACGCAAATGCTTGAGAGATACCAATAGGCTTAAATTAAATATATACATAATAATTTCACAAAATTATTATTACATGGGGAGATATATACATAATAATGTTACATGGAGAGATGCGTGACATAATTTATTCGTTTTGGCATCAAGGTTTATTATCTGTTGCTGCTTATTTGTCATATCATAATATATGAAAACTTCAATTATGATTATATGAATATATGATACGTGATGCTTTTTATATGATTAATGGTTTTGGTTTTTATTTATCTTGATTCCTTACGGTACGTCATCAAACTCGTTTTTTATTATTGTTCATATAAAGGAATACGGTATTTAACAATTATTCGTTGTAGCTATATGGTGTACAATATAAAGAAAGAATACTATTTTTAATAAATCGGCATACCATTTACTCTCTTATAGACTAGCTCAACAATAATAAATCATTACAATATACATAACATATATACTTTTTGATGTTACAGTGTTCGCAACATAGTCGTTCATTGTATGTTTTGATTTGCTTATCAATTAATTTACTGATAGTACGTATATGTTATCCATGGTTATGTGGCATGTTAGTTATACATCTATATGTAAGGGGTAAAAGCCATAAAATAAAAACGTACTTTCTCAAATTTACCGAGTTGAAACACATACTTTTTTATTAACATATATACGCACGTACTTTCGAATTTTGTTCCGAATTCACCCATATGACTGATTTATATTAATATAATATTATATTAAATAATATTATTTTATTACAATATGGGTAAATTCGGAACAAAATTTGAAAGTATATGGGTGTATATGTTAATAAAAAGGTATGTGTTTCAACTCGGTAAATTTGAGAAAGTACTATTATCATGACTGGCTTTCCAATCTAGTCATGGTAAAGAAGAGCGACAGCAGCTGGCGTATGTGTGTAGACTACACGGACCTTAACAAAGCATGTCCACAAGACTGCTATCCATTACCAGAGATAGACTGGAAAGTAAAGTCTTTGTGCGGATATCCATTAAAGTGTTTCATCGACGCATACAAAGGATATCATCAAATACAGATGGCTAAAGAAGACGAGGAAAAAACAGCCTTCCACACAAGCCAAGGCGTTTATTGTTACACAAAAATGCCCTTTGGCTTGAAAAACGCGAGCGCCACCTACCGCGGTTAGTAGATAATGCTTTCGAAAGCAGGTGGGCCGCAACCTAGAAGTCTATGTTGATGACCTAGTCATAAAGAGCCATACTGAAGGCGAGTTAGTACGCGACATTGAGGAAACGTTCAAAACTCTACGAGAGATCAACATGAAGCTGAACCCGAAAAAGTGTACCTTCGGAGCTACTGAAGGCATGTTTCTTGGATACCTTATCGAACCTGATGGTATAAAACCATGCCCAGAAAAAAAAAAGGCGGTCATCGACCTTCCCTCACCGCAAGACGTTGAAGGAGGTCCAATCTCTCAATGGAAAGTTGGCCGGCCTAAACAGGTTCCTATCCAAGTCAGCAGAAAAATCGCTACCCCTTTTCAAGACACTCAAGAAGTGCATAAAGAAGGGTGATTTCAGCTGGACTACGGAGGCAGAAGTAGCCTTCACTCAGCTCAACAGCATCGGCAACGCTCCCAACACTTGTTGCACCCCGACCGGGGAAGAGCTGATCATGTACTTATCTGCAATCGATGGAGCAGTAGCAGTGCTACTAACAGATAGGGATTCAGTACAAACCCCCATCTACTTTGTAAGAAAAGCGCTCAAGAAGACGGAGATGAATTATAGTGCAATGGAAAAGTTAGTCCTTGCATTGGTGTTTGCTGCCAAACGACTGCGCAGGTACTTCCAAGCGCACCCGATAGCAGTAATCACGGACCAACCGATCAAACAGATCATCTCCAAACCTGATGCATCAGGCAGACTCCAAAAGTGGAGCGTATTGCTAGGCGAACACAACATCTCTTACAGACCGCGTACCGCAATCAAAGGACAAATTCTGGCAGACTTCATCATCGAGAAACCAGATACCGACGAGGTCCCCACACCAGGTAGGAAGGTACTACTAGATCCATGGATCTTGTTTACAGATGGATCCTCGTGCGTGGACGGGTCAGGATCTGGCCTCATTCTCACAAATCCAGAAGGAATGGAATTCACTTACGCACTGCGTTTTGAATTTGACAACAAATAATGAGGCTGAATATGAAGCTCTAATCGCCGGACTACGCATTGCAGCTCGAATGGGTGTACGTAACCTGGAAGCAAATGTGGATTTCCGGCTAGTGGCCAACCACGTGTTGGGCGAATACGTGGCTAAAGAGGAAAATATGATTCAGTATCTCGACAAGACCAAGACATTGATCAAAGGCTTTGATAGATTCACCATCAAGCAAGTCCCTAGAGGAGAAAACCGCAAGGTAGACGCACTAAGCAAGATCGCCTCGACAAGCTTCGCACATCTGTCAATGCAAGTGCTGGTGGAAACACTGAAAAGCAAATCCATATCGGAGATGGAGATTTCCACAGTCATAGAGGAGGAAGGTCCTACCTGGATGACACCGATTACGGACTTCCTAAACAAAGGAATGTTACCCCAAGAACAGAAGGAAGCCCGCAGGATACGGCGCACGGCGCAAAGATTTGAACTTCGAGACAACATACTGTACCGACGCTCTTTCCTTCAACTATGGCTCCGCTGTGTAGGCCCACTACAAGCAAATTACGTGCTGCGAGAAATCCATGAAGGTTCATGCAGCATGCACTCAGGACCACGGTCCGTTGTAGCGCGGGCCATGCGATCGGGTATTACGGCCAACCATGCACCGCGATACGCGGACTTAATAAGGAAGTGCAGGATCGCCAAGTACATCGACTGTCCCGCGCAAACCACAGCATGAGCTAACACCAATCACATCCCCATGGCCATTCTATAAGTGGGGTATTGACATTGCAGGACCTTTTCCAGTTGCTGCGGGAGGATTAAAATTCCTCATAGTCGCCATAGACTACTTCACTAAGTGGATCAAAGCGAAAGCAGTGGTAACAATCACTGGCAACCAAGTAAAACGCTTCGTCAGGGAAAACATCGTATGTCGATTCGGTTTACCTGGCGAAATCATCTCAGATAACGGGAAACAGTTCTGCGACAACCCTTTCAAAGATTGGTGCGAGAAGTTGAACATCACACAACACCGCATCGTTAAACACCCACAAACCAATGGCTTAGTCGAGGCGCAAATCGCGCCTGGGCGAAGGAATTAAAGCGCGCCTGGACGGAACAAAGGAAGATGGGTGGAAGAGCTCTCGCATGTTTTGTGGGCACACCGCACCTCCAAAAAAACTAGCACATGAGACACTCCCATTTCGCTAGTCTATGGGACAGAAGCCGTCATACCGGCCGAAATTGGAATGCCAACCATTCGCATCGCTGAGGTTAACATGGCAACTAATGACGACGAACGCCGTCTTGATTTGGACCTATTGGAAGAAAGGCGCGAACGCGCATCTATAAGGGATGAGAAATCAAAATCACGAATGAAGCATTACTATGACGCCAAGGTACGCAGCGTCTCCTTCAGACCAGGTGATTTCGTCTACTGCGCTAATGATGCAAGCCACGCAGAAGACATGGGCAAGCTCGGACCAAAATGGGAAGGACCTTACGAGGTTACTGAAGCATCGGGTACAGGCTCGTACAAGCTACGAGGCTTGGATGGCCGTGAGCTGCCACGCACATGGAACATCTGCAACCTCAAGAGGTGCTACCTATAGGAATGGCTACGACCCAGCGCACAGACGCTCTCGCACTTTCAGTGCCCAATAAACATCTGTGTAGTCACTCTTTCTTTTACTTAGTATAATTGTCTTATTTACTTCTCATCAAAAATTGCAAGTATCAATAAAACGCCGCGGTTTCTAGCTAACTCCGCGACATATTCTAATTTGTTATTTCCATATACTGTATGCCTTAACAATCTTTTATTTTTTTTGCCCACGATGGCGTGCATGCACCGTAATAAACCCACGACGGTAAAAGGATAAGTTAACCTACTAAACAACTTGTTGAGTAAGAGGGTTGCAAACCCATCAACACAGGATCACGCATCCTTGTTAAACACCTTGTTCTCAAGACGTTGGAATAAGTCCTGTGCGCATCCCACGACGGGTGCGCAACATCGCACATGTGGACGTTTAACAGCTTTGGAACCAAGATACTTGCTTCCTTAATCTCATATTTACAGTACACTGAATATTATTAGCATAAACGACTATGATAATACTTGAAATCTTTGGGTTCTTCATACACGATTATGGCTTTCCTGCATTATTCACACGTGCATATACATGTAACAATGAATACGTCTTTGACGTAAAGACAAACAAATTTCGTACCACAAGTTGCAACAAATATCCACGTGAACTCCCAAGAGATGATTTTATTCAATAACCACGAGTTATTACAACAAGATTGTTATATTGCAACACATAAACCTACCAGCTATTACAAAGCTCAATAGATGAGCCACCCACGCGGTTCGAGGATCCTTTAGCCTCGTCAAGCTTCTTCAACAGATCTGAGTCCCGCCGAGACACAGTGGCAACACTTACCGCACCCCATCGCACCTCGGTTGGTGCGCTGCGCCAATCCCGCACAAGATTGCCTTCCCCTTGATACCTTTCTTTTGGGCAAGTCTGGTCGCATGCGCTTCTAGTACCTCCTTCAAGGGCACTTCTTTCTCTAAAGCAAACGAATTCAAAATATCCTTTGGACGCATGAAAACAGTGCACGAAGCTATGAGTCATGGGGTCTCAAGTTGTAATCTGGCTGGCTTCGCACCTTCACGATGACGCGCAAGAGTCAACCCTGCCATGATGACGTCTATAGGATAATCCTGATCACGCTCAAGATCGGCAATCATAGGGATTTCTAACTCTTTCATCCTTTGCATTGCAGCAACCAGGTGCTCATACGCTTTAGCGTCATAATTTGGTACTTCATTAACAGGTACCTTCAGCAGTTCCAATTCATGCAAAGCCTCCACAGCTTCGCCTTGCGCGCTCAAGAGCGCGAACTACTTCCCGAAGGCATTACGCACTTCTGGTGACTCCAGGGTATTAAGGGCGGCAAGACGAAGACCATGCCCTACAAGCCACCTGCGCTCAGCTATAGTTGACATCAGCTGAGGATACAACTCCTCGTCGTACCCAATGCTAAGTTTGCTAGCTTTTGCCTCTTGCACCTCCGCTTCTTTCACATGGTACAGAATCCCTCAAGTTGGGAGGTCATCGCATCTTTGCCCTTCTCAAGATATTTAAGTACCCAGTGGCACGGAGACTTGTACCCGGCAGCATCCGCACGCTCTTGATTTATTTGGCACATTAGCGCCATTTTGTCTTCGGCCTGTTTTTGAGCGTACGCACTCAGATCCTTTGCCTCCGCTTGGCGCTATCCATTGCCCGGGTGTTTGCCATTGCGCCTCCAACAAAGCTATTGTTTGGTCCTTTTGTGAATCTTGATTCTCCCCACCAGATACTCGGTCTTTCACAATTAGCGAAGCCTGATGTGCGGAGACCTGCACCAATTCTTCAACCAATTGCTCCATGGGCACATCGCATCGAGCAGGTCTTCATTGTTCGACTCGTGGCTCAGAATGCGCTGACCGTCATGGACTAGCCTTGGGGGTGACTCTATAACCTGTTCCACCCTGCGTATGTTCACCAGAGAAATGTTAGATTCACAACTGGCACATCAACCAACAAAGGAAATTATACATATACGGCTTTACTTACTGCGGTCCCGCAACATCAGCAGAAGGGTGCGAAGACGCTTCATCAGTGGATGATAATTCCACAGTCTGGATCACGGGGCATTTTTTCCTTGATGTGCCTGCACCATCATCCCTTCGGGTCCTTTTGCGACTGAGCCCAGATTCTTCTTCTTCCTCTTCCTCCATAGGGTGAGCCACAGCTACGGGCGGTGGCTGCGCCACAAGAGAAGGTACTTCGGGATTAGGACGGCTTTGTAGGGGTGTTGCCTCCATCTGCGACCGAGGAACTGGTCCTGTATCCCCGCATTCAGCTCTATGACGCGCCCTACGGTAGCAGCTAGAATCGGCTCCTCATTCTCCTTCAAGGGCCGTGCTCCTGTCCTTACCTCTACGGGCTTTGTTAGCTGTACTACGGTAAAGAGATCCATCTCTGCGCACCACAAAACAACATATACACACAGGTTATATAATGCGCGAAGTATAAGGAAGAATGCTCTTACATTATTTACACACAGAGGTACGGAGGAATAAGTACCCACCCTGGCCATGTGCGTCTAAGAAGATTGGGATCTCATCTTCGGGACCAAAATAATTACGGCTGATTCCCATGTGCACCAAAAATCCTTCAGGATAGGCACTAATGGGGATGCGGTTAGCATTTATCAGTTCCGCATCCTCGGCGACATAAGACCCAGGCAACGGGCACTCATCCCTCTCTAATGTACCCCGGGTATAAAAATCATAATTCCATGGAAAGCATGTATCATCTACCCAGAAGAAATACTCCCTCCAATTCCTAAGTGAATCTAATTTATCCGTATAGCACTGCAGTCTACCAATAGGCCGCAAAGGACACCCACCCATGCGCCCATGTAGTGTGATAAAAGGCGCGGAATAGGTGGATGGTGGGGTTGATCGCCAACAAACGGTAATTTACCTCAAAATTGGTAATTTTGGCCGCACCAATACAGTGCAACTGCGATATGTGTAGATTATAATAATTTAACACATCGCACGTAAAGCGTGACAGGGCACACGTTGATTCGCGAATTGAATAATCGTGTATATACCCACCCCTTCGGGAAATCCGCAATAGTTGCTCGCGCTCCCGGAACAACCGGATGCACACCCAGAGGTATGAAGTACTTCGAAGTGAATTCCATCAGATCGCTCACGGTGAGGTCGGAGGTAAAGTCAGACAACTGCTTAACCATAGTGTTATTATTTTTTGATAAAGCGCACGCGTGGTTACCTTTGTGATTGGCTAATTTGTGGATTGCAACTATCAAAAATGCTTTCACAATGGTGGATGGAATTTTTGTGAGGAGACGGTGAAAATGGAACGATAGGTTGTATAGTTTTTCTCATCCACACGATAAGCGACACGTGGACTCCACCAATCTTAATTGTGTGGTTGAGATCGCTTGATGGGACATAGGTGCAGAACTTTCCCCGAGTTACAGGCGCCAATTTTTAAATTTGCGGCTGGATACAATGTATCTAGCGTCTATTTCTTTGGCTTCTTTGTTACGTTTGGTCTATTTTTCATTGACACGGTTATTAGTCTAGCATCCGCAGTTACGCACTGCTCATACTAGACTGGGGGGACATGATGACGTATAGTCTACATCCGGGTCACGAACCCGGCTAAAGTCCAACATTCACTTAGCCTGGTACGAGCTGGGCTATACCAATTAGAGCTTTGGGCTCATGAAGGCCCAACCCCAAAGCTATTCACGGAATAGATATCCGATATCTTCTAAATAAGAAGATTATCATTCCCAACCGACTTAGGCGGGATACGCCGAAGGTTGAGGAACACGGAACCAACAAGGATTCCGTGCATATATAAAGGGAATCATACCCCTCGTTTAAGGGACGAGCTCAAACCCTAATTCTCCTTAAACCCTAAAACCGATTACTTACTCTCACGCCGGAGGATAATCGTGGGAGACAATCCCACGGTAAGCCTAACGGTGTCTTTTGTCTCTTAGTGCGCAGGTCTCAAGCAGCAATTCTCAATTGGGACGAGAACCGGAGCTCCAAACCAGGAACGCCCAACTTTTGTATCATCAAGTACGTTGTTATTTTATGGCTTTTACCCATATGTAAATAAGTTTACTAAAATATGTGTCCTTTATCATTCTAAATAAGAGACATCTATCCTATAATGCATGTAACTACTATATGATTAATAAAGTTAGCTTGCTATTGATGTTATATGATATTTTACGAGCATATGATTTTCTTTACAACCCCTCTGATATTGGTTATCTATTTAATGCTTAAGTTTTTATTATCAATGATGTGATTTTATGAAGGGTTTACTTCTTTTTGAGAAGTTTATGTGGTTCTTATTGTTTGTATTTTTGAGACTCCTTTGGTGGGTTTTTTTTTAAATATCTTTATAACCTAAAGTTGTACACTTATTTTGATATTGATACTTGTGAATTGCCCCTGTTAGCAATGCTTGAGGTTGAACTATAATTAAGTTTTTACGCTCTTAGATATAAGTAACATTGTTGAAAAACAAATAATAACTGTTATAGATGATGGAGTAATAGAAATCTTCTAGACGATTGTTGCTTGAAAAAAATGGGTGAAGAATCAACTAACCTATTTTGTTTGACATATTATCATAACTTCGAATATTTTGAAGATTTGTTCATGGTGATAATTTGTGAGAAACATATTGATAAATCTCTAACATATATATCGTGATATTACTTATCTAATTTTAGGTTCCTCCATTACATAGACTAGCTTGTGAAGATATTATTATGTTATTAATATGATAATGATGTTGACAAAACTGTTCATCTTTCATACAATTGTATTATATTATCTTGTTATTAATTGTGAAAACATGTAATATCAATTATCATTGTTGGTAGATTTTTATAATTTTACAATATAGTGACACCCCTAGGATTGTCTGTATGCTTGAATTTGCGTTGTATGAGCTAATAAACATTGTGAGTTTTGACTATGTGCGTAATAACTAACAAATGAAGATACGAATATTTTAAACACATACAGGTGTGGAACTTATGCATGTTTTAATATTACCGTGCATTAGATATTGAGATTAACATTGTTATGTAACTTACCCTGTACATATTATATTACTAGAAGGGTACCCGCGCAATGCGGCGGCGGGTACCCGGTGACTATTTTGTCGCGAGCAAATGTTTTTCATTTTAAATATTTCTTATTTAGCATGTCTTTAATATTTTATAGCGTAGTAGATATATGTTTTCAAAAGTAGGACGTCAAAATTCTTAATAGTGTTTTCAAATTTTAGCATTAAATTGATGGTTATAAGTTTAGTGGGCTTTTCTTATAAATAATTCAATTAAAATATATCATTATTGGAAGAATGACTACATGGTTTATATGAGACTTAAATTTTAAAATTTTACATTAATTTTCTAATTTTCCTTTTATAATAATTTTTTCGTCTTAAAATTTTCAGAATTCTTTTCTTTTTATATTAAGACCCAAATGCTTTATACTGTAATAATGTTGTAGCTTTTTTTGTATTCTTTCAAAAACCATGGTTTTTTTTTTATATTAAGATTTCATAATTGAATTTTAATGTATATTAGTAACTTTTTTTAGTTTTATATGTTACAAGTATTAGTATGGTGGTTACACATTTAATTTATTTCCCATTAAATCACTTATTTGATCATTAATACGACGGTTACAACTTTTAAGGTTACAAGTATTGATCAACTTTTGAAATCCTTCCATATCAAGAAATGTTTTTGGTCTTAATTTTTTTAAGACTTCTATAATTAGAATGTCATAAATGTATTATATAGTAGTATAGATAACTTTTAGCATGAATAACTCTATGAGTGTTGCTCTAATGCCTTGATTTTCTATACAAAGAAAAAAAAAAGTTAAGGATAATTACTTAAGTGACGTTATTGATAAATCGTGATGCATATGCATGCATTTATATTTAGTTTGACTTGTTTACTCTATTTACAAGTTTGGTTAGCAACAATGTTAAGAGTAAAAAACGTTTATTCTTATTTTTGGGATTATTTAGGGTGCCTTTGGTTTGCTACTTGGAATCACTATATGTGGGTATGACTTTGATTAAAAGACACCATGGGATTAGGCATTGCAATTCATTTATTTGGTATGATTTTTGAGGTAGTAGGATTAAAAGATATGTTTCTACTCCATGGTTGGATATCTACCATACTACATTTTCATGTTTATCATTACTCTACGTAATACATAATTTGATACGAATTAAGTTATGGTGTGTTTGTTAGATTATGCTATTGAGTTTGTCAAATATGTGTGATTTTATTATCAAGTGATTTTATTGCTTATTCACTTTACTCAATTAGTAATAATCTATATCTATCTATATATAATAAACGAAAGTTTTTTTGAAAATTTGACACCTCATTTAATCCACCTGGACACCATGCCATGTCACTAAAGCCATGTCACAAATGCCACGTGCAATGCCTGCTCCTATTATAAACAAAGCCTGTGATTGACTTTTCTTAACTATTTTTGGCAAATGAAAATCTACCAATTAACCATATCATCTCGCAAAATTCAAAATCACATTCAAATTTAGGGATTATCAACCAGTTACTTTGGTAAGGATATAGTATCAATCATGTCCTATATTTTTACTATTTTATTCTAATTAAGTGTTATGGTTTTAAAATCAATTTCTGGATAGGGACGGGCGATTCAACAAAAAAAATTAAAGCATATTTTCACATTCTTCATTTACAATATTCATCTTTTTAAACCAATTGATTGTTTTTTTACTGAGTTGCTGAAGTTTTATTATTTATGGACGCATCATTTGTAAATCAAATGGAATAACAGTTCAATTGATTAAACCAAGTGTTTCGTCTACTTAGTTGAGATTTCTGCTTTTCGATTTGTAATTCTAAGGTTTTTATGTTTTTTCTGATTATAAGTGTTAGGTGGTAGGTAGTTTCTGCTAGATGAAAGTATATTCTAAACAATCAACCATTCACAATTAGACAATCAGGTAATCATTTTTATATGAATACAAATCGTTTACTTTGTACTTCGGTCAATGTCATTAAACATGAACAATTGATGGAAAAAAATAGGCGTGTGATACAAAATTAACTCTGTTTAGGATTATATATTATGCATGCACGTAAGGTGTTTGATGAAAACCGTGAATGAGTTATTTTTTCGAGTCGAATGTCACAATTATACATTTAAGCAAGGTAGTTTTGTTCAAACTATCTTCTTGGCATTAGATTCTGAATTTATAAAGAAGCATCAAAGGTCATGTTTCATGTTTGCTCTTTGAAAATGTTAGTGTACATGCGTTAATTCGTGGACATGGACGTGGATTTTTCCATCAATGTATTGTTAGTCCTTTGAAAATGTTTGCTTCTCATCATGCCAAATTACACTATGATGGTTTCCGGATAAAGGTCAAAGTGCTTCTTTTATGGGTGGTTATGGCTTAAAACTCATATAAGCATATGTCCAACCCCTAACATTTTCTTATTTAGTTTAAGATATACTTGGTTCATACACTCATGAAGAATCACATCATTATTTTTTTAATGGTGATTCTTAGACTGAGATTGTAATACGTATCCTAATAAAAAAAATTGTTTAAATGTCTTTTTCTACGCTATTGCATAATATTTGACATAAAAAGTCTCCAAATTAGAAATTAGAGGTTGTTTGGATTGCATTTTTTTTTTAATCCCATGTTCTATATTCTTTCCCTGATTTTATATAAAGTAGGTTTAACCGTTTACCCATGTACTCTCTCCGATTTTGAAATCCGGTTCGAAATTTAAAGATTTACATCGTTAGTCTAATTTTGTTTTTCATTTTCTCTAATAAAATTATGTTTATGTGGGTGCGATTATAAAAGCTGGGTCATCTAACATCTGTGATTTCAATTTTGTAATGATCTTCACTAAACTTTGTTGAAATATTTCTCTTAGCTTTTGAAGATGGCAATGGAACTTAATTTATTTCTAAAGCTTAGGTTTGAGCCCATCACTCGAATGTTAATCAAATGCAAAGTTATCAAAGATATTGTCTCTTTATTACTTCATGTTTACAGTTTTAATTTTAGTTTGCGATTTGGGATCAAGGTGACAATTAATTAGCATGGGGTCCAGTTTGATTCACAATTTTGTTTATGTTTGACGGGTTTGCAAAATATTTAAACATTCAATTTGTATGTAAAAGGGACATGAATAAATGTAATAAATTGTATGGGGCTTATTACATTTGAAGGTTTTTAAGAGTTCGTGGGACTGTTGTAAAGCAGTTTTTATTTGGAATACAAAAGGTAGTATCTATTCGGTATTAGGCTAACAGTATCATCATGTATATCCACATGGTACTAACATTTTTCATAGAAAAAGAAATAGGTTAATGTTAGTTGGTTGTAAACTTCATTTTGAGCATAGCTGCCAAATGACATCATTTTAGCCATACTCAAGGCTTGAGATCATTGCGTCTATTGCTTTTTCGCTGATGTGCACGAATATAACACATTATATTGCTTATACTTTCTTTAGCATACCTTTTGCATGATCTGATTGCACACATAGACAATTGTGGGTGCTTTAGGTAAAATTATATGCATATTTGATATTTTTTGAGCCTGTAGTTTTTGTGCATCATTTAAGTAATGAAACAATTGAAATTTTGTATTAAGAGGCGTACACGTAGATTTTGTATTTAAATATTATGTCGATCTAAGGATGTTGCTAATATAATGATTAAATTATTTATTTACGGAATGTATAAAGTCGCACACTTCAATTGGGGTGGCATATTAGTTTTTGTTTCTTCACTTTCTTACATGACATATTGCAAGTTCTCAATGATATTAAAAAGAATGGGAAAACCTCCACTTGATTTGTATAAAATTTGTCTCATAGTGTTTTTCTACTTTTGGGCATTGTTCTATTTAATTTAAAGGAGATGTTAATACTGTATTGTGCATGTGTTGCTAGAGGAGCTAAAGAGCTTCGATTTGTAATTCTTTCTTATGGCACCTATGAATTCTATATCTTGTTCCTTACATTGTTGCCTGTTAGTAAAATTATTTTTTAATGCTACATTTGTACTGTTAGACAATTTTATTAGAACTGGTTTGTTAATTGTAATAGTTTATAACACAATTTTTCACCTAATCACACTCAAATCACGAGTAAACTACTTTATGTTACATAAATTTTCATTAGCCATCCGTGATTTATCACGGGTTTATAGGCTAGTAGTATATACATGTTTCACATTTAGTAAAACTTCACTTGGCATAGAACTTGTTTTATTTTTTGATAATGCTATAGGCTAACTGGGTATTATGTTAAACTATGTAAAAGCTATAAAAGAGCTCATATATAGGTTCTCCCTATTATTCGATTTTTAGATTAACTCAAGTGCACTGGAAGCACATGTGGTCATAAACCATGGTTTATGAGCCAAGATTATTTTATTGAGTGGCATGACCGGTTAGATCATCTCGAGTCGATGATGATGCGAAATGTATAGAAAAACCATAAGTTTCTTCAAAGATAGTTTTGATTGTTCTCAATGGAATGGAAGTTATTTATTCATAAATCACCACCATATTAAGGTAAGGACTATACCCTATAAGGTTTTGAATAAAATACAGAGGGGATATATGTAGGCGTATACATCCGTCATATGGATCATTTTGAATTTTAAAATCGATGCATCGTCAAAATGATCATTAAAGACGCAACTTAAAGTTAGCGTGATGAATGGCTCGTCTTATAAAATGCGAGCAAGGTTTTCAAATTGTATCTTTGGAAATGGTGGTGAATACTTCCATATGTTGGGCAATTATTGGATTAAGTGTCGAACTTAAAAGTAACCCATGTTCGTACGCGAATTGATTTTGTTGAAACGTTCATAAAACGTCTTCAGTTGATTGCAAAGCCAATAATTGTGAGAACAAAACTGTTAGTTTATGGGGCATGTAATTTTAAATGATAAAATATGAATTCGCATCTTGCCAACAATTAATAATGAATTCTCTCTATCAGAATGGTTTCGGTCACAAACCATATGTTTCTCATTTAAATTTTTTTGTAAATGTGCGGAACATGTATTGTAAATCCACCACAACTCACACAAGGGATGTTGAAGCTGATAATTCATTCAGGGGGAGAATGAGCAGCGAGAAATATGGAATGAATTATGATATAAAAATGTTGATCCTCACACTAATGAAAATGAACTTAAAGTTCAAGGGACAACTTACATTCCAAATCTAGTAGTTGCCAGACAAGTTTTGTGATCTAAATAAAGTGACTAGATCATACATATGCCGCTAATGCTCCAATTAAAATGTGTGTCCCAACATTAAAACAAATTATTGATAGTAAGCCTATTGTACGTCTGCAACGTGATAGACTAATCGATTCCAAATGAAAGTCCTCGAATGAAGAGATAAAATGGAGCAATAAAATCAAGATGGTCGAATCGAGGTACTAAAGACCCCATATTAGTCTCTTAAAGAGAAACTAGACAAGAATGTTATTGAAAACCACGGGTACATGAAAAACTTTGAGATCTCAACAAATGATATAATATAATGTCTAGTAAAGTGTGGAATCGAAATATAACGAATCGACGTCGATATGGTAATGATTATGTAAAAAATAAGATAGCGCTATAATCATGGTGAGGATCATGGAAGCATACCTGCAGGAAGTGCAGATGTATAAATGAGTGGCCACAAGATGTAAAGACGCAAAGAAGTAATGAAAAGAGTTAAGTCTCTTGTGATAAGACATGGTTACTAGGACTTGAAGTCCGTACATATGAATGAGTAAAATTATTGGATATGTATCGATCTTTATGAGAAAGTGAAATTAAAGTATTGAAATTTTCGTGTTTAAGGCATAACTAATGGCACACAATATTTTTGTAAAGACATGAAAATAATCATAAGGAGATATGTTCTCATGTGGTGGATCCAATAATGTACATAATATCCATAATTCTGGCAATATAATAAGTAATCGATATGCGTCTAAAAGATAAATGAATAGAGCTCATACAAGATTCTATGATAGGATATAAAATGCATGAAGCATGCTAGTGATTTTTAATGCTTAAAGCATATAAGAGAAGTTCTCGAGAACACTTCTTGATTATAATGAATTAATTATGTTTGTGACATAAGTTTAATGATTGCCTTAGTGTATAGTATTGTGCCAAATAAAGAATTATATTTGCCTATGAAAATTTATAAAGAGATCCAGATTTGAATATTGTTTAAGTTTCATGCAGTTTGATTTATGATTATAAAGGCAAATGAATGCATATAAGTTGAATTTGAAACAAAAGACACATGCTATCTTAGCTTATGATTGAACATCTAAAGGATGAAATATGTGTGCATCATGAAAACTAAAGAAAAATGCTAACTATCCTTATATGGATAAACAACACTCATGTTTATGAGGCCACATGATGTCAAAAAGGCCCCCTTGATTTATAAAGATGATGATCACAATATCGATTTAAAAGTGTCATACTAAAATGTGTGTGAGACATTTATGATTCTCGCCAATGGGCATACATGATATAATATATCATTTGAATTAATTGTGTTTTGCAACGAATGACTTATGAAGTACGATGATGTACTTGAATGAGATGTATGACGTATGTTAATCTTTAAAATAGATATGCGAACAACATGTAAAGAATATATATTCACGTCATTCTATTAAGACACTTCAATGTGCATTTTACTGACTCAATGAGCTTAAGTGATGTGATCATCAGGGGGAGAAAAGATACGCATTGCACTCTTTT
Organism: Chrysanthemum makinoi; assembly: GCA_910596185.1. NCBI lineage: Eukaryota > Viridiplantae > Streptophyta > Magnoliopsida > Asterales > Asteraceae > Chrysanthemum > Chrysanthemum makinoi. The sequence goes on from OU343221.1 coordinate 342,170,343, forward strand.
TCCCTTGACTATGGTTTTGTCCCTACAGGTTTTCCAGAAAGGTTTTTAATGAGGCAATATCCCAAAGCGTATAAAGGAGTTATGTACTCTTTTTCCTTCACAAGATTTTTGTCCCCACTGGGTTTTATCTAGTAAGGTTTTAACGAGACATAATTCTTAAATGGACATCCAAGGGGGAGTGTTATGGATAAATATGGTATGGATGTCCATATCTATTAGTATTGGTAGTTATCTTAATTAGAGAATTGTATCTTGTGGAATACTCTACCTTGTAACTATATATACATGCCTCCATTGTGAGATGAATAATATAATTCTTCTATGTTTCGATCTTTATTCTTATTCTTTGTTCTCTTCTTAATTATTAGTTTCACAACACGTTCAATATTTATGTACATGCTAGTTTTGCAATTCACGCCCATAACTTATAAGTGTTTTTTTTTCTTATACTTGCAAATTATCATATCAATAACACATTTTATTGGGCTAATAGCCCAACCTTTTGTTAAAAATAGTCACTCGAAAAAGAAGGAAAGAATCAAAAAGAAAAAAATTATCCCTTAGAGCACTCGTAACGTTAACGCCGCCCCACCCCCCCCCCCCACCACATTAAACGGGCGTTACCCACACCATTGCCGGCGTTAAAGTTCCCACACGTTAGCCCAATAACGGGCGTTATTTGGCATAAAAAAATAAAAAATAAAAATAAAAATAAAAATTCAGTTTACCCCAACCCCCCCCCCCCGTCGTTTCAAATGGATATATATATATTTTTTTTTTAAATAAAAAATATTTTTTTACTACTATAAATACCCAACTTAAACAAACTTTTTTTTCAAACTTCTATAATTCAAATTCAAGTTTATATACTTCCTCTCACACTTCCATAATTCAAATTCAAGTTCATTCATAATAGATCCGAATCAAATTGATGAATTACCTCAGCAATGGTCAGACGTTAATGACGAAACTGACTTCGAATTTATGGCGGCCGCGTACGAGTATCAGCAACAGTTGGAACAAGAAGCATCTCAACCTCGTACTCGTACTCGTACCCATATATATCGTGAACGTGAGATTGCAGAGGAACGTCTGCATAGCGACTATTTCGTTGAACGGTGTAAGTATTCAAACTGGAATTTTCGTAGAAGATTTCGTATGAGCCGGAAACTATTCCTGTAAATAGTCGAATGTATTGAATCTTATACTTCCGAAAATATTCCAGATCATTTTAATTTCTTTAGACAATCACCCGATGCTACGAGTCGAATGAGTTTAAGTGTTCTAATGAAGTGTAAGGCACCACACCCGATGCATTTGATGAATACTTGCAAATTGGTGAGCGTACTTCAAAAGATTGACTTGATAATTTTAACAAATGCATTATTGATTTATTTATGCCAGAGTATTCAAGAAAACCAACATGGGCCGACATTCAAAAAATTTATCAACAACATGAAGAGTGTCATGGTTTTCCTGGAATGCTTGGTAGCATTGACTGTATGCACTGGGAATGGAAAAATTGTCCGGTGGCTTGGCAAGGGCAATTTGGTAGGAGTGATAAAAAATATCCAACAATTATGCTTGAAGCTGTTGTTTCTCAAGATTTATGGATTTGACATGCATTTTTTGGGATGGCGGGGGCGAATAACGATATTAATGTTTTGGACCACTCTCCGTTATTCGAAGACATTCTTTTTGACGATGCCCCAAGAGCCCATTATTTGGTCAATGGAACTAGGTATGAACACGGGTATTACTTGACTGAAGGAATTTACCCACAGTGGGCAACTTTTGTCAAATCCTTCTCGTCAACAACTGACGAGAAACATACGTACTTTAAAAGGAAACAAGAAAGTGCCCGAAAGGATATTGAACGTGCTTTTGGTGTGCTTCAAGGACGTTGGGGTATACTACAACAACCGGCACGTCAAATGAAATTGTCAATATACGTAGAATCATGTATTCTTGCATTATTTTGCATAACATGATTATAAAAGATCAAAAATTTGTATTACGTGACTATAACGACGTGTGGGTGGATCCGTCAGCACGTTTGAGGCAACGAAGATGGGTCGAAAGATGTGATACTCATCGTCGTAAGGCAAAAGAAATACGCGACCGAGAAACGCATACCCAACTTAAACAGGACCCTTATGGAGCATGTTTGGCAGAAGAATCTTGAACGACAACAACAACAACAACAACAAGAGAGCGACGATGATGAATGAGTATTTGCTATGTTTTGTTATTTTATTTTTTTCGTTGTAATTTTTTTTAGTTATTTTAATTTGGTATTGTAATATGTTTAAGTTAAGGTTATGTTTTTTAATGAATGAAGTGTTTGTTTTATTTTAGGGGTTGAATTTGAAAATGTTTGAGTTAAGGTATAATCAGGCCCGACCCAAAGGGTGTGCAACAGGGGCAATGGTAGGGGTGTTCATCGGTTCGGTTATCGGGTTATTCGGTTTATTCGGTTCGGTTAGTTCGGTTTTTTTTTTTTTTGGTATAACCGAAAACCGAACCGAACTGAAATTAAATTTGATTTAACCGAACCGAAAACCGAACCGAATAACCGAAAACCGAACCCCTATAACCGAAAACAGAACCGAATAACCCGAATTACATAATTTTAATTATTTTTTTATTTAATTATACATATTTTTAGCACAAAATATTTTTTTCAAGCTTAAATCATGTTATATTTATACTAAAAAAGAGTTTTAGTGATTTTTTTTTCGTATATATACATAGAAAAAATATATATTTTATATGAATTCGGTTTTCGGTTTTCATTGCCAAAACCATATCCAACCCGATAAGCAAATATTAAGCTCGGTACGGTTCGGTTTTGACGAATTCGGTTCGGTCACAAATTCGGTTCAGCTATTTTCGGTTCGGTTCGGTTCGGTTTCGGTTTTCGGTTACTGTGGATATTACCCAATCCGTGAACACCCCTAGGCAATGGCACAGGGCCCAACCAATCAGAGAGCCTCCAATTTATACTTACAATCCATATATGTTTAGTTTAACTTAATAAGAATGCCTTTCTTTGACAACAAAACAACTCACGGATGAGAATATTTGGGATTTTCATTATATCTGCAAAGACCTGATAAACAAACTATTAAAAATAGAACATTAGGTTTGTTTTATAAAGGCATTTTATTACAGTTTCTTTCTATGTGTTCAAATAATTATAACCATCTTTGCATTTTTGGTAAAGTGTTTACATATTAATGTTCTTTTTGTTTTTATTTTGGGGCCTCTTTTTATTTATGGTACGGAGCCACCGAATTTCATGAGACGGCCCTGGGTATAATCTTGAGATGTTATGATAGTGGGTGTTTTTTGGGTGAATTAAAGTGTAATGTTAAAGCTGATATGATGCTGACGTAACAGAAGTTTAAAAAGTAACTTGAGTTATGATTGCAAACGCCCTGACTCCAACTTAAAACCTGTTTTGTATCCTCCATGTTTCCAAAACATCCTTAAGTTACGGTCCTCCTTTATTTATATTTATTGACAGAATGTTTCATTTCTTTTAAGACACGTAAAGTCAAAAAGGTTATGACAAATCACTTTTATTTATTGACAAAATGTTTATTTCTAAACAGACACATAAAGCCAAAAAGGATATCACACATCACTTATGTTATGGCCTTCCCTTGTTTTTATTATCTTTTTAAAATTTTATAATTACACATATATCTAACATAAACTAACAATTTCATATATATTAAGCTACATAAATATCATATATACCCAAATAATTAAATTTTATATTATAAATCCAACGATAGTTTACAATACAAGTCGATAACCACGTGATATACGAGGAATGCTTTGGTGTACTTGAAGTCTGACTTTTCATTTTTTTTTTGTTACAGCTGTCTCAGGTATTCATTTCACTATGCATCCAAGTCTTGATTCGATATACTTACTTTGGTTGGATCATGAACGAATTAGTGTAATACATCAATACGAAACGATGTCGCTGTGATATATATGATATGTTTACTTTAGTTGTATCCAAATAATCGTGTGCACGATAATGTCCACAACCGTGATTCTGTTTATAATGGTTCAATTTCTAATTATTTTGATTGTCTATGGTATCCAAATTAAGGCTGTCTACAAACTGGATCAAGAACTACCTGAAAGTGTATCGAATAGAAAGTTACTGGACAAAGGTTGCAAAAGGGAAACAAATCAGCCCCTTGGATGACTTGCCAGTTGCCAATGGGGTTATGGAGGTACGTAAATTTAAAAAGTTGATCCACGATCTGAAGAATTACGCTCTTGACTTCAGCATCATGTTCGTTACAGCAGTACTGTGCTGCAGAGCAAAACAGTAAGAGTCGTTGCAAATAATTTCTTCGTTTCGTCTTGTGTTATTTTGAGGATAGTAAAGATGAAGTGTATGAATGAACCCCTCAATACCCAATGACGTGGCTATTCGTAACGCGTGAGAATGAATTCGTGTCAGCATCTAGATCTATAAGACAGTACCATTGCAATGGCGCTACCTGCCATTAAAAAGGTACTCTCGCTAATAACTTGCAAGCCCAAAAAAAAAAAAAAAAAAAAAAGGTTCAACACCTAACAAGATAGGTTGAAGGAGTACCTACTATACTCTTGCATTTTCATATATATCAAGCAATAGCATTGTTTGCATAGACAACTGCTTGCAGCTATTTGAATCCTTTCATTTCAGCCGAGCTTGTCAACTTAGCAATAAAATACAACTCAGATCAAACATACTCGCAAAAAGTCTTATAATCAACCAGGGTGAATTTTAGAAATTAATTAGATGTTCCGGACAATCATTAACAGTTCAGCAGCCACAAACATCACCAATTCCGAGCACCATGGTCTTGTACCTTGCGCGCAAACTTCAATGTTTCAGTACGGAAAAATTCCAACTTTCGTTTCAGCTTTTCATTCCTGTGAGTTAATGCGTCAATTTGCACTTTTTGCCATGCTATGATAGACTCAGAGCTGCTACACTGCTCCCATCATGTCCGTGAGAGGATTGGAGACCTGATAATAAATGTATACAACTTTTATTATATTCAGGCAAAAGAAAAATGGCATGTAACCGATACTAGTCCAGGTAAGCAAACATGTATGTTATGAACCTGGATAAGTGTTCACGCAGAGAAAACTGATCTTCTGGGACATGAAGAATGTGACTGTTGTCATTATCATTCGCAGCAACGATTAACGACGACTCGAGATTTTCCTACTTATTTTCTCCCGGGAATCTGTAATCTTCTAATGGACCACACTGCTCAGAAACCACTCCTGCCTTAGGTCCATTCTTGTCACCAAAGTTGATCGACAACATCAACAGCCACCCTTTTTTTTAGCTTCGTTCCAATTTCTCTCAAATCATGCTTAAACCAATATACCGGACTGAAAGGCAAGAAGCACACACACACACAACAGATATGATAGCTATTAGAGTCAACATACTAAAAATAAAATATTTCATTAATATAGCAAATATGCATTTAGAGGCTTTTGTTTTTAAGAAACTGACCCGCACTCTTGAGTGCATGTAATATCCGCATATTACCACTGTCTACTCATGCACCTGAGCAACAAATAAACTTAATAATTATACATAAATCAATATATATAGCCATAAAGTATTAAAGAATCTAACCATGAATTCTAGACATGATCTTTGGAAGATCTCTAGTAGGTTCAACCAAAATTTTAGCTTTGTTGCCCATTGCTAATATGCCCCCACAATTCTCTGGATGAAACTCTAACAAAAATATTTCCAAAGACATCAACAACAATAAGACTGATAAGATTATAGACCACATACATTACATACCGTAGGTAGTTACATCTTTGGCTTCGTATCTCATTTACAACCTCATTTAGCTTCTTTGACAAGGGGTTTTCATAATGATTCAGTACCAACTGTATCGAAAAGTTTTACTCTATCAAACATCAGATTTTTAAGCCACAAAAAAGCTATGCAATGAGCAAGCAACAGATGCCAACTTCGACCCATTTGCATACAAATGAGTCAGTTTTGCTAACTTTTAAAAGCCGGCAAAATTGGAACGGGTCAAATGGCTCAAACAGGTTGAAAGCTACCAACCAAAGCCCATTTAGACACATTACTAGAGCCGTCATTTTGCCACTATAATGATACAAGTCAAGATCAAGTGTACCTGACTGGGATTTCACTAAAAGAAGAAACGCCAAACAGTTTGTGTGTTATATCAGGATCTACAGAGCGTCCAACGTTAATGTAAATTAAGTAGTCCTCTCCATTTTCAAGAAGATAGATCCCGTCATTGCTCACATGTTCACTAGATAGACCTTTGTGATCACTAAATCCATCGTTGACCCTTCCATTCTAACATAGTTCCAAAAAAATCCTCATAGAATCCATTGTGATAAAAAATTCTGCCTACTTGGCCGCTAACCAACCGAACGATTTGTCTGAGACTAAAGGATATGCCACATTGAGAAACTGACACACATTGTAACTATTGAACGCCATTTCTAATAGCAACAATCCAAAACAATCTGCCAATTATTCAAAACACAAGTAAAACTGACCCACTCTCGTCAATTGAGACTACGAACCTAAGTAAAATAAATTAGTAAACACCTTTAAAGTCCACAACTAAAAGAAAATTAGATGAAACATTGCATCAAACACATAATAGACATTTGCATTATCCCTTCATTTGTTTGAATTTTCTAACTCTATCAACAATTTCTGTATGTTTACCCGTTTCGAAACTGTTGTCTTCTTCTATCCTTTCTTATTAGATCCTCTTTCTATTCTTATTCGATAACAATCTACAATGTAAACAATGGAGGTTAATGGGGAAAGCATAACAGAAATGTGAAGGTTACAGTGCTATTTATAGCTACAACTGAGTACACGAGGCTATTTACATTGAATGGCAATCTACTGCTGCATATCTGCTTTATTCAGGACAACAGAAAAACATAAAATATTTCTTAAACTTTATGACTTATGACTAGACATCATACAAAATGGATTAAGCATTAAGTTACTGATACACCCATCTTCATCCAAAGTTGATCATCCACTGACAATAAATCTTTGACTTGCCGCATTGTTGGCCTATCCTGTGGGTTGTCGTTCAAACATGCCCATGATACATTCAAAATTAAATGAGCTAGTTTCTCAACAAGAGGTGATGGTCGCGGAATCCGTCTATCTCCTACATTGGCCAGCAATAGATCATCAGTCGACATTGTTGGTAGACATGATATAAGATCTCCAGGATGCTTTCCCATAATCACTTCTAGTGCAACAACTCCGAAACTAAACACATCGCATTTCTCTGTCGCCACCATCGTATAAGCAAGTTCTACATGGAAGGAAACATGAGAATATAAAAAAAAATTGTTATATCAGACCATGATTAAATGTAACATAGACCAATCTAAAACTTGAGAATACGTATATATAACGTTAAAATATTGGTAGTTACCTGGCGCAACATAGCCATAGGTGCCTACAACCGCAGACCAATTGGATGAATCCAACTTTAGAAGTTTTGCTGTTCCAAAATCCGAGATGTGTGCCTCATAATCAGAATCGAGAAGGATATTAGCTCCAGAAATGTCTCTATGAATTATAGGTGGTGTGCAATCATGGTGCATATAAGCCAAACCATTCGCTACAGCCCTAACAATTCTTACCCTTTTCAGCCAATCCATTTCCTTTGCTGTGTTATCGCTACTTCAAGATATTCGTAAATAAAAAATGAGTGACGAGCATGGAAGCAGTATCCATAGAGTTTAACTATGTTTCTGTGCCTTATGTTTGTTAATGCTCGTACCTCATTTAGAAAGCCTTGATTGTCATTCTCAGATGATGAATGAAGTTTTTTGACAGCTACTATATTGTTGGGTTGTAACTCAGCTTTATACACAGTACCATATCCTCCCATCCCAATACAATATGCATCATCAAAATCATTTGTTGCCTTGATGATTTCATCATACATCGCCTGTCCATCAAAACTTGTTATTGAGAAAAATTTGCCACCTTCTTCGCCTGATGGTTTCTGTGGAGAAGTTCTCTTTCTACGTCGATAAGCAATGAGGCCACACATGAATAAACCAAGTAAAAGAGCCGCAAAAAGTGGGACCATAGTTACAAGGATGAGCTTATGATGAAAATGATTATTTTTCTTCCCTATCTTTTGACTTTCACAAAGTTTCAAACCTGTAACATTTCCACACAGACTATCATTTCCTTGAATTCCTTCTCCAGACACATTTAGAAAGACACCATAAGGGGGAACCGGACCTGTGAGCTCATTGTAAGACAGGTCGATATCAATCCCTCTTGGCAAGTTGCCGAAACCATTAGGAATAGAACCAGACAACTTATTGTGAGAAAGATTCATCATTTCCAGGCTTTTTAAACTTCCAATTTTTGATGGTATCTGTTTTGTGAATGAATTCCAAGATAAATCAAGAACATTGAGTTGACTTAATTTACCAATCTCGGATGGGATGTTTCAGCTGAGCTTGTTATTACTAAGATATATGTGAGTGATTTGTTCCCAATCACCAATATATCTTTGTAATGACCCGTTTAACCTATTTTTGGATAGGTCAAGAGTAAGGAGGCCATGTAGTGATCCAAGCTCTTGAGGTATAAAACCTGAAAGGTTGTTATCGCTCAAGTTTAAATTTAACAAACTTTTCATCTCCCCAAACTCCTTTGGAATCTGACCAACCAAATGATTAGAAGAATGATCAAGCATTTGAGTTGAATTTCCCAACTCCCGTGGTACGCTACCACTGATGTTGTTATATCCTATCATTAATGTAGTCAATTTTTTGCATTTACCCCAGTTTTGAGATAGTTGCCCATGAAAATTATTATGACTGACATCAATGAAATTTAATCTTGGGTAGACACCAAAACTATTCGATATATCTCCACGAAATTGATTAAATTACAACTTTACTCTAATTAAGTTGGTGCAATTCCATAGCCCTCTTGGTATAGGACCAGAGAGTTGATTATCACTTACAGATAGATTTTGAAGCTTTCCCCCTTGGCACAGATCATCAGGTAATTGGCCAGACAACTGATTTGTTTCGAGCTGTAGTTTTAACAATTTCAGACTTCCGATTCCTTGTGGTATAGGACCGGATAACTTGTTCAAACGGAGAGACAGAAACTGAAGGCTTCTCAGGTGTTTTAACGATGAAGGGATTGAACCATTGAGTTGATTTTCGCTCAAACTTAATTGAGTGAGAGACTTCAAATTCCCTAATTCAATTGGAATGGGTCCGGAGACTTGATTTGTTCGCACAAAAAGTGTTTTCAAAGACTTCAAATCACCCAACAATGAAGGAATTGAAACATTGAGTTGATTATGGCTCAAATCTAAATAATTTAGAGACTTAATATTCCCTAATTCAATTGGAATGGGTCCAGATAGTTGATTTTGCCACAAACTAAGGATATTCAAAGACTTCAAATCACCCAACGATGACGGAATTGAACCATTGAGTTGATTATTGGTCAAATCTAAATAATTTAGTGACTTAATATTCCCTAATTCAATTGGAATGGATCCAGAGAATTGATTTGTGTACAAATGAAGCATATTCAAATACTTCAAATCACCCACTCATGAAGGAATTGAACCATTAATTTGATTCTCACAAAGATAATTCAGTGAGAGACTTCAAATTTCCTAAATCAATTGGAATGGGTCCAGAGAGTTGATTTTTGTACAAATAAAGGATATTCAAAGATGTCAAGTCACCCAACGATGAAGGAATTGAACCATTAAGTTGATTGTCTCTCAAAGATAAATTAGTGAGAGACTTCAAATTTCCTAATTCAAAAGGAATGGGCAAATATAATATACAAATCTTATATTTAAATTATAATATATATTCAAGATAAATATATGGTCAAATCGTATATTTAAATTATAATAGACTTCAAATCTTTAATTAAAATATAAAAAATTTGGTATGTGTTGTATGTGTAGGGAGAAAATGTACGATATCAATACCAAAAATAACCACAAGGAATGATTTAAAAAACCTCTTAGGAAAAAGGTTAGTGAATCAAATCCCGTGAGTGATAAGTGATACCGGATTAGGAAATCCGGGTCGTGTCCCAACGAGGTGTGAATGGACAACGTCGCTTAAGGTTTGTTATTAATATGCTCGATGTTTTGGATTTTGATTTTATTTTATCTACACTACGGGAAATGGGAAGCATATAAGGGAATTAATCTACGGGGAAACAAGAAATTACACTAATACACAAATAACGATTAAATGAAACGCGAATAAAATGCAACTATGTCTAATCTAAGTCCTAAAAATGATATAAAATTACTTTTCTACTGAAAATGCAATTTAAAAGTTAACTAAGATTTAAAACTAATTTTTATGATTTTTCTTGAATTTATTTGAATTAAAAACTAATTTCTAATTTCTAAAATAGATCTAAATAACTAAAAATTATGAAAGCAAGTGGAAAAATTATGAAAATATTTTTTAAAAATCTAAAATAACTAAAAAGACTTTTGAAAATTGGATTTGTATTTTTCTGAATTATATTCTAATTTCTATGATTTAAATACTATTTAAAACTAATTTAATTGCTAAAACTTACTATTTGAACTAAGAAAGTGAGGAAAAATAATTTTTTTGATTTTTATATTTTTCTTAATCTAGGAAAAATAAAAAATTATTTTTTTGGAACCTTTTCTGAATTATTTGTATTAAAGACTAATTAAAAAGTATTAAAAACTAATTTTAAATGAGAAAAATAGCAAACAGTGTTGGAAAAATATGAAAATTTCAGGAAAAAACTAAATATTATTCTAATTCAAATAAAAATGAGAAAAGCTAGTCTAGTGTACTGGAATTAAGGGCTGGAGTGAAACTGCTTAATATTAAGCACTCTAAAATAAGCTAAAAGCTAAAATAATGCACCAACATATGACAGAACCTAATTTATGCTAAAGCTACTTGAAATAAACCTAAAAAAACTACTCTATAACACTGAATTACAAACTACAATGATTATGATCTAATTTACTAATTAAGCCAAACAGCCTAATCTCCCTCTTTTAAGCTAATGCACCAACTTATCCAATGAGCAAAAGTGAAATCCAGAACTTGGATTCTGTAAACAACCAACGATAGAGTACAAATACCAAATTTTAGCCTTAAAATAACTCTAATGAACAAGTTATGATCTCTGCAATATACCTGTGCACACTCAGTGAATGCTGAGAGTGTGCACAGGGGATTTATGACCTATAAAACAAGCTAGTTTAAGTGACACAATGATCTCTAAAAATTTAGTAAAAATAGTGTTTGTAATCTCAACCAACTGAAGTTCAATTTCCCAAAATTTCAACCAATTTAGATCAGAAATGAGTTTGTTAAAAATCTAGAAAAATCTGTCCATCAGTATTGAAATACTTTTGACTATTTTTGACAGAATTGATAAGTTGACTAATATGAACTTTGAGCTATTGATTGTTAATGAAAATGATATTTGATTATAAAATGAAGCTAATGCAGGCTATATTAACTATATTATTACCTATATGCAAGAAATGAGGAGTTGAATCTAACAGATGATTGAACTAGAAAAGATTATATGTAATTTTGACTTAAGCTGAACACAGATGCAATATCAAGACTAATATGAGTTCTATGAGACTAAATGAGACTAATCTTAACAATTCTAACCACTGAGAAGCTTAAAAACTCCAAATGACAGTTTATTCCAAACACAGGTTATGAATCTGTTTTGATTTTTACAGCTCTAAAATACTGATCTGATCGACAACTATGATATATCTATATTCACTATGCAATGTTACTACTAATTGAACCAATCTTATCAACTAAACTACACTAAACCTATTATGATCTATCTACTGCAGAATTAACTAGTTAACTACAGATCTAGATTAACACTGAGACAGACTTGAACAATGATAATCTAAGCTAGAATATGATCAAATAAACATAATCCAACACAAATATTGCAGATTAAACTAGTCTAACACAGATTCAAATATAAAAACAGAAAATACACTTACATTAGTCCAACCACTATGGTTTGCCAAACAAATCTAATAGCCATTATCTAGAACCAATTCTCAACCCAAATCCAACTGAATTATCAACCCAATTCCATGATTGAACCAGTCAGAACCAAATGAGTATAATACTGCAGTTTGACCAATGTTGACTGAAATGATTTTTAAGTGAATTATGAGTAGACAGCTTAACAAGGTCTTATTAAGCTATGAAAAAGCTAATAAGAACTTATGAAAACAACTTTAGCAACTGAAATTAAACTGAGAATAGATTCATTTTATTTTTTTATTTTCAAGGATTTTATTTATTTTTTATTGATTTTTGTTAAAATGAAACTAATAACCAAAACTGAATTTGTAAAAGCTTAAATGGTGATTAAGAGAACTAATAGACTAATATAAGAGCTACAAACAGAATTTATATTGAAATTGAGAAATTAACTAAAAACAGAAAATTACATGAATACAAGCTGTGAGAAAGGGGGCTATTTATAGCGAGCTCTAGCCTTGAGAAGGATCTAGAATCCAAGCAGCTGTGCTTCTTCTCGTGTGTTTATCACCCTTGGTTCAAGCTTCCACGTATCTCAATCAATTATGACCCTTGGATCACCTTTGCCACGCATCTCCAGCCAATCACAATCAAGGATTTGAAGGGAATGACACACGAATTGCCAAGCTGACATTCCGTGTGTCAGTTGGGTGTCAGAAAGTACCAATATACCCTTTAATTGGATTAATTGTACTTGAATTGATCGGGGGTAATTCAGGGTTCTTGGGTGAATCTGGGAAATGGAATTGGGAGTAATTTGTTTGAGCGCGAAGTAAAATAAGGGCTCGTTTGGTTCGCAGAATGTTTTTGACGGAATTGGAATCTGTTTAAGGAATTGGAATGTGAAGGAATGGAATGTTAGAAATTGAAATCCTTATGATTTAAAATATGACGGAATTGAAATCTGCAAATACTAACGCATGTTTGGTTGGAAGAATGAAATGAGAAAAAACAATTATATTAAAATATTTAAAATTTAATTTTAGTTTAAGATTAATAAACTAAATATTACCAATGATGCTTTAGTCCATTGGTAAGAGCTTTGAGCTTGGGTCAATAGACCCGGGTTCAAACCTCTTCCATGGCACTAAAGATCATTTAGTACCATCCCCCCACCGTAAATGCTCAGATTGACTGGCCAGCGAGGGGCCTATTGAAGAAAATGGTCAGGGTTCAAAGCCCACCTCCTGATAAGCATACACCACAGGTGCTCATTGTCTGGGGCCGGGTCCTTGGGGGAGGGTCCGGTTGGCATTCTTAGGATGCATGGGACCAGGGTGATCCCACCGATTTTCACCTTTTGAAGAATAAACTAAATATTATTTAATAAATAAATTACTTATCAAATTATAATAATAATTTTTTAAATAATATTATATAAACTAATATATTAAATAACTAATTTTTTATATAAAATACAATTGTATTTTTTAAAGTATAAATTAAAAAGGTAAGCTATAAATAAATTATATTTAATTTAAAAAAAAAAAAGTAATATAATAATAATAATTTTTTTTAAATAAATAATAATTTATATTCAATTTTAAATAAATAATAATTTTTAAATCTTAATAACATGGTTGTTTATAAAAAAATAATAATTAAATGATCGTTTATAATAATAATAATAATAATAATAATAATAATAATAAAATAAATAAATAAAATAAATAAAAACAAATAAAATAAAATAATAATAATAATTAAAATAAATAAATAAATAAAAAATAATAATAATAATAATAATAATAATAATAATAATAATAACAATAACAATGATAAAGATAATATGAATTCCATGGAATTGCAAACAATCCTTCTCATATTTCCATGGAATGTTGAATTCCATATATATGAGATTTTATAAGGAATTTCATTCCATTCCGTTTGCCAACCAAACACAGTAAGGAATGGAATTCAGATTCCAAATTCTTTAAATTTTTCAACCAAACACGTTATGAAATTGAATTGAATTCCAATTCCAACAGAATCCTTAGGATTCCGCCGAACCAAACGGGCCCTAATAGTATTTTACTGAATTTGACTTCGTTGACCGATCATATGAAGGGTTCAAATGGATTGTGGAGGGTTCAAATCATGGTGAAAGGTTCAAGTAATTATATTAGTTGACCGGGTATGGGTGGTGTGGTAAACCGGGTATGGGTTGGCAGTCTTGGGCTAGGGCTTGAATTAATATTTTGGGCCAAGGTAATATTAGTTTGGATATGGACTAGTTTTGCAATCCGTATAAGACTTTACAGGACCAAACATGTCAAATCTGAAAATCCAGGGACCAAGAGTGTAATTTCTGAAAATGTACTCCAAGGATCTTTCTTGACAATCTCCAATACTTCAAGGACCACTTTTGAAAATTCTGAATCTCAAGGGTATTTTCTGCCAAATGCTGAAACTTGAGGGACTGAGTTTGCCAATTCTTTAAACTTGATCAAATCTTTCATAAATCATCCTCTCAAAGATGAAAATTTTCACAATTGCTCAATTCTGACCTTCCGGCTCAGCTTTAGCACTCTTTCTCTCTCGTGCTCGGGTTTTTGTCTGATTTGGCTTTCTTTTGTGTGTTTTGACATATCCATACCTGCACATGCATAAACTTAATAAAACAGCAAATATTAGCAATAAACGGCTCTTTTTTGGTTATTTTGGGTCTGATTTGATAAAGAAATTATATGTGTTTTAGCACATATCAAAATACCCCAGACTAGACGATTGTCGTGTCCTCACACAATGCAATCAACTCACGCTTCTAAAACTAAGGACTTCAATCTCTTCCTACTAAACCTATGAGAAGTAGCAAAGATTCCTCAAAAGAGATTAAGAACCCTTAATTCTAAAAACGCCTCGTTTACCTTTTAATTCACATATAGATATTGCGATTAAGCACATTCCGATTATGAGTGACTGTTTGTTGAACTTTCATGTCGATCAATAACTCCAACATTTTTCAATCAATACTTTAGGATCACAGAGTAGGAAACACAACCCAGCGTGAAGTGACCATACGGATAGAATACATCGTCCCTGGTTTTTCACAAGTCCCCAAACTAAGCGTAAAATCAAAATCATTGTTAAATATTACTCTAGATGCTAACACTACCCATGGAAGTTACTTGTGTAATTACCTTTTTCTCGCATTTTCCTATTTTCCTCTATTTATTTTATTTTTGTGAGAAATGAATTTCTTCAAATTTCTCGTTTCGATAACTTTTATTCCGATAAAGATATGAAGCTAAGTCGATAATTAGTTATCCATCTTCCCTCGAAAATCGTTGCACAAAAGAATGAGGTCTACATCAAGGTCCTAATTTAACACGATTTATGGAGAATATCCTTTCTATGGCGACCGAAACAACTCATCTACGAGTCCAGAGACAGAGGCTTTATTTAGATATCTCCCGGATTCAGAGTTTGGCTTAACACTTATTTCAAAGACATTTGCATTTTTGCAATTTAGGCCCTTGGTCTTTTCAACCACTAACTGTGACACACGGTAAATTTTCACTAAAATTTAACTAATGATTAGTAATTTATTTCTACTAAGTCTAAGTCATTAAGCATACACAAGCTTTGCCTGATCATTTGAGTAATTAACTCGCCTACAGTAGGTAACTGCATCACTTTTGCATTCATATCATTTTATGAATATTTTTATTTTGTCTTATGATTTAAATTATAAGACGAGAGGGTATCTCGTTTTCCCCAGTGACCGACACGGCACTCGTACCGACACTATGATAAGGACTCGCTAAAACAATTAATAAATGTCAGCGACTTGGAATATTACAAGGATAAAATATTTCAGTAACGTAACAATAAAATACCACGGATAAAAAGTTGTCAAACAATGATACCTTGGTCACCATATGACTTCGCGGGACACAAAATACTTAAACACATTATCACTTAAACAATGACTTTATAAGACTCAAGTGCAAACATACATAACTATAATGTAAATGCATACATTTTATACAATAATTATCCCACATACAAATACTTACCCAAAATAAATTATAAGTATACATTACATGTGCCCTCACTTTTACTTACCTTACCATTTTAGACCTTTATTATTATAACACTTATAATACATTTACAAGAAATGAATTTATAAAAATTAGACACAACCTCCTTGTTTTTTTCTCTTCCACTCACGACAAAACCAAGGACCAAGAAAAGCAAAAGATATCAAGATCCATCTTCAACCTCTAGCTTGTACTCCCATCCTAGGCCGAATCTTCTAAATGGAGATAAATCAACACCTTCATCCAACATACCCATCTCTCTCATACCCAAATCCATGTAAAACTTTGCTTCCCAAATCTCCATAGATGCGCCACTACCTTCGAAGGAATCCAAGGAGGATCAAAGTAAATCACAAGAGAGAAGTATAATCCTTTCACCACTCTATCTCTTATGTCCAAAGATTCGTGGGTCTTGGAAGTAAGCCATTTTTGGCTTCAAACAAAACTTCAAGATGAAAAGAGGTGGTCAAAGGCTCCTCTCTTAACCTCTTCTTAAGCAACATGAGAGACCAAAGACACCCACAAATCTAAACTCAAACACACCACAAGAGTAATATTCTCAAGGTTATCAAGAAGTTGTTGGGTTTGCTCGGAATCGGTATGGGGGAATCGGGTTTGATTTGTGTGGGGTCCCTCGACTTGGCTTTCATCAACGTTTTCACATCTCATTCTTGATAAGGTTCATGGTCTTTCCCTTCCTCATGATTTCGTTGTAATGTAAACATTGATAATGAAGTGTTAATTTTTGATGTCTTGTTTTTATTCAAGTTTGTAAGTATAGAATGTACAACTTTGCAATATGAGTATAAACTTGTCACTTTGAAACTTGATTTGGTTATTCTATTGTTAAAACGACTTTCTCACGAGGTAAATGAGCCAAGGAAATGAGAGTTAAGTCTTATAGGAACTTGGAAATTTGACTATGTAACTAGGTACTTTGATGTTATAATACTTTGCTTTTGATAAACAAACTATGGTAACTTAGGCTTAAGTGGTCATTTGCGAAAAAGGGTCCGTTGGTTTTCTGTCGAGACAGGGACAAGAACAAGATAAATGAGTCAAGCTTTTACAAGTCTACTAGTAAAACCATGCCGAGACTCACATTTTCCCGTCGACATTCATGTCATTTAAAAGTATGTCGAACCTTGATTTTTTTTAACTTTGCTTGAACATGAGAAACATGCTAGTCTTTCATTGTCTTGTGACTCAAATCTTAGAGGTGAACCATGTGTCAAAACCTCTATGTACGCCTAGGGAGAAACCCGAGACAAGAGTGCTCATGTGTTAAAATGTATTTCGAAAATCTATACTTGTCTAGTCCGTAAGAGTAAAATGATTGACGATTAGAACCAAGTCGAGTAGTACTCTACTAACAAGAGGTACCTTCACCCCTTTTGCTCTCATGTCCTAGTTAATGATGTTAACCAAATCTCGTTCGAGTCAAGTCTCATACTTAGTCATCTTCCCTTGTTAGCTTATCTTTAATAAGTACTTAGTAGTCATCGAAATAGATATGCTTGAGACTATGTAAACGAGTCGACAACTACATCTTGGTAGTACCATGGTGATGAATCGTATTCACTAGTCGAGGGATTCAACGTCATAAGTTAGAGCATGAACAAACTAAGTACACTTCGAGTCATGTAACTTATATTAAACTCCTATAACTGAATTGAGAATTCTTTTGGCAACAACAACCTGGGAATGAGAAACACTTCAAACTATTGGTTAACACAAACTGTAATGATACATGTTGGTCAAGCCTTGTTTTCTTTTTTTTTCATTCCATTCGTGTAAGTCACAAATGGGCCACGGCCCAAGTCATAAAACTTGGTCTCATTGAAAGAGCTATTAGCTAGTTTGGGCCCAAACCCAAACTGGGTACCCAACTACCAGCATTAACGCCGCAAAGCCCACGATTTCACGAAGTCTTCAAGTGTCCGGTTGAGTAAAATAAGCTAACTCCGAGGTAAAGATCTAAACGTAGGCGCTTGTTCATCGATGAATAAGTCTATATAATGCATACACGAAATATATCACATAAGTTATATTTAAGCTTACTGAAGTTGCCAAGTAAACAAGTGCAAAAACTATTTTTCCTACATATATATGAGACAACAAAGGTTTTAAAACTTGACACACTTGATAATGTCTATAACAATGATTAACGACAATGGGTAGACATATATATATACATGTCAAATAAAAATCTCTAGTCGAGAACTATATATATTAAAAACAAAATTTGACAAATAAAACAAGGACTACTATATCATTTTGGTCAACCTATAACTTGAGAGTTTTCAAAATTAACTCAAGTATTTTCTAAATACAATTAGAAAATAAATAAATTACATATATATTGGCAACACCATTTTGTGTCAACTTAAATAAGTATATACGCATTTATATACTTACTAGTTAAATGCTATAAATATTTTTCATATCAAACTTGGAAGTTAAAACCATATCATTGTCAACAAGAAAAGTATATATATTTTCATATACTTGTTAGAAAAATCATTTTTACTTAATTTCACAAATTAAAGTTTAACTTTAATACAATTAAACTAATTTGAGTAAGCAATACTTAAAACAATGAACTAAAACGTTACCCTCCTTATCTAGGTCGCGCCAGTGCCGGTTCCACAACCATCACTAATCCCACATTTGGATTTGCACATTTGCTAAGGTGAGTTTCATAGCCCCACTTTTACTTGATAAATTGGTTTATACATTTTGGGGTGAGAAATATGCAAAACATTTTATGGACCAAAACTATTACATGATTATTATTACGTGGTTTAGCCTAAGCCCTTATGTCCCTAGAGAATGCCCTTTTTCATGAACCGTCAATTCCCCATTGGGAAACGCTAATGTTATAAATAGATCTATTGAGGGTGACTCCTCCTCGTGGGTTACGGCTTAGGCCAAGGCTAAACGTATACCATGTAGGAATCAAGTGTTGAGGGACAAACACTTGCTATGGGCCCCTTATATTGTATGACATCTTTTAGCATACGAACTCGTAGTATCGGTTGCATGAACTTAGAGCTAACGTAATAGACTTTCATACATATATCATTATATTCGTTGTAATGATTATATGCCTTTGCTTATGGTCCAAGCTTACTATTTTAAATTAAACCTATGAACTCACCACCTTTACCCGACCTTTTAGCATATTTTTCTCAGGTGTTTAAGATTTGTTCATGAAGGCAAGGCAAGAAGCGGGTGTATGGTCGTAGTAGTATTAACGAAGTGTTTTTACACAAACCGATGTTTTACATTGGGACCACTAAATCTAATGGGATATACCCATTTGTTTAAATTATGTTGTAAGACAGTGTTTTAAAACTATTTTATGAAAACAAACGGAGTATGTATTCCGTTCTTTATTACTTGTGTTATGATTCACCAATTCCGTAACGCTCCCGAATAACACGTATGCTTCCGCTAAACAAATTTGGGGGTGTTACACTAACTCAACGGGATTACCGTTTTATCAGAAGTCTTATTATGACTTTGGATTTTCCTCAACCTTTTTGGAAGTCCATGACAACGGGATTACCGTCGGACATAGAAAACTTTTATTGTTTTGGATTTTTCAACTTTAATACATTTGGGCTTTATTTCATGTTAATTTTTGTGCCAAACTCCGAATCCTACGGCTTTTATACCGCAACACTGACAGTACCTCGATGTGTACCCAACTCTCATGGGCAAAGATTCTCTAAAGAAGATAAAGAACTAACTATCATCAAAAACTCAACATCTCTAATTATTATTTGACAAATATGGGGTGAAACAATCTTGTGGGAACAAAAAGCCATAAGTACCTTCGATGGGCTCTAAAGAGAACCAACTACTCCACGCTTAGCATCTAAACTCATAAGTAACTCTATCATTCCTCGATCTCCGCAAATTTAAAATCCCAAATAATGAGATCCACGGATGCTTAGCCGATAATTTTAGATTATCTATGGTTAAGGGAACAAGCTAGGGCTCAACACGCCCGGTCAAGTCAGAATTCTATTCCTACTCTCACCAGAAAAAAAAAAAAAAAAAAAAAACTAATTTATCTTTAAATTTCGTATATAACACATACAACACATACAAAAAAAACTATTGATAATTTAAATTAGTTGATTTTTGAACAAATAAAGGATATTCAATAACGCGAAGTCACCCAACGATGAAGGAATTGAGCCAGTTAAATTGTTTCTGGAAAGTTGCAAGACGGTTAATTGACTTAGTTTACCAATGGTAGGTGGAATAACACCAGAAAATTGATTGGTTGAAAAATTAAGATAGACAAGTTTGGACAGGAGTCCGATTTCTGGTGGGATGTGACCAAAGAAGCTGTTTACACTAAGATCAAAATGGGTAAGGTTGCCTAGAATAGAGAATGGGAACTGGTGAAGCGTACCTTTTGCACAATTTTTAAAATTTTCTCATTTTTGCACAATTTTTTCATTTTCTAAGGAAAAACGGGGTTGCGAGAGTACACGGCACAGAATAAGCAAGTGCGGTCAAATCAAATCGAAGATTACCCACCCCAGACTAAAACGAAACATTTCCCTCAATGTTTAAAGGCAAGGGTATCAACGAAAATCTAAAAGCCGTTTATTAAGTATGCTCAAAGATAAAAGTTAGTCGATAAGATTAGGATATCGGATTTCTATAAGCAACGATCAGGAAACTCGAGTGGAGAAAAGACAAACTTCGAGCACGAGAGTCTTCATATCGGGAAATTCCTAGTCAAAATATCACAAACAACCACACATGAGAAATCGAAGAGGCTAACCCCTTCACGTCACTTATTAAAGAAAATAGAAAGAAGATAGAGATAAGCACGGGTGCCTCCCCCACGGCGCCATCGTGTTTTTGATCACCGAAGTCACTAGCCCGACTCCCCAATTCAATTGTCCTTAGGGAAACAAGCGGAAGGGATACCCAGATCGAAGATGGTATCCTCACTCCGGAGGGAAAGAGAACGGGTGGGTTGGGAGGGGAAGAAAATGTCGGGCTCAAGCACATAAGGGATAACTTCTCCCAAACTCACATAAGGTATATCAAGAAAGAATGATCCATCATCCGACGGTTTAGCGGGCGGACGAAGGGATGACGGATCACAATAAGAATACTCCATAGAAGAAGGGAGTCCATGGTACAGAGAAATGCATTTCGAAGGCTCAACAATGAAGGCATCCAAGATAAGATCCTTTTTCCGAATAACGTTGGTGATATGAATGTCCTCTTCGATGAGTATCCCAGGGTTAAAAATCTTGTCCTCAGAGAGGAAGGAAATCAAAGTATCATCTATGTGAAAATCCTCACGAGAAGAGGAATCACTCTCGGATAAAAACTAGTGTGGGACCTCTGAATCAACAAGCTCGTCAATAGAAACTTTCACTTTCTTTTCTTTCTTCGGGTAAAATGGATCATCATATTCTTTTTCTTCCAAAAGATCATTTTCTGAAGGAATCGAGTCTGTGGGAGCAAGTTCATCGGCGAACTCCTCGAGAAGTAAATCGATAGAAAAATCCTTAAGCTCGGGTTCCGGAGGAATTTCATCAGACGTTTGTACTTCTTTGATTTCTTCAATCGTGATCTCTTTTGGAGGGAGTGACGGTGATGGATCTTCATTCAACAATTGTTCAAGATAAAGGATATCTCCTTCCGAATCATAAACACCATCATCAATTCCCGGTGGAATCGATTCATCAATAGCAAGAAACTCATCGATATCTTCCAAAAAGAAGTCACCTCCCTCAAACGGAGTAAGAGAGGGGGAAGAATTAGAAGGTTCCATAATTTCAGAAGAAGGAGTGGGATTGCCACTCAAAGAAATCTCGACGTTCTTAGGAACAAGATCAATTCGATACACAGAAAACGGAGGTGGGACAAGTGGTGTGCTCTTAGAGCTATCATTTTCCACCACTACCGTTGTAGTCTCCTTTTCTAGTTTTTTCTTTTGCTCAGCACGTATCGTCGACAAACTCTTAACCGTAAAACGTGAAAGACTCGGTTCAATTTTTGATGGTTTAGGCTCAACTTTTTGGACAACCGTAGGTTGGACGTTTTAGGTATTTCCGTTATTAATAGGAATTCATGGGTCCTTTGTCACCTCGGTGTCATTAATTTTGGCCACATCATATTGGTTGGTTAGAGATTGAGAAGTATGGTTAACGTTAAATGTGACGGCTTTTTTTCCTACTCGTAAAGTGATCTCTCCCTCATAAACATCAATCAACGCATGACCCGTCCTTAAGAAGCATCTTCCAAGAATAATGGGTACACGAGGGTCGGCATCAAACTCAACGACAACAAAATCCGCGGGGAAATCGAACTCCCCCACTTTAACAAAAACATCCCCTCGCTATACCAATTGGTTCCGTAGTAGTACGGTCGGCTAGCTCGAGGGTCATACACGCTAGGGTAAGTGGGGCAATGAAAGCTTTTCGAAATTGATTTCGCATCAAATTGATACTCGCGCCAAGATCGGCCAAGGCAGAGCACTGAATAATTCTTTGAAAATCGCACGGAATGAGGAACTTGCAGGGGTCACCTAACTTTTCGGAAAGTTTCTTGAGGATAAGCGCCAAGCAATTCTCATTCAAATATGTCGTAGCAAGCTCATATAACTTTTCCTTATTCGAAAGCAGTCCCTTAATCGTAGAAGCAAGTTTGGGCATCAAGAGAAGGGCATCCGCTAAACTGATCTCCACATTCAAGTCTTTGAAGATTTGGAAGAATGTTTCCATCTGATGATTAGACTTTTCTCGAAGAGTTTGATCTTTAAGACGAGACGGATATGGGATAGACGATTTTGGATTAGCTTTCTTCACATTAACCGTGGGTTGGACATTCTCGGTACTCCCCTTATTAGTAGGAAGCACCGGGTCCTTTGTCACCCCGGTCTCACGGTCTACCACACGAGACGGAGAAGAAAAAGTAGTGGTAGGAGCTGTGGGTCCATCGTAAGCAACACCACTTCGGGTAGTGATCGCTTTCATGTCACCTCTCGGGTTGGGAATCATATTACTCGGAAGAGAACCGGATCCCGAAGGTGTTCCAGTTCAGGATCCTACTTTATATCGCAGTCTTGCAGGTGGTCTTCAGTATCTCACATTTACCATACTAGATCTCTCATATGTTGTGCAACAGATTTGCCTTTACATGCATGATCCTCGTTATCCACATTTAGCCGCCCTTAAGCGTATTCTACGATACGATCGAGGGACTTTGGATTTTGGTCTACACCTATATTCATCATCTACCACTTCCCTTGTTGGATATACAAACGCAGATTGGGCAGGTTGCCCATCCACACGACGGTCTACTTCGGGATACTGTGTTTTTCTGGGCGATAATCTACTTTCCCGGTCTTCCAAGCGACAACACACCATCTCTCGTTCTAGTGCCTAAGCCGAGTACCGGGGTGTTGCTAATGTTGTAGCTGAGACTGCCTGGCTTCGTAACCTTCTTCGTGAGCTGCACTCTCTTCTTTCTACTTCCACTCTTGTCTACTGTGATAATGTTAATGCCATCTATTTGTCTGCCAATCCTGTTCAACATCAACGGACCAAACATATTAAAATTGATATTCATTTTGTCCGTGACATGGTTACTGCTGGACAAGTTCGTGTCCTCCATGTACCCTCTCGTTATCAGTACGCATATATCTTCACCAAAGGACTTCCTTCGGCCTTATTTGAAGATTTTAGATCCAGTTTGAGCGTCCGGCTTCCTCCCGCTCCAACTGCGGGGGAGTATTAGACATCACTGACTCATTCTTGATAAGCATTCATTTATTGTAATTGATTTGTCCTAGTTGTAATCTTAATTTTAATTAGTGGGTAATTGCCATTTCCCCAAAATAGATCATGTAGATAGGCTATATGTATCCTAGCTTTGTATGGAATGTACAACACAATTATCTCAAACAATAAATTATACATATTTGCAGTTGAGTTTGAATAACTTTATAATTTTATCGGTCATGCGTTATTTAAGGGGGTCTCGGTCATCCAACTTGTTTGGTTTAGTGTGTGGTGATCCGCACACACATATACTTTAGTCCTTAGATTTGCACATATTTACTTTAGATTTACACATAACAAGATACAAGGAGAATAAGCAGAATGTAACAAATATACAAAGCATAAAATGTTATGTACAAATCAAAACTAAGTTTGTGAAAATCACGTTTGTTATTTCAAACTTGAGACCATTAATCCATAATAGTAACTATAAGAACGGCATTTCGAATTGTCAATCCAAAATTTAACATTAATATAGAAAAAATAGCCTCTCATTTATCTATTATTATGAAAAGTCAAGGTCAACAATAATTGACATCCATCGTTGTTATGCAAAGACTAGAAAGATAGAACGTATACAAAAAGTGATAGACTAATATGAAGTGCACTTTACTTCCGTAGTCAATGTCCTTACTCCTTACTCTTATCTAGAGTATTATGTGGTCGTAATATGCATATATATATAAGGTCCTTTTATCCATCGTTGTTATGCAAAGATTAGAAAGATGGAATGTATACAAAAAGTGTTAGACTAATATGAAGTGCATTTTACTTCAGTAGTCAATGTCCTTACTCCTTACTCTTATCTAGAGTAATAGGCATATATATATAGTCCTTTTAGTCAACGATGTGTAGGGTCGTATGTGGCTATGAGCATGTTTGGCGAAATGAGTTGGAGGAGGAGCTGAGGCGAGAGTTGTAACTCTAGCTTATATTATAAGTTGAAAACTGAAGTCTATATTTTTGTAAAGCTGTTTGGTGAATTAGTTGGTATTGAAACTTATTATTAAAAAATCATATCAAATTAAATTCACATATATTTCAATCTTTTTCTTGTTAATCCGTTATATTTTTATACTTAAGTAATTTTGACTGACTATAAGCGCTACACATTTTTAAAAGCTCGTTTCAATTGGTTTGGCTTATTGAGCCTTATAACTTGTTGAGCCTTACAACTTAAATAAAAAGATTTTCATTTAGAAACTCACCCGCACTCTTGAGTGCATCTAATATGCGCATACTATCACTGTCTACTCGTGCACCTGAGCAACAAATAAATTGATAATTATACATACATCATACAAAGATTCACAATATATATGGCCATAATTAATAAAGAAGCTAACCAGTAATGCTAGACGACTAGACGTGATTTTAATTTCGAAGATCTCTAGTAGGTTCAACCAAATTATAAACTTTATTGCCCATTGCTAATATGCCCACACAATTCTCTAGATGATACTGTAACAAAAATATTTCCCAAGACATCAACAAAAGTATTTATGTATAATTACATATAATTCAACAACATAAAAGAACGGGAGAATGTTACAAAAACCATTACAAAATAAAAAAATTTCAATAAATCCACTCAATAATTTTCATCCGCCAAAACAAGCCTTTTGACTAGTTGGACCCTTACGTGTTACGGGTCACTAATTATCAAGTTGTGAATTTAGCTATGAACCAAACACACAAGAAAAAAAAATAATGAATTAAAGGTTCAAAATCATGATTTTTCATGTGTCTCTAAAATTTATTACATATATCATATCAATCGGTTTTTATTTATGCAATCAATGTTAACATTAATCCATTTGCATTATTTAAATCCGCAAGAAGGAAAGAAAAAAAATGATAGCAAGGGAGTAATAAGTTTGACCAATGATGGTCAAAAGTCGTCATCTTTATACCCCTTTGCAATGGTTTTAAAACAAGTTTTTTTTATCGACTCGGCTGAGTCGCCGGTTGAACCATCGTGTGGAACCAGTTTTATGCAAAAAATGACAGCTTTTAAGCATGGAAATTCAACTCCTACAACTACAAAAACTTTTAAACCCTTGATAAGCTCCAAAAACACTTAAACATGTCCAGACCGCTTCAAAACATTAGAAATTCCAACAAAACTACTGGTCCCAAACTTTAAATTTAAAAAAAAAAAAAAAAAAAAAAGGTATGACCCAGTTGGATTTAGCAAAGTGGGTCGACCCACGTCAACAAAGAAACAGCCGGTTCATAAACAAACAAACAACAATTATATACGCCCTGTTCCCGGTTGAGTTCAACCAGGGTTAAAAACCATTGCCCTCTTAAACAAGGACAAAACGAAGTCAATGGTTTAGATTGTGTTTGTTTACGCAAAATCATGTGCCCCTGCGATTTAGTACATGTATCATATCAATCTTCTTGTATTTATGCAATCATGTTATTATATATACAAACATGAAACCATTTGTGTGTTATGGGTTACAAATAAAGAAATAGAGTAAAGTCCAAAATACATCCATGTGGTTTGTCTCGCGGTCTCGCTTACGCCTCTAAACATTTTTGGCATAAAACCATCCCTCCTCCGTTAGTAAAATTGGCACAAATACATCCCTCTGTTAGTAAAATTAGTCAATGAGGACTAACGGTGCAAATATTTCTCCGTTATCTCCTAACGGAAGAGAGAATATTTGCACCATTAGTCCTTAGGACTAACTATGCAATTTATTTTCATAAATAAAGTGCATCGTTAGTCCTCCACCACCATCACCGCCACCTCCACGGCCACCCACCACCTCCGCCGCCACCTACCACCCAACTCCACCACCACCACCTACCACCCACCACCTCCACACACCGCCACCACCAGCCACTGCAACCACCTCCACCCAACGCCACCACCACCATCACCGCCACCCACCTCCACCGCCACCACCACCCAACGCCACCACTACCACCATCACCGCCACCCACCACCACCATCAACAACCTTGGGAGTGGTGGGAGGCGGTGGCAGTGGTGGCGGTGGATGGCGATGCTGGAGGTGATGGTGGCGGTGGTGGTGGCGGTGGTGGTTGTGGTGGGTGGCGGTGGTGGTGGGGGGTGGTGGTGGTGTAGGTGGTGATTGCAGTGGGTGGCGGCGGTGGAGGTGGGTGGTGGTGGCGGTGGTGGAGGTGGTGGGTGGGTAACGGCGGTGGAGATGTGTGGTGGTGGCAGTGGTGGCGATGGATGGCGGTCGGTGTTGTTGGAGGTGGAGGCGAGTGGCGGTAGATGGCGATCGTGGAGGTGGTGGTTGTGGTGGGTGGTAATCGGCGGAGGTGGTGGTGGTGGCAGTGGTGGCGATGGGTGGTGGTGGTGGAGGTGAGGGTGGTGGCGTTGTGTGGTGGTGGGTGGAGGTGGCGGTGGAGGTGGTAGGTGGCGGTGAAGGTGGCGGTGATGGGGTGGAGGATTAACGATGCAATTTATTTTCTAAAATAAATTGCATAGTTAGTCCTAAAGACTAAATGTGCAAATATTTTATCTTCCGTTAGGAGATAACAGAGAAATATTTGCACCGTTAGTCCTCGTTGACTTAGTTTACTAACAAAGCAGGGATGTATTTGTGCCAAATTTACTAACGGAAGGATGGTTTTAGGCCCAAAAATGTTTAGGGATGTAAAGCGAGACATAGGACAAACCACGGGGATGTATTTTGAACTTTACTCAAAGAAATAATTATACGATAATACGGTAAAAAAAGTCATCATGTTAACAAGTGAGAATAAGTTTGACCAATGATGGTCAAAAGTTACCATCTATATACCCTTTTGCATTGATTTAAAAACTGGTGTTTTGAGCGACCAGGCGAGTGACCGGTTGAACCATCATGTGGAACCGGTATTATCTAAACAGCTTTTAAACCTATCTAAACAAAGACTTAATCAGCTCCAACCACTCCTAAAAAGCCCCAAAAAAGCTCTTACACAACACTTAAACATGTCCAAATAGCTCTTTCAGATATGTTTGGCAAAGTAGCTGAGCAACTGGAGCTTATGAGTGTAAAAAGACATTGAAGGACAAAACATATAAATATACACAGTGAAAGCTAAGGGCACTAATGTAATAGCCAAACCAAAAGCTCATCTTATTTTAGAAGCTCCTCCTAGGTAGCTTTTTTAAGAGCTCTTGGATTTTAAAAGTTTCGAAAAGCTTGTGCTCCAAAGAAAGCTTCTACTATAAGCTATCCCCATAAGCTCTTAAAAGTTGCTGGCCAAACATACCCTATGTTTCATCTATGAGCTTATATAAGTTTATTAGTATATCATATGTAACAAGCTAGGTACAAACAATCCCTAAAGTGGCCACACAAAACACCTAGAAATGAAGGGCTTAACCCGGTTTAAGTCTAATTCACCTTGAAACTTGTTTCTTTTAGTGTGAGGTAATCTGCACACCCATATACTCTAGATTTGCACATAGTTACTTTATATTTACGCATAACAAGATACAAAGGAGAATAAGCACAATGTAACACATATATAAAGCATAAAATGTTATGTACAAATCAAAACTAAGTTTGTGCAAATCACGTTTGTTGTTTTAAAGTAGAGACCATTAATCCATGATAGTATCTATAAGAAGGGCATTTCGAATTGTAAATCAAAGGTTTAACATTAGTATGCCTAGGAAAATAGCCTCTAATTAATTTATAATTGTGAAAAGTCCATGTCAAGAATAACTGACATCCTTGTCATGCAAAGACTAGAAGATACAATGTATACAAAAGGTGATAGACTAATATGAAATGTTTTTTACTTCGCAAGTCAATGTCCTTAGCTAACGACTCTTATCTAGATTCTAGAGTATTATGTGGCTATAATATATGCATATATCTATGGTTCTTGTAACTCTTATCTAGATTCTAGAGTATTATGTGGCTATAATATATATATATATATATATATATATATATATATATATATATATATATGGTCCTTTTAGTCAATGATGTGTAGGGTCGTATGTGGCTATGATATTGGTTTTGCACTTTGATTCCTATAGTAAAATAGTTAGTAAAAAAAAGCATTGAAAAGTTTTTCGGGTTATCACTGATGTGTAAAATCTTGTTTTATATTTATACTTAGACTAGGTCGTTCGCAAGAGCGAAAAAATTCCTTTGTAAAGTAAATAACTATAATTCTAAATAAGATAAAACAATAAAAAGGGATAATGTTTTAGATCCAAAAGATCTTGAAAAAATAAATAAACAAGACAATAAAATAGACGACTCATATGTAGGAGAGAAATAATGTTCACCAACTCATTCCCCCAATAACCAAATGACATGATCTGCCAGTTCTTTAATTAGTGACTCGGATGTGAGATAAGTCTAGTGATGGCCGCTAAAACCTATCAATATGCCTTATAACCTTCTACCTCAACACTAGTGGATGATATCTAGTTATTAGCCATTCATTAAGTCCGCCAACTAATCTGTATTACTTGTATGTGAAGTTATATAGCTAGCTACACTTAACCACTATGTAAATCTTGATTTACCTTTGTTAATCTCAAACGTTATAGTCTACCACTTCCTAGATGCTCTCAATTACAGACACAATTCACACACCTTATCGGTTATGTTAGCGTAAAATACAAAGTTGGTTTGAAACTTTGTACACAAACTAGTGATTTTGTTTAAACATACTACATATAGTCTTGCATTTTTATGTATATCTAGCACTACCATTGTTTGCATAGTCAGCTTGTAACTATTTGAATACTCTCGTTTCAGATGCACTTGTCTACTTAGCGATACATTACAACTAGAATCAAACATACTCACACATGAAGTCAATAAATATAAGAAATGAAACTTGCCCCTCTAATGAACAAAGATTACATGTAAATCTTATATCATTATAAAACGAACGAACGAAGAAAAAAAATAGTTGCATATATATATATCACCATTAGTCTTTGATAACAATTACCATGAACCGACAAAAGATGTTTCTTTATCGGTTATGCTAAGATTTCACAAATAACACTAACAAAACTTTCCTCGATGACTATCCCCAATATTTTGCTAAGATTCAAGCTTCGCTTCTTTAGGCTCGAACCCAACTGTGTCTCCATGTAAATTCTAACCACAAACCCATAAACACAACTGTGTCTCCATGTAAATTCTAACAAAACTTTACTCGATGACTATCCCCAATATTTTGCTAAGATTCAACATCAACCCATTTTGTTTTGAATTTGTATATGGACATGTACTAAGAACTCGACGTATGAAGGACTATTTGGAGACTTGTCTTCCACCATATACGAGAAGAATGTCATTCCTGGAAAATTGAAACTAATATCAGTAAACTACTAAAAATAATAATAATAATAATAATAAATAAAATAAAATAATAATAAATAATTAAAATAAAATAAAATAAAAAAAGACTGCAAGTTAGATTGACAAATGTGTCCACACTGTATTATATTTTCTTTATCTTGTCTTTATAGAATGGTAGTATGGTACTTTAAAAATACTCAGAACTACGTGATCATTATCGTTTCTAAGGAAGTTCCTGAGCTAAAGTTGTAGGGAAACGGTTACACTTTTATTAATAAAATCTAAATAAATAAAATTACAGTAAAATAAATAACAGAAAATTAAATACAAACAGAATGTAAGCGGATAAACGATAATTAAATAAAATAATAAAATAGTCAAAAGACTTACTTGATCACCAAAATAAAGATCAACAAAGAAGCACTAAAAGCCGAGGCACGTGTTTGACACGCTTCCTTTAAACAGATTCGCCACCGCTTCCCAGTGGTACAACAAACAAAACAGTAAGTTGTACTGTCTGACTTAACTAAACCGCCAGGAATTTCATCTTAAGAGATGCGTATTCCATATGTTGAAAATCAATAATAACTATTGATTTGATGTGTGTGAAACTTAGGAATTAGGGCCTCTATTTATACACAATAGACTCCCTTTAAGTTTACTCATCCCACCGATGTGGGATTGAAAATAAACTACTTTTCCGCTTTAGGCATGGTACCGAATGCCTAACTTTGAGACCCGATATCTCATTCACATCAACTCTATTTTGGACACATAAAGGCTTAGTGCGAAGCTCTCTTCGAGGAGAACGCTAACCTACAAACTATTACTCATATATGTGACATATACATATAGATAATTGTGTCCAAAGTTGGTCAAAAGTCACTTTTGCCAACCAATTTTCCAACAATCCCCCACATGAATGGAGATCGGTCGTAATACACAAAATTACGATGAAATTCCAATAGTTGAATCTTGCAAAGGATAGGTAGGTGTGACCCTTTGAACCTTCCCTTGTGAGATGCACTTAGTCTCCTAGATCCGAGTAGACGTGATGTCCTTGAACTCACCTCTGCACGTGAGACTACAATACATTTCACACAAGACTCTCCCTAACATTGTTAAGCCCTCATAGTCATGTTCGTTATGGTCCTGAACATTTGGCTGTTTCAAAGAGCTCTTAGGATTTGCACCCCCACAATTCCCTTCAAAGCGACCCACTTCTCTCTCACATAGGTGATTTCATCTTGAATCATTAAAAACATATGTTTTGTGATTTCATTTCGAATCATTATGCTTTGTGATTTCATCCTGAATCATTAAATCCATATGTTTAACCTCTCAACAAGTCACATTTGTTATAGGAATGGACTAGAAAGTTACAATGTTAAGTAACTCTATATTGACGGACTTCCCCACATTTATATGATTAGGTTGTCCTATTGGAACCTGCGATTGGGATCTCCAAATAACCTAGGTAGTTCCTTCATATAAACCTTTCCTTTAAGGTTTTTAGTCCCTTCCTTTAGACGACTTACTAACTAACTCTCAGGCTTAAGCCTTTCGTAGCGGATCCGACAGTATCCATTGACTTTACGTAGTCAATCGTGATAACTCTAGTTGAGAGTTGTCACCCAATCAACGTCCATGATGGATATGTCTCGAACTTACCGCTTTACATTATGATATGATTCTCAATTTCCAATTGACTATCACACTTTATATAGATGGTTGTTACCGGCCATCTTGTATGTCCTCTGACGATTAACGGATATCCCATATTCTAAAATTTATCTCAAATGATAAATTCAAATTCCATCATAGATTTAGCTATAAAAGTCTCCGTTTAAATACTTTCAAGATTTCCAGACACAATTTCCCAACAGAGTCAATAGATCCTAGTGGATCTAGATTCTTTATGTAAGAAACCATATTTGCATTACTCTATCATTAGATAGCATTTAATATTCTCCAAATGCAACGCTATCATAGTACAAGTGTAATATTATTCAAATGGTCATCACTGAATTAATCGTATATTTACTTAACTTGATTATAACTTCTAAATCAAGTCTTACACACGTCATTAGACACATAAGACATATTCTTTGAGTATTCAAAATAGGCAACACCTCTACCTCTATTATAACTAGATTTAAAGATGTCATTGGAGTTCTAGCTAGGCGGAATCCCCCACATTGAACCTCTCAAGAATATTGTCCATAGTGTTTTTGACTTCAAACAAATCCATTTGTTTCATATGATCTTAGTTCCAAGAACCATATCGAAAGCACCAATGTAGTTCATGTCAAATCTTGACTCCAACATTTCATTAGTGGATTTGATTATCTTGTTATCACTTTCTGCTGATAAGTATACCATCTATGTTTAGACACATGATTACATATATACCATCGGGCTATTTCTTTCCACAAACATCCGTTGGTTTTTAAATCCACGTCGACATGACGCGAAAAAAAATTGATGTCATTGTTTGGGAGTTTGCTTTAAGCCATATAATGACTTAACAAGCCTACAAACTTTGTTCTCTTTGTCCAGAGCCATGAAACCCCTTTGGTTCATGTAGATTTCTTCTAAATCTCCTCGAACAAGCGAATATGTATCAAAGTAATCAAGACCTCTCGCTGTCTCAAATCCTTTGATTACTAATCTTGCTTTATACTTGTCAATGGTGCCATCGGCTTTCATCTTCTTCTTGAAGATCCATTTATAGCCTAGTGGTTTACAACCAAGAGGTAAATCCATGAGCTCCAAGTATGATTTGTAAAATAGAATCTATTTCACTTTTAATGGCTTCTTCCATTGAGGCCCTTCAAGGAAGTAAACCTCCTCGAGTATGAAGTAGGTTCGTTTTCAACCATAAAAAGAAACAAAATTGGGTCCAAAACGATTTCTGGCTTTCCCTTTCTGCTTTCTAGGTTCAACCTTCTTCCTCAGCTTGATCTTGTCTCTCATCTTGGAGATCATTATCAACTCCTTTGTTGTCTCTTATCACGAACAACATTATCATCTTGATGTTTCTCATCATGAAGGACTTTGTCATTTGGTTGCCTCTCATCATGGACAACTTTACCACCAAGCCTAGATGAACATCCATTCTCCTCTAATAATCAAGGAAACACGGTTTCATACAATTAAAGTTTTCCTTGATTCGGTTATCGTGATCTTGTGTATATTTATCGTTTCCGAATCACATACAAAGAAATGATAAGCACACTGCTAGAGCATATCCAAAATTATGCAAACCACGCTTTAGGTCCAATATTTTGAACCTTGGTGTCAAGATGATAGACACCCCACATTCGTAAGTACTTATAGGATGGTTTTCTTCCCATCCATAGTTCATAAAAACTATCTTCTTTTCCTCTTGTGGGGATGTTATCTAAAAGATAAGTAGCCAATAAAACCGCTTTCCCTCACATGCCATGGCTTAAACCATGACTTTAACAACATGGCATAACCATATCTTTAAGGCAATGCTCTTTCCTATCAACAATTATGTTGTTGTGTATAAGGAGCAATAAATTTATGTCTTATTCCATGTTTAGAACATACATGAAATGGATACACATATTCACCTCCAAATCACTTGAACCGCCTTGTTTTCGATAATAAGTTGATTCTTAACTTATTTGTATAGATCAATCTTGTCTATATCCTTACTCTCAAGTAAGTAAAAGTCGCAATATTTTGTGCTACCATCAACAATGATGAAGTACCTAATTGCTACCTTAGTAGGTATCGATTCCAAATCACATAAAACTATGTGAATGAAGGGTTCGGTTAATATACTCGTCAACCGGTGAAAAGACAAGCTTGTCAATTGGCTTCAACATAAGTTTTTCTTTGTAATCCGTGTCGCTTATATAATTAAACAACGTATTGAGTTAAAATTAACATGTCCGAGTTGGCCATGCTATACATTCACAGGATCAAATAAGCTGAATTCATAGTCATTTTTATTAAAAAAATAGATTTCCAAACATTTAATGAAGGGCATAACCCTATTCGACCAAAATTTTGTTCAATGTTAACTCAATTTTATTTGAAAAAAAAAAATAAAGCCAAATTTATTAAGCAACCATCCGTACACAAGATTCCTACGATCTGCACATACAACGTGTTGGTTCACTTAAGCTCTTTTCCACATGTGAATGTCAACATCACATTTCTTTTCCCTTGCTATTAGCAGTTATAGAGTTGCCCATAGATTGATCCTTCCATTTTCTGCTACTTTGAAAGAGTTAACCAAACTCTTATCATTATACTCATGACATGATGCCCAAGTGTTAATCCACCATTTTCTAATGTCGGATCCCGCCTTGGCAACAATTTTCATTTCACTCAAGCCATTTAACCCGAAGGTACATAAAAATCTGAATCCTTTAAAGCATCTACCGTACACATAACTCGAGTATCGGCCCCTTCTTCATCAAGTTCGAGCAGATTTTTTTAGATGTCACTCATGACATTCGACGATTCCGTAATATTTCGTTATTAGTGTAACACTAAATTTGGAATAATTAACAACTTACTATATCACAAAGTGTTTCTTAACAAACACGATAACATCAAATTGTTTAAAACACTCACTGTTTGTAAGATCCATTATACAAAACCGTTTTTAAACAAGTATTTCAATTAAACAATATCGCATATTACATAATGTTTTTAAACAAAAACAAATTTGTAATATGATTTTGTCAATCTTCTTTAACAATATCTTAATAGATCTGCATCACATGGTATAATTCTACAATGAAACTCGACAAGGTTTCAAAGTAGATTTACTCTTTCAAAGAAACTCAACAAGGTTTCTATAGATCTACTTTCAAATGCATAAAGTTTCAAGAACTACATTTAGTTTATAATTAAACCTAACTGGTTTAAATAAGCTAAACAAGTCAAAGAAACTTTTTCACAAAATATGATAACAATTTTATATTATCGATTTTGTTTCAAACAAACTCATCTTGCAAAACAACGTTGTGAAACTCCACTTGGTTTCAATGAATCGATTTCATCATGATTTTTAATCATATGTGCAGTAAGCGACTAATTACTTTCGCAAGATTTACTAAGGTCACAAAATTATGTTACCATTAGTTAACTTGTGAATATTTATATACAAAACAGCAAAACTCAAGTAAACAATATGGTATCTAATAAACTCGACTTGGTTTATGTAAACTTGTACCAAATATGATTTACATAAACACAATCTTGGTCTCAATAAATCCAGATTTAAACAATAACATATGTAATAAACAAACTAAATAAATCAGTTTGAAAAGAAACTCATCATGGTTTCAATATAAAATGATTCAATAAACTGCTTTTAAAATCATGAAACCGTTATACCAAATCATAATTAAAATTATGTTTAGTTATAAAACGATTTTCAAAGAAACTCAATCTTGGTTTCAAAAAACAATTTGTATAAAAAATCCAATTATATAAATCGATTTTAATAAAGTGTTTTAATTTACTACACGAAATCGCTTTTAAGACTGTAGGGAAACTACACTTTTATTAATAAAATCTAAATAAAATTAATTAGTCAAATAACAAAATTAAATACAAACGTAATGTGCAGATAAACGATAATTAAATAAAATAATAAAATAGTCAAAAGACTTACTTGATCACCAAAATAAAGATCAACAAAGAAGCACTAAAAGTCGAGGCACGGTTTGACACTTCCTTTAAACAGATTCGCCGTCTGCTTCTGTGGCACAAATGCCAAAAACAAAGAAGTCAGGACTGGCTTCTGGACTCTAATCTAAACTGCCAGAATTTCATCTTAAGAGATGCGATTCCATATAAGTTAAACAACACAACTATTGATTTGATGTGTGTGAAACTTGGAATTAGGGCCTCTATTTATACAATAGACTCCCTTTGTTTACTCATCCCACCGCATGTGGGATTGAAAATAAACTACTTTTCCTCTTTAGGCATGGTAATCAATGCCTAACTTTGAGACCCGGATATCTCATTCACATCAACTCTATTTTGGACACATAAAGGTTTAGTATGGCTCTCGAGGAGAACGCTTAACCTACAAACTATTACCATATATGTGATATACATATAGATAATTAAAGTTCAAAGTTGGTCAGTCACTTTCAACCAATTTTCCAACAAAGTTACCTATGATATATGGTCATTATGGGTTGGCAAGATTTTTCTTTTATTTTATAACATAAAATCCTTTTTTTATTTTTTATTTTAAGTAAAATAGCCGAAAGCATTTTTATCTTAAATTTTTCTTTGGAATTCCTAAATTTAAAGGGTATTTTATCCAAAAAATTAGCTAAAATCTTGCAATTTTCATACCTAAGACGTAACTACTAGATGTATATTATAAAACTCAATTCGATGGTTCTCCTTCCTTGCATAATTTTGGTTCCGCCATAAGCACAATGAGAATAAAAAGCCGCATTACTTGTCAAGACAAACATTCTCATATACGATAAACCAACTTGGACCGATAAGATTATATACCACGATATTACATACCGTAGGGTAGTTACATCTTTGGTTTCATCCTTCTACAACCCTATTTAGCTTCTTTGACAAGGTTGTCATATTGCTTCAAGACTAACCGTATCAAAAGTTTGAGTTAAAACGTATGATTGATGAATCAATAGACCTTCCTCACAAACTCTACTCTAGCAAACATCGCACTTATAAGCACAAAACATGGTTTTGCATATACAGATGCCAACTTCACCTGTTTGCATACATATGGGTCAATCCTAGTGGTATTTCAAAATGAGTCAGCTTTTGCTAACTTTACAAGGCAAATTGAATCGGTCAAATGTAATGCTCAAATGAAAGCCACCAACAATGTATTAAAAAATGTAAATAAGAAGAAAATGTTTCGAAGTCAATTCCGCGGAAACCAAAGCCCATTTGACCTATTACTAGACCTACATTTTGCTAATAAAAGTCAAGAAATAATATCAAGTGTACCCGACCGATTTACCTAAAAGAAGAAACGCCAAACAATTTTTGTGTTATATCAGATCTACAGAGCTCCAACATAAATTAAGCACCCATCTCCGCTTTTCAAGAAGATAGATCCCACCATCGCCACATGTTCACTAGAGTGGTATAGGAGGGGAATAACTCGATCCATCGTGATCCGTGAGCTGGCCGCATGTTGCTTTTGCCAAAAAAATAATAATAAAAAAAAATTAAATAAAAGAAGAACAACCCTAGCGTACGAGGAAAGTAATATTCAACATTTTGTGAAGTCAAACTATGCTATACCTTGAGTGAATATCATGAACACTTATCATTCGATAACAGATTTGCTAATTGAACGGAAAGTGAGGTGACATAGTTTATCCAAAATGACGGCCATCTATACCTATCACTTCAGAAGGTCCAATACTTTTAATCAAAGTCAAATCAAAAAAATGGAGGTAAATTACCCCGCACGTGATCTTTGTTCATTGGTTATGGCTAACAACTCTTTGTTTCAACAAGTGTTTCATGGTTGTGAAAAAGTTGTGTGTATTGTGATAATCAATAGAACATAAACAAGTAATACTAAAACAGACTTTATATTGATAATGAAATTGTATGTTGTGTTTTCTAAAGCAGAAAAACATCTATATATACTATATTAAACGACAACATTTGATAAATATAAATCATCCAACCATTGTGTCTTTGATGATAACTCGCCAACTAACCAACTAATTATAATCAGCCACATATAGGCTTTCTTTTGGTTAACCAAGCGAAATCACCTCATGCAATTTCAATTCGGACCCAAACATAATAATAATAATACATAAACTTCACCTTAAAATACTATAATAAACTATAATTTACTTTGATCTAAATATATTAGAGGCTAACATTCTCCCCCTTAATTATTTAGTATCAAAATCTTCGAAAGTTAACTTTGTTGATCTTTCAAGCAATGACTTTTTCAAAGTCATTGCCGCCTTTGGCCGCTCTTGTTGTCCATCATCTTCATTTTCCAATCTAACACCAAACTTGTTTATTCCTTCTTTTGATGCTCCATCCTTCAATGTATCATCCTTCCGCCCGGTGGGTCCTCGGCTTCGCAGCCTTTGCTTGTTTCACCCATTTCTCGCCGTTTTTCCCCAAGGAACTCTTGCAGCTTTCATGGTATATCACCATCAAGTCTATAAACTTATAGCGCTTATCGCCATCATCATTGGTTTTAGACCTTGCAAATGTGCTATTACTCCCCACTTGTCACCCAATGTGACTGAGAAGTAACCTCCTAAACTTTCAACAACCTTATGCAAGCATAACAAGTTCAACTCTACATCCTCAACAATGTGGTATAACATCAAGTGCATCATAGTTCAAATGTACAAGATAAAACCATTTCACTAGATCTATAAACCTTTTTTTATGAAAACCTCCCAATTATATACAAAGATTATCTTTCTTTAATGATTCATAAAAGAAAGAAATCTTGAGAAATAATTTACCTTTAAGGCATAGAGAGTTCCATTTCAACTGAGATACTCCTCATCAACATAATCATGAGTATCTTCCCCGCTCCAATCCATATCCTCCAATCCTCTTATCAGAGAACATTCATCTTTTGGGTCCATTTTTTCAACATAATCTTCTAAGTACTGAGTGTGTTCATTCACAACTTCCATTGGCCCAACTTGCTCTCCTCTGCTTTCTATGCATGTTGATCAGATACCTTCTTGATCATGATATATGTAGTAAATACTACACATATCATCTTTGATTTTCACCCTATATCCTTGTGTTTCAAGCAATTGTAAACTAAGCATATTGAAAGATACTTCTGGGGTATACTATACATTCCTAATCACCACATCACCATCATCTGTGCTAACTGTAACATCTCCAATCCCATAGGAGAAAATGAATTTCTT